>CM070546.1:84534995-85234089 GCA_036346405.1 Phyllostachys edulis
TGATTTTTTCAGCTATTGAGGGATGGATTATTCTAGTTACTGGTGTTCATGAAGAAGCACAGGAGGACGACCTCCATAATGCTTTTCGGGAGTTTGGGCAAGTCAAGAACTTGCATTTGAATTTAGATCGTCGGACTGGATTTGTCAAGGCAGGTTTCCCTGTTCATATTCATAGTATTTTTCTGCCTTCAGTTGCTGCCTTTTGCAATTTTCTCAGATTGCTCTATTCCTTACATCGTCAACAAATGGAAATATAAGCAACAATTGAACATGCAATAGGTTATGTACAGGCTGCACAGCCTCTGTGTGAAAAAAAATGATTTTTTTAAGCAATGTTTTCGAGAAATACCTTTACCATGTTTACTTCTTAATATGTTGAAGGTTACCATTTTTGCCTTGGATTATTGTAATTTATCTTCTTCAGGTTGGGAAGTCAATGTGTATCTTTAACTTGTCATATTCACCTTGAACAAATTGTCAAAGATCAACATCTGAAAATTATAACAATAAAAGGATTTACATTTTCCTTCCTATATTTGTGTTTTATTTTGGAAGAATGAGAGTTGGTAATTCTAAAGTAAACTGAGTGTGGTGCTGTACTTGGTCAAGTACCTAGTATTAAAAAAATGAAGATAGTCAAATGATAACTATTTAGTAATCAATGAGATGCACCTTAGATGCACGAGCTCTGAAAGTGTAGAAAGTAAAGGTTGCTTGAGGATAGTTTACGACTTTCAGGGTTTGGTTGGATGATTAATTTCTTAGATGTTTTGCTAAAACATGTTTTAGTAAAGCTTTTATCAAAAGTCAAAATTGATTTTATATTGTTGGTTGTTATGGTTGCATATATTGAATATTCTGTTTGGCCCAAAATGTTAAGATTTTCTTGTTTGAGTTTTCTTAAAATTAGGATTTTGATATTAGCCTCTTTTCAGTTTTTAGGAAAACTTGATTTTGTTATATTGGTTTTAGATATAACACAGAGAGGAAAGTTTTAGGTGGGTACCCCAAATGGACCAAATCTAATATAATATAGCTAAGTCTCAATATGTAACTGTTGCAAATGTATATTGAGGAAAGGGCTACAGCCGCAGGAAAAAAGGTCGTGCCCAGACGACCCAAATTAAAGGGCCCTGGTATACCAAACTCGATTATATTAGTGCCTCACTGCCTTGCTTTTGAAGTTAGTTTCCATCTATATCAATTATATTAGTTTCTTGTTAGTCAAGTTATATAGTTTCCATAATAGACAGGAGTTTGGTTGTATTACATAAACTTATAAAGCATTGTAATCGTCGGCTTGAGGCTAGCTGAAATTAACTTCAAGACTTCAAAGTCTTTCCCAGCTAATTCTTCTCCTCCCCTAACCAGGAACAATCACCACGGCTGGGAAGGCTCCAGCCTTGGGGTTAAGCCCAAACTTCCACCTCCTACATAATTACAATCGCAGATCCCTCTCTGGGAGACTGGGACTACTGGATCCCTCTCCAGGAATCCAACAGTAATGAACTAAACCTCGAAAAGCAAACATCCCCCAAGTCTAGTATCTTACACATGCAATGTTGACTGGTACTCACTATCTATTGTTGCTTTTTGTGGCTGCTTAAATTTTATTTACTGTTTGTTGTGTGTACTTCTGTTAGATGCAAAAGTAGATTGTTTTTTACTCTGTACAAACTGTGACTAATTTGACTAATTTTCACATGAACAAAGACGTATGGACTATGGAGTATAACTCTTCCTTCACTTATGCAGGGATATGCTTTGATTGAATACGAGAGCTTCGAGGAAGCCCAGGCTGCAATAAAAGCAACGGACGGAACTGAGCTTGTGACACAGATAATAAATGTTGACTGGGCATTTAGTAATGGCCCTGTCAAGAGAAGAAATGCTCGCAGGAGGTTTGACTGCTATCTTATACTCAATTCTTCTGTTTATTTCTCGTGACATGGAGATTGGAACAAAATTATAGGGTACGAAGTGATTTCCCAACATCAAGGTTTTCCCAACATCAAGGTTTTCGGCCAAGAACTAGCAAAGCAATTCTTTTATCTAATGAGCCTCATTTAAAGTATGATAAATTTTATTTTCCATTTCATTTGACTTCTTGCTAGGACAGTTAGGAAGTTCTATTACCAAGTTTTCACAAAAGATGATTATCAGGTTGTCATATATTTGTGGTCATGATTAATTGCGTGTTCATGATTATGCAAATTTCATGTATATTCCTTCTGTTTTTCCTGTGCCAGCTGTTTCCTTGGTCGGTCACTGTTGCTAACACAGAAATTTTTTGTTTCTCCGTTGTTTTTTGCAGATCAAGGAGCCCGCCCAGGAGGAGATATTGAGCTTGTTTCTCCACCATGTCGTTAGGTGCGATTGTATGCAATATGATGGGGGTTTCAGGCTCTGCTTTGCCGATTTCATGAGTGTAGTTTGGTGCATGAGCTTTGGCTTTGGTTTTCAACTCGAACTATGATGGTTGTGTTACATTTCCTCTTTCTTTTGACGGTTGTATTACATTTCCTTTTTTTTCTGGATGTCAATATGTTGCAACATGAGACTAGAATTTTTAGACTTGGGTTGTAACTGTGATCTACGGTACTCTGGAATGGATGCTTCATGCTTGAGCTTTTTTGTTGCGGGCTTCAACTTTTGCAGGTCGTGGGGGTCATGTTCAGCTTCAGCAGCACCGATGCTAGCAGGCGTAATGGGGGGAGATTTTTCACCTGTGAAGCATGTTCTGGCTGAATCCGTGTTTGCCTCGCAATTAAGCTTGAATGGATCATGAACCCCGACCATATGTAGGATTGTAATTATAAGCTAATGGTTCAGATCTTATGATATTTATAGTAACAATTTTCTGTGCAGAAGAAAACATCATGGTCTTAAAATTTCAATCCTAAGGACACGAAAATGATTCAACTACTACCTAGGATTCCAATCCTCTGCAAAGAGAAGAGGACTGCGGCGGTGTTTGGTTCATAGTCACAACTTATCACACTTGAGTTAGCCGAGTTTGATCTTGGTTCATAGCCACAACTTACGCTTAAGTTGGCCGAGTTTGACATTTGCACGCTAGTGTTTGGTTCATTACTACACTTGTGTTGTTCCATATTTTCTTAATCCTATGTCTCATATGTCATATACACAAATTTTAACTGAATTTTGTCACACTAGTGGCTAAAAAATTCTACGCCACAAAAATTATGGCATGTCATTTTGCCAAAAAAAAAAGTTCAGCAAAGTGCGACTTCCAACCAAACATGCCTTTAGGCATTGGCTGTTGACGGACGTTCGTGAGCTCCCCACCTCACGAACGCGTATCGGAGCCGTTCGATCGTGCCTCGAATAATTCATTGACCGTTGGATCACGGTTCTGTCATGTAACGAGGTGTTCGTCAGTTGGCGAGTTCGTTCCCGAGCGTGACATTATCCCCATCCCCTTTCCTATTCACGCGTTTGAGAGGCAGCAAAGGGAGGAACGCGGGAGCCATGGTCGTTTGCTCGCAAGCCCCCTCGTGCGGACATTCGCCAGTACCGGGCAAACCCCCCTCGTGCGGACATTCGCCAGTACCATACATTGTGACAGTCTGCAAGACTAGCGTTTGCACAATTTGCCCGCATTGACATGTTGTACCTTGAAACCCTAGGCACGACAGGCATTATTTTTAGGTACACGAGTTAATCATGTCGTCTGAATTTCTCTTAGGAGAGGGCCTCCAGAACAGGGAAATTGTGGGGCGTATGGCAAAGTGGTCCGTTGAACTTAGCGAGTTCGACCTTCATTTCGTGTCCGGAATGACAATTAAATCCCAGATCTTGACAGACTTCGTCGCCGAATGGACAAATCCTTAACCTATTCAAGGACCCTAGTACGAATCCCACGACCAATAGACAATGTACTTTAATGGATCACTTACGCTAAGTGGCTCGGGGGCTGGAGTGGTCTTGGTATCTTCTACAAGAGAAACCTTAAAATATGTTATTCGATTAATCTTTCCTGTTACTAACAATGTGGCAAAATATGAAGGTTTATTGGCTGGCATACGAGCAATGACAGCGCTTGGTATTCAACGACTATCCATGAGAAGAGACTCTCAACTGGTCATGAATCAGGTCGGAAAATAGTACCAATGCTCTAATCCGGCCATGTCTCAGTACTTATCGAAAATCAAGAAGTTTGAAAGGCATTTTTTTTTGTTTCGAGATACAATATATCTCTCGAAAAGATAATTTTATCGTTGACTAGTTAGCTCGAATAGCTTCTTCCTGATCACAAGTACCACAAGGAGTCTTCTTGGAACTGCTTCAAAAACCATCTCTGGTTGAAACACCAGAGACATCTCCTATTGAGACAGCCTCCATAGAATACGAGCATACTTGGATGAATCCCATCTACGAGTATTTTCAAAAGGGTACTGTGCCCAATGACGACCTTAAGGTTGATCGTTTACCTCGTAAGGCCAAAATGTATATTTTAGTGGAAGAAGTCCTCTACAAACAAGGTACTCAAGGGGTTCTCATACGATGCATATCGTAGAAAGAAGGATTAGATTTCCTTCAAGAAATACACGGAGACATCTGTGGGACTCATGCTTCCTACGGAACGCTGGTCGGCAAAACCTTTTGACTATGTTTCTACTGGCCAACAGCCCTCCATGATGTTAAAGATCTCTTTAAGAGTATGTACAATGCTAGTTTCCGCAGGCAAATACACCAAACAGCTCCAGCATTACAAATCATATCTCTTTCTCGGCCTTTTGTGACTTGGGGTCTCGATATCCTAGGACCGTTCCCAAAAGCGCTAGGAGGCTTCGAGTTCATTTTTGTGGATATTGATACGTTCACAAAATGGATTGAAGCCGAACCTATGACTGGGATAACAACGGAAGCAGACAGGAAATTTATGATAAAAAAATATGATCACTTGATCTAGTTTGCCAAGTCGGATCATAACAGATAATGATACATAATTTTCGAGCGCAAAATTACAAGAATTTTAAGAAGAATTGGGTACTAAGGTATGTTATGCCTCTGTCGCCTATCCACAAAGCAATAGGGCAGTCGAAAAGGCAAATGGCCAAATTATGCAGGGAATCAAAACTCGAGTTTTCGGTCAGCTTGTAAAGCGCTCGGGAGCTTGGGTAAAAGAATTACCTTTAGTATTATGGGCAATTCGCACAAACACTAGTCGGGCTATGGGCGAAATACTGTTTTTCTTAGTTTGTGGTGCTAAAGCTATGCTTCCACTTGAACTAAATATTCGGTCGATAAGGGTCAAAACCTATAACAACTCTAGTCAAGAACAACTTCGAGCTGATGACATTAATCTACTCGAAAAAAGAGGAACCAAACCTTAATTCGTTCGACAGTCTACCAACAAGCCCTACGCAAATACTACGATCGTAAGGTCCAACCTCGCAGCTTGCTGTAGGTGACTTGGTATTGAAAAAAATTCAATCCCAGTCTAATCGAAACAAACTTTCCCCTAAATAGGAAGGTCCTTACACAATGATCGAAGTGACGCGACCAAACTCGGTACGACTAGCAATGGAAGATAGTAGAGTTCTTTCCAATTCATGGAACATCGACCAGTTGCGAAAGTTCTATGGGTAATCCCTTATATTCTCAATAAAGTTTATGTTTCATTCTATCTTTATTGTCTTAAAATATACATTTAGCAACGCTTCGATAATTTTTTTGATTACCTTTTTACAACACCTGTTTTTCCTTACACTAGTCGAATGAAAGTAACATCACCTAGTCGAAGCCTTTTCTCTCTACACATGGCCCTACCCATTAGAAGGAACTTCCTAACGTCAATCTGTTCCTTACATTAGCTGCCAGTACAAGAAAAATGAGTTCAACAAAATTTGGTTGAAATAATTTTGAGCAAACTCTTTTTTACCATTTACTTAATTTCTTTACTTCATTTTACGTAAAGATTTCTAAGTGAGTTAGGCCTTTATAGTTTGTTTGACTACTTCTGATACACTCGATTTGATTAACCTGGTCGGAGGAAGAAATAAACATAGTCGAAGTTTTTCCTCTCTGCACGTGGTCTTACCCACTAGAAGGAACTTCCTAGCGTTGATCTATTCCTAACTCTTGCTACCAGTACAAGAAAATCGAGATCAAAAGCAAAGGTCAAATGAATTTTTTAAGCAAGCTCTTTTTCCACTATTTACTTTATTTATCTAATTAAACTAAGTAAATAGTCAGGGGACTATGATAAAGTTGTAATTATGACTTCAATTCTTAGCCTTATAATTTCAATTCTCATTTTTATCTTGTCTTATGGGTTACTAACTACTCGAAAAGACATATTGCAGGAAATGAAGTTTTATATACATAAACAAGAAATTGTTTTTACAAAGAAAATCCTATTACAAACTACTCTGATAAAGGAGACCCGATCTGCATCTCCTTTGAGACCTCTTGTCGACTGGCCGCACTTCTTCGATCAATCATGCTACCTCTACTTTAGGACAGTCGAAGTCAGCTTCAACTGGTTGAAAGCTAAGACTCCGGTTATGAGCCTTAAGTTTTGCAAGAGCAAAACTTACTGCACCTTCGGCCGCTTGTCTTATCGAATTGGCTCTATTGGTCTTCAAAGTAGTTATCAACTTTTGTAATGCCCCGACCTGTTGCCCAATAGCGCTAGTATGTCCGACCACGATGTCTTCAAGAGGAGTGACCTTCTCAGCACCAAGCCCACCGAGCGCATCATTTAGGAGAAAAATGTTATCTTGAAGATTGAACTTCGTAGCCTTCATTTCCTCTTGACTGTGGGTCAAAGCTTTCTGAAGTTGTTTTATTTTGATTGCTTGCCCTGGAAATATAGTACGATCAGTCAGAAAAACACTTCTTAAATATCAGTAAATAAAACTAGTCGTAGGTAAAGAATTTTCACATGCCAAGCAAGACTCAAGCTTTTTGATCTCATGATCATGAGAGATAACATATTTTTGATACTTCTTTTTCGATCATTAACCTTTGCAACATGACATTTTTATGGTCGAGCATACCGGTTATGATCTTTCCATCACTTTCAAACTAATAAGGGAAAAAGTGATACGAGTTCTAAACAAGTACTCAAAAGCTATACTTTGTCTTATTTTTCTTTTCATACCTTTTGATCCTCCTTACACTGGTCGAAAACTGGGAATGTCACCTAGTCGAAGTCTCTCCTATCTGCACGTGGTCTTTTGCCCACTAGAAGGAACTTCCTAGTGTCAACCAGACCCTTATTTTTTCTACCAAGATAAGGGATTAATTTCAAAATATGTGATCTAAACCAAGGAAACAAAGCTTTTCACAAAAAGATACATATTACATGTTGTGAAAGTATAAACAAAATCTTAGTTATATATCTTCTACGACCTTTCTTTTAACTGGTTTGTCTTTTCAACCAGTTCTTCGGATTTCTTCTTCAAAGTGGTTGAAGTTGATCTCCATTAAAAGAAAGCAGAAGATATGAGTACTTGTCTAGTATGTTGCTTCCCTCCGATATGAACTTCGGTCTTGATTGGACGTTACACATCATAGACAATAAAGTGTTCACCTGCTCATCGAGATCTTTTTTTACCAAATTCCTGAGGACTTCAATCCATGGAACAAATTGACTTTTGAACCACCTCAAAGTCATGTTCCAGGGATTTCTTTTTCCACGATCTTACTCACAATGGAAGAATACCAAGGCAGTCTGAGTTCACACTCATAAAAAGCTTTGAAGATAGAAATCTCACATTTCTCTTTTAAAGACCACTGTTCATCATCTACCATTTTCCACTTCAACAAAAGTTTCAGAGGTTCTTCTAACAACATCAAAGATGGTAGACTTCTTCATATCCATCTTCGATTCTTCCTATTCAAACTTAGGTCCAATTATTTCTTCTAAAGAAATCTACTCGGACTGACTTCTTCATATCCATCTTTGATTCTTCCTATTCAAACTTAGGTCCGACTATTTCTTCTAAAGAAATCTACGCTGACTTGAGTAGTTTAGGGATAGAATTTTAAGAAGAAGCAGAAGCGGGAAAGATAGAAAGATTGCAAGCGAGTTTTTTCATAGTTCTGCCCTTTAGATGATTATTTATAGCCATCAACTTGCAACGGAAGTCCAATGGTTAAAATTCTATTAGAAACTGTTCCCGGTGAATCGTTGGAAACCAAAGCATCACCGTCCCTTCAGAAACTATTTTCATAAATATAATTGCAAGAGACGGTTGGTATTCTTTTTTCTGTCTATTCAAGAAAAGGAGTTTTATTTTTACAACTCAAGTAAAAATACCTTCCTTGACTAAGTCAATTTTTGGTCAAAAGAAAAACCAGTCGGAAAGACTTTACTTTCGACCGCTATCCTACAACCTCTTTTCCAAGTAAGTCATTTTCACTTGAAGTTGGGGGGGGGTGCTAGATGACGAGGATCTAATAATCCTTAATTAATTAAGTTGTTTATCTGTAGTATTATAAATGATAATGTCGCTTATACAACCTTCAGAGGTACCCCTCAATATTAACAATGAGGGAGGTCATACACACCTAGTGGTAGTAAGCTATTCTACGACCATCCCATACGGCTGTAAGTCCTACTACGATCACCTCATGGTCGTAAGTTCTTCTACGACCATCTATTGATCGTAAGTCCTACTACGATCACCTTATATCGTAAGTCTTACTACGACCAGGTCAGCTACGGCCATCCTATGGTCGATAGAGCCAACAGATATGTGGGTCAAATCGACTAGGGGATATTTGTGCGCTGTGTTTAATACATGCAATAGTTAATATGTGCTGTTATTCCTGATATAATTGCATATATTAAACATCTGTCTCTAACATAACCACAAAGCGACGTGGGGGGTATGTCTCTGACCATAACTGTAATTAAACGTGCGCAATGCGTCAAACGACAACACGCCTTTTGACATAGACAAAAGTCGCCCCTTCATACACTATATAAGGAGTAAAGTCAGTGGACAAAAGAGAGAGATGAAGTGATCAAGTAATCAAGACAACAAGAGACAGAAGTCATTAAGCCTTAGTTTTAATGACTTCCTCCTTGTTGTAAATACAATCAATACAACAACACAGGAGCAGGGTTATTATTCTCTTAGGAGAAGGCCCGAACCTGTATAAATTCTCGTGTCCTTTTCTGTGTGGTTTCGCTCCAAAAAAACTCCCAACATTTATTCATAAGATCGATACTAAGCCATCGACAAAACCCTTAAAGAAACTGACCACGACAGATTTGAGACACGTTTGGAAACTAGCCTGTTCGCTACTGCAAATCAACAATCACTGGGCTTTTTTTTAGGGAGGAGGCGACGCGGTGCGGGAGGAAAATGGGGAGCGGTGGCCAGAGGCGGTGAGGTCGAGGAGGTGGAGACGGTGGTGACAAGAGACGAGAGGACGTGTCGTGCTGCCGAAGTGTTCCTCTCTAGTGGGGCAACTGGTAAACCCAGTTCAATTCAGTTATCCTTGACCTGGCAAATATGGCCAGGGAAAATCAGTTGCCCGGTAAATCTAGCAATTAATTACATACACAAGGTGAAATCGGGATAATTAAATGCGAACAGCGTAAATTTCAAAGGGGCGATTTGTTTTCCCATTCAAAGCACGGTGTGTTTGGACGAGAGGATCTCTTTTGGGAAATTTTGGGATGCTACATATTTGAATTCAAATCCCGCTATGCAAAAATAGGCCATAAACAGTTGTATCTGGCGTTTCGTTTTACATTGCATTAGCCTTTTTACGTAGAGTTTCCACTCGTGTATTGCTGTAGGCAATTTGATATTTTTTTTTGGCTTGAAATTGATACGTTAAGTACTCTCTCTCCGTTCTTTTTTTACTTTCATTTTAGACATTGACATAGTCTTCAATACACTAATTTGATCGCTACCTTTTTCTAATTACTATATGCTAGTAAACATTAATAAAATACATAATGACAATGAAGAAAATTTGATGATAAATCTACCGATATCATTTATATGTGACAAAACTAAATAGTTTTGTGTATATTAGTGGTCATACTTTAAAAGTTTGACTACACGTATTCCAAAACTACATCTATTTGATAATGGAGGGAGTATATTTTAGCTCTTTATAAGTTGCTTCCTATAAGTTTCTTTGGAAATTTTGCTTAAATAGCACTCTCATAAATTATTATGGTAGACTAATTAAATATTTTCTCACGTAAATAAATTAAATAACCAAATAATGGCCACTCTCATAAATTATTATGGTAGACTACTTAAATATTTTCACACGAAATAACCAAGTTGTGAAGAACTGAAAATATCCTCGAATACTGAGGGCCTATTTGGATGTTATAGGGCCTGTTTGGTAGGGGGCTCCGCTCCTCGTTTTTTAGCTCTCACCTCCTAAATCTGGAGCTGACTAAGGTAACTGTTTGGTAGGAGGTTGACTCATAAAACTCTAAAAGTGAGGATTTAAGGCAATAAGACTATCATACCCCTGGTTTTAACACTTTAAGTGTATTTGTTACTCACATTTCTATTTGTACCTTTCATTTCTGAAATTTAGCTACAAATTTCTCAACCGGCCGATATTCCGTTTGAATGTCATTGGAAATTTAGCTACAAATTTACCCATGTAGTTGCACAGACACAAACGCAATGACTGAATCTGAATCTCCCATACAAGGTTATGATGTCATTGGAAAGAGGAAGCCAACACTACACGTGGTTTCTTAGTTGCATAGTTTACTTGGTCCAGTTTGCTTAAACAAAAAGTAAGGCAGATAATGCACATTGTCATTTTAGACATCTCAACTGGCAAAAGCAAAATGAAAGACTAGTGGAGGTGTCAAAGTGAGGTAAACAACCAGCTTGCATGATAATTGGGACACATCAAAGTATCCCACATGGCATCAGGGAGGAGGGCAAAAATAAAATTAAAATACACTAATTTGATATGATTTTCATATAACCAACCAAATGTCACCACTGTACAAAGAGGTAACACAACAGACAACAAACACAACCTATTACACAGATTAGAAGTTAAAAGTAGCTAAATGACCCATGCCTGCACCAAAGAACTCAAGATATATAAAATCCATTCATCTCCAGAAGGTAAGTGTGTCTCTTCATCAGAGCCTTTTACAGCAAACTTGAATGGTCTGAACGCCCCCAAGATTGCTAAGAAATGGATACTATCTTGCGACGGAAATGCCATGAACAAGCTACTCAACTTTGGCCTCTCCGTATGGCTCACAAAATGGCACCAACAGCCCGTCAAATTGACGTAGCTATTTGAACAAAACAAGATCAAGAACTACGATAGTAAGAGGATAGATGAGCGACCAAACAATGAAACAAACATGAATGAAACGGTTAGAGATTAAAACCACATGCATCAAAAGTACGAGAAAATCAACAAGAACAACAAATCAACAAGAACATCAAATCAAGAATTGAGCAAACAAATCCAACAATGGTATACCTTAATCGCCACAATTGATGCCATGAACCAACTTAGGTGAGAAAATCGACCGCGAATTTGAACCAACCCGTCCCAAAAGCTGATTTTTCGCCGACACACACTAGATCCGACGCCGACAAGCATTGGACAGTACCTGGCCCAGGAAACCGCCCTGAGAAAACAGCCTGAACTAGTGGCTTCTAGCCCAAAAAACCTGTAATTTTTCACCAAACCGAGCGCACCACAGCTCCCCCGGCCAACCGGAGCATCCAAGAGCTTCGATTTGGGAGACCTTTGGTGCGAATTCAGCGAGATTAGGGTTGAGTAAATGAGAAGTTGGGGATATTTTTCCTCTCTTTTTCCCCCTCAGCGATGGTTTGCAAGACCGGCAGCGAAGAGAAGGGTCGGCCGGTCATTGGTTGTCGCGGTGGAGGTCACCGGTTGGGTGCATGGTTCACAATTTCAGCGAAATTTTGCCAATTTCGGATATTTCTTTGCCCTCTAAAAGAAAAGGGTTTCGTTCAAATTTTTTTTGTTTTGTTTTAATTTGAAGGGTTAAATAAACTAAAAGTAATGAATGAACCACAAAAACAAAGGTAGCTCAGTGGTATTCCTTGTCTGTGTGCTCTCAAGAGGTCTTTGGGTTTGAATCCCAAGCTTGCCACCTTCCTATCTTTATTTTTTTGAAATATTTAAATTTTAAAATTCAAATTTGATCAAACCGTATGAACGAAATTTGACCAAAATTTGATCCTTTCACGCTATGAAAAAAACAAACTGAAAGATTTTTCCCTTGTTGGGTGCTCCATTCGTGAGAAGACAAGAGACGAGAATGGGATGGTGCAATAGGAGACTGAGCGAATAGGGGAGAGATGGGATCGGGAGGGGATGGTAGGGGGTTTGATCGATGGCATTTGGTGGGTATTTTCACCCTAATTTTAGGGTTTTTTTTGTAACTGGGTGACTCTAGGCGGGAAGCGAGTCAAAGGTCGCTCCACGAAAGTTCACACGTAGGCTGCTCCGCTCCTCCCTTATCCAGATTATAAAAAGGGTAAAGTTCATTTTATAACCTTGAACTATTCGAAAAGTCTGGATTTCAACCCTAAACTACAAAACCGGGTATAAGCCAACCTCCAACTATCAAAACCGTTCATTTTTCACCCCTCAATCGAAACAAGGGCGGTTTTTTGGTGACATGGCGCTGACGTGTCAATGGTTTTAACACGTAATATTCTTTTCGATGACATGGCATCCACTTAGCAAATAAAACAAAAAAAAATTTACGGGCCCACATGCCATCCTCTTATTTCTTTTTCTTCCTCTCATTCTCACTCATCTCTCTCTCTTCACTCTGCAGCCCAGCCACCTCCACCTTCACCGCGCTGCCGCCGAGCCGAAGGCACGAGGGCCTCATACCCTCCCTCACGGTGGCCGCGAGCCGCGTGTGCTAGCTCCTTCTCGGCCTTGCGCTGCGACCTCACCGCGGATGAGAGCGGTCGCTGACCTCCACCTTTGCGCCATGGCCGTCGCTGGTGCCAGCACACCTCAGGCCACCTTGGGCCAAGCCTATGGAGGAGGCCCTGGATGGCGGTGCCGGCAGAGGTGAAGGAGTATGGGAAGGGGGCGATGGCGTCATCATCATTGTCGGGGCCGGCGGGAGTGATGGAGAGGGGTCCATTGTTGGTGCGGGCGCGGCCTCAGAGGAGGAGGAGACGGAGAAGAGGTGCGACCAGAGGAACACGACGGCCTCGCCCGCGACCTTGACGGCGACGTCCAGCTCCATGTGGCTGCCGCCACCACCTCCTCCCTCCTCCCTGGCCACTGCCGCCGTCGCCTCCTCGTCCCTCCTCCCTCACCTCGGCGACAAAGGAATCGGCCGGCCAGCCACCCAATTAGGAGATCTAGCCGATGGCGCACTTGGTGCTGCGAGGGAGGGGAGGCAGTGGCGGCGGCGAGGGAGGAGGAACGAGGGATGAGGAGGCGGCGGCGAGGGAGGTGGGAGGAGGTGGCGGCGAAGGAGGAGAGGAGGGGCAAGGCGGGGAGGAGGAGGAGGAGGAGGACGTGGGCGGAGGAGGAGGGGGCGGCTCATGGAGGAGGCGGCGGCAGCAGCCAAGGAGGAGGAGGCTCGGGGAGGAGGAGGAGGGTGGGGATGGCTCGGGGGCATGGAGGCGGAGGGGCGGCTCGGGGAGGGAGGAGGAGGCGGGGAGAGGGAGACAGGGAGGAGGGCGGTCTGTGAAACGAGAGAGAGAGAGAGGAGAGAAAAGAGGAAGGAGGAGGAGGCGACGGGTGATGCGGTGGAGAAAATCGAGAGAGAGAGAGAGAAAAGAGGAAGAAAGGAAAAGTAGGATCGACATGTGGGCCCTACCTTACCCAAAGAAAACGCCTTCACGTCGTGGCCGGAGGTGGGAAAGGCGAAGGGTGAAAATGAACGGTTTTGATAGTTGGAGGTTGGTTTATACCCGGTTTTGTAGTTTAGGGTTGAAATCCAGACTTTTCGAATAGTTCAAGGTTGTAAAATGGACTTTACCCTTATAAAAAACGAGGAGTTAGGACGTTTGACTGGGCTCTAGCTGCTCCGGTTGAGAATCTGGGAGTAAGAGTCCTACCAAACAGGCCCATAGTATTTGAAAAAAAATAATATGAAAACCACATTTTTTAAAAAGTTATTGGGCATGAAACAAAGCTTGTGAATGCAATTATTATTACTGTTTTACGAAAAACCTTCCTGTGTTTGTTAGTTACAGTATTAATACATTATTTTGTTTTTAAAAAGCAGCTCTCTTGGGCTAACTAGTTGTTAATACAAAATTTATGAAAGCTATATACACAGATGGTACTCAACCGCTTGATCTTTGGGTGTACACTTCTATTGTACGAATATGGACCAGTACGTGGTGACGCTCAGTCGCCCATGCATGTTGTTCAACAAGGAGATACCGTACCAACGTTGCACAACAGGACAGAAGAGATTTTTATTTATTAATTAATTAACCTATTTTCTTTTATTTTTATTATTAATCACTCGTCAATTTTATTTCTAATTCTGAATCTTCTGTCCACGCCACTACTCGTAACATAGCAAAAAAACATTATCACGTCAACACTGTGGTGTGGCTAAATCCTGTCACTTCATCATCAGTGACGTGATAGTGTTGTTTGATTACGCCATCATCAGTAGCGTAATAAGAAATGTTATTTAGTTAGATTTACCCTATAACGTAGCAATGTTGTGTTGACATGCCACGTGTGATGGCATGGCTAAAATGATTAGATTTGAAAATAAAGTCGACGAGAAGCTAGTAATAAAAATAAATTAAAAATAGGTTAATTAATAATAAAAAGTTCGACAGAAGAACGAGGATTGCCTAAGATTAGTAGATATATACTTGGACGTCAACGTGGCCGAGAAGAAATTACCGCATTCGTGAACACAATACTAGAGATGACGTGACGATCACAGAGACACAAGGCGTGGGCGAGTGGCTTGGTTTAGAAAAAAAAGGTTGGGAGTAGATTTTTAGAAACCCCAAAAATTCCATGTTATTAGGCACACTACATTTTATAAAACTACGTCGGTGTATCCAAACATCTTAAACTTTTTGATACCATAGTATTTCTTCAAAACCATGGTGTTCTCCAAAAACTCAAAAAAAAAATTCATATATCCAACAAAACCTAAAAGTAGTTTTATGAGAATTGAAAATAGTGGTTGACACTTCGTGCTGCTCTTTTTTTCAAAAGTTTGAGCAGCAGAACAGTTTATCCACCAATTATTTTTCTGACATGAGTCAAAAAAAATTGAGAGGGGGAATTCCTGAGGAAATATTCACTTTAATATAATCATGATTTCGAATCTTTTCCAAAACCGGATTTTGAAGCTATTACTAGAACCTTTTCATTTTTAAAATAATTTTAAACATTTGCAAAAGATGATGCATCTTGCCATTTTCTTCATTTCTGAAAAGTACGGTAGATATCTTAATGCCCTTTGAGCTCGTCAAAACGGTGTTTTTAGAAGAACATGAGCGTATAATCTCTATATACATTTTTAGATTTACCTAAAACTGATGCATCATTTTTTTTTAGAAATACAACGCACAAATTAGTGCCACGAGGTTATAGCTGCCTCCTACCACTAACTTAATATAGAACTCTTTTTCTTATTTAATCTATTTTTTAAAATTATTTTAAAGATAATCTTTTTCTAACTTTATTTTCAATTATGATATTTTTGGTCACGTGATAAAAACATATTGTCACACCACAGACCTCGGCGTGGTAACTAAGTGTTGTCACGCTATTCCTCTTAGCGTGAAAGGATTTAGCCCAAAAACGGATATGTCTAAAGGGGTCGGTGGCATGAAAATACAGTTTGATCATACCCAGTCGGTGATGTAATAGTACAGTTTGATCACGCTGTGACCTGTAGTGTGATCAAAGAGATTAGAATTAAAAATAAAGTTAGCTTGAAAAAATAAAAAAAAGCTCCCTAGTATACTACATTATTTTTATAGTCGTTTTTCTTTTCAAAAAAGCTCGCTGGAGTAAAAGCTAAACCCAACGGGAAGCGGCCGAAGGGGAGAACAGCAAGGCAGACAACCTTCGGATCCGCCTCCATGGCTGCCGCTTCTCCCCTCTTCTCCCTCCTTCTCCTCGTCGTCCTCTTCCCAGCCTCGAACGCCATCTACTGCGACGAGGACGACTGCTACGACGTCCTCGGGTATCATCATCACCCCCTTCTTCCTCCCTTCCCCTCCCCTCCATTCTTTTCTTGGTTTTTTTTGTTCGTGCTTCTCTCACAAATCGGCGCGCGACGCAGGGTTAAGCAGGACGCGAACGCGTCGGAGATCAGGAAAGCATACTACAAGCTCTCCCTCAAACAGTGAGTTCCTTCCTCCCTTCCTTCCCTCCTCGGTTGTTGTCCCCAGCTACTCCAATTCAACCCGATGCGACGCCGACCCATTTCTTAGAATGTGTTGTGATGTGCAGCCACCCGGACAAGAACCCCGATCCGGAGTCGCGGAAGCTGTTCGTCAAGATCGCCAATGCTTACGAGGTCTGGACTTGACAATTCTGCACATTCTGTTATTGCTTAAAGTTTGCATCTCCTCCTAGCAATGGCTGAACCAATTATGTCACCCAAGATCAGTTGTTTAATTCCTTGTGTTCGGTGCCGATTTATGTATGATTTCGAACGTTCACCCATATATTTATGAATTTCATCAATTAATGTTGCCCAATTTGGTACAGCAACTACCTTTTTTTATTAAACAAGTTTGATACAGTTGATGCTTTGAATCTACCTGATGTAAAGGCCATCTGAAATGCCACCCGCGATGGTATACACTAGTTAAGCTATGAAACCTGTAGTAGGAGCTCATTGAACTTTCTGCCATGAATATTTTTTGTTTGAGTCCTCTGAATGGTAGTTTTTCACTTTGAGGTTTGATTGAAGAAACCATTCGCCTGAGTGAGCATTGCTGCTATGAGTTAGTAATTATCAGCATAGTTTATTCTGGTCCATGGCGAGGCACCAGAGTTTAGGTTATGCTGAACATATTGTTAAGGCTGCACAAGGACTTGCCATCTCTGGGTACATAGCTGTCAAAACAATTGTAAACCGCCTGTCATGTTTGTCAAGTTAATCAGATGGCAGTACCCATTTCCATTATGGTTGGCCCAGATAACTTTTGTAATTTTTGCATTTTCTTCCTGATATGGAATGGTAATATGCATTGAATCTTTTATCTTGCATTATAAAATTGAGTTATTTTACCATTTGGCTATGAATCGTATAAAGAGTTTCTCTTGTGGAGAACATTGCTGTTGACTACTATTTTCATCTTGCCCTGCTCTGCACTGCAGCTATTTTTCTAATTTGCCCCTTCCAATTGTTGCTTGGCTCCTGAGTTAGTCTACTTTTTTGATCTATCAGATTCTAAAAGATGAATCAACTAGGGAGCAGTATGACTATGCTATTGCACATCCAGAGGAGGTAAGCCGGCATTCATTAGCACCTTGCACTGAAAAAAGGGCCGATTGTCTGGCTTCACCATGCCATTATGCATTTTTTGTTTTCCATAAATTTATTTAGAAAACAGTTTGACTTACGGGAGTATCTTCCACCTTTTCACATTCCATGGCCATTTTTTAATTTATTTACATAAATTATGGGCCAAAGCCACAGACATGGCAATTAGATATGAATAATCGAGTTTTATCTACTAGATGTTTGTGCTAAAGGTTTCTGAACAAGGAGCGATGATGGGATTAATGAATGCATTTTGAATTGTGGATCAGCCTATAGTTTTAATTTTCCTACCTGGAATTTGAGGTTATTTCCGACTTGTAACCCCTTAATGTTGTACCATTGAACGGGGGATCTTCCTAACTCCAAGCATCAATATAGACAGTAATACAATGAAAAGAAATGACATGGTGGATATTTTACCTTCAATTTTGGAACGTGCAAATGAAACACATGCCCTTTTATTTGTGATACAGATAGATGTTGGTACTTGGCTACTTGCATACAAGAAATGGCTGTAAAGAGTATACACTGTAAGCTGGGGGAAGGGGATCAGAGATACTGATCAGGAGACATTAACATTGTGAAACATATATTTTTCACATTCTGACAGTAATCACACAAAACTATTTCTGCGTTATTGCAACTTAAAACACAGTCCAACATTCACCTATATTAAACAAAACTTTTAGTTTCTTATACCGAGGCAAGCTTGTCCCGATTTTCCAGATTGATTTGCACAGTATGGACTATGGAGTGAGCTCGTTTCACAATCGACTGGAGTCTGATAATGCAAAAAGAGCTGGACTTAATTTTAAATTGTTTTTACAGCACCACATAGTTATTTCCATCCTTCTAAAACACCTGCCAAACTGTAATCTTCCAAAAGAAAATTACTGTGCAAATTTAACTTTTTTTAAAAGCCTAACTCAACCTTTAAAAAATACTGTACTTGTGTGCATGATGCAGAGATTAGATGGGAAAAGCGACATGCATGAAACACAAGTTGTACTTGTGTGCATGATGCAATGATAGTAGATTATTAACATAGCAAAGGGAATCCTTGATACAAATATGCTCCATTGCTCCATAAGATATCGCATAGTCGCTATTCATGGTAATCTATTTGATAGATCTGAACATGGTCAAATTTTCCATGTTAGACTTTTTGCTAAAGTTGGTATGGTTAAGTGACATTCTTTTTGCCTCTTAGTCGATTGTCACCTTGTGACCTTTGTCCTTTCCACCTGAGCACTGTTAAATACTGATTGCTAATTGTGTGTTTTATTTACTTATTTATTTTCTTCATTTCAGGTCTTTTACAACACTGCTCGGTACTATAAGGCATACTATGGACATAAAACGGTTCGATTTTTCTATCAATTAATTTTTTTGTAGCAATGTTCTGCATAATTTCTATACTACCGTCGCTAATTGCTCCACCTGTTTGTGATAGGATCCTCGTGCTGTGTTGATTGGCCTGCTTGTAATTGTTTCAGCATTTCAATACATAAACCAGTTGACAAGGTATAATCAGGTATGGATATGGAATAAAAAAATGTGAAAGATAAGGTTGTGAAATTTTAAGCTGATGTTCTGATTGGTTGCTTATGAATGAAATGTTCAACTTTTTTACTCAATGTTTACTAACTACTAATCTTAAAGATCTCCAAGAAATTTTACCTCCTATCCATAATATTGCTTTCAAAAGAATGAATGTGGTTATTCAGTGTGCAAGTTGACCTTTTCATTACACTTGAATTATTTTTTGAGAGGGATTCCATGTTTTTTTTTACTCTTTACCATCTCAATGATTGCAGTTGCAGCATTTAAGCCCTTCCATATGTGCACATTTTTAGTCTCGCAAATACTCAATCTACTAGCGTGACTTAATTTTGTGTAATTATATACTTAATGCTACTACTTTGCTTTAGTTTCTGTACATTTTTAGTCTCACAAATATCAGTCTACTGAGTGCCCTCACTCGGTGTTGTATGAACTAAAAGGGTCCCGAGGAAGGAAAGAATTGCTACTTACTGTTATGCAGTGCTCTATTTCTCTATTGGGTAGGCTATATGGTATATATACTGTATGAGATCTGATATTTTAAAGCAATTTTTTTTTGCTAATCAATATTGGTTTGAAGGAATCATGTTTTTGTCTGGAAGGCTTTGAGATTAGAGAACTGTGTCTTAAACATTATTTGTTTTTATATGTCATTGAATATCAGCATAAAACATAAGATCCTGTATCCTTTTCTCCATTTCAATAATAGAAATACAACTAAAATGCTTTAGCATAACAATAGATCTGATGTTTTTTGTTAACAGTACAAACACTGACAGTGTGATGCTCTTGTTGCAGGCCATAACAAGTGTCAAGCAAACTCCTGCTTACAAAAATAGGTTAAAAGCGTTGGAGTTTGAGCGAACAGGAGGAATTGGAAGCAAAAAGAAGGGTCACAAGCAGATGGATAAGTAAGAATGACATCTAATAAGCTTAATTGAGGCCAAATTTGTCTTTTCTGAAAATTTGAAGGCTGCTTTGGTTCCCACTGCCAGTTCCGTTTGTAGTTTACTTCCAAATGAGGTCTCAAAGTTTAGTGTCTTGTGTATTGTCTACATGATGTTGGAATATTTCAACAACCTTGTAGATTCCTTTGCCCGTTTAGTTTCTCTGTCCTTTTAGAAACTACATGTTTTAGAAAGATACATTCTGTTATCATGTGGCAGTTCTGGAATTAAATGTTGGCTTTTCCCTTTTTGATATTATTCATGATGCAATTCTGTCATAGCATTAAAGATGTTTCGTAATGACCTAATTTTTCACATACCACTTGCATTTGTTTACCGTGACTGGCTATAATAGCTTTGTTTATCATGTAGGAAGGTCTAATAGCTTTATTTCTCATGTAGGAAGGTTGAAGAAGAGCTTAGTAATGAAGTCGAATTGCAGATACAGGGAATTGAAAAACCCTCTGTATGGAGTCTGTATGGTGTCCGATTTATACTTTTGCCTTACTCCATTGGCAAGGTCGGTGTATCTGTTCGAAATTTCTATGTTTTGAACAGAGTAAAATAGTAAATAGCAAAGCACCCACCTATGGTTTCAACTTTTTGCAAACACATGCATGCGGTTTGAAAATTGACCTGAAGCATACTGAAGTTTATTGCATAACTTTTTTTTTCTGTAGCAGGTGCTCACTTGGGAAATTTGTTGGTTTTGGAGATACCGGGTAAAGAAATTACCATACGCATGGGAGGATGCCTGCTACTTGACTCGGACTTCCCTTAAAATACCTGCTAATACATGGCAAAATATTGGTAATTACCACTTGATTTAGTAATGTGTAGGACTGTAGGTGTCTTTGGTATACCAATTTACTGTTGGTTTAGCATTGTTTTGGGGATCTGAAGCACTCTGTGCATGCTTTTCTTTCCGATCATAAATGTTTAATATTGAGGGTGAGGTGAGGGGGTTTTATTGGGAGATAGGGTTTGGTCCTGCGCATGTTTTGGGCTGGTGTGCACCCAGAGTGTTAACAGCTTATCAGCAATGAAAGTTAAATCTTTTTTTCTTGGAACAAAAAAAATCTTAAATGCCTTTTGGACATGTATCAGAGCTGTGCTGGCATGTCCAATACGGTGTTCGACACTGATACAAAGGGTTAGAGGAGTATACATTCAATGTAGTGCAACAGTGTAGTTCAAGCAGTGCAGTTGCCAGAAAAAAGCTTCCATGCATCATGCATGGTCATGTTTACTGCCAAATGCCAATGGTCCATTGCGTCACTGGTTGAACTAGGGAGTTGTTGGTTGAACCATGTAGTGGGACCGGGGGGAACTTGTCAGTATGATGCCAATGTTATTTCCCAACTTGCGTACTCTGTTGTGTTACCGAGCAAGTGTCCTGTTAACTTAATTAAACACTTGAATTGGTTTGCATTGCCGGAATGATCATAGCGTTTTTTTCGTATCTTGTGTTTCAGATGAGCCTAAGAAGGAGAATCTTGTCATGAAGCGCCTTTGGGAAAAGAGTAACATGGAGAGGTACATTGCGGAGATGAGAAAGGAATCAAAGCGTAGAAGATAGCTGTAGCTCATTATTGACAGAAGATTACGAGAAGTGGTTGTCTAACAACACCGCATGTAGGACCACATGCTGGAGTGAAAAGGCATATATAATTCAGGCTTGAGTTTATGGACCGCCAAACAAGGAAAATCGCCAAACACAGTTGATCTTTCATTGCGTCATCACTAGGTGATCTTCGGTGCAGAACAAAGATGCAGAGCAAACGAGCAATTGTGTAATCCTGTGAACAAATTGTAAACACATCGTTGAGACGTTTGACTGTGGAGGTTGATTCCATAATACAGCGAATATTTTCTTTTTCCCACATAAGCTCCCATTTATTTGGAATCGATACAGAAGAACATCTATACATGTGTAATGGATTTTTTTTTAAAAAAAAAAACAGAGAACTATTTGACAGTAACTACATTAAACTGATCACAAAACTATAGCTCAATGATCACATGAACACTTTACATTGCCCATGATCACCATATGCATCCCATTACTACAATTGGATGCCGACTCAATCTAGTAACCATTTAGAATCTCGCATAAACACTCCACAAATGCGCAAATCTTGCTAAGTTTTTAATACTTAGCCTAATATTGAAATATTGCAAAATATCTACACTCCACAAATCTAGTCTCCCTCAATACAATTATACAAGTCCGAAATCTTGCATGAACACTCAAGCAATCAAATATGAACACGAACAAATCTCAGTACGAAATATTGCATGAACACTCAAGCAATCAAATATGAACACGAACAAATCTCAGTATAATCAGATCTGGTAATAGACGAAATTCGTTGTCCATACAAACAATCAAATTGCAAGCCTCATGGAGGACGGATCCGCAGGCGACGACGTTGGGGATGGCAGATCCGGCGACGGTGACCTTAGTCACGCCCAAATTAAGTAGTGCAACACTCCTCGACGGGTTCGACCGGATCTAGTAGCACCGGCGACGGGGAAGAAGGGCTGCTAATGACAGGGAAGAAACCTAGGAATGTTGCCTCGTCGCCGTCCTGGAACGACACTACCTCCTCGTCCGGCGACGTGAGCCGCGTCACCACATCCTCCCTCGCCGACCGGTGCACCGCCATTTCCTTCCTCGTAGGCCATGATGGCACCTCCGCTGTGTCTAGCCTGGCCATGCCGATCACGGTACTATGCGTGTCATGCCGAACTAGCCCACTAGGCTGGGTCCCGACATGTCGGGCCGTACCGATCCAGCCTGTCTAACCGTCGAGACGTGTCTTGTTTAAACTGGACTAACAAACTGTAGCTCGAGTCAGCCCGACGAACACGGTCCATTGAACCACCTCTAACCGAACCCAAATAACCCAAACCGAAGTGGCTACCAGCCGTTGCTGAAGCCCTAGCTGCCGAATCCCAAATTCCCCATCTCTGCAATCTTCACGCAAGCGGGCTCATTCCTCACGAAGGCAACACCGCGGCGGTACCCTGCTGCCTGACGGCGCATCCCCTCCCCTTGTCCCCTTTCGCCCTCCGCCACTCAAGTATCCCATCGCAGATCCCGGTCTGCCATGAGCCCACATCATCTAAACTTCGGCGAGGTGCTCGTGCGACCACCCTTGTGTCTTCTCTTATTGTTTTCTACTTAGTTATGCCTAAAAGGCTAAAAATGCACCGGATCTGGCAACATTTTGTTTGTGTTCAGGAGTTCAGATTTGTCCCTTGTACAAAATTTCGAGTTTTGCAGTCCACGTCGTTTCTGGCTTTCTGCCTTTGAAATCGGATATCGACATATCCTAACCAGTACGGTGTTGTTAAATCAGATCGCCTTCCTACTTAATTGCTCGCCTGCTATTTATGTCACGGTCTCACGGAGGACCGTCGTTGACCCAATTAACGGTGCACAAATTGAGTTTGCTTTTCTTATTTAGCATGTTTTTAAGTGGAAGGGTCAAAATAGCGCCCCCCCCCTCCGAAATGGCAAAAATGTCAAAAAAAGCACCATGTCGCGCGAGCATGTACAAATTTTGAAATTTTGTTCTCATTTAACACGTTTTTAAGTGGAGTAGTAAACATAGCCTCTCATAAAATAGCAAAAATAGCACCCGTTATAACAACCAAAATTTGAGCTTATTTTCAAATGTATGAAAATGTGACTTTTTAAAACTTTTTGATGCATTTTATCGACATTCATTTTTTGAATTTTTATGCAAGACTTTTTCTCTAATTGAGAAATTTAAGAATCAAATTTTGGAAATACAAACCTAACTAAGAATAAAAATAAATTGAAACAAAATATGATATTTTAAAAAAAATCCAAACTTGGTGTATTTGTACTGTTAATAAAATGGGAAAATATTTGAAACTTGTTATGAAACTTTTCCCAAATCAAACCATATAAATGCATGCAAACATAAGCTCAAAAGAATTTTTGAGACAAATACAGAACAAATAAAATCCTAGAAAAATTACACAATAATCTACACTGTGTCAGGGGGTTTAGATTTGTCCCTGGTACGAGTTTTGCAGTCCATGTTGTTTCTGGCTTTCTGCCTTTGAAATCGGATGTCGAAATATCCTAACCAGTACGGTGTTGTTAAACCATATCACCTTCCTACCTAATTGCTCGCCTGCTATTTATGTCTCGGTCTCACAAAGGACAGTCGTTGACCGCATTAATGGCGAGCATGTGCAAAAATTGAGTTTGTTTTTTTTTCTCATTTAGCATGTTTTTAAGTGGAATAGTAAAAATAGTCCCCCTCACGAAATGGTAAAAATAGCACTCCTATTGCGTGAGCATGTACAAAAAAATGAGATTTTTTTCTCATTTAACACATTTTAAAGTGGAATAATAAACATAACCCCCTCACAAAATGGCAAAAATGGCACCCGTTGTAACATCCCAAAATTTGAGCTCATTTTCAAATGTGTGAAAATATGAACTTTTTAAAACTTTCTGATGCATTTTATCGACATTTATTTTTCTGGATTTTTATGCAAGACTTTTTTTTTGTCTAATTGAGAAATTTAAGAATCAAATTTTGGAAATAATGGAGGCTCTAGCGCTTGGGAGGCTCCTCTAATGGCGTTAGCCAAGCATGTCTGCAGGGCTTCTTCCTCCTCGGTTGGATCTCTCCCGAGGTCTTGATTTCCAGCAAGATGTTTGGCTCCATTTTCGATCTACGGTACACCCAGTTTCTCATTCTTCAGCGTTCTTTTTGGTGGTTTCGTTCTCGAAGGCTTCTTTTCGGCTGTTTGAAGAATCAGTTAGTCTTGTTCTTCATGCTTGTTTGGGAGGTTCTGCTCTAGATTTCAATGTCTCCTTACTGCAAAACCGCTCTTTTAAATTCTCGGTTTGTTTGAGTGCTTTGGGTTTCTTAGTTTATGGTCTTCAGCGGGTTGAATCAGAATTTTTCTGTGCTTTCTTCAACCTTTGGGGGAATGGCGGTCCAGATTGGGTTAGAGAATTTCATCGATGGGAATCTGAATGTGAGGCCGAATGGACAGTGGTTTCCCGTTCAAAGGTTTCTCGTCCTGTCTCTCGTCCTAGTCTGATGGGGTCTCTTCCGGTGGTGCCTCAGTTTTGTAAGAGCTTTGTGGAGGTGGTGAATTCTCAGCCCAACCCCAAGTTGGTTCCTACACGCTCGGTTTTCAAGTGGCTTCATCATGATCTGGCTTCTTTAGTTTCTCAGCTTTCGAGTTCTAGCACAAGGTTTCCAGGTTTCTCTCGCCCTAATCGCCTTCCTGGGGTTGGCCATGGTAGGTTTCGATTTTCGAAATCGTCTGTCCGTGATTGGAGGAGAGAGATTACTTGCTTCAAATGCCTTTCAGTAGGACATGTTGCCTGTTCCTACGTCAATGATTTTCGTTGTCGATTGTGTTTCGGATATGGTCATATTCAAAGGGTCTGCATGGCGCACAATCGTCGGGGGAAGATTTATCGACTGGTTGCCAAATCTGTGTTTTCTGACGGTAATCAGGAGGCTATTTTAGCTCTGGTTCCGGAAGGTCCTCGCCCACAAGAGCCCAATTCGGTTGCAGACCCGATTCTACCACAGAGTTTGCCTCGGGAAGAGTTTACCTCGGGTGTGGTTCCGATTGTCCTTCCTTCTACCCCCGTGTTCCCTTGTTGGTCTTCCTTCGTCCCCGAGTAGCCCCGCTAACCCTCTTTCATCTTCGATAATGGCGAATTTCGGGGTCGACCCGTCGGTGTTCCTCCCTAGAGGCTTCTCTATGGGGGGAAGCTCTCTTCCCGGAAAGACGTCCTAAGCGCCTTCGTGCTCATCTGGGATCGGACATGCGCAGATCAAATGAAGATGTGGCTATTCCGGTGCTTGTCCCGGAAGTAGCAGCTCGTGATTTTGCTCTAGTTGCTGATGCTCTTCATCACTACCTGGTCCACAAGTTCAGGGTTCGAGTCTCGAAAATTGCTGCTTGCCCTATTGGAGCTACCTTCGTTACCTTTGGTAGCTGCATTGAGAGAGAAGCTGTCATTGCGCATGGGCCACACCCTTTTGAGTCGTATTTTTTAAGTTTTGTTAAGCATGATGAAGGTATCAATCTCCGCTTTGCCCCTCTTGATAGGGTTTGTTGGCTCATGTTATTGGCTTTCCCTCTGGATTGTTACAATGTGGCGGCAATTGGCAGAGCAGTTGCCGGTTTTGGCACTCTAATCCATTGGCACGAATCTTCAAACAAAGCTCACATTTTAATCAAAGTTCTAGTCCCTTCTACTGATGTGGTGCCTGAGAGCATTTTGGTTGTTGTGGGAGATGAACCGGGTGCGAAAGTTTGGGATATCCTGTGTTTCATCTTGCACGAGGGTTCAGTGCTACAGCCACCTGATGAAGATCATGTGCCTCTTGTTGGGGTGGCCTCTCACCCGCCCCCACCGCCTCTCCCTAGGTGGTTAGGGGTCTGGAGTTCTTCGAGTCATCAATCTTCGATGGAGCATGCTAATTTCCCTGGTGGTGGTCAGTCAGATGGGGCTCCTGCGGCTGCTAGATCGGTGTTGGGTGATCACTCTCCAGAGGTAGAAGATGTGGATGAGCAGGTTGGTGCTGGTTTGGTTGACTCTTTTTTGTCCGATCAATCTTCAGAAGTCCAGGAGGTGGAGGTGGCTCAGATGCTTTATAACTTGGACCTTACTTTGGTGGGGATGTTGGATGCTGATCTTCCTTTATGCTGCCCTCAATTCGGTGAATTTCTGTTGTTCTTCAACTGTCTTACTTCTTGCCTGGGCTTGTTGAATCGTTTAAATCCTGAGCAAGTCTCTGTTATTGGTCTTCTCTGGCATGCTGTAGAAGTGGATGGTGGTCTATGTCAGAAGCAGTTTTTTATTTCAGTCATCACTCAACCCAAAGTTCCTAATGTTGTTTGTGCTTTGCATGAACTGGCTGATGATGATGTTGTGGAAGTCTCGGGTCCGGTTCAGCACTCTCTGAAGAGAAGGCGAAGAAAATATCCTGCCCCCCTTGATGCTAGTCTTCTTTGGCGCAGTGCTAGGATTAATGCTGACAAAAGGGATTTCAAAGACAAAGCTAGTGCTGACCTTTTGGTGCCTCTTTTTGAAGGCCGTAGGAGGTCTCAGAGCAAGTTGGTTCCACCTTTCTTGGCTGTCCCTCTCGCCCAGAGTATTGGGAGGAACTTTTGCCAGATTCCTCCTAGTGAGTTGTCTGTGGAGGCTCTGGTAGAGTCTAATGCTGATGGGTAACTTGTCTTATGTTAGACTTAATCTTTTGCTTTTTGGGGCCATTGTTTGGCCTTTATCTTGGTGGTTTCAGGATGTTGTGTTCCTTTAGGCTTTGTCTTAGGAGCTACTGGAAGTTGTTTTTGGTGTGTATTAATGACTATGTTCAGGGGAATTGCATCATTATTTTGCTTGGGTTACTTGTTTCTGCGCCTTTGCTGTTGCCGGGTGCTTGTTACCATGACTGGGTTTCGGTTATTAGTTGGCCGTGGGCAACTAATCTGGTGCTGCCTGCTCAGTTTCCTTCATGAGTGCTGCAAGGAATTGGAATGTCCTCTCTTGGAATGTGAGAGGCATTAACTCCCTGCATAAGTGGAGTGCTATTCGAAATAAAATTGAAGAGAGCGCTTGTTATGTTTTTTGTTTTTAAGAAACCAAGAAGGAGGTTATCGACAGTGTTTTTCTTCGTAACTTTGCTCCTAGGCACTTTAATAAATTTTGTTTTGTTCCTGCATCTGGTGCCTCTGGTGGCTTGCTTACGGCCAGGAATGGCTCCTTATTTGATGGTTGTGTGGTCCATCTCACTAGTTTCTCTTTGACTATTAAACTCACTTCAACTCTCAATGGTCAAGGATGGTTTCTTACCAATGTTTATGGGCCTTGTACGCTGGTGGGCAAATCCGAATTTCTGGCATGGCTTCTCAGTTTGGATCCAACTAGTCTTGAACTTTGGCTTTTAGTTGGAGATTTTAATCTGCTTCGTAGTCTGGATAATCGAAATAAACCGGGTGGTAATGTTAATCTCATGTTTCAATTCAATGAAGTGATTAATCACCTGGGTTTGGTGGAGATCCCTCTTAAGGGAAGAGCTTTCACTTAGAGTAATATGCAGGATGATGTTTTGCTTCAAAAGTTGGACTGGGTATTTATATCTGCAGAGTGGTCTCTTCATTTCTCAAATACTTTGGCCATCCCTCTGGCTAGAATCACCTCGGACCACGTTCCTTGTTCGATGCAGATTTCTTTATCCATCCCAAGAGCTTCTGTCTTCTGTTTTGAAAATTTTTGGGTTCAGTTTGCCTCCTTCCTTCCTACAGTGGCTTCCATTTGGAATTTGCGCACCTCCAATTGCAATGCTCCTCAGGTGATTTCTGTTAAATTAAAGGCTTTACGAAGAGGCTTGAAATCTTGGAGTAAGAGGCTTTCTAATCTGAGTCAACTTATTGATAATACAAGTTAGGTGTTAGCACTGATAGATGGTCTAGAAGACCAGCGAGCTTTGTGTCAGATAGAAAGGAATTTTCGGAAAATTCTTCAAAATCATTTGTTGAACCTGTTAAAAGCCAAAAGGGTATATTAGAAGCAAAGAGCCACCATCAGGTGGGCTAAGTTTGGAGTTGAAAATTCTAAGTTCTTCCAGTCCGTGGCTTCTTCATCCTTTCGCAGAAATTACATTGCTCATCTTTATTTAGATGATGGATCTTCCATTTCGGATCACTCCCAGAAAGCATCTGTTCTTTGGAATTCATTTAAAGATAGGTTAGGGGTTTCTGAAGTTTCTTCAATGCATTATGATTTGTCTGCCTTGGTCTCTCTGGTGGAGCAGGGTCTCCTGGACAATTTGGATAACACTTTTACAAAAGAGGAGATTGACCAGGTAGTCAGGGGTTTGGATCCTAATTATGCGCCGGGGCCTGATGGTTTTAATGGGTCATTTTTTTTGAAGAAATGTTGGCCTCTGGTAGCTAAAGAGTTCTACCAATTGTGCACTGAATTTTGTGAGCACAAGCTACCCATTCAAAGTATAAAATCTTCCTTCATTACTTTGATACCTAAGAAACCGAACCCTGAGTCGGTTAATGATTTCAGGCCTATTTCGCTTCTTAACAACTCACTCAAGTTGTTGACCAAGCTAGTTGCTAATAGGTTGCAGTCAGTCATTCTTCAGGTAGTTCACTCTAATCAATTTGGCTTTATCAAAGGGCGTACCATTCAAGACTGCCTAGCTTGGGCCTTTCAATACCTTCATCCTTGCCATCGGTCTAAGCGGGAGATTGTCATAATCAAGTTGGATTTTGAGAAAGCCTTTGACAAGGTAGAGCATCATGTTATTCTTGCCATGTTACAATACAAGGGTTTCAGTGTAAAATGGCAACAGTGGATTCACAATATTTTGTGCTCTGGTACGTCTTCGGTCTTGTTAAATGGTGTTCCTGGATAGACCTTTCATTGCAAGTGGGGAGTGAGGCAAGGGGATCCTCTTTCCCCGTTGCTGTTTGTTCTTGCTGTTGATCTTCTTCAGTCAATTATCAACAAAGCTTTTCATCAAGGGCTCATATCTTGCCCTTTAGATTTGGATTTTGGACAAGACTTTCCCATTGTCCAATATACTGATGACACGCTCCTTTTTATGCCGACCGATGCGCTTCAGCTCTTTTGCCTCAAAGGTTTACTTCGTTCTTTTGCAGACTCTATGGGCTTAAGAGTTAATTTTCATAAATCCTTTATAGTCCCGATTAATGTGGATGAGGCGAAGGTGTTCCATTTAGCTAACACTTTTTGGGTGTTAAGTTGGTTCTATGCCTTTCACTTATTTGGGGTTCCTCTTGGAGCTTCTAAACCCAAGTTTGTGAGTTATTTGCCGTTGATTGATAGAATTACTCAGCGCCTCTCAGGTTTATCCGCCTTCCTGTCTTATGGAGGGCGCCTGGTGTTGGTTAACTCGGTTTTCTCCTCCCAAGCTATCTACCATATGGCTTCTCTGAAAATTCTAGCGAATGTGCTTTCTCAGATCGATCGCTTACGAATGCATGCATTATGGCATAGATTGGATATCAATAGAAAAGGAGGTTATTTAGTGTCCTGGAAGGATGTCTGTCAGCCTAAAAACCAAGGTGGTCTTGGAATTTTGAATCTTCAGATTCAAAATAAAGTTTTGTTGATGAAGCATTTGCACAAGTTTCTCAACAGAGAAGATATTTCATGGGTTCTTCTTACTTGGCTAGCTCTTTATCGGAATCTGTTGGCGCCATGTCCTAGAATTCGGTGTGGATCTTTTTGGTGGACAGATTTACTGCATTTGGTTAAAGAATTCAAGGGTTTTTCTTGCTGCTCGGTTTTCAATGGCAGATCTTGTCTTTTTTGGAAAGATACCTGGAATTTGGGATACCCGATTTTGAATTAGCCACATCTCTTCTCCTTTGCCAAGAACAAGGATGCTTCGGTTGCTTTCTTCAGGAGGGAGGTTAACTTTACTTCTAACTTTCACCTCCCTCTCTCTCTAACTGCGCTCCTTCAACTTCAAGAACTGGGTAAGGCTATGGACTCTTTGGGACCGCTTCAAGACAGGGCTGATCAGTGGAATTACATTTGGGGCACCTCTCAGTTTTCTCCGAAACAAGCTTACTTGCAGATTTTGGGTCGGAAATTCACTCCAAGACCTTTTATTTTGCTCTGGACTTCCTCTTGTTTAAGCAAGCAGAAAATTTTCTTTTGGTTACTATTAAAGGACAGGCTTAACACTAAGGAGCTTCTCTATGTTTTGCTCGGATTGTCCTACTGAGACCTTAAGGCATCTTTTTTTCACGTGTTCCTTCAGCCAGCAGTGTTGGTCGCTGGTAGGGCTCGATTGGAACCTTTCTCTTCCGGTGGTTGATCTCATCCAAGATGGTAAGCATAGGTCTCATTTGAGGATTTTCAAGGAGGTTTGATTATTGGTTGCTTGTGTATTTGGCTTCATCGGAACAATGTTATTTTCCGTCACGGGGATGCTTCCTTATCTACCTGGCATTTCGAGTTTAGGGAAGCTTTCACTCTGGTTATCCATCGGGTGAAACCTTCTCTTTGGGAGCTTTTTGTTAATTGGCTGAGAGATGTCGGTTAAGATGTATTAAGTTTTTTGTGTAAATATTTTCTTGTAATTATTTTCCTTTAATATATTTTACAGTAGGGTTTTTTCCCCTCCTGTTTTCAGTCCAAAAAAATGGAAATACAAACCTAATTAAGAATTGAAATAAAACATGATAATTAAAAATCCAAACTTGGTGTATTTGTACTATTAATAAAATAGGAAAATATTTCAAACATGTTTTGAAACTTTTCTCAAATCAAACAATACAAATACAGAACAAATAAAATCCTAGCAAAATAACACAATAATCTACATTGTGTCACACAGTCTCCCCATAAATTTTTATAGCTATATTTCTATATTTAAGAATTCTCTCAAACCCTCAGCTTTTTTTAAAAAATCCTGGAATTAACTTCCTTTCCTTCTCCCACAGACCAGCCGGCCCCATCGGTAGCCTTCTTCTTCCACGACTTGCCAAGACTAACGCTAACTCGCCTGCGTGCGCGCTTCCAAAGACACCTACCTCGGGCCCGACTTTGGCAAGCGCCCCGCCCTCCCCCCCCCGGTTTCATCTCTACCCCATGCCCTACGCCCCCGCCCATGCTCTGCCCCCGGTCGCGCGCCCATGCCCTGCTGCCTCCTCGCGTCATCATCAGGAGCAAGTCTCCGCAGGTTCTCGCAAGACCTTCGCCCAAACACATGAGCACCGAGCACGCCAGATCGCCCTCTACATTCCCTCACCTTCCCTCTCCATTTTCTCCCCTCCCTGGGCTCAAGCCGAGCTCGGAACCGAATGCCACGCACCGGCCATGGATGCTACTACCGCCAAGCCTCCCACCGCATTGACGAACTATCGCCAAAATTTTCATGTATCTCTAGTCCTCCTCGACTTCCTCTTTCCATCCCTCACCATCTTCCTCTCTCTCTCTCTCTCTCTCTCTGTGTGTGTGTGTGTGTGTGTGTAGCTGAAGCTCCAGGAACGCACGCTTCTTCTTCACGTTCGGTGACATTCGGTTCATGACCGCCGTCTCCACTTGTCGTTCCAGCCAACCTAGTGAGCTCCTCCACTAATGGTGTAACACTCCAGCCCAACACTAAGCCCAGAATGCCACTAAACTACCCTAACAATTAATTTTACATCAATTAACAATAAAATTCCAGCAAGCAATTCAATATTAAAACCCGTCCATGGGTCACAATAACATATGAATAACGACATGGCGAGCACATATATTTAAACTCTAGAATGTAAAGCAGAATAATAGTTCAACATTTAAGCAAAACCAATCAAACGGAGACTATCGAATGAATAAACGAGTTCCAACCAACTATCTAGAATTATTCAATATCTATCATATCCTAAAGGAATAAACCATCAAGCTAAGGTAAAGTTTTCTTAAGGCAAGTGATCAAGTAATTGAGTGTATGCAGTGTTCCAATTGCTATCCCTTCCCAAGTGAAGTGTCATTAGCGATCACCTAAAAACAACAGTAGAGCAAGAGTGAGTCCACGACTTAGCAAATACAATAATAAATAATGAACAATGCTTAATCAGTAGTACACAATATCATCGTCAACATTAATTGTTCTCTTTACTTTATTCTCATGCTCAATCATTCAATTCTCTTTCTTTATTCTCATACACAATCATCAGATATTTTTCATTCAATGCATCTCTACACTACATGTCCATATGCACTTCTTTCGCGTATTCCGGTATAGTGTGAGTGTTCACCCGTCGATGACACACTCTCAAGCCCGTCCTCCTCAAGGATCGGGGACCTCCTTTACTCCTGTGGAGTTGTGAACAACATGATCACCTTCTCATATGCAATGATGTTTATGAATACAAAATTATTCATAGATTCTTCAATATTACCATCATCCAACATTCTCATATCCAACAATAAGAAATAAATCATGACCATTCACGTTACTTTCAATTAAATAAAGTAAAAGCACATCAATAGATTGGTAATGAGTGGTAAAGGATACAGTGATCAACCAATGGACACTGTCTACCAAGCATTTGCCTCTTTATCCTTGTGACGCTGGATAGCGAAGCGGCGGCAATGCACAAGAGACCACACTCCCTTGACAAACAATTCAAAACACAACTTGTAACATCCCAAAAAAAAATTCCTAAATGCAAAAATATGGGTTTTTTAAAACTTTTTTTATGTTATCAGTTGCCATCATTTTTGCCTGCATTTTTGGGAGTTATTTTATCTATGTTTTCTTTTTGCCAACACAAGTGATGTAATACAGAAACCCTAATTACATAAACCCTAGAAAAGAAAACCCTAACTACAGAAACCCTAAATACGGAAAACCTAGAAACATAAATTGCAAAAACAAAATAAACTAAAAGTATTACCCTTTTAAATATTGCATGAAGTGTAAACCCTAAAATCGAAATCATGTTCAAAAGCCCAATTAGAATTGTTAGCAAATATCATAGTTTATTTATCATCGCATGAGAATTCCTTAAAACAAGCATCAAAATTTTAGCCAAACCTAAAATTCTGTCTCTTTTCTTTTTCCCTGGTCTTTTCTTTTCCTTCCTACTATTCCTCTAGCGAAGCCGCATGAGCCATGTTCGTCGCAGCCGAACCAACTCCTTCGGTCAACTGGCTCACACATTGTTTTCTTTTCCCTCCCGACTTCAACGCCATTGCCTTTCTCTCAGCGACGACAGCCTCTGAAGCTCCTCGCGATGTCGCAGACATGCACGAGACACATCTCCAGCTCATCACTCGGCCGTCGCTCCAGCCATCGCATCCCTGTTACTGAGCTGCCAACCTCGGTCACGTCCATGTCGGACATCCTTGCGAGAGTATCGCCGGCCCTTCTTGATTCTCCGCCCTCACGCCCATAAATAGCCACCTAGATCCCTATTTTTTCCCCATTGTAGCCTCTGCCATTTCTCGCTTTCCCCCCTTCTCTATCGAGCACCAGCGCGTGTAAGAGCTCAAGTGTTCATTTTGGGCCACTACATCGCCATCGTCGCCAACCCATGAAGCTCTCTCCTTGTTATATGTGTCAACTCGTGTTCCGGAGTCCTAGGGAGTTTTCCCCTCAACTAATTTTGATCTTCGTGCACAGGAACTCGCTGAAGCACTCGTCTTCCTTATCTCTGGCCAAACCAGCCTTTTCCATTGATGTGCCATCTTCGGTGAGTATTATCCCAATTCCTCTCGCCTTAAGCTCCCTCTTAAGTCTTTTGATCATGCCCAGTCACTTTTCGATCTCCTCTTTTCCTAGGTTACCTCCTCCATGCAGAGTTTCCCTCGCCGCCACTGGTCCTCACCACCATGCCATCACAGACCACCCTCGACGTAATCATCATCACCGGTGAGTTCCTAGCACCGAGTAGTAGCCCGTGCGCGCGCTAATTATTCAAGTGTGCCGCCCATTTTCAAAATGCCATCTCAGCTCCATGAGCACCACCGCCAAACCCCATTGCGTCGCCGCCTCAGGTCACCGGAGCCCCGCCACCGATGACAGTAGAGTCGCATGGTCATGGGGGTTCCATTTTTGGTCCTAGCCGGTGCCGTCGTGCCCCCAGTCACCGGCGACGAGCTTGAGCAAAGCGCGCTCTAGGGCTACTCTATTTTGCCTGAAGAAGACAACTACTGTAGCATACTCATTAACTACCAAATCTATGTCTTAGCATTAATTGCTAAGTTAAGTTGGCTTAAATACCGTTTCGTTGCGCTGATGTGTGGTGCCACGAACAGAAAGCAAGGAGCATTAATGCTCTGGTTTTCGCATTGAGTCTATGACGACGGGCCTAAGACCATTAAGTGCACAGTGAATTTTGGGTCCATGGACCGGCAGTCCGAACATGTAGACTCTAGTCTATACACTGTTTCCTAAGCCGTGTCTTTGACAGTGGGTCCCACTCGTCAGTAATAGATTTTATATAAGGAAATAAAACAAAAAGGAAAATAAAATGCATAGGGCCCACCTGTCATTCATGGGGTATCTCTAGTTAGAAAATATATCGAATAGGAAAAAGAAAAGGGGCATGGGTCCCGCATGTTAGTGAGAGAGTTTCTCTCTATGTTTTCTTTTTCTAGGAATTAAATTAGGGTTCCAACTACGGAAGGCCCATTCTCACTCGTTTCAACTCCGATCTGAGTGATTTTTGTTTCTAAATTTGTCTAAATTCAAACCTACCCAACCAAGCCGAAAATATCCATTTTGGTGGTCATTTGAATTTTCAAGTGACATTTGAATTATGTGATGTGTGTCCCTATTATTACAAAGTTAGGCACATAAAATGTCAAACGACCGGTAAACCCTAGGCCGTTGCTATTACAAGGGTAAATGCTAATAATGATAGCACGTCAATGACACATACAACCATTAGTAGAGTATAAATAAAACGACGCATCGTAAAGGCACACACTTACAAGTATATATCATTTGGCTAAACAACTCAAACACAACTAGGACCCATTCAGTTGGAAAGGTTAACCTAAAACCTGATAATGCTATAAGATAACCAGGGGAAACAAATGTGTCTCTAGGCGATAGCCCTAGGATCTCCTAACATAAGGTTAACCAATTTACGACATTCAGTAAAGTATAATGGTAATAAACCTTAATTGAGACTAGTTAATAAAACATGATATGGCGAGTAGGCCTCACACCTAACTAGGTTTACTTAGAAGCTAAAATATAAACCTCGTAGTATATAAGATTACTTGTACAGATAGATAGTCACGAAGATTAGCAGTAGCTATGTCACGACTTCATACCAGTTAATCGAAGCCGAAGCTGATACGATAAATCACTAAACAAGAAGCAGGTGGATGGAAACACACAAGGCTGATGTCTAGCCAATTCTTGGAAGTTCCAGCTAAGGATCATGGAACTTCCTTGATAAATATGAATCGATAAGAAAAACCATTAAATAAACTAGGCCCTATGAATCGGTGAGACTTGTGTCTGCCCAGAGCGAGCCTTCGCACCTACGTATAAGTCTCACCTGACTATCATGAAACTTTCTCGGTAAATAGAAAGTAATAGCTAAAGAAATCATTAGAGCAGCTAGGAACTGTGTATGGATAGTGGTGGTATGTCCCTTGGTGGATGATAGTAGTTCCACCATCAACCAGCATCGTGTAAACCCTAGCTATCATCCACTGCTATCCGTTCCAGTAGTCGGACAACTCATGATCCGAAGAAGGATCAGAGAGTTCGGCCTAACTAGGTAATCTCTCCCACCTAAGTGATTGATGTGGAATATTCCTATGAATATTTACCCTCCCGTTAGAGTCTTAATTCCTTTGCACCAATAGACTTCCCGAGAGCCCGATCCTTCTCGCCCTCACTCTGGATCAACCGGTTGCCCGACCTTAAGTCTAGCTAGCAACCCAAAACCCTACCACTATACCAAAAGGATAGAGTTTGGATTTATGTACTTTCGTCTGAAGTATTTCCTTTATCAACTTCTTTGGTTATATTTCGTCTGAAGTATTTCCTTCATCAACTTCCTTGTATATACTTCGTCTGCAGTATTTCCTTCATCAACTTTCTTTGAAGATATTTCGTCTGCAGTATTTCTTTCATCAACTTCCTTTGGATATACTTCATCTAAAGTATTTCCTTCATCAACTCCACCAAGTATGATTAGTTCCATATGGAGTACCTCCATCTTTCAAGATATCATTAGATGTGTTTATATTTATTTGAAGTATTTCCTTTTGTTTGAATGTATTTGGACTTATTGGATTTCATTTGAATGCTTTCAGATGTTCTTTGGTTTGATCGTATTCTGCGTAGTTAGATGCTAAAGCCATGATAGGAACAGCAATCCTAACAAGGATGAGGCCAGGATCAAGATTAACAGAACAGGAACGAGACCAAGATTACCAAAATCTTAAGCAAGAAGGTTATCAGAATATTGAGCCTTATCACAGAACATTGAGCAAGGCGAGTCAACACTTTGATCTTTTTTTCACCTACTTTTGAAATGCAATTATATATATTTTTTAATATGAAATTTCATTGCTATGATTTATCCAAATATGTTGGTCTAGCTCAAAGCTACTACCTTAATGATAATTGTGTATAACTTCCGATCCTTGAATTTACACTATCCTTTGTCACCCTAGAAATAATGGTTTACATACTAGTTAATAAGTCTGTATCTAAGTGTCATACTTAGCCTTGCTTAGATACCTTATCATGCGGACATTAAATTGCCCGACATCATTCAACAAAATGAAAATAAATTTGGGCAGTCGAGGTTAGAGCCTGGCTGGTATGTTAAAAAGAGAAAGAGATTTGAAAAATAGAAAACCTAAAAACAGATTTCGACTTGGGCGGCTGGAAAGAGTGGCTGGTGCCAGGTGCACGACGGTGGGGATATGGGGAAGTACCGCTTAAGTCAGTAAAAGACCGAGTTCTTGTGATGACCACTCGTGTAAAAACAGTGCAACCACAAGTCCATAATGGGTACGACCTGGCTAACTAATTTGTTTGTCTCGGCGTGGCTTCACCATTGGTGGATGTGGTGTGGGTATGGGTTAGAAGCCACAGAAAAGCTGCTTGGCGCAAATAGGAGACCTCCCGTGAGCAAGGCCCAAGGAGGTGATACCTAGCGGTGTGGAGTTGCATAGAGGTGGGATATTGTAAAGGCCTTGTAACAATCATCTTAGTCGCACACCTATGGAAGTGCATCAGACGGACATCATAAGATGATTATCTCTTGTGGGTAAAGTGTACAAACTCTGCAGAGTAAGAAAACTATCAGGATCGCCGTGCTCATGGTCAAGAGCGACGTCGGGAACTTGCTTGAACTAGCTTTTATTTTTATAAAACAATTTGTTGGTGGAATGAAAAGTTGGGCTAAAACCCAGAGATTTGAGTTGGCCTGGTCGAGGACCAGTGATAAGCACGGGATGTGACCCAAGCATTGGGTGGCTGTAGTCACTCAATGGTATAGGATATGAAATCTCCACAAATACTTTACAATAAAAACTCAGTTTATAAAACATGTGTTAGTTAAAAATGCTAAGTCTTAGGAATTGCTACTACATAATCTAATTCAAACTTAGCTTTGTGCAAATAAAAGAACCATGAACCTCTCTTGATTGGCCTTGCATTTATAATAATTGCATTGTGTGTTGGCTCGCGAGTACGGTTGTGTACTCATGCTCGCTATTTATATTATTTTAGTCGGTAAGCATAAAAGAAAGTTATATGGACAATTATAAGTATCGGTCAAGACTGAAGATCAAGAAGGCCAAAAACTAGGCCGCGGGCCCCAGCCGATTGCTTGTGGGTATATCGTGAGGGTTCCACGTGGAGTACTTATATTCTACTTTCGCTGATTCTTTAGAAGTTATTTGGCCTAGTCGGCCATTTTGAAGGATAAAACGCCATAAGGTATATTTACGCTTTGTTTATTATTATACAATAGATTTATATTTTTATGATATGTGTTGATATTTAATGATGTAACTGTTAGCACTAGCTACTGATCCAGAGACTGGTGCTGTGAACACCAGGGAAAACAATTTTGGTTTGATTTTTTTTCGTTTGGGGGCGAAATTGGCGAAATTTCGGTAATTTCGGATGAAATTTCGGTAATTTAAGGCCAAACGGTTTGAACAAATTTGAATTTTAAAATTTTAAAAATTACAAAAAAATAAAAGGACGCTAGCGCTGAGCGTGGGATTTGAACCCAAGCGTCCAAGGCTGCATAAGCCGGGGCTACCACTGGGCTAGCTACTTGTTTGTGGTTATGAACAACTTTTACTTGTCTTTAACCCTCAAATTCAAACAAAATTCTAACTAAATGAAAAAAAATTGAACGAAATCAATTCCTTTCGGATGGGAATGAAATGGACGAAATTTCGGACATTTCGGCAAAATTTCGCCGAAATTGTGAACCATGGTGAACACAGAGGATTCCAAATTATAGATTTTGGGTCTGACACAACTCCAAATCTTAACCTTACAGCACCGACACTATATTCTAACAGCCATCGCTCGTCTATGCCAAACCGAACATTTTAAACCAAAACTACCGGATGCACTACCTATTGTCCCAGTAGTTAAAATGGCTCTAACGTATTCATCTGAACTCCAAATTCAACCATATAAGTGATACGGATCAACGTGTAGTTGATGCGTAATGTGACCCAATCTTTCATAGTACTTGTATTTCAATCTTGATCGAAGCAAAACCCTATCTTTCCTCCTTCTTGGTTCAGAAAAAGGAAGAACAAGTGTATCTCCAAAGCAAGTAATACTTGGTTGATGTTGAATCAATCCGAAGAGAGAAACAAAATCAAACCGTGAGCAATTGAAGATGCTACGAATTGGTGAGATGATTCACAAGGAATCATGAATCTTGGAAGAACAACCTCCCTCCAATATTCACGCAATCACAAAACCCTAGATGGGAATTTTTGAAACGCGTGTATTCATTATGCGCCACATAAACTTGTGACTTTCTGTATTTTCTTTAACTCTAACTTGCTTACAATTGGGGGTCTACCCCCTAGCTTATATAGGCTCAGTGAACAGTGCACTGTGAACAGTAATCCACCTCGTGAACAGTAATTCGAGTCGGAATAATGCCCATGAATAGTAATCCAAAAACCAATCCTATTGCAAACTCCTACTTTAATTCAAAATTTGAACTACTCTAATCACTAAAAATAAATTAAACTATCCTATTACAAGCAATTTCAAAATTAATCTTTTTTTAAAGGAAGATCCGAATTGGAATTGCTCCAATCCAAACCCATTTCGGATTCTTAGGCTGAAAATGTATTGATTTCGGAATTGTGTTTGAATTTGGCTCCTTTGTCTTTTCTTGGTTAGATTTCCTTGCAAACTTTCCAACATGCAAAGCCCTTAGTCTTTGTGCCTTCCCATGCCCGCTCAAGCTCCCCCTTCGGCCTATGTCCCTCTCCTTGCTCTTGGCCGAACCTTGTTCTTGTTTCTTTCTGCATTGATGCATAACAGGCTCAACTTGACGTTTAGTACACATTTGCAACTTAGGGATATTGACTACCGTAGTAGATGCACCTACGGCCTCATCAACAAGACTTTCTGGAATCCTCATGAAACAACCTACTTTTTTCTAGTTATAACGAACCTTTGATTCTACCATTTTCTACCCTGTTTCTTTACCCGAAGACCGTTCCAGATTCTATCAGAATAGTCCGTTTCATAATTTTATACCTTTAATTCTAATATTTGAAAATATATGAATAAAATGAGTTCTGTAAACTACACAAAGTTTTCTACATTATTCAAGTTGACACTAATATTTAATTTTACCAATTTATACACGAAATCGACCGAACTTCATGACGTCTCCCAACTACATCCAGAATCTGGACAACAACATTCTGGAGGTTGTATCTTTTCGCTCGCTACTCTGATTGTAATTATCCAGCCCTTCCTAGAAATCTAACGAGATTTTCCATCTTTTCTCTAATTGGACCGACCTCTAAATACGAGCCTAATTTTCCCTAATCGCCCCCGAAACGATCTGCACATAACCTTGATGAACTAGAGCAGATTGAATACTATCTTTCCCCGAATCAAAATGACCTACAAAATTAACAACAACTAAACTAGGAAAAACCTAGGGATTATCATGGATTTACCCTTGAATATCACGATGAACACGAAGCCCTTTATTTCTCCCCCTACTTTCCCTTCTCCTCTCCTCCTTTTCCCTCTTGTCGGCACCTTCTCCTTTCTTCCTCCTTCTGGTTGATCTCCACTGGACCTTCCTTATCCTGTTCCAGTAGCAAGGTGGTAAGGGGCAGCAGGATTGATGGAGGTGGTCGGTAGCAGGGAGGGTGAAGCAGGGGGTGGCGACTCCATGGAGAGGATGGCGCAGGGAGAAGGCAGTAGGGGTGGCGGCTCAATGGGGGAAGGGGTGGAGGCGCAAGGGGTAGGGGGTGGATTAGGGTTAGGGGCTGCTACCCCCCGGTCCCCCTAAAGGCTGGCCCATTTGGGCTGAGTTGTCGTGGGCCGGAGGCCCAGGTTCTCTTCTCCCAATAAACAAACTGAAATTCCCTTTCTAATTCTAGTGAAATTCATTTATTTATCTAAAGGTTGAGCAGGATATTACAAATGGACAGTGTCATGTCACGTTCTAGCCCTCAAGGACCATTTCCCCTCACCCAATTTGATTCTTCATGCTTAGGAGCACCACGCCACCGTCGTCTTCCTCACGCACTGTTGGAACCGCCGTCGCTGACGCCATTTCCTCTCAAGTCAGCTTTGTGCCAATTCCATTCACCCAGAGTATCTCCTCGCCATCTCCTAGCTTTCCCCACCATTGAATTTTGCTCCTTTTCTCCGCAGCGTCGCCGCCATGATGACCCTGCCGCGCCACCTCGGGTTCACTTCGCCGAGCCGCCTCGGCACCTCCCCGTTTCCATCGACTGCTTCGGCGAGCTCCAAGTACCTGCCTCATGCTCGCGCTCTCTCTAATTTTACCCTCTCCTTCCGAGTCTTTGTCGCCTGTTTCTTCCTCACGGCCACGGTCATGCGCTTCTTCCAAGCTGCAAATCACAGTCTTGCGAGCGACGACATGACTTTCCCTAGCCTCCTCGTCTCACAGGCAACCCATTTTTGGGGTCGCCGCCGCCTCACCGGCGATGAGTGCAGCTTGAGCCGCCTCCCAGATCCTTTGTTCTGCTTCCCTGTTGCTCTGTGTGTGTGCCTCTCTCTTTGTCACTGACAATGGGACCCGCCTGTGAGGGGTTCAGCAAATGCTAGTAAACTTGGTGACTAACAGTAGGGACACACAAAGATCAAATAGCCAAATTGAAAATTCAATTAGTAAGAAGTTTGGTTAAACAACATTTCAAGTAAGAAAATTATTCTTAATAATAGGAATGTCTAAACAGTTAGGAAATTTGAGGACAATTGGAAATAATAGTAAGCTAATGGCATTTCAAATGCAAGTAGGAAATTATGCTGAATTAGTTAGTCATTAGCAATTAATCTAAAAAGAGCAAGAACTAAATAGGAGGCAAGGCTGGAATTCAGTACCCAAATAATAGTGAGATAGAGCCATGTCAAATGCCAAAACAAATTGATTATAAAGCATAATGATTTATCAGCCATTAACATTTAATCTAAAAGAGTGAAACTAATCAGAAGTCAAGATTTGGAATATGGTTATCTAAATAACAGTAAACCCTAGGTCCTCGCACCTACCATGTTAGCATCGCCTTGACTCACTGAGTCCAGTGTGTCTCTCCTTTAGCCCGAAGGAAGCCTCCTTCGCCAAAGCCGCCGTAGACCCGAAGCTCCTCGCCGCCATCCGTCGGCGTAGCACCATCTCCATCCATCTCTCTAGCCACCGCCACCACACGGTAGGATCACCATCGAGAGGGGAACCCATTTTGACCCTTTCCCAAGCCTTTCTGCGCATGCCTTGTTGCCGACGAGCTCCTTCTCCCCTCAGCCGCGTGCAGCTATGCTGCTTCTCTTCTCTCTCTGCCAGTGGGCCCATGCGATTAAGAATTGATTAGTGCTAAGTAAGAGAGGTTAAGGTTAATAAGTGTATGATGTGTGGGACCAGGTGAAAAGTTTAATAGAAATCTAATTCAAAACGTATTAAGGATATGTGTCATTGACATGTGGGACCACACATTATTCTCGGTTTTAAAACACGTTTTAAAACCCGAGAGACTGACATATGGACCCCAATCATCAGATAATTAAAATCAAAAATAGTTTAATCATTTAGTTTATAAATAATGAGTCCATAACATGTGGGACCGCCTCTGTTTTGTAAATAAAATCAAGAAAAATAAAACTATGAGTCATTGACAAGTAGGCCCCACATGTAAGTTAATAAAATTCAGAAAAATGAGAAAAGCCACTTTTAGTTTAGAGGAAAATATGCTTTCTCTGTTGGAAAGCGTAAACCTCAGAGAATACGCTTTTGACGTCACCCTTTTATTAATTTCTGGAATTTCAAAACCGAAGCAAATTGAAATGCTAATAACTTTCGCATGTGAACTCCAAATCAAATGAAACTTTTTTTATAAATTCATCTAAAATCATGCCCTATCGGAATATGCAGAAATATTAGACTTTGTTGCTGTTGAAATTATTTTTCTATATTTAATTTGCTATCGACTTTTTTTGAATAGAGGTCGATACCTCGAACGAAATTTACGACGATCCTTCATCCTCTTATTCAGAGCAACTAGAGCAAGGTAAGCACCTTCTTTGACCATATTGATCTGACTATTTTAATTATGGAATAATGTACTTGTTTTTGCAAAATCTATTATGTATGCGTGTATGTTTGCTTAAAATTGCTATATTTGGGGATAACAGTAGTTATATTCCTATTCAATGCATGATCCTCCTTGAAACATTGGTATCCTTACTATTGTAGCCAATAGGTTATGGTTTAGGTAATAGATGATGTTAATTTGGGTATTTTGAGTGCGAATATCACACAAGTGCTTAGTCGGGCTCTAGATTTGCTAAAATTGGAAAAATGGATGACATGTTGAATATGAGTTTGGGAGAATTTGAAATGATGGTCTATAGGGGTTTACCTATGTTACTTTGTATAAAAATAAAAATAAAAAACTTAGTTTGTGAGGCGGGCGAGTTATATTATATTTTGATAAGTGTATCTCACAAGTAGATAGGAGAAGATCCTCGCCCGAGTCAATTAAGGACCGAACGTCGGTGCTCCCAATCTAAAGCCTAAGTGTACAACCATATGTGCCGATATGGGATGGCCTTATCTAATTAAGTCATCGAACACTAGCTTTGCACGTTAGTAGGCCGCAGTAGTACGAACATGACTGGTGTAGGCATGTTCGAAGGGGGCACCAAGGCGTTGGGAACAAAGCCTTCCGACACAATCGTGAATGCCTCACTAAGATGGGAGTGTACCCGGATAAATTGATGGTGTTCATTCGTCGGGCTAGTGCAAAGTTAGGACTAGTGATGTAAAGGCTTCGATGCGTGCTCTAAACTGCTTACCCAAGAATAGTGAGCGGTGGTATCGACGGATGCCAAAAAAAACTAGAGAATTCATATGCTGTGGGTAAAGTTGTATACCTCTGCAGAGTGTAAATCTATTTCAATAGTCGTGCTCGTGGTCATGAGCGTGCTTGGTGTGGTCCATCGGGTATAGTCTTGGTTTTTGCAAAACGGTTCTCGTTGGAAAACGAGGGAAGGGTTTTGTTGTTGATATTTGAATTGAGTGCCATGTCTATGGCTAAAAGGAATATGTTGATCCTAGCTGAGGAGGGTTGTGATTCATTATTTATCAAGCACTTACTGGTTGATTTTTCTTTAATTACTTAACTTCTCTTTAAATTCCGTTGCAAATTACTATGTATTGATATGGCAAATAAAACTTGCTTAATGCTGAAAATAACTTGTAGCATAGAGCCTCATCCTTTGTTAGCCATGCATATATATTAATTTTGTGATACACTATAAGACTTACTGAGTACGCAATGTATTCAATCTTGCTTAAATTGTTGTTCAGAGATAAAGGATGAGCCTATGCCAGACGGCGCGTTCTTTACACCTGATACCAGAGGGTTCAGTGACGCGTCTTTCTAGAACTTGTTTCTTGTTAGTTGCCTAAGGGTTTGGATGGGCATACCGCTGGACTTTTAGTTTATATACATGTTATGCTTCCGCTGTTTGATTCGCTACTTCTGATACTTGTTATTTTATTTGGCCAGTCGGCCGTGTATCCTACTCTGTGATGTAATCGTTTAAGATAAGCACCATACTTGTTTCATGTTGTATGTATATTGTGTATGTATATGTATGGCAAAGTCATGGATGTGTGTACTAGCCATTGATCATGGGACTAGTATGATACACACACGAGGACTTTGGGTATTCAAAGCCCGGGGTCCGACACCCGTGGCCCGCGAAAACACCGTGACAGGGACTGCCGCCAAGGTTGTTAGAATCTCGATCCGAGTCTTGAAGTCTTAAGATTTTACATCCTAAATTGAGTGGAACAGTCCGATCCTAGGTAGAATATTAATATCATTATGATTCTAGCCAAAAAAAAAATTGTGGTATCTCAAACAAATTTTATATGCGACTCTACTCGATTCTACCAATTTTAATAATTAATTATTAAAAATTCTTAGTATATGTCCTTTTTATTGTTAAGTTTCACAAGTATATTCGTTCATATATATAAGAATTATTTGTATAAACAATATTTTCAATCACTACATTTTTGTAAATAAAAGCTTTTTAATTATAATTTAAAGCACAACATTATAATATGTGCACAAAAATATGCATTATATTATATAACGATGATAACACAGCAACTATAAATCTAATTAGTTGCCAAATGACTAAATAAATGCTAAAATCTCAATCGAAAGATATGGTGGATTAAAGAAAATATACTATTTAGCATAACCATGAAGGATCTTTAATTCTACTATTCAATGCTAGAAAGTGATCCTATCAGAGCACCCCCAATCTAATTCAAGATCTCGATTCTAACAACATTGTCTGCCGCTTACCTAATCCGCGGTAGGCGGTCTGTCACACACCCAGATCGCGACAGTTGCCGTGTATTGGCGACCTATCGCACTCTTGTTAGTGGTAGGTGATCTACCGCGATCTAGGTGCGTGTTGGGTCGTCTGTCGCCAAATGACACGTCGCCACGTGTGGTTGTTATTTTTATCATTTCATTCGTGTGAGACTATTTTTGCAATTTCGCTTAGAAAATATGGTAAACGACAAAAACACTGCAAAAATTGTCTTGCACGGTTGTGATTGGTGTATTAAGGATTTGTCAACTCAATAAAAGGACGTGACAAAAACCCCCTTTCCCCACTCTCGATGTTCCCGATGCGCACCAGCTTATTGCTCAGTGCTCACAGTGAATCGCTGATCCCTCGGGCCACCAAAAAATCACTCAAGAAACGCGAGTTATTACACAACCGGAGATCGGATCAATGGAGATTCGCGCACGCGCGCCCGGCAAGGTCATTCTCGCCGGCGAGCACGCCGTCGTCCACGGCTCCGCCGCCGTCGCCGCCGCCATCGACCTCTACACCCAGTCCTCCCTCCGCCTCCTCTCCTCAGGTCCGTACCCCCACCCCAGATCAAGAAACCTGATACTTTGTTTGATCCTTTCTTCGCGCTGCTTTTCTCACCGTTTGTTGTCGTGTGAACTTTGCAGGGGAGGGTGGCGGCGGCGCGGTGGAGGTGGACCTGAGGGACTCGGGCCTCGCCTTCTCGTGGCCGTGCTCGCGCCTCCGCGAGGCGCTGGGGGAGGCCTGCAAGGTGGAGTTGGAGGCGCCGAGGCCGTGCTCCCCGGAAGAGCTGGCCACCATCGCCAAGCTTTTGGAGCACCACGAGATCCCCGAGGCCAAGATCTGGCTCTCCGCCGGCCTCTCCGCCTTCCTCTTCCTCTACACCTCAATATTGGGGTTAGTAGATTTGTCCCAAACAATCTTGTAATCTTGACACTTCCTAATAGTAAATTTGTTCTCGCAGGAAAAAAAAACTTATTGTTACTGTTTGTGTTTTTTTGTCTAGGTGTACGCCTGGGAAAGTGGTGGTGAACTCGGACCTGCCAATGGGCGCGGGGCTCGGTTCGTCGGCCGCGTTCTGTGTGTCATTGTCAGGGGCGCTATTGACGGCTGCCGGTGCAGTCAGTGCGGGAGGAGGTGGCGGTGAAGAGTGGGAGTTGTTCTGTAAGGACGATCTTGAGCTGGTTAACAGGTGGGCGTTCCAAGGGGAGAAGATCATTCATGGCAAGCCTTCTGGCATCGACAATGCTGTTAGCACTTTCGGTATGTTATTCCCTTCGATTAGTGATAATCTTTCAATTAGTGCCAAAATGCCTTGCAATTAAGATTTGCCTGTAGTGAAGCAATCAATATTGAGGTTATACCTTATATGTGGTTGTTTCACAATCACTTACTGTGTGATTGCTCAATGCCACCACTGTTGTAGTTGGCTAGTTACAGTGAGGAATGCTTAGAGTTTATTTCTGATAGGAGTACTTGAGTTTCATCTAGATGGATAGATGATGCAACTAGTGGGAAGTGGGATAAGTTTCCACTCATGGACAAATCGATAGGTGCCTGATGCAGCTAAAGAGAGTGCATTTACATCTTCTAGTTTTAACTTAAATATATTTTTAAGTTTAGGAATTCAGCACGGAAACTTTCTGCATATTATGCTCATTTGAGTCATGTTCTACTGAGAGCATCTGAACTTTAACTACTACCTCACTATTTCTTCTTGTGGTTGTGCTTTACTAAGTCCGTTACATGAATGTTAGGAAGCATGATCAGATTCAAGAAGGGGGAGTTGACAAACCTTAAATCTAGCAACCTAGTCAAAATGCTCATTACTGATACTAGGGTTGGTAGGAATACAAAGGCCTTGGTTGCTGGTGTATCTGAAAGAGCCTCTAGGCATCCCGATGCAATGGTTTCGGTCTTCCATGCAGTGAACTCTATTAGTGAAGAACTTTCAAACATTGTTGAGTTGGAAGCTAATGATGAGATAGCCATCACCTCAAAGGAGGAAAAGCTAGCAGAACTCATGGAGATGAACCAAGGTTTGCTTCAGTGCATGGGAGTCAGTCATTCTTCTATAGAAACTGTGTTGCGTTCAACTTTGAAATATAACTTGGTCTCTAAGCTGACTGGAGCTGGTGGTGGAGGCTGTGTTTTGACTTTGATACCAACTCGTATCCTTTTATTTTAGGAAAAAATGGTTCCATAGCATCAAAAGTACACGGTTTAGGAAAATACCATCAAAAGATTTCCGTTCAGTTTTTTACCACAAAAAATTTGCTCCGTTCAATTTTTTACCATTCTGTCCAAAACATTGCATATGAAAGTACGCAATAAAATAAGAATAAACTTATTTCGACATTGGACGGAATGGTAAAAAACTGAACAGAACAAACTTTCAGTGGTAAAAAACTCAACGGAATTCTTTTGATGGTATTTTCCTAAACTATACCTTTTGATGCTATGGAACTAATTTTTCCTTTATTTTATGTCGTACTCTTTGTAGCTTTTCCTTCATGGCTTTTATATCACATAAATACCATAGATCCAAGTATCCAACCAAGGATCCAAAAACCATTACCAGGACAAATCCCACTCAGCGGTCGATATCGGTAACCGGCCGGTTATCGAAAATCCCGGAAAAAAAACGGACAAAATTCAAAATCTAAAATTTGAATTGCGGAGTTTGAAAATGAAAAACTGATCGGAAAAACCGGCTGAAATTTTGAATTGACAAATTTTGAAATAGAAAATGTTTAATGAAGTGCATATTTAGCTCATACAATACAGAATCTAGCATATTTAGCTCATACAATAAATAATCTAGTATATTTAGCTCATACAATACGTAATCTAACATATTTAGCTCATATGAAGTGCAAACCGGCCAAAAACAATAATTCAAGCATATTTAGCTTATACAATACGTAATCTAGCACAAAATAGGTCTAAACCAACCTAGGAAGTGATGAGAAAAGTTAAAAACTCAAAATTTTCGGCCGGTTACTGTTCACCCGGTCGACATCGGGAAATCCGGTTACCGCCCGGCGGTAACCGGCCGGGAATTTTTTTTTTCCCTAGATCCAACACATGATTCCCTCTTGGTTGATTTCTGCATAACATTTAAACTTCAGGTTTGCAGAAATTTCAGGTTTGCAGAAATTGAGTGTGCGTAAATGTAGTCTTCGATATTCACTGCTATGAATTTGCATGGTAGGAATGCCCAAACTATGATGATTTCTCAATAAAAACTAAATGCTCATCACTTAACATTTACATGTGAAAAGATTCTGAAATCTTATGCTGGTTTAAGAAAGCTTATTATATGGCACTTCCTTGAACTTTCAGCGTATCCACACACAAGTAACAAAAATATTTGATTTGCACGCGATTTATGTCTACTAAGAAGTGATGCACAATGCTACCTTGACATGAATTTTAGTATTGTCCAACTTAGTTTTGGAGAAAGTCACTGCAGAGCTCAAATCACACGGTTTTCACAGCTTCATAGTTGAGGTTGGTGGACAAGGTCTTCAGTTTTGCCGAGGATAATGCCCCTGTTTTAATGGAGATGGTGTATAATACTTTTAGAGTATATGGCTTATTTAAAGGTACTTTAGATTGTTTGTGTGACTTTTTTTAGATTACGGCATTCTTATTTTATACCTAGCAGATCCGTATATCAAATAAGCTTTCAGCTGCCTGATCGGTTGATTGTTGTATCAAATAAAACTTTTTTCGTAGTTTGATGTGGTTGGAATCTGTGGGATGACTCATTTTCCCTATACCTCACTCCACCGAGTAATATTTTGTGACTTACTGTTGCAACCGAGTAATAGTTAGATGTGGCCTTGCATTTGCTGTACTACTATCAAAGTTCAGTTATGATTTAAGAAAACTTCGCCTAATCAAGTCAGGATTGGTCATTTTTTTCTTCTTGTCTTGTTTATTGTTTGAGACGCAGGTTTGATCATTGCCCGCATTTAATGTGGTTTTAGTGCACGTAATCCACTGAACGCTGTACGTGATGATACTTGTTCCATTCTTTTTTACTTGTCGATTTGGACAGTCTTTAATATACGCATTTAATCACTACTTTTTCTAGGTATATGTTACAAAAAAAATCATAAAAATATAATAATGTCGAGTACTTTCGATGAATAATTTTCTTGTGATATTTTCATAGGAATTAATGGTCAAAGTTTTTAAAAGTTTGCTGCACGCATTCTAAAATGTCATTTGACCACATGCAGTATATACGATGGAAAAACATTAAATAGCCGAATAGTGCAGAACTGCAGGGTACTGCATGCTAAACAAATAATTTGATCAAAAAAGACAATGTCAATACTATCTCCATTTTTATTGTCGTTTTAAAATACATGTAGTCAACATCACAAATATACATAAGTATTTAGATTTTTGTATGAATTATATGGAAAAAGTTCATATAATAATCCGAACTTTGCTTGAAAGTCCGCTCATTACCCCAAAATATAAAATTAGACATTTGATCTCACGAACTTAGCAATTCAGTTCAAACAACACCCTAACTTGGTTTTACATGGTAGTATTGCCCGTGTGGCGCTATGAGTGGGTGGTTTTACCATATAAGATGACACACTGGTCAAGTTTAGGTGAATGACAGGTGAGATCTACAGGAATTCTCCTCCAAATTGAAATAGAGAGTGAGGGAGTTAGGGGGCGACGGCTATGGAAGCACTCCTGTGAGCTTGGTGGGGGAGAAGGCCCTATGGGCATCACCTGTCATTGATCCAACTTGGTCAGCGATTCAACTTACGTCGTAAAACCGCTCACTCATCATATCACGTGGGCAATATCACTCTGCAAAACTGGGTTAGGGTGTTATTTGAATCGGATTGTAAAGTTCGGAGATCAAATATCTAGTTTCATCGTTCGTGGTGCTAGATGGACTTTTGAGCAAAGTTCAATTTGTTACATGGGCTCCTTCCAAATTATATTAGTGGATTCATCATCAAAAGTACTTCCATCTCATTATATTTTAATAATTTTTGTAAACATAAAGTAAGAAAATATAATGATCAAAAGAGGCCCAGCGACCGAGCCGATGTCCAAGAGAACGGAGGTACTAGAGTTTATGTGCTAGTTACAGCTTTGCCAATATTTACAATCAACCTAGAATAAGGGGTCAAAAAGAATAAATTACACGAAATGGTATTACGTGTGAAACTTCCGTAGAAAAAGGATCGCAACCATTGTATTTTTTGGTCCATACGGGTTGCTCTTTATATACTCTAATACCCTTTCTTATGCGCAATAGCCCCTAGATCGGATCAAAGTTACGAGATACGGTACGAACGTGCACAATATCAAGAACGAAGTAGATAAATCCCACAGAGAATCAAATAACGGCAATGAAATAATCATGACGAGAGAAAAAGATTTAGCCAAGTCGACAGCAAATTTTTTAAGCACAACCTCAAAAGAGTACAAGAGATTGTTGCTCTCATAACCCTTTCGAACATTTTAAAACCATCTGATCCTTGCCCTGTACAAGAATCTAGTGCTAAAAAATAACCTAGAATATAATCCTCTTGTGCATCTCTTGCTTTGGATGAGTTGGTTCGTGGCTTGTGTTCTCCATGATCACCCCTTATGACTTTATATAGTGCCCCCTAATTCTTCTCCAAAAGGAAGTAGGAATCCTAATCCTATTATGATTCATATAAAAATCCTTATATACTTCTCTAAGTCCTAATTGATTAGAATGAGTCACTCATACTTAACAATCTCCACCATGACTGTTATCCGTTGAAGTCACTGTGCTCTTCCAATAAGTCACTCCCTAGTCGGCTCCACCTTTTTTTTCTTTTTTCCTCTCGCCTTTGGGAATGCCCCTACTAGAGGGCTCATTCATATAACCACAATGTGTGTGTCGGTATCCGGGCTAGCCCGCCCGGATCCCCCGCCTGACATTCCCTTCGTTGTGTAGTTTGGTTAACCACACCTCATCTTCTTACAACACTCCATGCTATAGGTTTATACCGCCTCCGAGCTCCACTTGCTCATCGATACTGCGTGGTTGGTCCCCACCACGTCTTCCAACAGCTCGCATCTTCGACTTTACGTCTGCTAGATTTTGCAACCGTCTTTGCAGTTTCGCACATAACTGCATATGAGATCTGAGTACCTACCGCTGACGACACGATTTTCTTTCCTTGATCAAGATTTTTATCAAACCTCCCATTGGTTGTTCTTCCCTTATGATTACCCATTAATCGGTATTCTCTATTGCTCTAGATACTTTTCATGATTACCGGCCCTTTGCAAGTAACTCGTATGACTCCAACTCGAAGTGTCTCACGACCTTCGAGTTCAAGCGACCTCGCATATATTAGATTCTTCTTTAAGTCGGGAGCGTACCGAACCTCCGTCAATGTACGATGTGCTCTATTATATAGCTCCAATGTAATCGTTTCCACCTTAGTAATTACATACTCCTCGCAATCCGCTAAGTGAACAGTTCCATGTGCTTGGGCGTATAGATTCTTCATCAAACATCTCCCTCGCCAAACATATATAGAAGCAATAATCTGAATCTAATATACATTCATGAGAATTACCTGATTGACTAACGACTAGTACATCTGAATCATCTTTTACTACCGCAACTCAACATGCTCCCCTCATTTGTTTCAAACTTGAACAATTATTTATCATATAACCTTTCTTATCACATGGATAGCATACACGTGTGCCCTTGCTCTTGCCCTTCTTCTTCTTGTGACTTTTTGCTTTTGCCTGTAAAACATGTGGCAGTCAATGCTTGATCACTCGAGGATGAAGAATCTGATTGCTTCTTCAAGAACTCCGCCAATAGATATGACACTGCCTCATTAAAGTTGAGAGTATTTTTCTCGATGAGAATATTCATCACCAATTGCTCTCATAATGGTGGTAGAGATAATGTCAATATGACGACCTTGTTGTTCTTCTCAATTTTCTCATCCACACTAATTAGCTGTGTGATAAGCTTGTTAAAGATATTGAGATGGTAGTACGGGGGTACCCAATCTTCTCGACGTAGGATCGAAGATAAATTGCACGCTTGACTTGACCAATCGTAGTTGCTCATCCGATGACAATGCATGAACTTACAACTCTTTAATTCATCTAATCTCATGTGTATTCCACCCGATACTAAGCGGAGTTTTATCGATCTCTCAATTCCCGGTGGAAAGACAGAACGATATTTGGAAGACTAATGCTCTATTCCCCTTCAAATAGCTGGCCTTCACCAAACTATTGGAAGAATCAAGCGTTTAACGCTATTGATGTAAAAGCAATCAAAATCTTTAATCATGGTCTGAGTTTATAATTAGGACAATGCCCTTAATATATAAGGTGTCTCTCCCCCACCATGGCCGGCCAAGGAAGCCTACTCCTATCCCAATTCGGGTAGGGAGTATTTCCCCTTGGATTCGGCCAGGAAAAAGGAATTTCCCTTTTGGGATTCCGGACAAGCAAAAGGGGAAAGCCCCACTAAATCCGAAATCTTCCTTCCTAATCAAAATTTCAGAAATAAACCAACCTGATGCTGAAAATAAAAGCGTACTTTATTTCGGATTACAAGTCTTTAGCTCATTCGGATTTGCAATTAGTTTTGAATTCATATTTGATGATGTGGCATTTATCAACTCCGAAATCCTCACCCTTTCTTTCCCTTCCCCCACGCATTTTCCTTCTTTCTTGCTTCCGAATTTTTCTTTCCTTTCTTGCGCACGCACCCAAAACTAGCACGTCTCCCTTCCTTCCTTATATTTCCCGCATTCCTTCTTTGATTCGGTTTGCATGCATGAGGTCCACATTGCTTTGATTTTCTTGACCGGATTAATTTCGTGCGCAGCAATAAAATGGCTTTCGTTTCTTCTCTCGGCTCCTTCCTTGTTTTGTGTGATCTCTCTTTCCTTCCCTATTTGCTTTGGCCGAATTTCCTTACTTGCACATTCCTTTATTTGCTTTGGCCGAATCAATTCATGTGGAGCTTTTGATTGCTTTCTTTCCATTACATGCAGTCATACATGTTTATTTTCATGTGGCTGAATTGCATGCTCTCTTTCTAGTAGGCGCATGAACTTCCTTCTTCCGTTCTTAAATTGTGGCCAAAAGTGATCTCTCTCTGTGCCTTCCGAACGCATCTTAACTTTAGACTTGTATAAATCAAATATAGGCTTGCCTATAAATAAATAAAATAGCAGCTCTATTTCTTTATGTAAAATAAGAATACGCACAATGATATTAGAGTTTACCTGATAATATTTAATGCGAGTTAATAATTTTTTCCAGTCAAATAATATATTTATCCGAAAAGTGTTAAGCGTGTCTGTATCCACATCAAATGGTCAACGAACTGTGTGTTTTTCTCAATGCGCAACCTGTACAGTTGTCGTTTTAGCACCCATCAGTCTATCAGCGGCTTTGCTATATACAATTATTCTAAGTCACAACATAATTTCTTCGTTGAATTTTTTCTTAATCATCGAGTACTTTACCTAATCAAAGAGACATAGACGGATTATACTGATAGCCTTCCGCTCCATCACCTTCTATTCTTCAACGGATTTTTTTTTCGGTTTGTCCCCTTTAAGAGTATCGATTAACCCTTACGGGACAAGGACATCCTTCACACATTGCCACACGTTGAAATTTTCTCCGCCGTCAAATTTCTTCACTTGATTCCACATCGTCGACATCGATCTTGATTTTGTGCCACCTGATACTTCGTCGACCATCTCGCAAATCATATTAATCTGACCTTGGCTCTAATACCACTTGTTATACTCAGATACCCCTTCTTATGTGCAGTAACCCCTAGATCAGATCAGAGTTGCAAGATACGGCATGAGTGTGCATGATATCAAAAACGTAGTAGATAAATCTCGTAAAGAGAACCAAATAACGGCAACAAAATAATCACGACGAGAGAGAAAGATTTGGCGAAGCTGACCGCAAATTGCTTAAGTACAACCTTAAAAGAGTACAAGAGATTGTCGTTCTCTCACAACCTCTCGAACCTTTTAGGACCCTCGGATATTTGCTCTATACAAGAATCTAGTACTAAAGAATAACATAGCATCCGATCCTTTCATGCACATCTTGCTTTGAATTAATTGCTTCGTCGATTGTGTTCTCTATGACCACTCCTCATGGTTTTTATATAGTGATCCCTAGTTCTCCTCCAAAAGTAAGTAGAAATCATAATCCTATTAAGATTCATATAGGAATCCTTGTAGCACACTCCTCCAAATCCTAGTTGATTAGAGTCACACTTTCTCCTATTGAACGTTCTCTTAAAGGCAATAAGGGTATATACAATAGTTTGTCTCTTAGGGTTGTCTTTAAAGGTTCCAACTCATCTACAAACAACCTTAGAGACAATAGCCCCAATAATTTATCTATAAAATCATTCATTTTCAACACAACTTCTCTCTTTACACACTCACCATTTGCGATGATTTACGTACCCATCTTGTCTCTTACATAAGAGATGACACACTCTCTCTCTTCACATCTTCTCTCCTCTAACTAGATTTTTGAGTGATATGGCAGTTAAGAAACGACTGAGGTGGCTACTATTGAAGATGCCCTAAGGCTGTAACCCACTTAATATTGCAATCTCGTCTACTTCCCGCTAAGCTGGTTTTGCAAGGTGGTTTTGCCTGCGTGGTACCATCAATGGGTGGTTTGGCCATAACATGCTGGCAAAATGAACGGTGGGATCCACATGTTAGTTTAATATTAATCACCAATTAATCTCCTATTGGGCTTACATGTCAACCGAACAAGCCTTCTTCCTCGCATTCACAGTGTGACAGAGGAAAAAAAACAGTGGAGGCCATTAGAACTCCTATGTCGAGCTTGGCTCCGACGAGAGGGGTGACTACGCCAGCAAGAAAGTGCAAAAACGGAATGCAACAACCATGGCGAGTTCATGGGCAGCGACCGGCAACAACACAACAAGAGATGGCCTACGACAGGTTAGTGCTGGTGGCGACAGGGCTACGGTGGTGACGACTATAAGGAACATAAAGCTCATAGGCCTCCTCTATTTCAGGTGGGACATGGCCACTCATCACGCCACACAGCAAAAACACCACCACACAGGCAAAACCGGGTTAGGGCTTGTTTGGGAACCATAATCTCGACCGGGATCCCCCTCAATTCCTAGGGATAGAAATCCACGAGGTAAATTTCTCCCGTCCAACCAATATGTCTGTTTGGATGCCCACGATCCAGGGATTTTTTGCCCTATTCCACGCCGTTTCCACCGGGAACAAATCCCGGACTCCCCACGTCGGGACAGTTTTCCCCGTCGCGTCGCTCTTCTCGTGATATCCGCCTCCGCCTCCCTCCCTCCGCCTCCACCTCCCTCTTCTCGTGATCTCCACCACCGCATGCCCCCTCCCTCCCTCCGCTGCTGCCGCATGCCTCCCTCCCTCCCTCCGCTGCCACCGCCATCTCGCGGGACGCGCTACGGCCGCAATCCCCACCTCCTAAAACCCTAAACCCTAGCTCCCCATGGCGTGCCCATGCCCACACACATCCTCTCTCTCCCCTCCTCCTCCTCCCTCCAAACCCGGCTTCTCAAGCCCTTCCCTCCCCTGGCAGCTGCAATGCCGCCTCGGCCCGCCGCCGCCACCCATACCATCACAGCGTCCTGCGCTGGCGGCGTGATCGAGGCGCAGGTTCGACCGGAGGCGCTCAACGAGATCTTCGAGGTGGCGCGGAGATGGAGGCCGTGAGCGGGCCTCCCACGGGCGCGGAGCAGCGTCTGGAGGGGTACCTCATGGCCACGCTCTTTCACGAGCCCTCGATGCAAGACGCGCCTCTCCTTCTAGGAAAGCCATAGCTGCCGTCTCGGCGGCGAGGTGCTCACCACCGAGAACGCCCGCGAGTTCTCCTCTGCCGCCAAGGGGAGACCTCAAGGTGAGTGCTGAAAGAATCTCGTGTCGATGATTTAGTGACCTTCACTTGGAGCGGCAAAATGGGAGTCTTGGATAAATTTGGAGTGGTTGAGGATTTGTGGTGGTTGAGCACATGCCAGTAGGTGAGGAAATAAGCATTTTGTGCCTTCTGGGAACATATTGGTTTTGCATTATGGAATTGTGAGATCTTAGATTGCGCAATACATGTGAGTTGGAGTTGCAAATTCTGGGAGGATTGCAATGGTTCGCTAGGACCTGGAAGATTAATCGAATGGTTTTCTACAACTACATGTGCGTCATGATTGTGGTTTCAATCTATTCATGTGATTTGCAAGAACCAACCAATTTATCTGTATCAGGCGATGGATACGTGAAGCAGCTATTCTTTATCCGTTTGATGGCAACATCTGTTCCCTTCCATCTTCCATGAAAGACAGTTCCAAATGCACCAGAGCCCATCTCGTGCAGATCTTCAAGGTCCTCATTGTTTATTATCTGTACAAGTCAAAAATCAACTATGGTACATTGGTACATTATGGAAAATGCTGGAAATAATGTGAAACAATGAGACTGATCTATGGTTCCTTTTCACAACTGCAATATTTTGTTTCATTCAGTTTTGCTTATTTCTTTCACTAATTACTTTCATATCCTTTTCTCTAACTGGGAGTACTATACAGATTCCGACAAACATATATAATTGTTATTGAACTAGTGTCTAGGCATCAGGGATTCTCAAGTTTAAATTACAGGCATTCTACAAACCTGGACATTGCTTATAACATCTCTGCCCAATGGCGCGTTTGCAGGAAGGGCTTGTTCACTGTTCCTGGTATCACCTACCTACCATCAAAGGAAAATGCAGAAGCTACCTTGAAAAAATTCTTCCAAAGTTAGCACATGAAGAGGACGCTGAGAGGTACCTCGAGCTCTGATGTTGGCTCTGCAGCATTTTGTTTACCTTCTTCTGATTTGTGGTGGTTAAGCACGTGCCAGTAAGTGTTCTGGATTGGGGGTGGATCGGTGATGGATCAAAGTTACTACTGCTTAGTTACTTGTTTTGAAATGCTTCTAGGCCAATGTTACTGTTGAAATATGTGTAATGGGACTATGATCATCTTGTATTTGGGCAATCTTTCTTATTCCTTGTTTGGATCAAATTACCCATATATGAATGCTTGTATTCTTTCATTTGAATGTGTGGATGTTTTGATCTGATATGAATGGTGTAAATTGTGAATATTTTTTCTTGAATTTTTCATATTTTGACGAATTTGAAATTTTTTTTAAATTTGTATTTATGAGTTTTTAGAATTATTTGTGATGTTGTCAAACTCTCTGTTTTCTCTGATTTTTTCTGGAATTTTCTGATTTTTTTTTGGATGCCCGGGATTTTTATCCCTATATCTTCCAAATGGTGGCAGGGAATATTTCCCAAAGGGGAATATTTTCCCAAGGGCTTGAAAGGGATTCTACATGCCCCTCAAAATCCCTCTAGGGATTTTCTTTCCTGTGATTTTATCCCCTAACATTCAAACAAGCCCTTAGGGGTTAAGTAAACCTGATTATAAAGTTTGGGGAGAGGGAGGGGGGTCAAATACCTAGGTTTATAGTCGATAGTGCTAGACGGACTTTTCAGGCAAAATTTGGGTCCATATGGACTTTTTCCTCTTCTATTCCTAAGATAAATGTTCATGATGTCATCTATCAGTGACAATTCTTTGTAGTGCTGTTTCTGTAATCACACCTTTTTGTGTTTATTGAACTGATAACCCTTAAGATTCATAACCCTCAGTTACATATAATGTTATGGCATCAAAATGATGGGTTGGGTCAATTCAACCTCCAAAACAGCTGCATCATATTTGTTTTTATATAATATTCCCCCGTTACAAAATAAGTCGTCTTCCTGGACTGAATGGTTACAGCCAGTAGCATATTTGTATAGTCCTCTAAGAAAGTTCGCTTGTTCTTGTAGCAGCGGCCAGCAAAGTAGTAACTAAATTTCGCTCAGAAAGTATATCTTACGTATACCATCTAACTAATCAGCTTAAATGAATTTATGTACATGGTTAAAGAAAAAAGGAGAGAAAAATTCAGAAGTAGGCAGGTACAAATATTCAACAAGTAATGTGATTTCGCTCTGCAAAGGCAACAGATTCTGGAAGGGTAAAAGATGCACAAAGCATCCATTTCCCCGGAGCAACAAGCCGCACTCTGTGCATTCCAACGTCGGCCACATTCTCGCACAATGCCAAATTTATCCTCTGCAAATTTGGGCATATGTGTTAATTTGGTTAATAGAGTTAAACAAAGCAATGGTTCCAATATAAAGGAATTTTGTTTGGGTACCACATCGCATTTACCTCATGAAAGTCATATTCAGGATCCTCGGCTTTGGAGAATCCATACACGTGGATCTTTGGCATGACACAAGGGTGTCCCGTTTGTCTGTTTCTTAAGATCCCTCTGAAGACATCTAGGAAAACAAGAGCAAAATCATAAGCGTATTTATCTCTTGAGAATGAATAATTACAGGTATTTCAAAACCATTTGGGCCTGGGAAAATATTAAAAAGGGAAGTTAGCTATTTCTTGATGAGAGCATTTCCAACATTAGCGTATATTCTTTGACTCCAAACACCATATGAGCAATTGAGCAGTGTTCTAAAAAAGGGATCTACGCAGCTACTATCGCTGCTTATTGTGGAATGCCTTGTCCTGGATCAAACATTTTGGAATAGGCTCATCTGACATATTCAGTGCAAAGATCCGGTGCAAATATAGTTGTTTGATTTTGTTAGTCGCTCGATTCTTGCTCTTGGTGATAGCAAGATCCTTACTCTCATTGAGAGGATGACACTTGGAGATGGGGCAATTTTCTTTGTTTATTTCTTACACAACGCCATACCAACTTTGAGGGTTGGGGATACAAATTATAGGTCGTTAACCGACCAAGCATATGCTAAGATGCTAGTCTAAGATGCTGTCCTAGATGCTAGTCAAAAGCTGTCCTAAAGATGCCGTCCTAGATGCTAGTCAAAAGTCTGTCCTAAAGATCTTTGTCCTAGATGCTAGTCAAAAGTCTGTCTTAGATGCTAGTCAAAAGCTGTCCTAAAGAGATCTTTGTCCTTGAAGGGCAAGAAAAGCCAACACAACAGAGACTTATCCATCACTCTCCCCTAAGTCTTGTGTGTCTCCTTGTGAGAATCTGAGCCATCCCGATCGGCGCCGAAGCTCTGGAATTTGATCCGCCAAGAGACTTGGTCGAGGTCGGCGAAATGGTCTTGGGTGTTGATGTAGTTGGCCCAGACGCCCCTTCATCCAGCGACCGATGAAGTGATACCTCACCGGATGTGCTTGTCTGCGCTCATGGAAGACGGGGTTCTTCGCCAAGGCCAAGGCGGACTTGTCATCCACCCCGAGCTCCACCGCCTCTGCGTCTCGCCAAGGAGATCGCCAGCGGCCGTGCCACCACAGAGCTCGAGTAGAAGCGGTAGTGGGCGCAATGTACTCGCCCGCGACTAGACAAAGCCACTACCGCCGCTTGACCGATCGCCGGTGATCGGACACTTGCCGAGGAAGTCTGAGATCCATTGGTGCTCTTGCTCGTGTCGATGTCGCCGGCGTGGTCATTGTCAACAGACTGATGAAGTCGCGCCACCGGGCACCTTAGGGTCTGGCCGTGGTCGGAGGTGCCGCGACGTAGCGGAGGATCCTTTTCACTTCTTTGGTGCTCTCCGTCGTCGGTCATTGCATGAACCGGCCGACGAGCCGACGGCGAACGCCAAGTCGATCGGCGTGTGGACAAGGTAGCGAAGGCGCCCATTAATGCGCCGCAGATCTTGCGTCGCGTCCACCTCCTCCGCCAGACTCTCACGACTTAGCCCACCTCTCCTCCATAGGAGTGTGAAATTTGGGTTGCGATCGGTGAGGCCGCCACTCCACGATGCGCTTGGCGTGGCGGTCTGGCGAAGAGAGATGCTGGGAGTCGTCTGGTGGACCTCGATCCCGAGGTAGAAAGAGAGGGCCCGAGGTCGCTCATCCGGAAGGTGGCCTTCATCTCCGCTTTGAACGCCTCGATCTCCTTCTCCTTGGTACCGGTGATCACAAGGTCGTCGACGTGACGCCTATCGGCCAGGCATTGCCTCCTTGCCCGCCGCCGAGACCGCTTGACCTCGTGGCCTCTGCTGGAATCCCATTTGCTTGAGGTGGAGTCCACTTGGCGTTCAAGCTCGCGGTGCTCGCCGAAGCCGTAGAGGGCCTTGCGCAGCGGAGGACCTTGCTTTTTCTTGGGGATGATGAATCCGTGGTGGCGTGACGAGACCTCCTCCTTCAAGTCGCCGTTGAGGAAAGCAGACTTGGCGTCCATGTGATGGACGACTTGACCCTCTGAGGCTGCGAGGCGAGGAGGAGACGACGGACTCCATCCGCAACAGCGCGAAGGCATCGTCGGTCGACTCCTCTCTCTGGGACGAAGCCTCGTGCCACGAGGCGCGCCTTGTGCTTGATCACCTCTCTCGGCCTCGTTTTCTTGAGCTTGAAGACCCACTTGAGAGAGAGATGGCGTGGTGGCCGTTTGGAAGATCGGCCAGCCCCACGTCTTGTTTCGCTCGACGGCGTCCATCTCCTCTCGCATCGCGGCACGCCATGCCGCGTTTCTCTCCGCCTCGGCGAACGAGGCTCGCCGTAAATCTCCAGGCGAGGTGCTGCGCTGGTCGCGCTGCGCCGATTCGAGGATCGCCGCCACCGAGGAGGTCGTCCACGGTATGGTAGCGCAGAGGCTCGCCGCCGTGGTAGCGTCGATCGCGATCTCGCTCGTTAGACGGAGATGGCGAACTCCACCGTGTCTTTGCTCGTCGTCGGGCGCAAATTGCCGGTGCAAGCTGAAGGAGTAGGCGCCGTGTGGGAGAACGAGGCGTGGTGGCGGTCTTGGCGATGGACTCACCGGAGCATGTGGGCTTGCTTGGTGGTGGTGGCGGTGGTGAAGGACTCACGGAGGTGGTGGCGAACGGGGTGGTGGGGTAGGTGAGCTCGGTGAAGACGAAGTTGGCTCACGCCGCCTCGAAGTGGACGAGTCGACAACGAAATCGCCGGTCGTCGAGTCGAGCCGTCATCCACCATCTTGTCCCACGTCCACCTCCGCCGTCGAACACGACGTCACGCGTGATGCGACGCGCGTGTCGTGAGGATCGAGGACGCGGTAGGCCTTGGCGCCTCGCGTGGCCGATGAAGACTCTGGCGTGCTCGGCCGTCGAGCTTGCCGACGTGGTTGAGCTCGCAGCGACGAAGGCGAGCGGTAAGACACGGAGGTGGCTCACCGCGGCTTGCGCCGTGCGAGCCTCGTATGGCGTCTTGCCGTCGAGGGCCTTGGTGAGGCGGCTAAGCAAGTGAGCAGCGATCATCAACGCCTCGCTGAGAGAATGCCGCAGATCCTCTCGCTGAGAGGCGGCGCGCGGCGCCACCACCGCTCGGTTCTTGGCCTTCGACGACGCCTTCTGCTGCGGGGTGACGGGCGGAGAAGTGACGATGGATCCCTCGTTGGCGCGACGCCGCGAACTTGGCCGCCGTTGTCCGTGCGTAGGACCCTAAGCTTGCGGCGCGACTCGCCCGCAGCAGCTTGAAGGCACTTGATGGCGCCCGCCGCAGCCGCCTTGACGCCGAAAGCAGATGACCCACATGTAGCGGGACACGTCGTCGGCGAGAGAGGAAATAACGCCGCCCCGGTGTAGCCGGTGTCACGGGCCACAGAGGTCACCGTGTCTACGAGCTCCAGCTTCTCCTTGGCGCGAAGCTTCGCTGGCGAGGAAGAAGCCGCCGCAGCTTGGTGAGACGCAGTGTCGCAGAATCGCTTCCACGTGGTCGACGCGCGGCATGCCCCGCACCATCTCCTTGCCGCCGAAGCCGCCTCGTGGCCTCAAAGTTGAGGTGCCCAAAGCGCCGTGCCACCTCCAAACGTCGTTGTCGCGCGGTACGCAAGACAAAGAGGTTGCGCCACCGCGCGTGAAGGGACGTAGAGGCGGTTGCTCCTGTTTACCTTGACGAGGAGCCGGCGACGATGATCCCGAATCTGAAGACCGTGCTCAATCTCCACGCGCGATCCGTTCTCATCCAGCTGTCCCAAGCTGATGATGGAGTTCCTCAACGCGGGGATGTAGTAGACACCGAAAGCCGGTGCTTTCGCCTGTCTTGGCGACAAAGACGACAAAGCCGACGCCCTTGATCTCCACGGCGGAGGCGTCGCCGAACTTGACGGTGCCTCGAACGCCTGAGTCGAGCTCGGAGAAGAACTCCCGCCGCCCGGTCATGTGGTGGGTGGCGCCGGTGTCGAGGCACCACCCGTCGGTCTTGTCGCGTTTTAAGCGCCGCCGAGGCGTGTGCTTTTGGCTCGTCAATGTGGAGAGAGCGCATTGCGGCGGGTGCCGCGGAGGTAGTTCGATGCTCGCATGAGCAATGAACGAGCCGATCGCCTCCTCCTCCACTTTGTCGCGACGTGGGCTCGGCGCGTCGTGGTATCGACAATCCTTGGCCCAATGACCGAGCTTGCCGCGATTGTAGCAAGAGTCGTCTCGTCTTCGCTTTTGCTTGCCGCCAGCCATGCTCGACGCCCCACGGTCATCACCTCTAAGACGTCCTCGCTACCGCTGGCGTTTTTACGCTGCTTGCGCGCTGCCACGCTTATGCCTTTGTCGTGGAAGAAGGCTCGCTTCTTCTGTCGCGTTGGGCGTGACCACCGCTCCCGAGCGAGGAGGAGCTTCCGCCAATGGTGACGGGTCCGAGAGACGCTGTGGCTCATCATTATCAATGACCTTGAGGCGACCTAACGCCTCCTCGATCGTCATCGTGGAGAGGTCCAGAGAGACTCGATCGGCGAGCCATCGCTTGTACTTTCGGGACGTAGAGGAAGAGCTTCTCCACGACTCTCTCCTCGCCGTAGGTGTCGTCGCCAATCGCACCAACTTCGCAACAGAGTGTTGAGGCGGAGAGCAAAGTCATCAACGTCCTCACCGGCTTGAAGGCGTGTTCTCCCACTCCTGCGTAGTGCTCGCAATGTAGACTTGCGGCGCGGTCGCCTGCCGTCGTCTTTGCGGCGATGGCGCCCTAAGCCTCTTTGGCGATTCGCTTGTTGGTAGCGAAGCGCATCTCGGCGGGGATGCGGCGATGAGAGCATCGGCGCCCGTCGATCCCGGTCGTAGTCAACGTCTCCGTCGGATGCATCCCACATATGCCGCGCTGGAGCTTTACCTCATCACCGCAGACCCGCTCGACGTAGTTGGTCTTGGTGAGGTAGGCCCACCGCCGCCGGGGCCGACGTCCTCGACGACGACTGGTACTCGTGGTGACCACGATGCGATCAACCGGAGAGAGAGCGCGTCGCTGTGAAGGCCGCGCTCTCGCTGACCCGTCTGTACGCCGCCGTCGGCGCGTCTCCTCGAGGCGCCAGCCAAGCGTCCGCCGCTGTCTGAAATTGCCGCGCTGCGTGGCGTCGGCGCGGTTGCCCATTCTTGCCGCTTTCGCCCTCTTGCTGCCTCCCTCTCCAGCCGCTCAAGGTCCGCGTCGGCGGCTGTTATCGCAGAGATGGGCTGCTGCTGCTGCTGCCATGAGAACCTCGACCTGCATTCGCGACGCTGTATTGATTCCGCTCTGCATTCTTCCGCTTCGCCGCCATTTTGACGCTTTTTCACCAGCTGCCCTGCTTCAGGCCGCCGCTGTCTCGCCGCTTCGCTCGCTTCTTCTGCCCAATGCCAAGCTTCTTCGAGGCGCATCGAAGGCCGAGATCGCTATCTGCGGACATGGCGTGCCACCGAGGCTCGCTGCGTGGAGAGAGAGCCGCTTCTCTTGGTTGGAGCTGCTGCTGGCCGAAGCGAGGCCGAGAAAGGATTGAGCAGAGATGCTCAAAGTTGCGAGGATAGTACGGCTCTGATACCACTTGTTAGTCGCTCGATTCTTGCTCTTGGTGATAGCAAGATCCTTACTCTCATTGAGAGGATGACACTTGGAGATGGGGCAATTTTCTTTGTTCATTTCTCACATTAACGCCATACCAACTCGAGGGGTTGGGGATACAAATTATAGGTCGTTAACCGACCAAGCATATGCTAAGATGCTAGTCTAAGATGTCTGTCCTAGATGTTAGTCAAAAGCTGTCCTAAAGATCTTTGTCCTAGATGCTAGTCAAAAGCTGTCCTAAAGATGCTGTCCTAGATGCTAGTCAAAAGCTGTTCTAAAGAGATGCTGTCCTTGAAGGGCAGCAAAAGCCAACACAACAGAGACTTATCCATCAGATTTAATCCCTCTGGAATGAATTGGTGCTAGTACGGGTCATCCCATAAAACCCTTTTAAGATGCTGATGACTCCAGAACCAACAACCAAACATAACTCTCTAAGATGGGCTATTTTTAGGATGCGGGCATTTCAGAAGTCAAACAGCCGCCCCCCCTATCTCACCTGAATATTTGCTATTTTTCTTGTTATAGCCTCACTATGTAACTATGTAGTGAGCTACAGCCACCGGAGGTAGGAATTCAAACCTGACGGTAGAACAGTGCGAACCAGTGTGCATTTTAATCAAAAAAGAAATAGCCCAAGAAGATGAGAAGGAAAAGGAGCGAGGGAGAAAACATAGGACAGTCATGCATATGATCCTTTGCAGTATAAATCCCAAAAGTTCATACAGCATCTTAAAGGAAGTTTCACCCAGGAAAAATAAGAAAAACACTAAAGCCAATCCAACCATGAGCATCCATTATTATCTAGTCAGACAAAAAGTACCATTCAAGAGGAAAATAGCTAAGTAACTATTCAGGAAAGTATACTCACCTAAAAATTCTGCAGCATCCTTGGGCAAATTCATTACTAATTGTGTGACCGGATGCACATGTTGGCTTGAGTACATTGCAATAACAAACCTTCTAGCATCCATGTTAAATACCTGGTTTAACAAAAGATTATTAGCAAATATTACCTAAAACTCATGCAGATGAAGAAAAAGACTAAAACATCAAATTGTCCCACTCGCTTGCAGTAAGGGCAACATAAGCACAAGAAGATTGGTTGCAATAATATATTTCCATAGATAACGCAAACTTTGGGAATGTTACATTGTAACTTGCTTGACAATTTTATAGTAAATACATTACATCTCCAATCAAATACTTTTCTCGCCGTGACAACAGGAGGCTTTGACGGTAGCTTCAACTCGTTTATGAGATCTACATTCTATACTAAAAGCTAGAAACCATTGTAGATATAGAATGACAAAAGAAATATTCTGAAGTTTGATAGACAGTTACCTCCATTTTCCTCTCAAGTTTGTTAAGAACAATGTTTCTTTCAAGGTACTCAACTGCAGTTGGGTTTAGGTCATTTGCATAAACATATTTGACTTTTTTCGCAGCTGAAATTGCTATTGGACCGACACCAGAAAACACATCACCTGCACCAGGATGCAACAACCAACAGTTGGTTGTGTTAGGGGGGGGGGGGGGGTAAGGCCAATTAAAAAATTGCTCAGTTTAGCAAAAAGGTCAACTTGAAAACATGACATTAGCAACATTAAAAATCTAAAAATTGAAGACGACTGCTCTATGATGTGAATAACTATGCATACACGATACATTAGGGCAGTGCGAACAATGTAAACCATCCTTGGAGCTCCATCATGTTACGTCATGGAATTATGAAATTCTAAGTTGTTCATCAAACATACACCAATATTGATCTAAGTGATTGCCAGAGTACATACCACAGTTGGTGAGTTTAGTGATTCCTATTTGACACATTGGTTTGTTAACAGAACTTAATCATGAATTCATGATCAATAGTTTGCATGTAGATATATTATCACAATTAAAATATGTTTTACAATGATGATGGCAAATGTACTTTATATGCATGGGCAGAGAAGAACTGCAGGAAAAAATGGTATGTTCATACAAATATCTTGTTTTAGGTGTGTAGACAAGTTCCTCGCACTTGCATACAATACTTTCAACATCAAGAAGCAAATCAATGTTTTGTATAACCTTTCAGCATAGGTCCTTGTATCTATTACTCTAAATTCAATGAATTACTAGATGCTAAAAGGAATAGGACTAAAGCAAAATACACACCTGCCCTGATTACATATGCAACAAAACCATCTAGTATTCAAAAAGTGCAGAGATGGAACTTACAAACAACATCAGAATTTTTAAAGATACTGTTGACAAGCCTCTGCCTCTCTGTTGCTAATCTAGAATTCCAATAGCTGCACCAGATCATCATTAGTCATTCATATCAAAAAGGAAAACATTGTAGGATAGGAAACCAAACAAACAGTTGAGCAATAAGGCATACTCAAGAGAAAACCTACTTGATTTTAGAAACCAGACATACCCAATAAGAATCAAGATTATAGCATCAGTTTTCACTTTTCAGATCATAGAGCATAGTGTTTCCAGTGTCTTGGTCTACACTCTTCAAGCAAAGTGGAATGCATACTTCGTAAAGGATGCTTTGACCCATACATGCTTTTCCTTGATAATATGGATTTTCTCCCCAACATAATCTAAAAGTAATTTGCTAGTTTTATCTAAAAAACCTGTGATTTAAAATTCCTTTTGATTCAAGCTAGCATTTGCTCATTCATAGTCATGTTTGATGAATGGCGATGCATCCTGAACCAAGCAAGACATTGCCAATATGATGCCTAGGGAGGCAAGATACTCAGGCTAACCCTTTCGGTTTAGTGAAATGTGGACAAAAGAGCGACCATTATTGTGTTTGTTCCTGAGGCATTAAAATTTGCCTGATTTTGCATGTGTCAGAAATTCACTCCTTGCATAGTTGCATGCAGGGGGAAAAAACGGCACGCGGTAACCGGGCTTACCGGTGGGGACCGGGAACGGAAAAACCGGCCGGTTTTTCCCGGTTTAGCCAATTCTAATTCTAATTTTCGAATTTCGGCTGGTTTTTAAGCAAATTCGAGCGAACTTCGTCCTGATTTTTTCCGGGAAATCCGGTAACCGGCCGGGTTTTTTTTCCGGCCGGCGACCGGGATTTCCACCGGAAACGGGTTTTGGATATCCTTGGTTGCATGCTTTAATACTCCCTTCACTGAAAAATATGACATGTTGGAGAACATGCAATGTCCAGCATGTCATATATTTATATGTGAGCATCACTGTTTTTATTTATATGTTAATAAAATTATTAAATTAGTATAAATGAATATATTTTTCACAACAAATCTAATGGTATCAGTTGCACATGACCAACTAAATTGCCTCCTATATATTGGTGATCAAAGTTAGAGAAGTTTGACTGCATGTTTATGGACTTGACTTGGGAGTTGGGAATGCTAACTGTTTGACATTTCCAATTCAAAGGCTGGACATATCCATGATATTTGATTTATAATGGTTGCAAGTTCAGCCTGTCCCCTTCAAGTTGAGGAAGATGATGCAATTCAAGTTGAGGAAGATGATGTAGAGCATCAATGGTTTCATCTATATGTGCAAAGCATTGAAACAGATGTATATGCAGAGAGAAAGAAGAAAAACAAGAAATGGATGATAAGTTCTCAAATAATTAGATCCATACTAAAAAAAAATACTTTTCTCAAATCATTAGATCCCATGTTCAACAAGCCTGCGTACGGAGAGCCATAAGCAACCCTGGATTGAGTTCAAAGATCTTATCGAGAGAAGGAATGACATGTCTAATGGATCTCACAAGGGATTTTTTTTCGGTCTCATATACTTAGATAACAAGATTCCTATTACAATTCACAACTGCTTTAGAGCTTTCAACACAAACATTTTCCATGAGTCTTGACAAGAGCTGAAATTTCATGTTTCTTGAAGTAGTATTCTGAAATCATTTAACAGGTTAAACATTTGCTTCTGTGAAATCTTTTCTTTTATTTCTATTTTTTATTTTTAATGACATTTTGCATCAGCTAGCAGTTTTTTCCGAGAATTATGCATTTTTTAAACAAACTACCAAGCTATCTGGATAACAGAAGTGTTGAATTTGATGACGGTTTGACTATATTGATCAATGATCACAATGAATAAAAAGGAAAATACAAGATAGGTGTTGTGGGCTAGGGTTTGGTAGCGCAGGTAATAGGAGTGGGAGGTGGAAAGACACACGTTCAGCGGATGACAGCATGGTGGTGCCGTCGTGTGGCTAGGGCAGGGCGCCGCCGGCGCAAGGGAGAGGTAAGGATAAGACCACTGTTAATTCTTGATTGCCCTTTATTCATGATCTCTTTCCCTTTAATAGAGATTACAAACTAAAGATAGAAACTAGATATGGGAACAATCTCTTTCTTTAAACTAACACAATCTTCCTAATTTAAGAGTCCTAACTTAATGGGCAAGGAAACGAACCCATGGCCCTTAAGGAGCCGGCTAGCATTGCTATGCCGCACGCCCCTTATGCACATGGCTTGCTGGCTGATGCTTCCCCATTGTTCTGCGACCGAACTCGCCGATGATATTGTATTCCGACCATAACAATAGGGCTTTTGTTGAAGAATTGTTACTAGAAAAAGGAAATATGCTTAGCCAGTAAACTAGGGCACAATAACACATCATCAAAATTGAAGGACTAGCATAAATTATAAATGAACATGTTTTGTATAACACTGAAAATAAGTTTCTCTGGTGATTTTATGCAAGGTTATTAAGTCGGCAAGTCGACACTACTCTCCTAGTGACCGACTTGCCGACTAGTCGATAGGTACTGTTTATTTGATATGTAGTATGTACACACATGTAACAACTAGCCCACTCTGCCTTTGTTCATTTGATATGTAGTATGTACACATGTATCAGCTAGCCCACTCCTCTGTGCCCGAGGCCCACTCCTCTGCCCAAGGCCCACTCCTCTGCCCGAGCTCCCCCTCCACTCTTGTCTCTGCTCGAGCTCCCCCTTCTCCCCACCTCCCCCTCCCTCGGCCGCTCCCCCTCCCGACCTCCAAGCGGCGGCAGAGCTCGCTCTCGGCCCTCCTCCCGCCTCCTCCTCGGCCTCCCCTCCTCCTTCTCCCCTCGCCTCCGTGGCCAGGCCTCCCGCCTCCCCTCCTCCCGGAGGGAGAGAGCGGAGGCCAAGAGGAGTGAGCGGGAGGAGGGCGACTGGATCCGGAGCCGGAGGCGGGACGCGGCCGAGGGCTGGAAGCTAGGCGGCGGGAGCTGCGGCCTGCGGCCTTCACCTCCTCCTGCGGGCGAAGGGAGCTGCTGCTGTGAGCCTCCGACGAAGGGAGAGGGTGATGGCGACAAAGGCCAGTGGCGCGGTGGGAGCTTCCTTCGAGGGCTGCGGAGACCGGATCTGGGAGCTGCGCGGCTGCGCCTCTCCGAGCTCACGCGTGAGGACTGAGGCGAATACCGGCGGCGCGGAGGAAGGACCGAAGGAGGACGAAGGCCGGAGGCGAGGTGAGAGCTGGCCGGCGGCGCGACAGAGACCGGATCTGCGCGGCTGCGCCTCTCGGCCCTTTCCGAGCTCACGCGTGAGTCAAGACCGACTGCCCTCGCTCCCTCCCTCACTCCCCCCTCTTGCCTCTTTGCCACTACACCATCGCTTCGGCCCGGCCTACGTCCGGTCGCTCGAGCTTTGCTTCCGATCGTCGACTAGTCGGCAAACAAGTCGACAACTAGTCCACTGATCGCTCGGCTTGCGCCAAAGAAGTCGAGTCGGTGCTCTCGATCGGTCATCCTCCAAATGACTTGTCGACTAGTCGACGACTTGATAATCATGATTTTATGATGACAAACAATCCGAAATGGTGTCAGAACAAATACAAGTGAGGTAAGAATAAGAACATACACTGTCGCAAGATCAACTTGAAAACGAAGGCCACTCTCAATGACTATCGTAACAAGAGAATCGTGACCAGCCAAGACTTCAAGTTGCATAGTTCTGTAATCATTTTGAATAGCATCAGTTTTATTGAGAACAGTTTGGATCTTTGGCTTGTTTTTGTCTAGTACCACCTGCATGCCAAATCACTTCGTATTAGAATGCAAGAAAACATAGTCAAAATAAGGTTGGGAAAGCAAGATATTTTGTAATCAGATATTACCTGAGCTATAAGTTTCTTGTAAGGTAAGTGTTCATCCCTCAAGTTCAAGTGGGCAATATGCCCTACTGTCTCAAAGCCTGTAGGAATGATTATTCCTTCAGGAAGTAATGCCTCTAAAACCTACACAAGATAAGCTGAGCATCAATATAGTTGAACAACACAAAGTGCAGAACAACAAAGAGAACAGTGCATAAGCTTTCCATAAATTCTTTCATGCGCACCAATGTAGATCGACATAACTAATGGAATGGGCAAGTAATGGTGTGCTAACACACTAATATAGTCCTCAAGCTCCCATAACATCTAATTGAATCTCTAAACATTTTCAAGTGAAGTTTATAGATATCTCCGTCACAATGAATAAGCTTCTCAACAGAAAACAAATGTTGCAGACTTGCAGAATGTGTAGCAAAATGTTAGTAATACAACATTTTATAGGTGGCAGCCATCTGACCATATCTTTGTCTTGTCAATACATTGACACAAAAAATATATATTGATGTCATTTTATCTGATCATATCAGTGAACCAAAAACTGAACAATGATTTCACCAGAAAACTAGAAACAGACCCACATGTTACGACAAATCAATCTAACCTGGACAGATTGATTTTATTGCTTGAATCCTGAATTTGCAAAGGCAGTGTTACCTGGACAGTACACAAGCGTCAGACACCAACACAAATTAGTGGTCTGAGAAAGCAGGTTCCAAAAGTTAGGGTACTAGAATACTCGTAAGATTTCAAGAATTTGAAATCAATAGAGTAAATTAAAAACATATTGTGCTAAATTTCCATCAATTTCTAATTGGGATTTTTTACTAAAGAACAAAAAGTTCTTCACAAGGACAAAAAGGTTTACTTCATTAACAAAGTGTCAACTGCTCATGACATGTCAAACAAGACAAGTAACCCTGCCAGGTCTAGGTAACACTGCCCATAGAAACTAATTTTCTAACTCTATTTTTTTGCTCGTGGAGCAAGTTTGTGAGTATTAGCCTGCATGTTTAAAACTATGTGATTCTGTTGAAAAATGAGACCCAACGCTTGTCTTAAGCTGGTTAGAAGTGTTGACCCCAACAAAAACCGTATTCCATATTTCCATTTTGGCAAGGTTCGAAAAAATTTGATTGCTATGAGAATTATCTCAATTCTTTAATTAGAATAAATAATATTTCTGATTTTCGAATCCAAAAATAGAAGTACAGAACTATGGTACCCGTACCTCATTCATTGGCCAGTAATCATAGAACAAGGTTATCTGACATTGTACAAGCTCATAGGACCCGTCCTGCTTGGCTTCATGATCTAACACAACCTGGAAAGGTAGGTAAGTAAGTAAAACCAGTAAACAAATCTCCATTTCGAATAAAGTAAGGCGAATAGGTACAAACAGGGAACATATTACTATGTGTACAAATTAATTACACAATCAGAAGAAATTCGTAGAAAATAAAAGGCTAAATTGTTGTTGTAACAGATCATCAAACTGTGCACTAACATGCTCAGTCAATGTCTAGTCAACAACAACACGAGCGCACTGGAAGAGAAAAGGTATAGAAATAAAATAGTAAATCATTTCTTCAAATCTCCTTTTGAAATAACATTTCTGTGCAGCTTCCTGAAGCCTTGAAGTTGATTTTGCAAATAAAAACGGTCCTTCTTGGGTTTTAATCAAGTATGCTCGTGATGACTAGGAATTGAGTATTTAACTTCAATTTCAAACATGCTAGAAGTGCGATCTTCCTCATTTGGTATTGAAAAGCGTAGTTTGCAAGCAACAATGTCTGAGACTCTGATCTAGATTGTAGTTATCAATATCAGGCAAAGTGCTCAATACTTTACCTGTTTACCACCAAACACACTCCCAATTTTTATTCAATCGTAATTCTACCTCCACAAAATCACTCAACCAGGAAACCCTCCCTAAGCCAACTTTATAGATTAAACAAGTGCTACTATGGAAGGCACCAGAAATAACCACCTTGATGGCCTCCGGGAGCTCATCAACCCTCATATTGGAATAGCTCTCGTCCAGCAGAAGCAGCCGGGTGGGGGCCCCTCTCCACGAGCCCCTCCCGAACCCCTCTTCCCCGACCAATCCCTTCCATTCGTCGCCGTCCTCCCCTCCCTCCCCTAGCACCTCCACCACATACACCTTGTTTTTATTACACTTGGTATCACCATCGTCGTCTCCTGCCTTCTTCTCTCTGCGCTTCCTCGCGGCTGGCCGCGACATCCTGGCCAGGTTGGGGAACTGCACGAAGCCGCGGGCATTGAACTCACGGGCCAGCTTCTCGCGCCGCGCCACCGCGGTCAGAGGGGAGGGAGAGGTGGAGCTGGGTAGGGGAGGCGAGGGGAGGAGGAGGTCGTGGCCGTCGTCGTTGGGTAGGCGGGCGATGTTGCGGACGCGGGGCCAGTTGAGGAGGTGGCCTCGGAGGCGGCGCTCCAGGGGGGCGCAGGCGGCGGCGGGGACGCGGAGGCCCGCGAGGTCGAAGGTGCGGGCGAAGGAGAGGGGAAAGTCGCATTGGCTCGGAGGGGGGCGGCCGCGGCGGAGCGAGGGGCCGTGGAGGGCAGGTTGGGGAGGTGACGTTTGGGTGGCCTGTGAGGAGGTGGTGGAGAGGGGTTTGAAGTGTAGGCGGAGGAGTAGGAGGAGGCGGCCGGGGGTGGGGCGGCGGAGGCGAGGGAGGAGGCGGTGGGGGTGGAGGTGGAGAAGAGGCGGCGCCATGGAATGGGAGGTGAGGCAGGGAGGACGGCAACTCATTCTGCTGCAGCCATGGAAGCTGTGCGATTCATCTGCGTTGAAGGCGAGGGGATTAGGCTGCTCTTTCTTTTTCCTCGGCCGGGATACGGGGCTGGGCCGAGAGCCCGACACAGGGACCGATCAGGGATTGAATCTCGGGTGGGAATAAAACGGGGACGGCGAATCTTCGGGGGAAAAAAAGAATGGCCAAAAAATTTGAATTATTTTATGGAAAGCGAAAAAATTGGTAGCTTGAAGGGTGGAACCCACAACCTGAGACCTCTCGAGCAATTCCTCTAACCACTAGTATACACTAACACCTGTTCTAACCTGAGATGCTAGTTATTTTTTCAGAACACACAAAAGCTTTGCAGGTCATCTCTCAATCATTTATACGTGAGAGAATCTCTGCCCCAGGAGCCCCCCACGTCGCCTTTTTTTTTGCGAAAAACATCTCACGGTTTTTGAAATTGCGTGGAGGTCCCGTTTCGACGGCCATTAACTATCAGATCATCATCGCATGGTTAAAATCGGACAAGTACGAAGATCGTGGTTTCTTGCACGGACGTCCTAGATCCTTCTACCCCGTCTCCACATCCACCACCCTAGGGTCCCCCCCCCCCAAGAACCCGTTTTTTGCTCCTACTTTTCCACTGGCGCTCACCTACATCCAGTGGCCGCTTGGTGGCTTCACTTGTCTCGCTGGGCTAGGCTCGGTGCACGTCTGTGCATTGGACGTGTCCTAGAGTGGCCGCCACCACCGAAGCAAAGAGGAGCCTCATTGGGAAAAAGCGTACCGAGGTCGAAGAAGAATAGACATCATCAAGCGGATCAGTATCACGATGAGCACCACGCAAAGCGTGTTGCAGCCGTCATGACTTCATCTCCACCAACACCGCCAAAGAAGCAGGGTGGTCCGTCTCCACCTCCTCGTCTCAAAGAGGTAGCATCACCACCCTCTCCACTCTCCTCCTGTTTGATTCATAGTGTTTCTGTTGCTCACATTATTGCTTCTCCTATTGGTGTTAATTCTTGCTGATGTAACCGACACATTTGGTAAATAAGGTTGTGGTAAAGAAGTATGCAGTTTTATCCCTACCTAGGTAAATTGATTGTCTGGGCCTTAACATGCTAGCTTAAGTGCTTAACTAGAAAAGCTAAATAAATCAATTTGAGATTTTCCCAGACAGTGTGGTTGATGTAGCAGGATTTCAAATCTTACATGTTGGTTAGCCATTTTGGCGAGGACTCTTGAATACCTTTTGTCAATTAGCTATTTGGTGATAGATTAGGATTTAGAGCGGTTATGCAGTTCCAAATTGAGACCTAGACAAATCTGTAATATTCCATTTAAACATAAAACAAATAAGTGATTAGTGCTGAAATTAAATAGAATTAGAGAAGGAATTGGAGGTTTTAGAGAGGGCGTTTTTGCTTTTATTGGAGAACCGGGCGTGGGCTTTACCTGATGTTTGGCCCAAGTGGGAAGCTAGTTTAAGTAGGGGGCACCAAACCCCAGATGGTACTGTAGTTCACGGTCCAGAAGGCGCTTCTTGATCTTATGTGGCCAGCCTCCATTCTTGGCCGCCACCAGAAGAGGAAGATCAGCAAGGGGAAGGAAGAAGGGAAAAAAGAAGGAAGAGAGGAAGAAGAAGAAGGTGAGGGTGATCTTTGCGAGCACTACAGCGTGGTCTAGCGGAGGATTTCATGGGTAAGATCATGATCCTCGATAGCTAGTTCGGTTCTATAGATGTGTTTGCTACCGATTAATCACTGTAGCATCCTGCTGTCGTAGATCAGTAGTGCTGCTGTTCTGTTGACTCACGAGATTGGGTTAGTTCTAGGTAGATTCAGTGTTTAGGGTCTTCTGGAGATATGTGGGGAATTGCGTTAGCTTTCCATAAAGTATTAATTTGTAATTTTTGGATGAATAGTGAATTAGTTATGAATTTTACAAGTCTGGATGCTTATTCAGTCTTTGGATTCGGGCAGCGAGTTTAGTTCTGTAAATTAGGGGTTGGAGATGGACGAATTTGGTCAGTTGATCTCCACAGGTTATGTAGATATCTTTATGATGATTCTAAGAAGATAAAGTTTACTTTTGGACAATTAGAATGAAATATATGAATTTTTGAAGTTAAGGTTGTAGTCTGTCCATCTGTTGTGGACAGTAGAGAAAAACTAGGTTGTTTGCAACCTTTGTTGCATAGTAGAGATAATTGTGATAAATTTATTAAGAAAGCTAGTTTTCTGTAGTTTTCAGAGAGTCTTAGAACAGTGAGTTTGGATGTACCAAATAAAAGTTACGAAATTCCCAAGTTAGTAGTACCGAAGATGACAAAACGGTCTTTGGGGTTAAAATCAAAGGCTTAGATGAGATAATTTGATCTTTCGGTCACCTGAGAAGTTGTAGCTATGCTTATGTAGATTCCAGAAAAGTTGGATTCATGACTTTTGGAGTTTGACTCAAAAGTTATGGATTTTCCTTTGATAGCTGTCGGTTTGGACAAATTGGGATTTGAGAGTGTATCAATTAAGTTTCGGGTTGCGGTTAGGAGCGATTGATTTTATTTTGTTCCTTTGCTATGCTGAGCACTTTTGAACGGTATTCTTAGTATACTTTACGGTTGTCAGGTGGTGGTGACAACCGGGGTTAGAGCCTTCCTATCATCGTCATCCGTCTTGCGGTTGAGGCAAGTACAACTTGGATTATCTTGATTGTTTAATTATTCACCGTATTTGATGCTTATGCTATGATTAAACTATATGAATTGTGAGTAATTCCAATAATTCTTGTTTCCATTTATGGTTGTTAATCCATGCTTTTGAGAGTATGTGTTTCATTACAATGTGTTCATCCATCCGTTCGTTCGTTCATGATTCACCCACGAGAGTGGGTAACAAAGTCCCATCATTCCAATATAGGCAAGTAAGACCCATCATTCCAATATGAGCAATTTGGATCCCGTTTTGAAATATTCTTCATACGAGTCTTGGATCCCCGCATTTTGATAATGCGAGCATGAGTGAACACCAACGGGTGTTCACTGGCTATACCGCTATAAGCAGAAGAGAAGAGCATGTATTTTCATATTTGCATAAGTTTTCTGCCATTCTACATATGTATTCGAATATTGAAAATGTTATGTTTTTGTTCCGGTATTTTCCATATTATTCTGTTGTACTTGTTGAGTCGTGGACTCACTCTTGCTAGTGTTTGTCTGTTTTAGATAAACACTGAAGATAGCATGCTTTGGGAGGGAGTAGGCATAAGAATAATTACACTTATTTCACATATCTCACTTTTTAGTTAATAAACCTGCTATTACCTATCATTTGAGAGTTTTGGATTGTAATAAACAGTGACATGATGATTATTTCTGTCCTTCGTTATGTTTTGGTTGATCTAGTTAATGTTTATGTTCATTAGATATATTCTTGATATCATTTCTCTTGAATGGAATATGGTGATTGGACAATTAGAGTTTTGTTATGATGCTGAAATTTATAGCTAATTTTATAACCGTTCTCCTGTGTATTGGTATTAACTGTCAATAGTTGATAAAGAGTTGAAAATAATTTGTATTATTGATTTGTATTAGAGGTTCAGGTAATATCTTGGCTTTTGCATAGCCAGGGTGTTACAAAATCATCCCTACAAAAGGAAGACAACCCTATGAGAAAAGAGTAGCACTGTGAAGATCTATTTTACAAAAATAGTTCAGAACATCAATATTGGTTATTGTGGATAAACTGTTCTCTGGTGAATCATCTAAATAGTTGTTGGAGGCAATGACCTATTGCATTTATTAACTAGTGGGTTCAATATTTGTTGTTGTGTACTCCTTCCATCACAATTTACCCCTTACTTGCTTTAGGTGAGTTTCAATGGCCAGGTCTACCTTTCCAGCTTTCTATCTAAGTTTCTCGAGTTCCATCATAATTTCAGTGTTAACCCTGACTATAGGTTGTATGAGGAATTTTTTGTTTTCAGTTAGGCAAAGATGATCTTTTTTCTAACAATAGAAGAATTGTGTTGACAAGTCCGAATTCATGTCCTATTTGTTCCAGTTGTTGAGAAAGAGGTTTCTTGATTTTTTTTTTCTCGACACATTTGATGAGAGCAATGGCTGGTTTTCTTTTTTGGACTTGGCATAGAAATGAATGTTGCTATCTAAGTTCTAACTTTTACGGCACACGTCTTGGAAGCCATCCTCTTGAAATGTATACATTTCTTTTAAATTCCTAACATTTCTTGTTGTTGTACACTTTGCTTTTCTTTTAAATTCCTAACATTTCTTGTTGCTGTACACTTTGCTTTAGGCTCACATTGAAATTACAGAATTCCACAGATTGCAAGCCATACTCAACCCCAGATGAAGTCTTGGATAACTCTGCATCAGGAATTAAAGAGGAGGGAGCTATAAATAGTGTCAATGCAGCAAAAGTTGTAGCTATGAAAGCTGCTGAATTAGGTGAGCGTTGCCTCAACTTGTTGTCCATAATTTTTCTTCTGTTGTGGCATTATCTCTGGGACATGTATTCCCATTAGCTGATTTGGTTTCTTCTTCTGTGTGTTCTCTACACTTTGATGCATGCGCCTATCAAAAAATGTTGATTTCACAGTTGACACAAGAAATTTGGTACCATGATGGTGCCCGGTGATATGATCATGATGTTACTCTTTTCCCTATCAAATTTGAGTTATATGATCTTCTACTCGCATCATTGACCATCCTCATGTTTTCTATTGCAGTGAATAGGAACATTGTTGCATTTGGAGTTGGAACTAGGTGTTTATCCACAGACCAAAACAAAAGGCTGCTTTGGGGCAACAAAAAGAGCAATCCTTCAGAGGTAAAATTTAGAGAACAGTTGATTCTTTTTCATTTCTCGTGTAACCACTCCATTATGTCTGCATAACATTTTCATTTAGCTTGTTTCCATTCCATTAGGCTTGCAGATCATCTGCTTGTTATATGATTTAATTTCATCCGTAGTGTTGGCCATCTGCCCCTTTGTTTATTTGTAATTGGTACATTTGGGCCACCACCTCAACTTTTCATCACTCTTTTAGCTGACCTGCTACCAAAAAGATAAATCACTAACACAACATCCAGAATGCACTGAGATTAGCTTAACGTATTTTTTTGTCAATTAGCAGCAGCAGTTTGTTTCCTATAACATATTAGCTTAATATATGCTTTGTCAATTAGCATTAGTAGTTGGTTTCCTATAACATGTGAATAACATACTCACATATTAGTAGTACAAAGACACTCAGTACGCCTAGTTACTTTTATCGACTTCATATCTTATTGAAAAAAGTTGCTTCCAATCCATCCAACACCAAAAAAAAAATAAAAAATAAAGCATGCTCCTGATATTTCATGCACTCTATGCCAAATTACATTATGTCAAACCAAATACCATAAAAACAGCTACCAAATATCATAAATTTAACGGGCGGACGCAGCGTACCGTGCCTTGCCATCTAGTTTTATTAAGAGAACAAAAGAAAAGAGCTCAATGATGGGCTTTACAAAAGCGTGATACCTGAGCTTCTAGTTGAAACTTATTTTATACGTTCTTTCATAATTCAAATTCAAAATCAAAAATTGAACTTTTTTTTGCAATTCGAGGGACAAAATTTTGGGGTTGTTTGGTTCATGGCCTTAATGAATCAAGCCAAAATTTGGCAAAATAAACGTTATTTGGATTGCGGCCAAACCAAAATTTGGTGTTACCAAAATTTTGGTGGGCGATTTTCTCACCCTCAAATTGCCCACGTGACATTGAATTTCATTGGCGTTACCAAATTTTTTATTGGTATTACCAAATATTAGTAGTAAATCAAACGATAGAAAATTTTCATTGTCGTTACCAAAATTTGGTTTGATTCAGTTGGTAACAAACCAAAGAGGGCATTCAATCCTTGGGCCATCCCCGTACAATAGATTAAACATTATAAACTTCTTATAGCGCGTAGAATCGCTGTCCTCTCAGTGCTCCTGGCCGATTTTACGCCAATTGCATCGCTGCGCGTCGCCAGCAATGGGCTCGGCATCGTGGCCTTCTCGGTTTTTTGGCCTGCACTGCCGCTCACGCTTTTGGGCTATGCTGGCGCCCACGCAAAGCTTCCTCCATGTGGTTTTCGGTACTCACGGCCGCGTCCTCGCCTCCTCCACTTGGCTGCCCTCCCCTACCATCCCTTACCTCCTCCCCGTCCTTGGTCGCATCGCCCCCATGCTCACTTCTCCCCGTATCCTCCCCCGCTGTCACCGCCACTACCGCCACCACTCCCTCCTTCCTTCCTTCTACGCTGGCTGCGCGCCTCCTCCCCTTCGCCCACGTCACTCCTGCCGCCCGTCTCCTCTCCTCCGCTTGTGCCACACCCGCAGCCCCCCTCCTCACCTTCGCCTGCGCCGCCCCTCCTCCCATTCGCCCGTGTCGCTCCCTCCTCCCCTTCGCCCGTGCTGCCCTCGCCACCCCCTTCGCCCAGCCATGTCCTCCTCCTCTCCCAATCCCCTTGCCGAGGTAGTCGCCTCATCCCCTCGCTCATGGCAGCGGTGCAAGGCCACAGTGGCGGCATAGATCCATTACCATGTAGCGTGGCCAGGTCGACCCCTCCCTCACTGAAAGTATCTAGGCCCTCGATTTTGTTTTTGGTAATTAATGTCAAACATTGTTAAGGGACTAACATGTGTTTTAAGATGTGTTAAAGGTTAAGTCTCAATGATTTATTAATGACAAGGCTATTGGCAATGTGAATGAGATGAAAGATCAACATGAATCAAGACAAAGGTCTTGTATAGCCTAAGGACTCTTCATAGTTTTTACCAGTCTCGATGTTTAGAGAAAAGACTGGATTTATAGGATAAACACCGTACTTTAAAGAGGGATTATGACTAGTAGCTTGAGAGACTATTTTTGTGCCATAATGATCAACTAGGGTTCGTGCATTGTTTTGATTTGAGCTTCTAGAAAAATGTTTTGTAAATCAGTATGACCGCAAGAAAGAAGCGGTACTACCGCAGGTCGGTAGTACCGATACTTATATGACGGTATGTTTTTTTCCAGAGATCATGTTTTAAGTGTTTTTTTATTCTCTCTGAAAATCAAAACGACTGCATTTGAACTGCGGTACAACCGCAGGTCGGTAGTACCGATATCTATATGGTGGTACGTAAATAACAGAGTATGTTTTCGGAAGTTTTGATCTCCCTTGAGAAATGGTTTGAACGCATGATTTGAGCGGTACTACCGGAGTGCGGTAGTACCGATATTTTAATGACGGTATGTTTTTTTCCAGAGAATGTGTATTTCTGAGATTTCTTGAGCTCTTAAAAATGGTAGTTCCATTCTAGCCGAGCGGAATTACCACGCAGCGGTAGTACCGATTTTCAGTTGGCGGTAGTACTGCAACCTTTTTGTAACGGCTAGTTCAGAGCATTAAATGCCACTATTCCGACCGTTGAGCAAAAATCGGTAGTATAGGGTCTTCAACGGTGATACTACCGTAAATCTTGATTTTTTCAGGAAAGTAGTTGTAACGACTAGAATTGTTGGTGAGGGGTATAAATACCCCCCCACCTGCCTTCTAGAAGTAACTCTTGAGACTATTGAGCATTATACTCTTGCATTGAACTCTCTTGAGCTCACATACACTCTTCAACTACTCATTTGCATTGAATTCTCATTCTTGAGGTAGTTGAGAGTATTCAAGTGCATTGATTCATTAGTTGATCATTTATGCACTTGTAGTTCCCCAAGCAATACTTGTGATCTATTTCTCTTGGTGCTTGCCGGCACCTAGACGGCTTGGAGGAAGAAATTGCATAGTGAACTCTTCAAGGAGATTGTGAAGAATCCCGACGAGATTGTGATTGGTGTTGTATTCACCAACTCCGGAGCGGAGGAAGAGCAACTCTAGTGATCGAGGATTGAGGCTTAATTTGTGGAGCCAGCTTCATTTGTTCAAGCTTCCTCAATGTGGACTAGCGAAGACCGGCAAGTCTTCGATACCACGGGAAAAACTTCATTGTCTCATCTTTGGTTTATTCTTGTTTTTACTACTTCCGCATTTACATTTCTAGCAATTCACTTGTGTAGAATTGCTTAGCTAAAATTGTATCTAGCTTCGACATAGTTCATAATTGTCTTAAATAGCTTAGTAAGTCCTCTACATTTATTCTAGGAAGCTTTGTTAAGACATTCTTGTTTAATATTGTTAATTAGTCGAAAAGTTTTAAAACCTGTTGGACCGAAAAGGTGACTAGAGGGGGTGAATAGAAGCACGATCTCTTTTTCTCCTTGATCGAATTCAACACTATTTTCACTCCAATAGCTATGAAGATCAATATACAAGCATAGCGGAAGACTTGTATTGAATCCAATCAAAACCCCGAAGCAAATGGACCAAAATCACCAAGAACTCAAATCCAAATGAGTTGGGCGGTCAAACCTCCTTGTACCTAGCGGTTTGACCTCTCCATGGGCGGTCTGACCGGCAAATGTTTGGCGGTCTTACCTCCAACCCAATGAACAGTAAAATCAGCCCGAACTTAAAATCATAAATTTGTCTAACTTTTGATCCACAACTCCAAACTTCACGAAACTTGAAACATACATTCTTTAGGATGTCAGCAACCTATTCCAATCAATGATCATGAAGATCATTGCCAAAGTTCCGACCACTTTCCGTTTGAGTGAAGGTTGCTTCAAAACCGAGTCAAAACCAAAATAAGATCTAGAAACTTGCTCGTGGGTAGAAGATGATCCTAGATGTATTCCCACATGCCACAGCAAGTAGAATCACCACAAGAAACCAAAAGGAAACCAAGGAGTCATCAAAAACCCAAAATCACCAAAAGAGAGAGAGAGCAAGAACAAAGAGAGAGTCATCTTGAAGAATCTTGCTTTGATTGATTGGAGATTGAAGTTGATTTACAGCCACTCCATCATGGAAGACAAAGACTCTGTTGGGTTATGGGTAGGCTACGATAGCTGCAAATCAAAAATTTCTACCACAAAAACCAAGAAGCCAAGAAAGTAGATGATCACAGATCGTTACCACCAGACGCGCAGAGCAGCGGAAGAAGAGTTGGAGCAGCCTGGTCCAACAAAGAGCATGTCAATGTAGTGGTCGTAGTCGATCGTTTCCTCTAGCGACCTCTGCAGTTCCTTATGAAGATCACGGATCGTCCTCAAGCGCAACAGCGACTGCAGTAGCACCTCTACGGTATGCACACATCCAGGGAAAGAACAACCATACGCCGGTGTGCTAGCACCAAGTCGCACGGGAGAGCTCTTAGGAAGATGGCAGCTAGGGTTTTGGTGGAACAACTCAACTCATGATTTTCGTGTGTCTCGTCTATCACGTTCACCACCACCCTCCCAACAGCCTCATGCATCTCCTTATATAGTGCTCGTGACAGATCCTATCCGAACACGTTTGACTTAATCAGATCCGATCGGGTTTGTTCCAACCCATTAAGTGTGTGACCCAGAGGTTCACGCAGAATCGCCAGACTCGAAACCCTTTTCCGATCATGAGTCGTTAGCAGTTCCTAGCAGGACATAACGATTCCTGAATACACACAAAATATATCGGACGAACCTTAATGCAATATGATCTACAACTAGGTCCTCATCACTTACGATCAGGTCCTATCTCTATACGACTAGTTCAGATTTGGTCGAGACCATTCAGAACTCTCCACGCACGTTACGACCACTCAGGATTACGCTCGACCGCCATCTACGACCGATTCAGATCTCCATACGACCAAATCAGAATCGATCGAACTAAGCGACCTACTCATGTATTCTCCCTTTGCCTCACGATGTCTGGTTGAACTCCAGGTGAGATGTTGTGTTATCCATTGACTGTTCAATACTTTCTTGATCGAATGTCGGATAACTTCACGTGGTCGAACACTTCGACCACTAGTGGCATGACCATGCACTTTCTTTATCCGACCACAACAAGGGGCCCAGAGACATCTCTCCTGTTATGTTAGGAGGGGCAAATCCCATATCTGACCAGTCACATTCCTCCGCATGTTTCATAGCATACCCGAAAGCTACCTTTATAACTACCCAGTTACGAGTAGCGATTGGCAACCCCTAAGAGTGCTATTACACATGTAGGAATCCATGCTGATCTCAGATCAAAGGATTATACATCATCATTGCTTGAGACCAACTAACGACACATAGAATCATAACAATCTCAATAGTGTCTCAAGGTGGGTCAATCCAACCCCATGTTCTCTAACATGTGTTCACATTATTGATTCGATATTTCTATATCCATGACCGGTGAAACATGGTCATCAATCAATACAATGTGCTGGTCGATAGAGTCAATAGTGTTCCGACCATTGACATCCGACCTGGGATACATTTAGAACGACATCATATAAGTTAAGAGTTTCACCAACAAGTCACATACTTGTTAATCTTCATAACCAATGATTCATTCAAGGAACAAGATAACACATTATCTAATATTATGAACATAATGAAATATAATCATCTCTATGATTGCCACTAGGGCATATTTCCAACAAACTCAACCCTTGAGCACATAATCAATCCAACTCTCTAGAACCCTAACCTCTCCACTTTTCTCTCCTAACCCTAAAACACAAAACCAGCACTCTCCCCTATTTATAGTGGAGGCTAGCTTCTAGAAGGATATTCCTAATAGGTATCCGTTAAGCCCACACACAAACGGGTTTCACTTACGCACGTATTTCAAAGCGTTGTCTTCATCTTTTCTTGACCTAAACCACTTCTCCTTGCACCGTCTTGTGCCATGGTTTAGCCAAAAGCCACCAAGGTGGTATTTTGGTGAAGTTACTAAAATACCCCTTCTCGATCCTTTTCCAAAGACCGAGTCCAATCTTCATGAAGCAATCTCATGTTTCGCCACGTGTAGGTTGATCAACGGCTCTCTTCATGTCGGCAAGTCTATCCCATCCGGCTCCCACCGAAACCACCATGGCACTTGCACCGATCCCCACGCCGTTTGATATAACCCGTCGCACCGAACTTCCCGTTTGGTCATCCTTATCCATTTTGTGCCATGCTTGAGTCCACTGACTTCACTCGGCATCCTCGATCATTCTGAACCTCAGCTCTCTAAGCCTAGTCCCGATCATCCTCGCCGTTGACCGTCGTTGACCTCCAAGCATCCTGCACAACAATAGACCAAGAAATCGATTTTGGCAACAAGTTCTTCGCAACTTGACCCACGTTAGTCAAAACATGCATCATGTAACACATATGCATTGAAACCTATGAACTTGTCCTAACTTACACACATCGCCGCCAAGTTAGCCAGCGAAGAAATCAAAACCGGTCAGACCGCCACCCATTGGCCGGTTTGACCGCCCAGCAAAGGACTTAGCCAAATTTGCTCCCTGGAAATCCAAAACCCTTTTGAAAATTTTAAACGAATAGAACTTTTGACTCGAAACTACAAAAATTATGATACCAAGTGTAGAAGAATCACCTCTCTTGCCTACACCCTCTATTTTTGGTCCAGCTCCAAATTCGAAAGTCCTTTATGGCCGGTCAGACCGCTTCCCATTGGCTGGTCTGACCGCTAGCCACTCGACACGAGGCTTGGCTGGTCTAACCGCTAGTGGTGGCTACCGACCATCAGATAGGCCGGTCAGATCATTCCTGGCCGTCGACCGATCGATTGCTGTTCGACAAAGATATGAACTTCGTCGAAAACGAGTGTTTCGACAAACCTTCAATGCCATTGCCAATTGTATCATCATCCTAAGACCGTGAGCATATCCCCATGATATCCACAATCTCCCCCTTGATGAACACATTGGCAATTTCTCAAAAATGTAAGTTTGAGGTTTGAAAATGAAAATACTCAACATCTTTGTGCAAAGGGACAACTTGGTCCAAAAGCAAAAGAGAGCAATAGAAATGACCAAGTTGGCTTCAAATTAGCATAGGCAAGTGAGATCGTGTAAAAGAAAGCAAGAAGGCTTCAATTTCTAGAGAAGAGTTAAAAATCTCACTTAAGGTCCATATGAAAGAACAATTGTTCAATTTGACCTTTGATCATTGTGAGGTTCCAAAAATTGTAATTCAAGTTCAGAAATGGCAATAATATCATAAGAATGCAAATTAAATGCTCCCCCTCACTATGATCATCATTTTTCAGAAAATTTTATTTTCTCCCCTTTTCTCTAAATAGCTCCCCTTTTTAACATTTTTGTTACATCTTCTCCCCCTTTGACAATGGAGTCATCAAAGAATCACGCCTTCTCTCATCCAGAGATGACGAATGCAGAAATAAGGAAAAAAACATAAGAAAAAGCATGCAAGAAATGCAATGGAGTGGCTTCATTTTTTTTATTATTTGCAAATTTTAGTACAAGAAGTTTTGGAGATTACCCAAAAGAGCAAGCTAGCATTTCTACTATTACTCAATACATATCAAGCCTGAAAGCGCTAGCAAGATCATGTTAAGACATATATATCAAAGCTAAGCTAAAAGGCTCAAGATAAAGCGATGAATTGAAACAATTTAAGCAAAGCTTCAAAATTAACAAGTTCATCAACAAGGATCCTAAAGTGATAACAGCCATGTCAGAGTGTTAATGTGAGATCAAGAAGCTAACAACGACCATCCTAGAGACAAAAGTCCTAAATTTGACTCATTTTTCTCAAAGAACCTTAATCACCCAATTTTTACAATAGTTTTTCATTTGCAATGAATATTGATGTTGATTAAAGGTCTATCTTAGTGAAGAAGATCCTAGACTAGGAGTCATCCACAAACTCTTCCTAAGCTTCAACTAGGGTGACAAATCTTAAGGTTCATGTCAATTTTGATAAGCAGTCCTCATGAAATCGTTTGAATCATCAAATTATCTCCAAGTTTATGTCTTTGACATGCAGTCTCGTGAGAATAGTTTGGCATAATTTAACCACATAAGAATCCTGAAATTTGATTTTTTTATTTTGTACAATAGCAATTTTAGATTCACAAAGGAACAATAAGCTCAAGAAATGTTCAATCTTAGATTCAAGAGCAACAAAGCAATTTTGACAAGGCCAATGTCACAAAAGGATCACTAATTGTGAAACTAGCTAAAAGATCCACAAATTGTAATTTTTAGTTCAAGTTGTCTTAAAATTCTAGCTCATTTAGTAAAGACTTAGTTACACATGTGAAAGCATGATAATTCTAGCAAGTCAAAGAGCTAGACATGGAATTGAGCAAAAATTGAAATACTAAAGCTCAAAAGGGTAATAAGCAAGGCTTCATCAATTTAAAAGACAAGCAGTAAAGCTTATATTACAATGCATCTTTTTGTGATTTTCATATTAATGCAATATGATACAATGAGATGCAAGAAAAACTTAAAAGTTTAAAAAGATCAAAAAGATCCACAAGTTCAAAAGAAGATCAAGGAAAGATCAAATGAACAAGGAAAGCTCAGAAAAGAACCAACTCCCCCTCAAACCAACCCATAAGGGTAAATTACCCCTAACTTACTCCTCAAGGTGGCAAACCTAGTTGGGTCTAAAGGCTTGGTGAGGATATCAGCTAACTGAGCCTCGGACTCCACAAATTCTAGCACAATATCACCCTTCTCTACATAGTCTCTAAGAAAGTGATAGCAAATATCTATGTGCTTGGTCCTAGAATGTTGCACTGGGTTCTTAGCAATATTAATGGCAAAAGTGTTATCACAGAGAAGAGAAACACTAGCAAAATTTAACCCAAAGTCCTTAAGAGTGGATACCATCCACAAAATCTAACTACAGCAACTAGCAGCAGCTACATATTCAGCTTCTGCAGTGGATTGAGCAACGGAGGACTGCTTCCTAGAGGACTAAAAGACAAGAGAAGTGCCTGTTGGAAATATGCCCTAGAGGCAATCATAGAGATGATGATATTTCGTTGTATCCATGATTTAATAAATGTTCCTTGAATATTGCCTTTGTGTTGATTAACAAGTATGTGACTTGTTTGTGAAACTCTTCACTTGTATGGTTATTCTAAAGATTGTCCCTAGTCAGAGTTCATGTGAGGACACATGTGAATGATGGATTAGCACATGTATTGGTTGATGACCATGTTTCACAGTCATAGACATGGAGATGTCAAACCAATAATGTGGACACATGTTTAGAACATGGGGTTGGACCGACCCAACATGAGACATAACAATTATACTTATGGTTCTCTCTACACAATGTGTACGCCTTTGTCCTTAGACACGAGATTGTCGATGTACTTGAGATGTGAATCGACCTACTTAGGGGCTATCAAACGCTACTCGTGTAACAGGTAGTTATAAAGGTAGCTTTCGGGTTTGTCATGAAGCATGTTTGCGAGGCATGGTCACGAGATGGGATTTGCCCTCTCTACCGAGAGAGATATCTCTGGGCCCTCGAGTGATCGGATCCGAAATGCATGGCCATGCTACTTAAGGTTAAGAGTTAACCTAGTAAGGGATTCGAATCACAGATCGAGAAAGAGTGGTCACTTGGAGCTCGATCGAATATCGTGAGGCAAAGGGATTGGCATGTACATAACGCTGTGATGGTTCGTCCGATATGATCTTTGTGTACGCTTAGGAGTTGGCACGCCTTGCTAGAGACCGCTACCAACTATTGACCAAGTATGTATACTCGCGCCATGTCTAAACATACGTGAACCTATAGGGTCACACACTTAGAAGTGAAGCCTAATTCGGATTGGATCCGAATTAGATCGGGCATTGAGTCCTAATGGGCCTCTATTAGTAGAAGCCCATTGTAAGGACGCCTATAAAAGGAGGGCAAGGCGCCTGAGGTTGTATGATGAGTTTTTCGTGACACCATCAAACCCCGCCGCCACCCTCCCACGCCCTAGTCGCCGCGCGGATCTAGTAGTCCGGCGGCGACGCTTCCTCCCGTGACGTGTGGATACCTTTGAGGCGCCTGATCAGAAGCGTTTGGACGAACCGCAAGAGAGGAGTCAGACGTGGACGCCGCGACGAGGACGAGGAAGTAGTACGACTACTCTACCCCGACGTGCTGCATCAACTTAGTACGACTACTCTGCCCCGACGTGCTGCATCAATTCCGCACCTGCGCGTCTAGTGGTAAGACCGTGATCTATAACTACAGTGATCTTGGTTTACGGGTAGAATTTTTATTAATTTGCGCTAGTGTAGCCTACCCGTGGCCCTTCAGTGGTATCAGAGCGGTTGCTGTCATGTTATAGGTTCGGGTGATTTGCATATGGCGATATGTAAGTCGGTATGATCGATGTGATCGATTGTATAGTTCTGGTAATGGATTGATCTGATCTGGTTTCCGTGATCATGCTGCTAAGGTCGTGAAACAACATACCCCTACCGGTCGGATTCGCCATCGGGGTAGACAGTGACACGTAAAACCGGTTGCGGAATGCGAAGATCAATATGATTGGTCGAATCGGAATCTAGATTGATAATCGATGTTCTGTGATCATGCTGCTAAGGTCGTGAAACAACATACCCTACCGGTCGGATTCGCCATCGGGCAGACAAAGCGGTGACACGTAAAACCGGTTGCTGCACGCAAAGATCAATACAAATTGGTCGAATCGGAACAATGGTCGATTTGTGGTAAATATGATTTGCCGATCAAAATCCTAAGTAAAAATTGCATAGATTGGATCTCTGTTTTTTTACGAATGTGGCGCCGCCTTCGAACCCTGATGGGGAACCCCGACCCCTTATCCCAGAGATTGCGATTCTATGCATAACTTGTTTTTGCAGGATGCATGTGACCAAGATGGCCTAATGTGTATGTGATGCATGTTTGTAATATTTTCATGACTGCGTGTCGGGGGTTCGCAACACATTTGGAGCCATTGTGTTATCAAAGTATTGTATTAACTACTGCGTGCCGACTTGTGATGATTCCTTGCATCCATGTATTTTATTACTAGTGTTATGAGTAATAGCTTATATTAGTACTCTGAGGACACATCACTTGGAGGATGACACACATTAACCATGGAGATGGAGATCATCATGGTGGATGATTCTATGGCGATGAAGATCACCATGAGAAAATGGGCCATACCGAGTCACAACTGTGAATGCTATTCTGCTTGTTTTACTCCTATGCATGTTTGAATGGTAGAAGTATAACGATCCTCACAAAATGTTAAGTTAAACATATGCCCTCCCAACTAAACTCAGACCATCCCATGTCTTGTAAATTGATGGTGGGTCTATAAAATTAGGGCACCATCGACTTTCCTTGACTAGATGGGTTTGTATCTGATACCTACATGCATAAGGGTTGGTGAACTTAACAAGGCTATCATAAAGGTTATGGGCCTTGGGGCATAAAGGTTGGGCGCCGGGGCATAGAGATGTCACCCAACAACAAGAGTCATATAGAGATATGATTAGCAAGGTGTTGCTTATCAATTACCTTGTCTCCTAGCGGTGATGCAAAAGCTCACTAGTAGACTCGTTAATTGCGGATCTTGAATCGCTAAGAATCAATAGAGGGATGTTGATTTTAGTGGGAGTACATTCTATTAAATTTGTTTAATACAGTTTACTCTATCATGGTTTTATTTGTCTTAGTATTTTGCATTTCCTATTGTAGATCAATGGCATCTAGCAACCACAAGACACCCTTTTGCTTTATGCGATCGATTCTTGAGAAAGAAAAATTAAATGGAACAAACTATTGATTGGTCCGTAACTCGAGAATTGTTCTCGTGGCGATAAAAGGAAAACGCTCGACACCCCAATCCCGTAAGAGCTCGCTAACATCTGCGTCGCTTCTTTGTTAAAACTGCCTACAAGAAAGCATGTGATGACTCTCTTGAGGTTAGTTGTCTTATGCTTGCATGCATGGAACCTGACCTTCAAAAGCAGTTTGAGGATCAGGAAGCGTATGATATGATCATGGCGCTTAAGGACATGTTCCAGACACAGGCCAGGACTGAACGATTCAATGTCTCTAAGGCTTTTCTGGAATGCAAGTTAATGTAAGGTGCACCCAGAGGCCCACATGTGATCAAAATGGTTGGTTACAATGACTTTGGATAAACTTGGTTTTCCAATTAGCCAAGAGTTGGCAATCGATTTCATTTGGCATCTCTTCCACCTAGCTATGGACATTTCATTTCAACTACCATATGCATGGGGTGGAAAAGGGCCTTAATGAGCTTTGTGGGATGCTCAAAAAAAGCAGAGAGTGACATTAAGAAGTGTGTGTGCCCTAGCCATGTGATGGTTGTCTTGAGAACAAGTCGACTTCAAGAAAAGGGTAGGAAGCCATGGGCAAAGAATAAGGGCAAGGCTAAAGATATGATCTGAAGCCAACGCCTAAGCCTAATCTGCCGACTCGAGCCGAGACAAGTATGCTTCTATTGTAAAAATCGCCATGGAAGAGAAAGCGCAAGAAGTACCGGATTCCGAGGAATGCAAGAAGAAGGTCGAAGTAAGACTTCCACCCAAGGTACACTTGTCATAAATGTTTTAGACATTTTCTCGCCGATTCTCCTATTAACTCTTGGGTATTTGATACTGGGATCGCTTGCTCACATTTGCAACTCGATGCAGGGCTAATAAGAAGTAGAGGAGTCGCAAGAGGTGAAGTTGATTTTCGCGTCGGAAATAAAGCAAGGGTTCTTTGCGTTGACCGTCGGCACCATGCAACTTCAGCTTCCTTCAGATTTATTATGGAATTGAATAATTGTTATTATGTTCCTAGTATGAGTCGAAACATTTTATCCCCTCATGTTTGATGAGAGATGGTTATTCATTTGCAAGTAAAGACAATGGTTGTTTGATCTCTAAAATGAAATGTTTATGGCTTTTAGCCCATTGTGAATGGGTTATTTATTTTAAATCTTGATGATGCGCCCATCTTTAACATAAATGCTAAAAGACTTCGCCTAATGATTTGAATCCCACCTATGTTTGGCATTGTCGTTTGGGTCACATAAGTGAAAAGCGCATGAAGAAGCTCCATGATGATGGTCTTCTAACTTCGCTTGATTTGAATCATACGAGACATGTGAAGCTTGTTTGCTTGGTAAGATGACCAAGTCACCTTTCAAAGGTTCTTTTGAGAGGCGCCGACTTGTTGGAAATCATACATACCGATGTATGTGGACCAATGAGCACGATCGCTAGAGGTGGATTTCATTACTTCATAACTTTCATCGATGATTTTAGTAGATATGGCTATGTCTACTTAATGAAGATAAGTCTGAAACTTTTGAAAAGTTCAAAGAGTTCCGAATGAAGTTGAAAATCAACGTGCCAAGAAAATTAAGGCTCGCGATCCGATCGTGGTGGCGAGTATTTGAGTCATGAATTTAGCAATCATCCAAGAGTTGCGGAATTGTTCCCTGCCTAACACCGCCGGAACGCCTCAAAGAAACGGGTATCCGAGCGGCGAATCGGACCTTGTTGGACATGGTTTGATCGATGATGAGCCACCAGATCTACCATTATCATTTTGGGGTTACGCCTAGAAAGCAAGCTTTCACACTTAATAGGGTACCGCCTAAATCAGTAGTTAAGACACCATATGAGATATGGACCGAAGAGTCACAGATTTGTCTTTTCTAAAGATTTGGGGATGTGAGGCGTTTGTCAGCGACTAAAGTCGGACAAGCTCACACCCAAGTCGGATAAATGCATTTTCGTGGGATATCCGAAGGAAACCTTTGGATATTACTTCTACAACCGACTAGAGGGCAAAGTGTTTGTCGTCAAGTGGTGTTTTCCTAGAGAAAGAGTTTCTCAACAGGAGACAAGTGGAAGAACGTGCGGCTTGAAGAGGTTCAAGATGAACCAATCGGGAAGACTCGATTTAATGATGCCCACGTGGCGCGAACAAGTTGAGGAACCCATGACAAAGGAAGCACCACCACCACGAAGGTCGGAAGGCTCCAATACGCGAGATATGTTATTGTTAGACAATGATGAGCTCACGACCTATGCGGAAGCAATGATGGACCCAGACTCGAGAAATGGCATATTGCCATGAGATCCGAGATAGCATCCATGGGAGACAATCAAGTTTGGAACTTGGTTGACCCACCGATGGTGTTAAAACCATAGAGTGCAAATGGATCTATAAAAAGAAGATTGATATGGATGGAAATGTTCATATCCATAAAGCTCGACTTGTCGCAAAGGTTTCGGCAAGTTCAAGGAGTTGACTACGATGAGACCTTCTCACCAGAAGCGATGCTTAAATCTATAAGGATCATTCTAGCTATTTCGCATATTTCGACTATGAGATATGGCGATGGATGTCAAAACGGCTTTCCTTAATGGAAATTTAACCGAGGACGGTATATGATACAAATCTGAGGGTTTTGTCGATCCAAACAATGCTAGAAAAGTATGCAAACTTCAAAAATCCATTTATGGATTGAAGCAAGCATCTCGGAGTTGGAACATTCGCTTTGATGAAGTGGTCAAAGGGTTTGGCTTCATCAAAACGAAGAAGAATCTTGTGTTTACAAGAAGGCAAATGGGAGCTCGCTCAGATTTCTAATCTTATATGTAGATGACATATTACCGATTGGAAATGATATTCCTATGCTCGAGTCCGTTAAGACCTCTTTGAAAAATAGTTTTTCAATGAAGGACTTAGGGAAGCGGCATATATTTTGGGTATTAAGATCTATAGAGATAGATCAAAAGGCTAATAGGATTAAGCCGAGTACTTACATTGACAAAGTGTTGAAACGGTTCAACATGGGGAGGCAAAGAAAGGTTTCTTGCCCATGTCTCATGGCATAAATCTTGGCAAGACTCAAGATCCTCCGACAACCGATGAGCGAGATCGCATGAGTAAGATTCCATATGCTTCGCCATTGGATCTATCATGTATGCTATGATATGTACTCGCCAGATGTTTCCTATGCTCTAAGTGTTACGAGCAGATACCAAGTCGATCCGGTGAGAGTCATCGACAATGTTAAAAACATCCTCAAGTATTTGAGAAGAACTAAGGATGTGTTCCTTGTCTACGGAGGTGAGGAAGAGCTCGTTGTAAATGGTTACACCGATGCAAGCTTCCAAACCGACAAAGACGACACAAATCGCAATCGGGTTTTGTGTTCATTTTGAAGCAGTGGTGCGGTCGATTGGAAGAGTTCCAAGCAGAGATTGTTCTTGACTCTACAACTGAAGTTTAGTACATTGCGCTTCAAGCGACAAAGGAAGGTGTTTGGATAAGGAAGTTCATAACTCGAACTAGGTGTGGTTCCTAGTGCGTGCGATCCTCCGGATCTTTATTGTGATAACAAGGGGCCATTATGCTAAGCCAAGGAGCCGAGGAATCACCAAAAGAACAAACACATATCAAGGGCGGTTTCATCTCATTCGAGAGATCCTCAATCGAGGAGATTTAAAGATATGCAAAATACACACGGATTTGAATATTTCAGATCCTTTGACGAAGCCTCTCCCTGACCTAAGCATGAGGCACACACAAGAGCTATGGGTATTAGATATCTTCTAGATTGACTCTAGTGCAAGTGGGAGATGTTGGAAATATGCCCTAGAGGCAATCATAGAGATGATGATATTTCGTTGTATCCATGATTTAATAAATGTTCCTTGAATATTGCCTTTGTGTTGATTAACAAGTATGTGACTTGTTTGTGAAACTCTTCACTTGTATGGTTATTCTAAAGATTGTCCCTAGTCGAGTTCATGTGAGGACACATGTGAATGATGGATTAGCACATGTATCGGTTGATGACCATGTTTCATGTGTCATAGACATGGAGATGTCAAACCAATAATGTGGACACATGTTTAGAACATGGGGTTGGACCGACCCAACATGAGACATAACAATTATACTTATGGTTCTCTCTACACAATGTGTACGCCTTGTCCTTAGACCCGAGATTGTCGCATGTACTTGAGATGTGAATCGACCTACTTAGGGGCTATCAAACGCTACTCAATGCAGGTAGTTATAAAGGTAGCTTCGGGTTTGTCATGAAGCATCTTTGCGAGGCATGGTCGGTCGAGATGGGATTTGCCCTCTCTACCGAGAGAGATATCTCTGGGCCCTCGAGTGATCGGATCCGTAAATGCATGGCCATGCTACTTAAGGTTAAGAGTTAACCTAGTAAGGATTCCGAATCACAGATCGAGAAAGAGTGGTCACTTGGAGCTCAATCAATATCGTGAGGCAAAGGGATTGGCATGTACATAACGCTGTGATGGTTCGTCCGATATGATCTTTGTGTACGTTTAGGAGTTGGCACGCCTTGCTAGAGACCGCTACCAACTATTGACCAAGTATGTATACGCGCCATGTCTAAACATACGTGAACCTATAGGGTCACACACTTATAGGGTGAAGCCTAATTCGGATTGGATCCGAATTAGATCGGGCATTGAGTCCTAATGGGCCTCTATTAGTAGAAGCCCATTGTAAGGACGTCTATAAAAAGGAGGGCAAGGCGCGACAGTGTTGTATGATGAGTTTTTCGTGACACCATCAAACCTCGCCGCCACCCTCCCACGCCCTAGTCGCCGCGGATCTAGTAGTCCGGCGTGCGGCGACGCTTCCTCCCGTGACGTGGATACCTTTGAGGCGCCAGATCAGAAGCGTTTGGACGAACCGCAAGAGAGGAGTCAGACGGGACGCCGCGACGAGGACGAGGAAGTAGTACGACTACTCTACCCCGACGTCTTGCATCAACTTAGTACGACTACTCGCCTCGACGTCTTTGCATCAATTCCGACTCTGGCGTCTAGTGGTAAGACCGTGATCTATAACTACTGATGATCTTGGTTTACGGGTAGAATTTTTATTAATTTGCGCTTAGTGTAGCCTACCCGTGGCCCTTCAGTGCCTAAGAAGGGACAAGTATCTGAGGTACTCTTCTTATCCAGTCGACAGCCTGCAAAATCAGAATCAGAAAACGCCCGAATGGACAAGGAAGACGAGCAAGAATACCAAATGCCATACTAGAGGGTAGAGTGAAGGTACCTGAAAATGCACTTGACGGCTTGGCGATGGGAAGTCCTTGGAGACGCCTAAAACCTCGCACAGAGACAGACTGCGAAGTGGATGTCCAGTCTTGAGGCCGTCAGATAAAGGAGGGAGCTGATCATGCTACGGTACTCGCGTTGATCCACGACTTCTCCTTCCTCGTCTGGATCCAAAACAGTCGAAGTCGCTATGGGAGTAGCGATCGGCTTGCAGTCACCCATCTCGAAGCGCTTGAGCAGATCCTTGGTGTACTTCGTCTGATGGATGAAGATCCCTTCCTTGCATTGCTTGATTTGAAGCCCCAGAAAGTTGTAATACCCCAAGTTTAATTAAGTAAGAAGAAAAGAATTCGGGGAGAGGAATCAATTAGAAAAGTGATTTAACAGAAGATTCCAGGGGATTCTTGCGTAATTTAGAAAACCTAGGCTGTGGGCCAAAAGCCCACAACACCTTGGCCCATTAGGGCAACCATCCAAGTGGAGGGGGAGGCCATGCTATCAGAGCACGACTTTGTAGAGCCACCACTTGTAGCAGCCCTCCCCTCCCATTGCGCCACCCACTCCCCTTGGTGCTCCTCGCCACGCCTTGGTGTTCCCCACGCCGCCATTGGAGGAAGGAGCAAGGCGAGGAAGGAGATCAACCAGCGGGGCAAGATCTTCAACTTTCTGCGATTCTACAAGGGTGGGAGCGTGATCGAGGCGGCGCCCTCTCAGGTCCACCGTTCTCGCACGGTTGAGGCAAGTATTCGGGTTGTAGAATAATTATGATTGTTTGTCGAGATTGATTGTGTCTTGTTCGTAATAGCCATGCATGGATGTTAATGTGATGAATTACAATATAACTTGGTAAATGCAAGTTATGGTTAAAGCTTCCTGTGTATGTTGTTAATGCTTACATGTTATTATGTACACGTTGAATTCATATGTTTGGAAGATGATGTCATTGTACATATGCATGTAGTAAGCATGATTGAGTCTTGGTCACGTGGTGACCAAGTATGAATAGTTGAGGTCCCCGTCATGTAAATGACGGGCTTGAGGTCCCCACATTCGTAGAATGTGGGCAATGAGTAAAGAGGTCCCCATCATGATGATGATGGGCAAAGGTCCCTATACTTGTGGAGTATAGGCTCTTGGTCCCCGTGTGCTGAGTGCATAGGCAAGGGTATACATAGACGGTTGTATACCCCATGACACGTAAAATGCGAAAAGAGATAAAGTTTAAAAGGTGCATTGCATGGTCGCATTACATAAACATGAAGGCTATGTTTAGTGTAATGTTTAATTTGGAATATTGATGCTATGACTGTGATTTTAGCTTTAGCCTTGTTGATACTTGCTAGTCTTTGGGCTCACTCTTGCTTTGATATGTTTTAGGTACAACTGGCAAGAACGGCATGCATGGGAGGGAGTAGATGCTTGGATGCACTCACTACCACTCATCCTTAAGGCGATCGCCATTTAGATTTTATTCCAATAATAAGTAGGCGCTTGTGAATCACGATGGATGGTTTTAAGTTTGTGTTAATTGTAATAAGGAGAATAACAAGTTTTGTCTATGTTTATTAGATTATCTTGCATGCTTGAATGAACTTGAATATTGAGTTTATTGTTAATTGCTATGATTAATTGTTGGAACCTCGGTATAGTTAATTATACAAAGGAGGTTCTGCCGAAAATTGGTAATTGGTCTTAGTTTAGTTTTGTTTAATTTAATTTTAGTAGCATTCCAGGCTCAATAATGTTGAGCTGGGGTGTTACAAAAGTAGTTGAGTTCTCCCATCATACTCATCTCAAATTTCCTGGACATGGTCTCAGAAAAACTAGAAACAAGAGCATGAGAAGAACCACCGAAGATAATATCATCTACGTAAATCTAAACAAGCAAGAAGTCATTTCCATGCCTAAGAACGAATAGAGTCTTGTCTACCTTACCCATCTCAAAATTGTTCTTAAGCAAGAAGGTCTTAAGTCTATCATACCAGGCTCTAGGGGCTTGCTTAAACTATACAAGATGTGGAAAACATGATGTGGATGCTTGAGATTCTCAAAGCCTAGGGGTGCCTAACATACACTTCCTCCTCTATGTAACCATTTAGAAATGCACTCTTGACATCCATATGGTGCAACCTAAAGCCCTTAGATACAGCAAATGCAAGCAGAATGTGAATGGCTTCTAATCTAGCAACAGGAGTAAAAGTTTCATCAAAGTCTAGCCCCTCAACTTGGCTAAAACCCTGAGCTACCAATCTATCCATGTTTCTAACCACAGAACCATCTTCACTTTGTTTGTTTTTGAACACTCAACGGGTTCCTATCACATTATGACCACTAGGAGGCTCTACAAGGTTCTAAACCTTGTTCCTCTCAAATTCTCTAACTCCTCATGTATGGCATTAACCTAGTTAGAATCAGATAAAGCATGTGATATATCGCGGGGTTCGAAAGAAGTAACAAATACAGAATGGGAGTAGAGACTCGGATCATGATACCTGGAGCGAGTGACTCGCTCATGAAGATTACCAATGATTTGATCCGGAGGATGATGCCTCTGAATGTGAAGTGGAGCGCCTGGGGGAGATAGCATCTCTTCGACCTCCGCAGGTACTACTGATGATGAAGATGCAGCAGGAGCCTCAATTGGAGGTGAAGTAGTCGAAGCAGGTTCTTGAGCTAGAATAAGAGTGTTAGTAGCAGGTGGGAGAGCGTCATCGACTCCATCATCATCTTCCTCTACAAAAATGCTCTTTGTCGCTTGTATATCACCTGAAACGTCTGATCTAGCACTAGGGCTAGTCTCATCAAAGATGGCATTGCATGTCTCCTGGACAACGTTAGTCTCAACATTAAAAACCTGAAAACCCCTTGAATATGCAGGATAACCCAGAAATAAACCATCAGAAGTTCTTGACTCAAATTTATCTAGGTTTCCTGTCTTGAGAATGAAACACTTAGCTCAAAAAACTCGAAAATGAGAAACTGATGGCTTTCTACCAAACTGAAGCTCATATGATGTCTTGTCCAAAGACGGTCTCAAGAAGACTCGATTGGGAATATGGCAAGCTGTAGCAATAGCTTCGGCCCAGAACTTCCTCAGAGTGCTATACTCATCTAGCATCGTCCTAGCCATCTCGACTAAGGTTCTGTTCGTCATTTCCACCACGCCATTTTGTTGAGGGACGTGTGGAGAAGAGAACTGATGCTCAATACCACGCTCAGCACAAAAGGAGGCAAATAAGGCATTCTTGAACTCCGTGCCATTGTCACTATGAATCGCTCTCAGGGCACCAGGGAGTTCAGAAGCCAAGCGAAGAACAAGATCATGAAAATAATCAAAAGCTTCATCCTTCGAAGCAAGAAAGAACACCCAAGAGTATCTCAAAAAATCATCGACTATGACAAGAATATACCATTTTTCACTGACTGACTAAACCCTAGCAGGACCAACAGTATCCATGTGAAGCAGCTGATCCGGTCCGTCAATCATGACCATAGTCAATGAAGGGTGTGAGGCGGGAACTTGCTTGCCATGCCTACAGGGCGAACATACAGCATCCTTGATGACTTTGAGTTTGGGCAAACCTCTCATGAGATCATGGCTGTTAACTCATGTCAGATGATCAAAACTAATGTGCCCCAAACGACGGTGCCAAAGTCAAAACTCGGAGGAAGATGCAATTAAACACTTGAGAGATCCAGCAAGAGATTCAGAAAAATCAGCTCCAAAGATTCTACCAACTCTAGGGATCCCAAAAACAAGCTCACCAGCTGAATCAAGCACACGACAAGTATTTTTCTTAAATCTAGTGTCATAGCCATCATCAAGAAGTTGTGAGACAGAAAGCAGGTTGTACCTTAGCTTGTCCACAAAAGCGACGTCCTTCAGGATAAATTTGTCGTTGACCCTAATTGATCCCGTTCCTTCAATCCGCCCTTGTGTATTATCTCCAACGGTGATGAAGTCATCACCCGTCGACCGTATGAAGGAGGTGAACCATCTTGAGTCTCTGGTCATGTGACGTGAACAACCAGAGTCAACGAACCACGTGTTTTTCCCCCTTCCGCGGCGATCCTCATCGATATCATCATTGTTGACGGAGTCGGCCATGAAGCACATGCCGGTGAAGACTTTGGTCTTCCCTTTATTCTTGTCTTGAGGGAGCTCCTCCTCCTTGTCCTCGCTCCCGGAGTCCACATCGCTCATGGATTGCTCTCTAAAAGCAGCAAGAACCCGGTGAGCGGCCTTCATGAGCTTGGCAGCATCAAACTTAGACTTGTTCCCTTGAGTCTTCCTTCAGGCAGCCTTCTCATCCTTGTGGTTGCCCTTCCCTTTTAGCTTGGGGCAGTTCGCCTGGATATGGTAGGGCTCTCCACACTAACAGCATGTCACAGGACCAACTCTCTTCTTGTTTCTTACATTATTGTAGGCCCGTGTGAATTTTTTGGCTAGAAGGGCTAACTCAGCCTCAGGAATACTCTCAAGTTCCTCTTTATGGATTGCAGATAAACAGATAAGTGAAAATCCAGAGGAAGACTCAGAAGAATCATCAGAAATTCTTTTAAGAGGGTCAGCCACCAAAGCCATATTCTCCTTTTTAGGATAACTAACTCTCTTGATCCCATGAGTCTTGAGCTTACTATAGAGCAACTCCAAAGAGAGATTAGAGAGATTGACATTCTCCTCAATGGCAGTAGCCTTCATCTCCCACTCCTTGGTGTTGACTACAGCCAAGAGGTGGGTGGTATTCTTAGATTGACAATACTCAATGTCTACTGCTCTCAACTGATTAATCCCCTTGTTAAAACGAGTAAATACATCATCGATGCTCTCGCTAGGATGCATATCGAACTTGTTGTATTCTCGCTTGAAGACCATCTAGCTTACTTGCTTAATTTGGGACGAACCCTCATGATAAGTTTCGTGGGTGTGCCAAATCTCATGCGCAGTCTCGAGATTACAAATCTTGTCATACTCCTGTCTACCAAGCCTAGCATATAGAAGATTTTTTTGCTTTATGGTTGTTAGCCAAGAGGGCTGCTGAAGACGACGTAGCAACCTCGGGCAAAACGGGCGGGGCTCGAACAACCTCCCATATGGCTTGACCTTCACTCTGAAGGAAGGCACGCATGCAATTCTTCCAATAGGCATAGTCGTGCCCATCAAAGATATGCGGCTTGGTGGAGTACTTCTCCATCGCCAAGTTCAGTGACCGGTTAAGATCAAGATTGAACTAACTGGGCTCTGATATCACTTGTTGGACCGAAAAGGCGACTAGAGGGGGTGAATAGGAGAACGATATCTTTTTCTCCTTGATCGAATTCAATACTATTTTCACTCCAATAGCTATGAAAGCTATGAAGATCAATATACAAGCATAGCGGAAGACTTGTATTGAATCCAATCAAAACCCCGAAGTAAATGGAACAAAATCACCAAGAACTCAAATCCAAATGAGTTGGGCGGTCAGACCTCCTTCTACTTAGCGGTCTGACCTCTCCATGGGCGGTCTGGCCGGCAAATGTTTGGCAATCTGACCTCCAGCCCAATGAACAGTAAAATCAGCCCGAACTCAAAATCACTACTAGAAATCCCCATTTTCCCTAGTGAGTAATACACTAGGGAATATGCACAAACTGTAGGGAATTGGTTTTCCTAGTGGCATTCGTAGGGAACGACTACTAGGGAAAAGAATGTGGGGAAAGAAAACATTCCCTGCGGTTTTTTTTGGAAGAACCTTGGGAAAGAATTGTTCCCTAGTATTTTAAACGGTAGGGAAATATCATCCACATGGCATTGTGATCTGACGTGGAAAGTTTATTTCCCTACATTCCTTTTCTGCCAGCCTAGGGAAACAATCCAACAAATTCCCTACGTTATTTCTTGTATGCCCTAGGGAACATGTTTATATAAACATTATTTTCCCATTGCTAATTCAAAATTCATCCCCTACTGTTTAGCATGAACACTAGGGGTACTGAATTTATTGTTTTTTTTTCTAAATATACATACATTATTCAAATACTTATTTATATTCATAGACGCTAAATTCACATTATCACTCAAAACAAAGTTTATACAAGAGATAAACATAACAATATCATGTATTTTCAATAGACCATCAAGTACTATTTGAGGCACATTTGCACCAACATATACAAGTGTAAACATCACACTACCAAAAAGTCCAGAAAACAACACCCACGCTTGCACCACAAGTGCACAACACACATGCATACTGAAGTACAAATGACCAGTAAGGTTTCAGACATCAAAATGCAACCCTTACATGTTAGTCATTCCATAAAAGAAGGCAACATGCACCACTTGCAACAAAAATATGCTTCCACATGTAATTAGACCATGGCTCACATTAAAATAGTGCAAGATCACCATCCAGCAGAGAAGAGTAGTTCCCATCAGCACTGACAGATGCGTTAACATAACCTCCTAATATTCCTCGAGCAATCCTATTCAATGTATCATACGGGTTCTCTACTCCTGCAGCTGAACCGCTGGTATGAGGCTATACAACAAAAAATAGTTCGAATATCAGTAAAAAAATGGACTATGAGCATATTAAGGTGTGTGCAACCAGTATTGGCATATCCAGAATATATACATGCAAAGAACATCTACAGAACATGCAAAGAAGCTCTTATAAAGTAGGCATCACGTAAGATTTGATCACATGTATATCCAGTGTACCAAGAGGCCAGCAGCTCCTAGATACTTGAATTAGAAGAAGCCTTTTCTATTTTACTTTAGAAACTTGAAATTTGACAGCATGCATATAACTGTAAACAGAATATATCAAAGGGACATTATCAAAAGACAAACAAGTAAACAAGTGTTGGGACACTAAAACTAGTTCAAATATCATATAGAAGCTTATTGTGCATAATATAGCCCATAGAAAGTAAATTAGCTAACTAGCATATACTTTAGTTTAGTCTTGATCAGTTTGTGATAATATCTCAGGACAGTGAAAGACAATAAATAGCCCATCAATTTGTAATTGCAAATGGCAAATTCTTGATGTCCACAATTTGTAAAAATAACTATGATGGATAGAAATGTTCAAGTTCATAAATTTAGTAGAAAGAACTTGGCAAAAGAATTGCTTAGTCAGATATTTGATACCATATTTCCATATCAATTATGTTTTCAGAAACAGCAGTACTTAGTAGTATATCATTCCACATTTTGGATTATATTGCCAGATCAGACCTTGCAAACTACAATTATCATACTTCTGTAACTGTTGTTTCAAGAATACTAAGATGTAAAGAGAATATCATACCTCTATAACTGCTGTTTCAAGAATAGTAAGATGCTTCGCAGCTTTGCCGACACCAAACCCATTATCAATCTCACTACCAAATATTTGAGGAATGGATGTCACAGGAGACGGCAAGTTGCCACGGTACATAGCGCCAACCTTCCAGTACCTTATGCCAAAGGTATTCTCGAACTGTTCGGTAGTCCCAGAAAATCCGACATCGAGCTTCTTTCCTTCAGATCGATCACCGTCAGTGTCATCATGCTCCAGAACTCTTCCAAGGAGCTTCAGCATGTCATTGCAGTAGCTATCAGGTTGCAGTTGGTGAGTGTACCACATGAGATCCACGCCGTAGGTCAGTACACGAAAGAGCTTCATTCCTTTCTCCTGATTTATCTTGATCAGATATAAAAACCTTTATATCGAGCTAAAGCTTCTTCAAGAAAACGGCGATCATGCATGGTTGGTGTACCAACCTGCCAGATAGAAAGGAGATTCTTACTTTCTGTACAGATCAATTTTGATCCAGTATGGAGCATCAGCGAAAATATTTGATAACTATCACTTGTATTAACCAGAATTGTTAAATTAGGCGAAAAATTTCTAGTGTGTTGTCTGAAAGCATAACTCATGTTTCTGTGCATAATGATGTGACATTTCAATTGACATAGAATGTTCTAGATCTATCAAGCACTTAGCACACAGGGGTAGTCATATATAGGACCCAATATTGTCTATGTAACTACCTGGTAGCAGAAAGAAGTCTGCCTCTTAACAGCTGAGACCAAATAATAGGAAATGTCCCTTGAAGCTACAATGTTCGCATAAATGGAATTGTCAGAAGTTATTGTGTGCTCCAACTCAAAGGGCTCCCTAGGATACAATTCAATCCAAACTTTCTCAGCCTGATGCTTGGATTTTGTTCCAATGGAAGACTCGATATTGTCATTGTCTAGTATTCTACCATATAATCTCTTGCAGTCCTTTATGTATTGAGCCTGAAAGATGTACATTTTGATAATTATTTCTCCGCATAGCATCACCAGTAAGCATACAAGATGCTTGCATACAGACATTTCCAACCATGGGAACTATTTTTTGCATCTGGAAATTCAACTAGTCGTTTGATTTAGTACTCAAAGCATCCAATCCCATGCATCGGCTGGGTAACATCCTAAATTACAAATGATCGTAAGTGAAGATCCATACCAGGTTAAGCCGATGGTAGTGCCATATCCATTCACAATCAAGAGGAACAACCAAAGGCCCATCTACAACAGCAGACTGAGTGTGCTTGGCTAGAAGAGGAAGCCAACAAGTTTTGTACCTATCATAAACAGCGAGACCAAAAAAGTCAAAGGGTGTACATCTCATAACATACATCAGGATAGAAATTTATCAGTAATTTCAACATGATTGTGACTTCGGATGCAACCAGCCATTATCATCACATCCACTGTACATCCAACTACGCTCTTCTATCGACATGACTAACGTCACGCCAACAAAATGAAACCAAAATTTTGCATGTCAATGTCTAGATTAATTAACAAGACTGTCAAGTATGACTAATATTGTTCAAAACCACTCACTTTTGGCTAAGTATTATTAACAAAATCAGTCCAGTAGAAGGGGCAGTGGAAAAGTAGTGAAATCGTACAGAAGTATGCCACACAAAATAACAATGTCCTCTCTTATGATTATCGCACATGAGATTATCACATGCGTAGCCATTTTCTTATCACAAGTGGAGATAAACAATCTTACTCATTTATTAAACAAAACATCGACACATATCCCTATTTATATAATCTGACTACCTCATCGAAACCATGAAAACTGTACAATAGTGCACAATAAACAATTTGCATGCCAATCACGAAGGAAGGAGATGAGCATACCTACTTCCAAGCTTCTATGGTCAACAGATGAACTTTTTTGTGTCTTGTGGTTCTTCTATGTAATCTTGCAGCGTTTTCATGCTCAAGTTCATATCTGAACCTCAACTGTGACAAACATAAAGTATGGTTATTCATGGGATAACATAAGTAGTCCATTATGTGCATGGGATAAACATAAGTAGTCCATTAGCAAGTTTTAGCCAATACACAAGGCAACCAATACATGTGTCAGAACAATTAGGTGCAATTGTTCCTGTTTGTATTGGGCGAAGCAAAAGTTAGTAGTCACACGATGCACATCGTTACTCATATTCTGCATGTGTCATTGTTTTCGATTATTTGGTAAACAACAATAGTTCTAGCTCAAAGATGTTGTGTTATTCATGCACTCTCCTATCCTCCCTCCAAAATGATGTGAAATAACAAAATTAACCACATATGTTTCTAATATGTAAAGACGTCAAAGTCATCAACTAATCCAAAGGAGCTTAGGTGGACAAGTCCACCTATGCTACTGGCAATACCAAAGGTGAAGCCCTTAGTGACCAAATGACCATCAAATGGAGGGCTCAAATAACAAGTCTTATAACTCTAATTCAACAAAACTACAACTGACTAACAATTCAAAACATATACTTTATATTCAAGTTAATGAAAGTACATATAATCTAGTAAAGCACAACTAGCAAGAAAAATAACAATCTAGTGATCTACATTCAATAATAAGTCAAGTTTGCACACAGAATCACTATGAATGACAAGGGTGGACTTGACATATAGGGGTCCATACATACATCAGCCAACTCCTTAAGAGGGAGGAAAGAAAGTCCATACACAAATCTTGAAGCTCATTAAGTAAGGATTTTCTATATTATGTGTAGGAAGTTTGTTGGAACACACACTACACAGATAGGATAGCAAATCTTATAAACATAAACTACATGGACATCTTCATCTAAACATCTTCCTGCTTCACCGGAAATGACATGAACATCTTAATCTAATCATCTTCCTAGTTCACAGGAAACATCAACATGTAGCAGCACAATCACAGCATGTGGAATCTCAAGTTACTTCTGTAAAAGCTTACCTTCATACTTAATTCTGTCAAAACATCAACACGTCATTGTGCGTCGAGGGAAGAGGGCGGCTCGGGGCGGTGGCAATGGCAATATTGGGAGAAGCGATTCTTTGCGTCGGGGCAATGGCAACTTGAGGGAGGAGGAGAAGAAGGGGAGCGGGGCAGCGGCGGCGACTTGAAGGAGGACAAAGAGGAGGAGGAGGGGAGGGGCGACTGCGTCGGGGAAAGAAGGGCGGCTTAGGGTCAAGGCAGCATGGCGTTAGGGGGAGATGGCTGTTAGCGTTAGGGCAGCAGCGGCGTCGGGGAGTAGGAGAATGCTGCGTGGGCCGGGCAACACTGACAGGGGCGAGGAGAAGAAGAAGGAGCGGGGTGGTGGCGGCGACTTGAAGGAGGACGAAGAGGAGGAGGAGGGGGGGAGGGGGCGGCACCGCTCGGGGGAGGACGGTGGTGTGTGGGCGGCGGTAGCTAGGGGCGGCAGAGAGCGCTGGTTCGAGGAAATTGGGTAGGGCGCACCGTGTGAACGAAGTAGAGCACAACAAAGCTGGCACGGCACCTAAAAAAGAAGTGAAAAAAGGGCGGGACACTAAAAAAACTGGATCTAAAAACGAAAAATATGTTCCCTACGGTTTTGTCCATATGAGTAGGGAAAGTTGCTACCATAGTGCTAACATGGCATAGTCCATTTCTCTCTCCGTAGTCTTTCCCTAGTAATTTATGTAAACAGTAGGGAACAATTTCGTTCCCTAGATTTTTTTTTACCTCACCCTAATGATAGATACTTTCCTTTGGATTACAATTCCACCGCTAGGGAACGTTTTAAATTGTAGGGAAAACGGGAATTTCTAGTAGTGAATCACAAATTGGTCTAACTTTTGATCCACAGCTCCAAATTTCACGAAACTTGAAACATACCTTCTTTAGGATGTCAGGAACCTATTCCAATCAATGATCGTGAAGATCATTGCCAAAGTTTCGATATTTTTCCGTTAGAGTGAAGGTTGCTTCAAAACCAGGTCAAAACCAAAATATGATCTAAAAACTTGCTCGTGGGTAGAAGATGATCAAGTGATCCTAGATGAATTCCCATATGTCATAGCAAGCAGAATCACCACAAGAAACCAAAAGGAAACCAAGGAATCATAAAAAAACCTAAAATCACCAAAAGAGAGAGAGCAAGAACAAAGAGAAAGTCATCTTGACGAATTTTGCTTTGATTGATTAGAGATTGAAGCTGGTTTACAGCCACTCCATCATGGAGGACAAAGACTCAACCCTTGAGCACACAATCAATCCAACTCTCTAGAACTCTAACCTCTCCACTTTTCTCTCCTAACCCTAAAACACAAAACTAGGATTTTAGATATAAGGGTTGGGGGTCCACAACCAGCACCCTCCCTTATTTATAGTGGAGGCTAGCTTCTAGAAGGATATTCCTAATGGGCACCTGTTAAGCACACCCACAAACGGGTTTCACTTACGCACGTATTTCAAAGCTCCATCTTCATCTTCTCTTGACCTAAACCACTTCTCCTTGCGCCGTCTTGCGTCATGGTTTAGCCAAAAGCCACCAAGGCGATATTTTGGTGAAGTTACCAAAATACTCCTTCTCGATCCTTTTCCAAAAACCGAGTCCAATCTTTATGAAGCAATCTCATGCTTCGCCATGTGTAGGTTGATCAACAGCTCTCTTCATGTCGGCAAGTCTCTCCCATTCAGCTCCCACCGAAACCACCATGGCACTTGCACCGACCCCTCGCACTGCTTGATGCAACCCGTCGCTCCGAACTTCCCGTTCGGTCATCCTTGTCCATTTTGCGCCATGCTTGAGTCCACTGACTTCACTCGGCATCCTCGATCGTTCTGAACCTCAGCTCTCCGAGCCTAGTCCCGATCATCCTCGCCGTTGACCGTCGTTGACCTCCAAGCATCCTGCACAACAATAGACCAAGAAATCGATTTCAGGAACAAGTTCTTTGCAACTTGACCCACGTTAGTCAAAACATGCAATATGCAACACATATGCACTGAAACCCATGAACTTGACCTAACTTACACACATCACCACTAAGTTGGCCAGCGAAGAAGTTACAACCGATCGCCAACGGTAGTGGTGAACCGACCGCCTCTCCGCCGATCGACCGCCTAGCAAAGGACTTAGCCAAATTTCCTCCTTGGAAATCCGAAAGCCTTTTGGAAATTTCAAACGAATAGAACTTTTGACTCGAAGCTCCAAAAATTATGAGACCAAGTGTAGAAAAATCCCCTCTCTTGCATACACCCTCTATTTTTGGCCCGGCTCTAAACTCGAAAGTCCTTTATGGCCGATCAGACTGCTTCCCATTGGTCGGTCTGACCGCCAGCCACTCGATACGAGGCTTGGCCAGGCTGACCGTCGCACAGGCCGGTTTGATCGCCTCCCTGGCTGGTCTGACCGCCCATTGCCTGACAACATATAAACTTCGCCGAAAATGAGTGTTTGGACAAACCTTCAACGCCATTACCAATTGTATCATCATCCTAAGATCGTGAGCATATCCCTATGATATCCACAAAACCTCATATTCACACCCCCTCTAGTTGGTTATCCTTGATCCTACAAGTGGTATCAGAGCTTGGTTTCTCTAATTTTTTACTTAACCATCTAAGAGAGAACGAGTGGCTAGTGAGGGAATGCCAATAGGCAAGGCTCCTTTATTTGATGGATCAAAGGAAAATTAGAATGTCCATTTATTTAAAGGCCATGAGCCCAAGCATATGGAGAATTGTTAGTGAGAGTTTCATTATGGCACTTGATCCTACACACCCCACGGATCTTGAGAAACGAAACTCCCACCTCAATGCTCAAGCGATGAACGCTCTATTTGGAGCTTTAAATGCGGATGAGTTCAATCGAGTGAGCAATCTTGAAACCACTCAAGATATATGGACTACGCTCTCAGAAATTCATGAGGGCACATCCACAGTTAAAGAAGCCAAATTACATAGGCTTCGGATCAAATATGAGACATTTACAATGTTGCCTTATAAAAACATCACCAAGATGTATTCTAGACTCAACAACATTGTAAATGAACTCAAAGGTCTTGGCACTAATTTACTTGATGTTGATATTGTGCGCAAGATGCTTAGGGCTCTACCGGACAAATACGAGGCGTTGGTGACGCTATTTATCAACTCTCCTGAGGTGCGAAGAATGACGCCAACTAGACTCTTAGGCAACCTCATTACAAATGAATTGTATAAGAAAGATAAGGATGAGCTTTTGGAGTCATCTTCCTCAAAGAAGAAGATTACTGTTTTCAAAGCAAAGGCGGAATCAAGTGATGAGGTAGAGGAAGAAGAAGAAGACTCCGAAGAAGAATTTGCTCTCCTTGTGAGGAGAACGAAGAAATTCATGAGAAGACGCCCATATCGAAGCTTTGATTTTGATAAAAGTAAGAAAGGACAATTCTCCAACGGCAACAAGCGGTATAGCAATATTCGTTGCTATAAGTGCGGTGCGATGAGAAGGGGCACATTGCCTTCAATTGCCCCAACAAGAAGGATGACAAGGGCAAATCATCAAACAAGAAGGAATACAACGGCAAGAAGAAGTTTTTTAAAAAGCTTCACAAAGATGGCAAAAATGAAGCTCATAATGGAGAATGGGATTCCGATGAAAAGTATTCGGATTCCGACTCCAATTCCAATAATGAAGGGTCCTCCAACAAAAGAGAACTTGTCGGTATCGCCATCAAGGAAGTGCCATCACTATTCTCCACTCCTACTTGCCTCATGGCAAAAGGAGATAAGGTAAAATCCATTAATGATAATGAACCTTCATATGATGAATTAATGGATATGCTTGAAGAATTAAATAAATATCTTGGAAAAGAGATGTCAAAATATAAAGTCTTAAAGAAAGAACACATCTCTCTAAAAGACTCTTATGAGGAGCTAAAGGAACCTCATGACTCTCTTCTTTTAAAAGATACTGAAAAATCTCATTCAAATATTGGAATTACTTGCAATTTAACCTCAGAATTACTTGTAAACGTTGTCATTGGTAATATTGTTCATTTTCATGAGAGTTCTACCTTCTTGTTGGCAAACTTGACCCATTTATTCGCTTGGTGTTTTAAATAATGGAAAGTATCATTTACAAACTTCATTGAAGTACGTTTCGACTTTACGCACTTCTTTTGGAGTAGTTGGAATGCTGAAGTTTAGTGCATCTTCTTTGAGAAGGAAAGTATCAAAATTCTTTTGAAATGTTTTGTTGTGTATGTGAGAGGTTTTAAGCATAAAAGATAAACTGATAATGTATGAGTTATCAAGTTGGGTCGGTAGTGTGGTGCGTAATCGATCTTAACCAAGATTGTTGGAAGTGAAGTTGATTAATTTGATGGTATCTTGTTGTAATTTTTGATGAATTGTGATTAAGGGTATGGATATACCTAATTGAAGTTAAAGGAGTTGTTAATAAGTGTGAGATATCGATGATTTGGTTTGATCATTAAGATTGTGGGATTTGGTAAATTTATTGGATAATTTGGTGAAATGGGTCCCCATGGATTAATCTACCCATAGTAATGATTATGTGACTACAACTAGAAGTAGGACCCTATTTGCATACGTGATAAATACAATTGCCAACTGTAAATGATAGTTGAAGTGGGTGTTGGGCAACACTAATGATTGAGTGGATGAATGAATAAGTGGCCTCTAATAGCATGTCCATAAAGGAAGCGTTTTGGTATAATCTTTTAAATTGTGTAGTAGATTCTCTCTAAAATAAAGTGGTTGTTGTAGCGAGGTTGTAAGATTTTGGTATACTCTCAATTTGAGGATGAGATGATACAAGTAGTATGGAACAGTTGATGAGCCTTTGGGGGCTATATGATGGAAGAATTGACAATAATGATCTTGTTAGGAGTGTATTGTTCTTGATGTTAGTAAGGTGGTATGCAAAGGATTGTGACTTCAATACTCTCTTAGAAAGAAAGTAATTGGATCGCTTTTCGAGATATAGATTAGGCAAAAATGTTCTGAGTTTTGCGTTTATGATCTTCTGGACCTCATGATTTGTATAGTAGCTGAAATTTGTTGAGCAAAGCGAAGTGTTGGAAAAGTTCTATTTGATTCTTAAGAGACTCATGTGATTTGAACTTAGAGGCTCTTTTTATTTTGAGTTGAAAAAAATGTTACAATCAAAGAAAATTATTTTCTTTGATAAAAGTAAGAGTGTAGTACAGGTCTTTTAGGTTGGACTCAAGTTTTGTAGCTTGCAGATTATTGAAGTGTACTTAACTTTGTTATTGGTCGCTTAAGGGTTTCTCGAGTTTCAAAAGTAATGCTTTATTCTTATTGCCTGAGGTTTGATATTCCTTCTTGTGGGACATGTGCCATCAACTGTGGACTCGTATTTTGCTTTCCGAGATCATTACTATTTGACTGTTTTTCTTGGTCTCGTGCTCACTGTGAGGAGCAACGTTTTTCTGTATGTCGAAACTTGTCCTTGTTCGCCTCTTCCTTTTTAGAAAGGATCAACAGATTCGTGTTGCAAAGTTTTATAAAGCGTAAACTGGCAATGGTTTGGTGGTAATCAAGTAATTGTAGTGGTGAGATTTTTGCTACCAAGCTATTGGAGGATTAGAAGGAGATGAATTGGTTTTGACCTGTACCTCTTAGAGGAATTTTGATTCAAATGGAATGTACGTCGTGGAAGTAAAACTGAATGGTATTACGACTAAGTAGAACCTATGGTATAGTGTAATTCCAGAACCTTAGTTCATGTTAAAATGTTGAGAATTATCGAAGGTATGGAAACCTTGATCAATTTTATAGAGTATCGCAATTGGATAGTATTGCGAGATTGTGTGGGTGATTCCTGATGATGTCAGCGAGTGAGTATATTGGAATTGTAGGGATGTTAGAGATTTAATCTAATGATTTCTCTATCTGTTATAAGAGAAGTTCGTTGCAGAGGTCTTGGAGGTTAAATTTGGGCTTTGCATTTTTATGCTAGACCTTTGGTAGCCCAATGATTGTGTGTAGAGAAATTTGAATAATGGCGTTTCCTAAGTAATGGAATGATCATTGATAGAACCCTTCCGATGTAGTACACGAGCGTGGGTACTGAGGATTCTGAGTTGTCTATTCTTGGAAAGTTGGAGGTGATGTGATTGTGTGGGATCTATTTTGAGGTGCATTGGGTTCCATCTGTCAAATTAATTTCGTCAGTAGAAGGAATTGTCTACAGTGTTCGGTGGAATCAATAGAGCCTCTCCACAAAGGTGTGGATGATGTATTTCGGTTTGAGCATATCTTTGAGGATGCCAATTTAAGAGAGTTGAGCTCGTATAGTATGTGATGAATTCGAATTCCAAAGTTTGAGAAGAATTTTATTCCTAAAAGAAAACTGAGAAAAAAAAGAATGTTTTCTCAAGTAGCGAAACATTTTCTTGATTCTCGTTTGAGCTATGTGTTCTTGACGAATGTTTTTCGCAATTTGAGCTTGGCTTGATGTTGGCATGTGTGGTCCTTATCAGTTTACGAAGATTAAAGGAAGTATTTGATTTGGGTATTTGAGCGGTTGTTCATTCGGCTTATGTGGTGTTTATTTGTAAACTGTCTGCATGGAAAGCGGAAGTGATTTCATGATGAATCTTCGCTTTCAAATTTGACCCTTTTTGTGGGAAGTTGCCATTTCGTGGTTGCAATGAGAATCCGTTATTTTCAATTGAGTTCTGGTTAAAAGAGTTGTTTAAAGTGAGCTCTGTTGGGTGTTCCTGGTTAAAGGAGGTGCCCTTTGTTAAGATGAAGAAAACGATTGAAAAATGGGACAAGAGTCCCATGTGTGTTGGGCATGTTTGTGCTTTAGTACCAAAGGGGAAGTTGTCCCACGATACATTGATTTGTTTTCGACAGTTGCGGGGATTAGGAAGTGAGCGTATCGCTATGATCGTCTCGGTGCATACTGTAACACCCCAGCTCAACATTGAGCGTGAAATGCTACTAAAATAAAATTTAAACAATACTACTAAGACCATTTACCAAATTTTTCAGCAGAACCTCCTTTGTATACTTTCATATACCGAGGTTTCAACAGTTAAAGATAACATTATCAATAATCCAGTATCCAAATTAATTCAACATGCAAGATAGTCTATTATGATAAAGCAATGATAAGCATAATCCCAAATCGCTAATCTCATTATTACAGATAAGCCAAAGCATTCAACGAAACTATAAGTGAAGCTCAACAGTTTGCTTATTTAAAGAATATAAACTAAATGATGTTCTTTCTTTAGGATGAATGGAAGTGGGTGCAACTCAACCAAAACTACTCCCTCTCATGCATACCGATCTTGCCTATGGTACCTAAAAACACAACAAAGCAAGAGTGAGCCCAAAGACTCAGCAAGTATCACAAAGAAAAACTAAAATCACAATATAGCATCAACAATCCAAAAGAAGCATTACACTAAAGATAATTCTCATGCTTATGTAATGCGATCATGCAATGCACCTTTCAATCTTTATCTCTTTTCTTATTTTACCGGTAATGCGAGGTATACAACCGTCGATGTATACCCATGCCTGTGCCCTCTGGCACAGGGACCAAGAGCCTATACTCCATGAGTATAGGGACCATTGCCCATCATCTTCATGATGGGGACCTCTACTCAATGCCTACGTTCCACGAACGTGGGGACCACAAGCCCGTCATTTGCATGACGGGGACCTCAACTGTATATACTTGGTCACCAACGTGACCAAGTCTCAGATATGCTTTCAACATGCGTATGTACTATGATCCTATCTTCCATACATAAGAATCAACAAGTACATACCACAACTATAGATCCCAAATAATATATAAGGCATAATCAACATAAATAGGAAAGCTTTAACCATAACATGCATTCACCATGTTCTATTCAAATTCATCACACTATCATCCATGTATGACTAGTACTATTCAAACGCAAACAATCCTAACAATCAATCATCGTTATGGTACGATCAAGATACTTGCCTCAACCGTATGCGGAAGCAGACGCGAAGAGGGCGCTGCCCTCGACCAATCCTCACTGAACATAATTATGAATCAAGCTAAGATAACCATGCTGGACCCAAGACATATATAATAGCTCAAACGAAAAAGCCAAACTCTCAAGCGCCTTCCTAACGTCCCACATCTAATGATCGATCTGTTCCCCCTGTGGACAGTCTACTTCCAAAATTCATAACTTTCACTAAAGGGGTACAAATAAGGTGTTATAGGACTTTATGGAAAGATAATTAAATTTCCCAACTAAACCTAGTTGAGTGGCCCTTCTGAATCGGCCATCTAATACCCCTACCAAGCTAAATTAAAATACATCAATTTTCACGTACTAAAACCACCATAACTTTTGCTATGAAAGTCCAAATAATACGTTATTTAGCTTTCTGGAAAGGTATGGAGATTACCCACATTTTTTGTTATATCAAGATCCTCTAATTTCGTATTTAACTAATGGCTTAACCCAGGTTTCTGTAATCTGTCTGGATGTTGACAGTTTATCAGGACAGCGACACTAAACAATTCATATCTCCCTGACCGTTAATCGGATTTGGGCGTTCTTGTCGGCCACGTAAAGCTAAGGACATGACCCAGATATCTCTAAGAGAGTGGATCCCCAGATTCTGCTTCTAAATATATGAAAACCGTCGTCCAATCTACTGGACAGAACACGATCTATCAGCTGTTGATCACTCGATCTACCAAACGAAATCAAAATCGCGTCTAATACAAAACATACAGCGAGGGAGACTCTTCGTTACCCTTGAAGAACACAAGAAGATGATGAACTAGCACGCGATTCCACTTCCCCTTCTCTTCTCCCTTCCCTTCCTTTCTTCTTCTTCCTTCCTCTCCTTCCTTTCTCCTCTTGGCATAGCAGTACGGGGAAGATTGCTACAGTACCTCGGTTGCTACAGTGCGGCAGCGCTACAGTGCCAGGGCGGAGGTACTGTAGCAGTGCTAGGGTTTTGTCTCCCCCTCCCTCTTAAGTTGGGCTCCCCTACTTGGGCTATGGGCCGGCGGCCCACTACTCTCCTCAACTCACTAAATTCTGAAATTTCACTCTTAAATACCTCCTCTAATCCCTCAATTATTTATTAATTAAATGGGATATTACACATACGCGAGGTACGCAATTTCTGGTATGTTATGGTGCTAAGTGAGAACCTCGAAAATTTGAGATTTCAGGTTTCGGTAGAGCCGTTGACCATTGAGTGAGACCCCACGTCCGAGTCTCGTCTGGTACGTATACTGGAGAGGTCAGGACGAGCATTGGGGCATAATACGTTAATAACTGTTGAGGTGCCTGGGAGTTGGAGTCTCGTATGCACGAGCCATGTCCGGATGTGTTCACGTCTAGAACGTGTTATTTGTTGTTTCATTTCAGTGGCAGTTGTTCTTCTGTTTATTTCGACAGTTAGAATTCGGGGTCGAATTCTGTTAAGGGGGGTAGAATGTAATATCCTGAATATTCAAGTGAATGCAATAAAGTTTAGAGAGAATAACATAAATTGGAGAGGAAATTACACAAAAATTCAGAAAATTGAGAGGGTTTTGGACCTTGGGCTTCCGGCCCAAGGCTTTATAGCTCTTGTGGGCCGACCATAAGGGGCCCAAGAGGGGGGGAGGCACCCAACTCCCCAAAACCCTAGCCGGCCACCTCTTTTATTGTAGCATGGTACTGTAGCACCGCCATTACTGTAGCACGGTTATTGTAGCGCCCCCTCTCCTCTGGTGCTTCTCCATTGTTGGCGGCCATGGTAGAAGAGAAGAGGGAGAGGGAGAGGAAGAGGGGAAGAGGAAGGGGAAGATGAGGGGAGGTCTTCACGAAGGTTTCAGCGGCGTCTCGCGTCATTCTTGTGGGTCAATTCGTGATCCCCATTAGTTTTGGTAGATCGATCTTATGCGTATTGTCTCCATATGCTAGATGGTAGCTGCTGTGTAGATCGGTTGAATCTGTCTATCTGTTGACGCGCTGTTTTGAGTTATATCCGAGTAGATTCAGCGATTAGTGTCTCTTGGAGATAGATGGGAATTTTCCTTAGCTTTCCAGAGAGTTCTAATTCATAATTTTTGGATAAACTATGAATTAGTTGTGAATTTCGCAAGACTAGGTGCTAATTCAGTCTCAGGACTTGTGCAGCGAACATAGATCTATAAATTTGATATTGGAGATGGCCGAATTGGGTCAGTTGGTCTCCATGATATTTGTAGGTATTTTCATTATGATTCCATAAAGTTAAATTTAATAATTTTTTGATTTCTAGATCAAAAGATATGAATTTTAGAAGCTAATGCTGTAATATGTCCCTCTGTTGTGGACAGAAGAGTTTTACTGAACTGTTTGCAACCTTTGTTGCATAGTGGGAATATTTGTGATAATTTTTATGAAATAGTTGGTTTCCTGTAGTTTCCATAGAGTATTAGAACAATGTGTTTGATTATGCCAAACAAAAGTTATGATTTTCCCAATTCAGATTTACCGAAGATGACAGAACGGTCTTCGGGATTAAAATCAAAGAATTAGATTTGGTAATTTGATCTTTTGATCACCTGAAAAGTTGTAGCTAGGCTTGTGTAGGTTCTAGAAAAATTGGATTTATGGCTTTTGGAGTCTTTACTCAAAAGTTATGAATTTTTCCTTAACAGCGGTCTGTTTGGACAGATTTGGGAATTTGAGAGCATAATGATTAATTGTTCGGGTTTCGATTAGGGATGTTTGTTCTTGTTTTGTTCTATTGCAATGCTGTACACTTTGTATTGGTGTACTTAGTATATTATTTTACGGTTGCCTGGTGGTGGTGAACACCGGGGCTAGAGCTTTTCTGTCGTTGTCTTCTGTCTCACGATTGAGGCAAGTACTCTGTTGGATAGATTAATTATGAATGTTTGATCGTGATTGCAAGTATTTGATACATATTAGCTAGGCATGGTTGCTAGAGTGATATATATGATTAATGATGGTGAATGCTTGAGATATGATTAAGTTTTATTCATGTATGATGCTGTTGCTATTACATGTTATTCATGGATAGAGTAATTGTTCATGTGCATATTGAAAGCATGTTTGAGGCTTGGTCACGTGGTGACCAAGCATATATATATTTGAGGTCCCCGTCATGTAGATGACGGGCTTAGGTCCCCACACTTGTGGAGTGTGGGCTTGTGGTCCCCATTACTTATGAGTATTGTGCTCTTGGTCCCTGTGCTTGCGAGCATAGGCATGGGTATGCATCGACGGTTGCATACCCCTGACATTCGTAAAATGCAAAAAGAGTTAAAGAGAAAAGTTGCATTGGCATTGCATAAGCACATGATATGTTTATTGTAAAGGTTTGGGAATGAATCTTGATGTTATAATTGTGTGTTATATTGTCTTACTATTTGTACTTCCGAGTCTGTGGACTCACTCTTGCTGTTGTTTGTGGTTTTAGGTACCCCTTACAAGAACGGCATGCATGGGAGGGCGTAGTCATAAAAGTGATTGCACTTGGGCACGACTCACTCACATTGAAATAAAATATGATTGATGTTTTAGTTTGAGTAATCTGCTAAATGAATTAGTTATGTTTACTCGCTATGCTTGGAATAAATTGTAATAGTGTTGCTTTGAAGTTTATGGATGCCCCTTTGATCTAAGCTTTCGTTGTTTAGCATTACTTTGGATGATTTGTGATAATTAGTTAATTTGGATAATTGGAAATATTGATTGATGATTATTTTAGACTGTTAGAACCTCTGGGATAGTCATCTATACAAAGGAGGTTCTGCCGAAATTTAGTAAAAAGGTCTTGGTTTTAAATTGTTTGTTGTTAGTTTAGTAACATTCCAGGTTCATGTTGGGCTGGAGTGTTACAAGATGTTGTTTCAAATGCTTTATCCATATCTAGCACTTCTACATCAAGTAATGATTTGTTATCCATGCCATGTTGCTCTACAAATGATTCAATTGCTAATATGGCTAATACATGTGATCCACTACTCGTTGAAAATCATGAATTAAAAGAGCAAGTCACCAAGCTAAGTAAGAGCTTGGAAAGGTACTTCAAGGGTAAAGCAACTCTTGACAAACTATTGTGTGAGCAACGGTGCTCATTCAACAAGGAAGGACTTGGGTTCATTCCCAAGAAAGGAAAGAAACCAATTTATAAGCCCGCAAGGTTTGTAAAAGGGAATGGCAAATATTGCAATAAATGTCGTAATATAGGACATTTATCGAATGCATGCTCAATTGCAAGTACTAAGGCTTATGGCATTTATGATTCTTGCTACATGCTTAGAAAGTCTAAATATAGCAAAGTAGTAGTAAAGTTTATTGGCACTTCAATTTTAGGCACAAAAAAGAATGTCATTTGGGTGCCCAAAACCTTGGTCACTAACTTCCAAGGACCCAAACAAATTTGGGTACCTAAAAGAACTTAATTCTTGTTTTGTAGGTGAACTACAAGACCAGTGGAAAATATTGGGTGCACCACATTCGATTGGCGATAAAAAAAATGTTCACCACATTCGAGAATGGAAAATGAATTGACAAGATTACATTTGGTGATAATAGCAAAGGAAATGTAATTGGATTGGGTAAAATTGCTATCTCAAATGACCTTTTCATTTCTAATATATCTTTAGTTGAATCACTAAAGTTCAATTTGTTATTCGTTGCACAAATATGTGATCATGGTTTAACTTGTTCATTCTCTCAAAATGGTGTTTCCATTTTAAATGAAAAATAAAATTATTTAGCTTTCAAAGGATTTAGATTTGAAAATCTTTACTTGGTTGATTTTTCCTCAAATGATTCATACTTGAAAACTTGTTTAATTGCAAAAACCTCTTTAACTTGGCTTTGGCATAGAAGGCAAGGTAATGTTGGGATGATTCAACTTAAAAAGCTTTTCAAACATGATTTAGTTGCTGGCTTGAAGGATGTCAAGTTTGAGAAAAATAGACTTTGTAGTACTTGTCAAGCCGGTAAACAAGTCGCAAATTCTCATCCTTCCAAAAGTATCATGTCAACTTCTAGACCATTAGAACTCTTACATATGGATTTGTTTGGGCCAACAACCTATAAGAGTATCGGGGAAATAGCTATTATTTAGTTATCGTAGATTATTACTCTAGATATACATGGGTATTCTTCCTAGATGACAAAGCCGAAACCTCCGAAATTTTCAAAAGTTTTGCAAAAAGGGCTCAAAATGAATTTGATTTCAAAATTAAGAAAATCCATAGTGATAATGGTTCCGAGTTCAAAAACACTAAAGTCGAAGATTTTTGTCATGAACTTGGAATAAAGCATGAACTTTCCACAGCCTACACTCTGGAGCAAAATGGAGTTGTAGAAAGAAAAAATTGAATATTAATTAAAATGGCTAGGACAATGCTTGATGAATATAAAACTTTCGATAGCTTTTGGGTAGAAGCAATTAATACTGCTTGTCATACCATAAATTGTCTTTATTTGCATTGTCTTTTGAAAAAGACTTCTTATAAGCTTCATGTTGGAAGAAAACCAAACATCTTCTATTTTCGTGTCTTTGGTTGTAAATGCTATATTTTGAAGAAACGTGTTCGTCTTTCAAAATTTGCTAGTCGATGCGATGTTGACTTTCTTCTTGGATATTCATCAAATAGCAAAGCTTATCGTGTCTTCAACAAAAATTCCAGTTTAATTGAAGAAAGACATGATGTTTAATTTGATGAGACTAATGGCTCTCAAGAAGAGTATAAGAATTTGAATGATGTATGTGATGAAGCATTAAGAGAAGCCATAGAGAACATGCAAATAGACGACATCAAGCCTAAAGACGATCTAAATGATATATCATCTACTCAAGTCGAACCTCCTTCATCTTCAATGACAAGACAAATTCAAATTGAAGAAGAAGACAACAAGGAAGATGATCAACCATCCAATCTACCACCAAGAATTCATAATGCAATTGCAAAAGATCATCTAATAGATCAAATATTGGGTGATGTAAGTAAGGGTGTTCAAACTCGATCTCGTGTCGCTTCTTTTTGTGAATTTTACTCTTTTGTCTCTTCTGTTGAGCCAAAACATATAGAAGAAGCACTTGATGATCCAGTGTAACAGCCCAAAGTTTTGTTACCAATTTAAATTAGTTAAAATTATTATTTTATTTGATTTTCTGAAATTTGAAAGAGTTTATTTGCTTTATTTGGATTTTTGAAGTTTTAAAAGTCAAAATTAAAAATTTAATAATTTTCTGGAATTTTAAAAGCTTTTCCCTAATTATTTCAAAGCTAAAATAATTTATTTGCAAAACTAAAAGCCAACTTTAAGTTAGAAATAATTTTATTAAGTCCAAAATAATTCTAGGAACTTTTGTGAATTTTTCTAGAATTTTTGGACTCTATTTGCTATCTTATAAAAATTTTATTTGATTTGTATTTATTGCTACAGTAATTCGAAAAAAAAATTAACCGCGCGGGGGCACCACTTCCCGCACGGTCACCATCTTGGGCTGCCCCCGCGCTGTGCTCGCTTAACCACCAACACCTTACGTTGCATGCATTGGCCAATAGAGCATTTGCTCTCTTTTGACTTATATGCTCCCCCATATCCTCTTATACATTATTTAGTCTTTCTTTTCCAAGCAGCCTTCTTCCTCCCGAGAGCTTCTTTCTTTCTTTTTCTTTCTTAGCAACCGTAGCACCACTGCCTCCCATGGCCGGTACCCACCACCTGCGGCCACCACCGATCTCACCACCTCCGGCCACCATGGCATCACCGCCCTCCCCCTGACCGCACCACCCATCCTCTCCCTTCCTTGCCGCCCCATGGCTGCCATTGCTGCCCGAGCTCCAAAGATCGCCATTAATGGTCGCTACCAATTCTTTCTCCCTTTCCCTTTACGGTGCATTAAAATGGATTCCGTTTGAAAGGGAATGTCATAATTACTCGCGCAAGACGTTACCACGCCATCAATTGAACGTTTCCCCTTTGCATGTAACCAATTTGGCGGTTGAATCGTTCTTTAATCGCACCCAAAATTTCGCTTTCTCGACGAATTCCGCTAATTCAAACCCTCCTCCCTATATAAAGGGAGCACCATGAGGCCCTCTCCGTCCTCAACCCATCCCCAAAACCACTCCTCCCTCTCCCCTATTTTGGTTGAATTTGAGTTCAATATCGTTGGCGAACGCCGTTAAATCGGCCAATTGCGCCTCCACGGTGGAGCCCCGCACCATCGACCACACCGCTAGCTTCTCGACGCGTTCTCGCCGTGCTCCCTCTCGCCGCCGGAGCATCACCGAGCACCGCCGCCTCCATGAGCCACGCCGCCGACGTCGCCGTCCTCGTCTCCGGTCATCCGTGCACGTTCCTCCACAACCAAGGTGAGCACCGCATCCTGTCATCCCTCTCTCCATTCCACCCCTCGCCGCCGTCGGAACGCTGGATTCGCCGCAACGCCGCCATCTAAACCATAGACCGAAGCTTTTTCTATTGCGAATTGCGTCACCGTCGAGCTAGCTCCACCACATCGTGTCGACCCACAACCGCATCGCCGTGCTCTATATGATGCTTCCTCCTCGTCGGTTCATTGTCCGAGCATCGTCGGCACCATCCAAGCCGCCGACCATGCTTTTGTTTCTGTTCGGCTATGCAAGAACGAAGCACAGTACCATTATCTAGTTTCATGCTTAATAGTTTGTACATGTCCTTTTTAATCTTCCAAAAATCCGTTCTCTCAAATGCAAACTCCAAATCCGTTGATTCCTTCACCTAAATTCATCTACTATTTTTAGTATTTATTTCATAATTTTTAGATTTAATTTAATTTCTGTTAATTATTCGGTTCATTTTGCGCGTCGCCGCCGTTGACGGCCGACCTTGCGCATTCCATGACAACCGGGGTGAGCGTTGTGTTCTCTGCGGTTCCATCTTCAAATCGCCGTCAACCTCACTCGCTAAATCCTCTCTGTTTGCCCGGAACGCCGATGTTCGCCCGCCGAAGGTCTTCTCCGTCGGACTGCATCACCATCGAAGGTCATCACGACGAGCCAACTACGTCGCCGCGTGCCCCTCGGCTTTCTCTTCATATCCCTAGAATTCGGCCCTCAATCTCGCCACAAGCAAAAAATTTCCGCAAGTGGTCCAACTACCTTCTATCGCTATTTTTAGTGCCGTCTTTGATTCCCCGATGACATCATCCACGTCGTTGGCTTCGCCTCGCAACGTTCTACGTGATGCTCCCTTCCTTTTCCCTGAAACACCGCCAGCTCACCGGCGCTACTATTCCTCCGACACTATTTTGCGCGCCGCCGCCACACCGGACCTTCGCCAACGACGCGACCACCACCATTAGGTCCGTCTCACTCCCGGGATTCCATTTTTGTGCTTCGCCGGCCATCTCTCCTTTCCATTTCACCAGCGCCGCCATTTCTCTACGAGCTATGCTTTTGTTTAAAGGCTAGTTACTGTTCACGTGCATGGCATGAACAGTGCCATGCAAGCTACACATACATCCAATTTTTGATATTTAAACTTCTACAAATTCGTTCTCCCTCATACGAACTCCGATTCCTTCGATTCAACTTTCTAAATTCATAGAAAGTCGATACCTTCCTAGAAGTATTTATTTTTTAATTTTTGGATTTTTATTTGGATTTTATTTGAATATTATTTGAATTTGGATCGTTATGCGCATAGATTTCGACGACTTCGGACGACCGGATTTCAACACCATTTGAGAACATCGGATAATCTAGCAAGGCAAGTTACACTTTGACCATGTTGCACCTACTATTTTAAAGTTATTTAATTTAGTTTTTAAAATTATTATTGCATGCATATTTTTAGTCAATTATTTTAATACCCTGTTTAAATGCTTAGTTATTCCATTTGTTATTGTATGGCCAACTTTGAATATTGAAATGTCATCCCTTGTCACCATAGATAAATTGTTTGGAAATGCCTAGCAAATGCTTAGACCATGATTTTGATTTTTGGGAGGATTTAGCCAAACCATTACAAATTGTTTAAAATTAAATCTATGGTATTGTTTTACCATAGAGAGTTTGTAAAGATGGCTTTCACTAAAACAAAATTAAAATGGTTTGGACTTGGGCGAAACGGATGAATGGTGGGTGCAGGTTTATGCACGGGTTTAATCTGGTTAGGATTAAAGCCCAGGGTTTGTTTTGAAAGACCCCGGCCCCGCTTCACCTGATGGGGAATTATATTTATATATTAGCATCCTCGTGGGGAAAGAAATAGCACCAACCCTGGCACCTAATAGGCGAATTCCCCATCGGAGAACGGGGAATGGGGCCCCATTGCCATCCCTACATTAGATGAAAGCCGTTTTTGCAAGTTGAGGAATGAGTTAAATATCATAGATTATTCTAATGTTGCTTGAAACTCATGTCTTATGGAAATTGCTCTCATTTGGCTTTCTTGATGTATTTATGAAAATAATTTCAAAATCTTTCTTAAAATCTCTATTTTAATAAAAACTATATTCATTAGAGTTTATATTATCTATCACATGTATAATGGTCCTAAAAATATTTTATTCGAGTGATTGAATCAAGGATCATTTGCATTCAAGTTCAGCTCCTGTTTTTTAGGTAAAAACGGTAATACCACGTTTTAACGTCGGTACTACCGATGCCCGATAATATCGCACTTCAAATGGCGATACTACCGCACATAACTGGCGGTTTCTCAATGGATTGCTACCGAGGGCTTATATCTCTAAACCCTCTCTCTCTCTTACGGTGCAACCGCTTCTTATTCCTCAGGAACCGCCGACTCTCTCTCACTCTCTCTCTCCTCCAGTGCTCCACTCAAAACCCTAAACACAAATCTTTCGATTGTGTGAAGCTTTCTTGGATTTCTTGGTTGAAATTGATTCTAGCACTCTCTTCTCATCCAATCCCTATGGTATTTGCCTTGATTCTTTCATTTCTCATCTTCTTTTGGCATCTATCTCACCTTTTAGGGTTTGAATCAAAATGTGCATGAATGAGTCAATTTCTCTTGGAAAAATTGGTAGTAATTAGTGTTTGATGACATATCATGTCAATTCCATGGATAATTCATGTAAAACACTAGTTAGAATCAAAATCGAAAGATTACCCTAAAAATTCTGAAACTGTGGTACTACCGACATGCGGTAATACCGGACTTAAACGCTGGTACTACCGACTTGTGGTAATACCGAATATCAACGGCGGTACTATCGCTCTAAAAGAGAAAAGTTGATTTAGTCATACTCTTTTGCATAAATCCTATTCTCATTGTCTCTCCTTGTCTTAGGAATCATGCCAAGGACAAAGAGACCATCTCTTCGCAAAGGGGCCACTCCCGATGGAGATCCTAAAGAGCGCTATGATCCCCTAGGCTCGAGCACACCTTCTCACCAGAAGAGACCTTCGAGGAAGTCAGCATCAGGAAGATCTCTGAGAGATGAAAGTGACTTAGAGACGGAGTCTTTTCTTCGAGCTATGAGGAAGAGAGATCAAGGGACAACCTCTAAGAAACAAGCCGCGGAACCTGAAAATGAAGAGGATGAAGGTGATGAGGACACCTCTCAAGAAGAAACTAAAAGTGATGAGGAGATGGCTGAGGTTGAAGAGCCTATAGTGGACCTCATGCAGATTCACAATGATAACTATGTAGTGGCATTGAAGTGTGACTGTAATGAAGAGATTATAAGACAATTTTATGCCACTGTCCATGTGTCAGCATCTTTTGATCACTTGATATGGATGACTGGAACTCAAAGGTATCAAGCCACCAAGGCAGACTTTGAATGTGCCTTGAGAACGTACATGGGGACACAAGAAAAACTTGATGACAGAGAAGCCCTCAGAATCCCAGCATGGAGTTAGTTCTATGAACAAAATGTGAACTTTGTATCTGGAAAAATTGGAGGTCTTCTCCCTTTGCCAAGCATAATCAACAGGATCATCAACCATACTTTCTTTCCCAAGAGTGGGAACTTTGATGCCATTCGAGGGCATACATAGAATATAATAGACAATATCATGAATGGCAAAAAGCTTGACATGGTTGATGTGATTATAAAAGAGATCAGCTCATCCAAAAGTGATAGAGTCAAGAGGATCTACTTTGTACCATATATCACGGCTCTCATAATGAGATTGACTCAGTTTAGAGGAGGGCAGCTAGGAGTGCATAAGTCCTACAAGCCCAGGGAAGGCCCCCCAGTAATTGTCATAATCCTATCTTCTGCTCCAGCAGCACCACCTCGGGTTTCAACAGCAGCTCCAGCAGATCCAGCTTCACTCTCTCAAATACTCTCAGTGGTCATGGAGATTAGAGACTCTCAGCAAAGACTGGAGGAGGCTCAGACAGATACTAACAATAGGATTGCATCTTTAACAGATCAGGTTCACTCTCTTGAGCAAGCTTTATCTACTCCAGCTCATTATGGACGCCGTCGTCGCCCCAACACTCCTCCTCAAGATCCTCCTGCACAAGATTGATATCTCTTTTGGTACTTGATGCCAAAGGGGGAGAAATTTAGAAATTAAGAATGAAAGATTAAGGGGGAGCTCAGCTTTTGGGAATCTACCTATCTATTACCTTATTAGCTATTATCTATGTTTGAAACAATATGTTTTATGTCTCTGTTTGTAAGACCTTATTAGTTTTTCTCTGAGACTTGTTATGTTGAACTGGTTATTGAATGCTTATGTTTAAAGTTATCTCAAGCATCTTTTATCAATTATCATCTATTATTGCTTGAATGATCATTGAGATCTTTGTTCCACATATCCAATAAATAAAGAAAACTTCGCCGAATTTTTCAATTATCCACATGTGCATGAAAATCAACTTCATGAACCTTGATGCACATATTTAGGGGAGCTTTCTCTATTTATTAATTGACTTTGAAAGCAACTGTCACATCCCCAAGTTAATTAATGATAATTAAGTACGCATCAGCATGCATATTGTTTTTGAAATATTTGCATCAATTGTTGCACTTGGAAAATCTTAATCAAAGATTAAACCTCCAACTCAACCCTATGCTCCGAAAAGAAGACAGAAACAAATGCTTATAAAGACCTCTGTAAAATAATTTATTCAAATACTATAATATTTATCATGAATAAATATATTTTTACCAAATTTTTGGAACTCAATTCGACCCACAGAAAATGCAAACTCAATTCAACAACATATTGTAGGCTTGAATTTAAACTAAGCATATAAATCTTGAACAGTGAGTTTTAAGATTTTATTTAAGTACTAGGACATCCTAGGAACACCTCTAAAAATTTTCAGAATTTTTTTTTAGACTTTAGTTTCTTTTTTAATCACTTGGTCAAAACCGGAGGGCAAAGTAAAATCAGAAATGCAACTCAAGAGCTAACCCCAGTCGAACCATTTTTTTCCCTGCCATTTATTTCCTAACTGAGCACTCCATGCCTTGTCTCATTCCGCGCCCCCCCCCCAACATAGCACTACACAAGTCACTGCCCATTTCTTTGGTTCAACCGAACCAACACCCACTGCCATTCCTTCTTCACTTATTTTATTCCCAGTAGCACCATCCTTCCCCACTGCATGCCCATTTCTTTATGCCCCCTGCCCAACCAGCCTTTTCACCCACTGTCACTTTACTTCAATCCAGCAAGCAGCCTTCTTCTTCCTCTAGCAAGCAGCACCCCCCATTCTTTCTTTCTTGATCTCATGTTCATCCCTTCTCTCCTCTAAATCCCAACCAAAAACTGAGGATCAACCCATGCATGCTATACCATTGTGATCATCATCTCTTAAGCATCCCATTTATCCAATTAGATTTCACATGCAAGTTCTTTCGAGTGTTTTGGAGAGGAGAGAAAGGAGGCGATGGGCTGTTTTGGTGTGGAAGGAGTAGCGATTAAGCGATGGCAACATGTTGTACATGTAGCAATGAGTCAAGGCACGGTGTTAAGCAATACTGCAGATGGCGGCCCAGCCCATGCATGTGAAGCGAGAGCCCAAGGCGGCACGAAGACGACGGTGTGGAGGCGGTGCAGCGGCGCTAGCAGCCCAAGCCCAAGGGAGGCGTGGTCGAAGTAGGCGCAACGTCGGTCCAAGACAGCATGGCAGCTCAGTGAGTAGTGCCAGCAAGCGGTTCGGCGCCGAGGTGGCCGGCCGATAGGAGGAAGAGAAGGGAAGGGAAGTGAAGGTAGGTTCAGTTTGGTGGCTCTTGCCCGATCTGCTTCAAGCTCATGTTTGGAGGCTCGAACGTCGTTGGATAGGCTCCAAACTTGGTGAGTTAGTTCTACACATAGAGCACTTCGTTGTGATCAGTTGGTTTGAGGTTTGGATTACTTGAGCACAGGATTTGAGAGTGGTTAGTTCGTTCTGTTTACAGTGTAATCAGAGGTGCACAATCTTGGTGCTTGATCCACTTGAGGGGACATGGTGTCGGATTCGGCTGAAATTGAGACAGCATGTTGAGGACTCATTGAACTGCATTCTTGCCAAGTTTCACACAGTTTGAGTTAGTGGTTTGGAAGTCATGCACTAAAGACCAAGGTGGACAGAAACAATGCTACTCTGTTTTAGCTTATTTTAGTAACCTCATGCCAAATGTGGCTGTTGTTGATGATGATGCCAAGTTTATAACTTGATGATGATGCCAAGTTTATAACTTGATGATAATGTTGCTTCTAGGGAAGACTCCATGGTATCCACTGTTAATGAGTGGAATAGCGGACGTGGACGAGTTCGGCAACGACTACGGCGAGCCCCGTCGCCCCGACCCGGTGCGCTTAGGTGATAATCCCGTCTTTAGCACTTAATTAATTTTTTATGTGTGACGTGTAGGCCCACCTATCATAGACCGAGGCTAAAATCACCTCGGTATAAAAAGTAATTCATTAATTCTGAAAATCCAAAATAAATTGTTTTACAACATAAAATTGGTTTAAACTTCGAAAAGTCATAACTAATTCAACTTAACTCCAAATTGAGTGAAATAAATTTTGTTGGTTTCCATTTTTCTTGTACTTTATTTTGGAATAGGTTTTGAACATGTTACTTCCACATAAAAATTCAGAATTAGGATTAAATTCGGTAAAGAGTTGTTTTTACACTAGAAATTGAATTAACTTCGAAAATTCATTTGAACTCCAAATGAGTTAAACCAGGTTATTTTGACCTTATAATTTTATTCTATATTTATATATGTAATCTTTTTTCCCACCACTATTCTACAAATTTTCACCAAATAATTAAATTAGGATGAATAGTATCTGAGCTCTATTTTTTAGCATTTCCCAAGATGCTGATTTTCAAACCACTATAACTTTCACATACAAACTCCAAATGGAATAATTATTTCACCTAAATTCATATAAAATCATAATCTACCTACTGCATAAATTTCATGCATTTGTTATGATATTGAATTTTTGGATTTTTTCGGTGTTATTGTTCTTATTCGATGTTCTCATTTGTTCGATAGTTTACGAAGGTTCGAGTGTGATTGAGAGTGGTACTCAGCAGCACATGGACCATCCATAGCAAAGTCAAGCAGTTCTTTCCTTTGATGCATGTTGCTCCTATTAGTTTTGAAAACTATCTATGTTGATTTTCAAGTATTCCATGTATTGCTTAATTTCAAATGCTTGTATGTCAATTGGGTAGAATTAGTTATATCCTCTTGCTACATTGGCATTCCTTTGAACGTTGATTACCCTTTTACCCTGAATGATTAAAGCTATATGTTATATGGGTTTGTTTGGTGATTTGTAGAACGTTGCTTAGCCATGCTAGTAGTTGTAGTCGAAAGCGGTTGATGGAGCTAGTGTGAGGACCCGGGGTATATAGCTTGTAATACTTAGCCATCCACTTAACCCTAGCATCACAAACCAAATATCTCGTGCCTCGGCGTACATGTACCTCCCAGAATTGCAGTACAAATACCCCATACAAAAATTATGCATCAACTCCATACACAAGTCATTACATTACCGAGTCTTCAAACTTATAACACAAAGACATACAAGTCCAGAAAACAACAGTAGGGCCGACTAGCCAAATTGACAAGGTAAATAAATAAAGTAGCAGCGGAAACAAAAGCCATAAGATGACGATAAACAAAAGCCAACCGGTTTGCCATTACCCACAAGGCAACCGACTGGGCCGCCAAGCTAGTCGTCCTGTACGAAGTCGATCTCACAACAGTTAATCCCTTGGGGATCAACCTCCTCTGCAACAATTGAGCAATGCAGCTAAGTACAAAGTTATACTCGCAAGACTTACAAGCAATAGAAATATATAGATGCATTCATGTATCAAAGGAAGGCTACTACACTAAGTAGTTTTCAGCATAAAGCAAATTTTCTTTGCAATAGAGTAATAGATTGTAAAGCAATTTTAAGCAATCTGTTTTATTTGTTTAAATAACAGCGAGACAACATTTATAAACATAAATAACATTCTGGAGGTGTCTTCCCAACAGCCACCACAACATAGCATGAATTACCCATTCGTACCATCCAAATTCAAGTTTTATCGGAAAAAAGTTGAGTATAACTCTTGTAGAGACCTAACCAAGCGTGTCCATAACCTAGGACGAGGCTATTCAAATAGATTATACCCTGCAGGGGTGTACCAATGTTCCCACATGCCAGACCGTCTTTTCGCCACATGATAGAGCATACTTCCTTAGGTATGCCGGCAAGGCTAAGTCCTACAAGACGTTTTTCGATATTATGTATTAACTACAAGTTGTCCGTATGATAGAAATCATACGTTGTGTCAGAGTCATCGGCAGAGCGAGAACTTACCGATGCTCCTCGAGGTAGGGGACTTAAACCCAGAATCCATCCCGTCACGCCCAACATAAACAAAACATTTCTTTTTAACACAACACACAACCACCACCTACGACTCGGAGCCAACACACGCCAAAGTACTAAGTCAAGAGAGGTCCCATATCACTCTCATATGGTTAGCACGCAAAAGTGCTTGGATCAGTGTCCAAGATGTTCGATCCTTGTTGACTCGGGCACCATCCATGCACACCCAACAATCATACCATCCAACCAATGTGCCCAAGTCTAAAATATTTTATTTTCAGTTTTAGTTTCTCAAATACAATAAATACACGGGTACCCTAACTCAAGTAATTTAAAGTGATGATATAATGACCATCGCCGAGGCGATGACCCCCATTCTACCGTTCTAAGCAGTGCTAAGCGACACAACTCGTATACAGCATATTATGACCATAACTCATCCACCGAGCTCTAATTCATTGGCGGGGATATTAACCTAAGTTCAGTGGCAAAGGATCACATTTACCTACAGCTTATGCAACTACCAGGATTAACTACCTCTAAATGAGAAATTAATCAAAGTAGAACATGCATGCATACAGTTGTAAAACAAGATATTGGACTGAAAGTAATATGATCAAAGGGGGGCTGCCTGCCTTGCTGGAGATAACTTTCTTGCTGCAGAAGATCACTCTCATATTCAACGAATTCGTCGGGACCTATCAAAAAATTCGAGAAGACCAATAAAAACGAATAACACTAAGAATACTCAAAAATTCAAAAGTCATCCAAAAATTATGAAATTTTCACAGAAGGTAGAGCATGATTTTAAATGAATTTAGCAACAAAAATAAAATGCTTTGGAGTTTGCATGCAAAAGTTATAGCCAAAACAAAAACAGCCTTTTGAATAAATGCTAGAAATTCATTCTCGGGTACTGTTCATCCAAAATTAAATTTTTGGCGACAATTTCTAGAGAGGTGGTGAACATGAAATTTTTATGATAGACCGAGCACCTCATGAGATGAACAATGGAATTTGATTCACCTCATTTGGAGCTAAAATGAATTTCTTATGATTTTTCAAAGTCAAGAAAGTAGTGCACAAACCATATGTAAAACAAGATTTTCAGAGATAGTCACATACTCAAAACCTATTCTACAATGAAGTACAGTAACATAGTAAACCAACAAGCTCGAGTTTGCTCAAAATGGGGTTACAGAGAAATACTTATCTATTTTTTAAGTTAAAACAATTTTTAGTGCAAGAAATAATGCTAAACCGAAAGTAATTCTACTAACAACCAAAACTAGAACAGTAACAGGCCACAAAAACTATACCAACATAAAGTACACTAAAAATTTAACCCAACAAAATTTGAATCAACCAAAAAGGAGTTAAAATGAAATACTTATGCTATTTTGAAGTTCAACACAAATATCAGTACAAAAATAAAGCATTTCGGCAATTATAAAAGCGGTAAATACTTTTTATACCCAGCCTATTCTAGCCATGGACGCTGATCAGTGGGGCCATAGTCAAAGCGGACCTAGTTAACCCAGACCCTGCCAAAATGCCTCGGGTCCACGCATCAGCGAGCGAGGAGGAGGCGCTGGATTGTTTTAACGAGCGGACAGATCTTGACCGTTAGATCAAGATCGGATGGTTCAAACGAGAGGGACGTTCGGACGGTCCGAACGGCCCAATTGATCCAAGCGGTTGAATCGAAATCGAACGGTCCAAATGCAAAGGGATGTTCAGACGGTCCAAACGGCCCAAATGATCTTGATCGTTGAATCAAGATCGGACGGTACAAACGAAGGATACGTTCTAACTCACGTGAACTGACAGGTGGGTCCTACTCGTCAGAGACTCTAGCCTTGAACGACGCTTAACCTAATGTTTTCTATACGCGGGAACCACAAGTCATAGACTAAAAAAGAAACCAGGTTTTAAACTCTCCTCTAATTCCGTTCTCAGGCCCGCTGGTCAGTCAAACATTAGTGCATTTAAACCAGAATCAACATAGTAAAGTGCGGTTAGGACATTGATTCGCTGCTAATCATTTGCTACAACTCCGGTCAGAACTTTCGACAATAGAGCAGCTCACGCCCATGAGCTTCCTTGGCGTATCGTTGGTAACTCGGGCTAAGGTTGATGAACCCTAAGGTTTGATTGTTGGCCCGATCTTTCGATGAGAAACGATAAGTCCGGTAGGCGTCGCTCAACTCTGACGATCCTAGCTACGAACATGCAAGGCTCGAAACCACGCAATCGCTGAACTGATTGACAAGTCATTATCAACCGTGCACGAATACCCGGTTGACCTGATCACGAAGGTCGATTCCTGCATACATCGAAGAAGCACGCAAGAACGAGATAAAGCAATCTGAAATTGCAGATAAAGATTGAAATATTGAATTGGGATTTTGAAAGCGGTATTATGGTTGGTCTAGTCGACACAAGCCAATACACGAAGTTGTAACAATGCTAACTCTTAACTCAACAAAATCCAAGAAAACTAGAGGGGGTGCGGCCTCCTTAAATAGGGGATGAGGAGCCACAAAACTAAAAGAACTAGCGGGGTGGGACTAAACCCGTGCATTACTGTTCACGTGAACAGTAACTACGCCCGCAGATGGGCCGCCGGCATATGGGCCAAGTTGAGTACGATTACAAATCCCAGATTGGCCCAAACATGTGATATGACATCTTTTTTTGATGATTACGATCAGTCCAGAAGGAATTTGGAGGTGAGGCTAGATCCTTTGGAAAGAGGACGAAATAAGCTTTCCATCAAGTACTCGTGGACCTCCAACGGACTACGTATGTGAAAGTTACGCCTGTTTTAAGTTGGTGCTGTTAGGCTGATTCCGGAGGCCGAACTGGATTCCAAAACGGGTCCCACTCGAACTGCTTGCTTGTCTTGGACCAAAGGTGACATGGTGCTGCATATATATATATTTCATCATTAGGTAGCATCATATAGTTCATATAATATAAAGACACTCCTAAAAACAAGCTCACCTAATAATTTAAGTAAAGCGTACGAGCTCTTGTACTTGGAACAGTAAGCATAGCAAATATGGTTGTATCTATACGGGTCATGTCCTCATCAAAGGTGGTGCGGTCCAAAGGCAGAAATGGATTGCTGAGGTTCATGCGAAGCTATAGGCAACCGAAACATCACCGGAGATGGTCCGACGCGGTGGCACAACGACGGGGAGCAGAGGTGCTCCCACAGCCAACGTGGACACTACGCTACGATGAGGCCTAAGGTTAGATATAGTGCGCATGAGTATCAGGAAGGTCCAGTGAACCTACCTAAGGGTTGCGGAGAGGACCAGCTGGTCGAACCTGAGTCGGCGTCGAGGAGGGTGGCGGCGGCGGTTAGCTTCACCGAAGAGAGCCCAACCTGTGCGAAAAGAGAGACAAAGGGATGTGGGGAAAGCTAAAGGGTGCTAAGGGAATGGTGTAAATGCAAGGAATTAGGCAATGCCTCACCGTGTCACCGTCGGAGAAGAAAGGGGCTCTTGCGGCCGGAAATAGGGAAACCTCAAAATTTAGGCGATCCTATAAAGCATTGCTAAAATTGGTTGAGGGGAAGTCGAACTTATGTATAGAGGCACCTGGTGACGCACTTAAGCGAGTAAGAAACTCACCGGAGACCAAGTTTGCGCAAGGGTGACCTTTGGAGTGCGCGTTGAGGCCGCCGAGAGCGCGAACTTGGTTTGCAACCTACAAGCAAGGTCAAAGGTCGCATTTGGCTTAGATGTGATCGGCATGCAAGGAGTAAGCCAGGGGAAATAGAGGTGAGGCTATGAGACCCTAGCCCAACATGAGCCTGGAATGCTACTAAACTAACAATATAACAATTTAAAACTAAGATATTTTTTACTAAATTTCGGCAGAACCTCCTTTGTATAGCTAATTGTACCGAAGGTTCCAACAGTTAAATATATCATAATTTAATAATCCAACATCCATCATAGACAATGGGCATCTAAAATATGCTAATCATCTAAAGCATAATCAAAGACATCCAAAATATGCTACTCATCACTATTACAAATAATCCAATGCATGAAGCATAACCATAACAAATCCTTTAAGAAGTTTACTCATTTATTAAGACACGATCTAAAATTTAATCAACTATAAAAGATTCATGGTAGTGTGTGTCCGAACTTATGACTATTCCCTCACATGCAAGTTGTTTTTGTAATGGGTACCTAAAACAACAAACAACAGCAAGAGTGAGTCCACAGACTCAGCAAAGTACAAATAAAAAACATTATAATACACAATTATAACATCTGCATCCATTCCCAAATCTTTACATTATAACATATCACATGCTTATGCAATAATGCATACTTTCTCTTTAACTCTCTTTGCATTTTACCGGTAATGCAGGGTATGCAACCGTCGATGCATACCCATGTCTGTGCTCGCAAGCACATGGACCAAGAGCCCAATACTCCGCAAGTAATGGGGACCACAAGCCCACACTCCACAAGTGTGGGGACCACAAGCCCATCATATACATGACGGAGACCTCAAAGAAATGCTTCGTCACCACGTGACCAAGCCTCAAATATGATAGCAACATGCACATGAGCAATTACACTATCCATCTTTAACATGTATTAACAGCAGCATCAAACATGAATAATCTTACTCATACCTCTAGCATTCACAATCATTAACATACATTTCATACTAGCAACCATGCATAGCTCATTTGTACCAAATACTTGCAATCATGATCAAACACTCATAATTAATCTATCAATCAAAGTACTTGCCTCAACCGTGAGATGGAAGACAACGACAGAAAAGCTCTAGCCCCGGTATTCACCACCACCTAGCAACCGTAAAACAATATACTAAGTACACCAATCAAAAGTGTACAGCATTGCAATAGAGCAAAACAAGAACAAGCATCCTGTCGACGATCGAGTCGCCGATCTTACGAAATAAAAAGAGGAAAATGACGTGGAGTATCCTGGGAGAGAATGGGGGCTGCTCTTTATTAATATGAACTGGAATTACAAGACTTGACTAGGGACTATCTCTAATTACACCGAATGTATTGAATGCTACTGCTTTGGCTTCTGTGTTGCCTTGCTCTGTGTGTCTTCTGTTCTCTCCTCGTCTTCTGCGTTCCACCATTAAATAACTCCCCAAGAGGCGGTAGTTATTCCTGGAGAAGGCGTCCCTAGCGAAACATTACGACTGGTCGGAGGTTTAAGGCAGTTAACAACATGTTAAGTACCTTGCGGTTAAGTGCCTGTGAAAAGCTTAACCGTAGGGTGGTTTATTGTCAGTGTCTTATATATCATCGCACAGTTTGGAACATATAGCACATGTCCCATTCATCATACGGTAAGAAATGTCAATTCATAGCTTTTCCGAGCAGCTACCTGGTCGAAGCCTAGTCTGACCAGGGTACCCATCGTGTAACCTCTGGAATCCTCACGACCAGTGAGGTCGTTAGCCTTAGGGGTTACGACCATGAAGACGTATGGTCTTTTATGTATTAAATTAATACATAGAGGTTTTAATCCTCGTCAGCTAGCCCCCGAACTTTAAATGAACAGGTCGTGTGAACACCTTCTTCCGATGAAGTTGTATCGAGCAGACCCCCATTTAATGCCATGACATTCGAGGTGATCTGTGTTCATTTTAAAGTTGAGAACTTGCCTTGGGAACCGAAGAGTTCCTCTGTCCGTTGGGCGAAAAAGAAGCTTTTTGCCGTTTGGACTTTTGTGAGTAACCTCCGGTCGTAATTTAAAGATCTGAGGCTATAAAATCCCCATCGCTAGACCTTTTGGAGTTTTTACACTTCCAGATCCCCTTTCTGATCCCCTTTGCCGAGAAAAAAAAATCTTTAGTCCTCTTTTCTTGTTCTTCCGACCACAAAACCTCCTACGAACACTACTCATCGTTGAGGATTTTCATCATGTCAAAGCAAATCACGAAGTGGTTGCCTTTGGAATTGAGCAAGAAAAAGCTTGAGGCGTTGGAGAAGGTTGGGATGCTCCGGGACAAGAATTTGATCAGATGGAGACCGGCGATTGGAGAGCACTTTCCGAGCCGTGAAGACGGAGAAATCCCTGTTTTCCTTGCCTACATCGAATGTGGGCTGAGGTTGCCGGTACACAAATTCCTTCTCCGTGTTCTTGAGTACTACGGGGTGGAATTGGTGAATTTGGCTCCAAATTCCATCGCCAATATCAGCATCTTCACATATTTGTGTGAAGCATACATGGGAGTGCCTCCGAGTTTAAGGCTCTTCAGGTATTTCTACCGAATGGTGATGGGGAGAACCACGGAGACTCCTGGAGAATGTATATTGCGCCTTCACGACGGGAAGGCCGATGTAATACCCCAAAAAAATTAAATCGGGAGAGAATAAATAAATCGGGAGAGAATAATTAAATCGGGAGAATGTTTCTCTTAGCAAAGCGATTGAACAGGAGAAAGAGGGGGTTTTAATATAATACTCCGATTTATTCTACGAAAGAAAGCGTTCAAAAGAGAAATTAGATATAAAAAAGGGGGGTTTCTGCAGTTCTTCGGCAACTTGGGCCTCGGGCCTTGGCCCAGGAGGCCCATGAGGGGCCGGCCACCAATAAAAGGAAGGGGGAAACCCTAGCACACTGTAGCTACAGTACCGCCGCCATCACTGTAGCATGGCTACTGTAGCACACCCTCTCCTCCGTGGTGGTGCCTCCCTTCCTCGCCGTCGGTGCTCCCTGCTGCCGATCAAGTGAAGAAAGGAAAGGAGATCACCTTCGCGGGGAGAGTTCATCGTCTTCCTGCGATTCTACAAGGGTAACATCGCGTGTTCTTCGCTGGTTGATGTGTATTAGTTGCAATAGATTTCGTTTGGTAGATCGAGTAATCAGCAGTTAATAGATCGTGTTCTGTCCAGTAGATTGAACGACGGTTTTCATGTCTTTAGATGTAGAATCTGGGGATCCAACCTCTTAGAGATAGTTGTGTTATGTCATTAGCTTTCCGTGGCCGCCAAGAACACCCAAATCCGATTAACGGTCAGAAAGTTATGAATTGTTTAGTGTCGCTGACCTGATAATCTGTCAACATCCAGACAGTCTGTAGAAATATGGGTTAATCTATTAGTTAAAGAAGAAATCAGAGGATCTCGTTATAACAAAAAATGTGGGTAATTTCCATACCTTTCCTTAAAGCTAAAGAACATAAGATTTGGACTTCCTTAGCCAAAGTTATGGTGATTTTAGTGTACTGTCCAGAGAACCCGATGTGAAAACTGATGTCATTTAATTTGGCTTGGTAGGGATAATAGATGTCAGATTCAGAAGGGCTCCTCAACTAGGTTTAGTTGGAAAATTTAATTACCTTTCCAGAAAGTATTAGAACACCTTATTTGGACCCCTGTAGAGAAAGTTATGTATTTTAGAAGTTGACTGTCCGCAGAGGAGGCAGATAGATCGGTAGAAATTGGAAAAATTGGAAACGCTTGGGAGTTTAGCGAGTTCTTTTGTGTTATTAATTATGCTTTTAGTCCAGTATGATTGTCTTAGCCTGGTTATAATTATGTTCAAGTGGGAGTTTGATCCCAGGGCAGCGCCCTTTCGCGTCCACCGCTCCCGCATTTGTTGAGGCAAGTATAATGATGGTTATAATATATATGGTTGAATGGCAATGTTTGATATATATTATGAGAATTTGTGTGTTCATGAATTGTGATGATGGCATAGTTGGTAATGTTCATGGTTGCTAGAGATTTGTGTTAGGTGTTAATCATGGATGTTTGATAGTTGTGAAGTCGATGTTTATGAGCTTTTGTAGTATGAATAGAATATTCATATGCAATGTTATTCTTGGATGCATGTTTGTATTAATTTGAGAATTTATACATATGCATCATGTTGGCTTATTGAAGTCTTAGTCATGTGATGACCAAGCAACTCTTGAGGTCCCCGTCATGTTGATGACGGGCTAAAGGTCCCCATGCTTATAAAGCATGGGCTTTGGTCCCCATACTTGCGGAGTATGGGCAATGGTCCCTGTGCCAGATGGCACAGGCATGGGTGTGCATCGACGGATGCACACTTTGCATTACCGGTAAAATGCAAAAGGGAAAGAGAAGGAAAAGGATCATTTTGAGCATATTGCATAGCATGTGTGTGTAAGGTGATTGATATGTGGTTTTGTAAAGTATAGTTGATGATTTATATACTTGGATGTTGTTGATGCCATTTATTATATTTGCTGAGTTTTGGACACACCCCTTGTTGTTTGTTGTGTTTTAGGTACCTTTACGAGATCGACATGCATGGGGTAAAGGAAGAATTAGACTTCTTGCACTTTTGCACGAACTACCCACCATAGAATGAAAGAAAAAAATTAACTAGGAGATGAACGAACTGTTTAAAGTACTCTTTTTGATTATTGCTTGCTTGGAGTAATCTGTAATAAATGAATAGTCATTTTGGATGCTTATGGTCTATTCCTTAGATGTTTAGTTGCTATGGATGTCATAGTAACGAATAGCCAGTTTTGATTATATCTTGTTTATTATGCAATCTGGATTATCTTTATTTGTTATAACTGCCTGTTGGAACCTCCAGTATAGGTAACTATACAAAGGAGGTTCTACCGAAATTTTGTAGGGTGTTTTAGCTTAATTACGTTTAATTATTTAATTTTGTAGCATTCCAGGCCTTAGTTAGGCTGGGGTGTTACAGCCGATGAGTACATTCATATGTACTCGAAATCCTCGTGGTCGTCATGGAAGAAGAACTGGTTCTACATGACGGCTACGAGGGATGATGGCCTCTACTTCGCCGGGATGAGAGCGAATGAAAACCCCAAGTGGAGAAAGACCGTGAAGAAGACAGGGGTGATCGGAAGATGGGTGGATGCCATCTACGACCTGCGAGTCAAGGGCTTGACCTCTTGGCATGCGGTGAGGGACTTCACCAAGCGCCAGATTAGCCCGCTGAAGCTTCGGACTCATTCCCTGATTTGGTCCATCGGTCGTGATGAAGCTATCTCAGGAGGTGGTAAGTCTTCGAGAGAAACTCCGACCAGTATTTTGTTATTTGATTATGGTACTACCTTAAAATCTGCCATTATTCCTTTTGCTTTTTAAAGCCCTTTCTCCTGAGGAAATCAGAGAGCGGATCAGCCGATCCGCTCTGGAGACTGGTGTGAGAAGGCCGATTCCCGAGATCTTGGCCATAGTTCCTATCAAGAGAAACTAGCAAGGCTTAAGGTAAATAATCAAAAACTTCTTTTATCATGTATACTTATTCTCGATCAGATTTTTGATCATGTTATATTTCTGCAATTGGTTGGATTACTTAATTACTCGGGGTGAGGGTCAAGATCCCACCGTGGTTTCAACCGATTCGCGCCTCGATGCAATGGAAGAAGATGAATCTCCGAGGTAATAGAACATTTCGGATGAATATATATGTAGTTTAGATAAAGATTTCATCACCTAACCAAATTCGCTTATTGGTTGGTGGAGAAGGTCAAGGCCGGCGGAAGGCGTGATCAGGAGGTCGTAAACCCTGACCGGTCGTTGACGACCGGATAGTTGTTACTGAAACAACTGGTCTGGAGGTTGATGAAACCACTCCGCCCGACCAGATGGTCAAGGACGTAAACCTCGACGAGCTGATCGAGGGCATCGCTTCCGACATGTTGTTGGATGATGCAACGGGTTTAACCAACTCTGCCGGTTTGGAACCGGCAAAAGCAGGAGAAAAAAAAGGAAAGGTGACGACACAAAGTTTACCCTTCCGCGATTCAAAGTCAAATCTCAAAAACTAACCAGGTATGTACAAATGAAAAATGGTCGTATAAGCGCATACCTCTTTTAATTTCTTGATGATTTGATTTTGAACTTCCCTTCTTTGCTTTGCGTAGGTCTTCTGGTGTTCCGGTCGTTTCCGATCAGAACCTTCCTGAGGACCAGGCATTCGTGGAGATCCCCGACCAGAGTGCTTCCCAGGATAGAACTCCCGAGGAAAAAGTGGTCGAAGAAGCCCCCGAGCAGGTGTCAAGGCCTACGGTCGAGTTGGATCCAATGGTGGTTCTAACTCCTTCTACGGAGGTAGATACCCCTAAAGGCCCTCAACCGGTTCCGACCAATGTTGGTAATTCCTCTCAACCTGACAGATTATAGCATTAGCTTCTAAAATTCATATCTTTTGATCTAGAAATCCATCAATTATGAAATTTAACTTTATGGAATCATAATGAAAATACCTACAAATCTCATGGAGACCAACTAACCCAATTCGACCGTCTCCAAGATCAAATTTACAGATCTATATTCGCTGCACAAGTCTTGAGACTGAATTAGCACCCAGTCTTGCGAAATTCATAGCTAATTCGTCGTTTATCCAAAAATTATGAATTAGGACTTTCTGGAAAGATAACACAATTCCCCATATAACTATAGTAGACCCTAAACATAGATTCTGCCTAGAACTATCTCAAACTCGCGCGTCAACAGATCACAGATTAAACCGATCTACTACAGCAGCTTCCATCTAACATATGGAGACATTACGCACAAGATCGATCTACAAAAACTAATTGGGATCACGAATTTACCCACAAGAATGACACGGGATGCCGCTGAAACCTTCGCGAAGACCTCCCTCCGCATTCTTCCTCTTCCCTTCCCTTTTCCTCTCTTCTTCTCCCTTCTTCTTCCTCTCCTTTCTTTCTCTTCTTCTTCCTTCTCTTGGTAGAGCGGCGGAGGAGGGTGGTCGCCTCTGATACCACATGCTACAGTATGGCGTGGTACTATAGCAGAGGCTAGGGTTTTGGAGAAAGGCACCTCCCCTCTTAACTCCACTAAAAAGGTCGGCCCATTTGGCTAGAACGCCTTGGGCCGAAAGCCCAAGGTCCAATCCTCCCTCAAAAGATTCTGAATTTTTTGTAGTAATTTTCCTCTCAATTTAATGTTCTTCTCTCTAAACTTTATTGCATTCACTTGAATATTCGGGATATTACAAAAAAAAAACCCCTCTAATCCTCTGTTAAACTCTTTTCTATTTGGTCCTTCTCCCCAATTTAAATATTCCCTCTCGAATACTCTTTCGAATCCATCTGGGGCATTACAGAGGCTTTTACCAAAGAGTTGAGCAATGGCGAGCGCCTCCTACCTCAGACCCAAGAGGAATGATGAGGAGAAACGGAGGCGAAAGGGGGGTATTATCCTCGGATCAGGACGGAAATGGTCACGGCGAGAGATGGCGAAGCTCTAGGAGTGGCTGGAGTGGTGGTGCATCCACGGCGTGACCGTTGCATGGACGGAGGTGCGGACGCCGCGTCGAGCTCAGCTCCTGAGCTTGCCAGCGCGCTGGAGAAGAAGGTCTGCGCCGCGGGGCCCACTTGCAAGTGACACAGTTAGGCGCGGTCGCACCCTGGCTCGGGTCGGTAAGGTTCGGACCGGGGCGTTAGGACCACACAATTTAAAATGGACGATCCGGATGTGTGGCAACTTCGGACGGTCCGAACGGCCCACTTAATCCTGATCGTTGATTTCCAATTGGACGGTCCACGTGATTTGGGTTGTTCGAACGGTCCGAACGGCCCACTCAATCAAGACGTTGATTTCCAATCGGACGACTCAAAGCGAAGGGTTAAGTGGTGTGGTGCGGCTGAGTTGGTTGGGTTCGGCCGAGTCAAAGTGGCTCGGTCGGCCCAACAATGAAATCAAGTTTTTGGATAAACAGGCTGAGATGGTTTGGGAATTTTTAGAGAGAGTTTAATAGCTCCAAAAATTCCAAATTTTTTAAGGAAGGTCACTGGATCTGAGAACAACCTTGTGTAATTTTTCCAGAACTTTTCATGCAATGCATTTCTTTCTAGAAAATTCACAAGTTGCTGCCCTAGGGTTTTGACCATGAGTCAAACTGGTTTGACTGGTCTTATAGAAATAGTAAATAATTTCTAAAAATTATGATTTTTTTCAGAGGGTTCACCAGAGTGATCTAGGAGGTAGGAAAATATTTCCAGAGGATGGTCACAAGGTTTGCTTAAGGATTTTTCAAGGACTATACTCCCATCAATTGAGGCATTGATCTTTGAAAATAGGAAACCCTTGGGAAAAATTTCCAGAAAATTTCAAATGACAACATGAGGCATCAAAAGTTTTAATTTCTCCTCATTTTTATACATTTCAAACACAAACCATTGTTTGGGATGTTACAGCTAGTCCATCGGCCGATAGATTGAATTGAATCTTGATGAAATTTGAGGAATATATGGCTTGAATTATGTTGAAATTAAGGTTTGTGTCCAAATCTTCAAATCTGGTTTTGTGGACTTGTTGGGTAGGTTTTTGTTGTTTGTTGGACTTGGATGGGTGATAGGGTGATGAAGGGAAGTTATCCTGGATTCGTGTAGCCTCGTCTGGGTATTTGAGGACCAGTCTGTGGTGTGATGAACCAAATCTTACGTGCAACCACACGCCGGGATAATGGCGAAGGCTTGGCTAAATAATTTGTTGTGTGTTAGCTATCAAAACACAATTAGATTGACAATTATTGTTGTTACTGTTTAATTGTTGTATTGTCAATCTAGTGGGGGCATGTTAAGTGTTGTCTTACTTTCCCTTAAGGGTCTCTTTGCGCAAGGGACTTACTTACACAACATGGTTCACCTGTGGTTCAGGCGACCGTTCAGTCTGCCATGGGATTCTGCTCCTCGGGTGGTTTGATAGTTAGGACATAGTATTGAAACGGCCTCGTTATGCTATCTCGGTCACACTCTTAAGGAAGAGTGCATTGGCCGACATTGAGAGGTATGCATATCGTGTGGGTAAATTTGTACAACTCTGCAAAGAACTAAATCTATTCGAATAGCCGTATCCCCAGTTATGGACATCACTTGTGGAAAAGCATGCACAATTAGCTTATGAGGAATTGGGGTTTGGGTTATGTTTAGAAATGTTATGTTGAGAAATGTATGTTGTCACGAATGGAAAGTTCGTGTGTTGATTATAATTGGAGTATATATTGTTGTTGATCACGAATTTGGTAATACCTACTGTTATATAATATTTCAAAAAGTTTTAACAAATGGCAATTAGAATCTATATCGGTTATCTCAAAAAAAAAACTTGATTTGTGCTGGAAATTGCCTAGTGTAATAGCCTTCCTTTGACACTGGAATGCATTAAATATATGTTGCTATTCGTAAGTCTTGCGAGTGCGTTTTTGTACTCAATTGGATTGTCCATGTTGCAGGTGAGAAGTCGTTTGAATCGGGTTTTGGTACGACAAGTGCTACGACTTTAACTCCAATTGGTTGCTTGTGGGTTTGGGCATGCCAACTCGGTTTCTCTCTTTTTATTTCTTTATTTACTTCCGCTGCGATTTATTATCTTATGCTTAAATTTGGCCGGTCGGTCCTCACATGCAAAATTGGACCATATGGTTCTATTTGTTGAAGTTATATTAATGATTCTATTCTCTTGTATGATTGTGTATGGATGTGATTGCAATGTTGTGTTTGGATATGTGCATCTTAGCCACTGATCCTTGGGGGCTAACATGAGACACATATCCGGGCACTCGGAATCGTTTTCATTTCAGGTTAAGTGTTGTGCTTTCGGTGTAATCACTTAGTTTGGAACAGGTCCGATCCAGGGGGCTTACAGCAACAAATTTTTCACCTCCTTTGAACTCCAATCAAGAATTTCTTGCTTATCAAATGTCAAAAACAAGAATATACATCCTTGTGTATCTTCAAAAATCTTTCATATCCTTTATATCAATTGGGTTGTCATCAATTGCCATAATGATCAACTAGGGTTCATACATTGTTTTGATTTGAGCTTCAAGAAAAATGTTTTGTAAATCGGTATGACCGCAAGAAAGAAGAGGTGCCAGGGATAAAAGAACCGGAGCCATGCACTTTCCCGGTAGCTGGTCGGGAACGGTAACCGGCCGGTTACCAGTTTTCCTGAGAAAAATCCGGATGAAATTCGTTTGAATTTCATTAAAAACTAGTCAAATTTTGAAATTTAGAATTTGGACTTGCAAAACCCAGCAAAACCGGCCGGGATTTTGTATCCCGGACCCCGGCCGGGCTTTTTTCCCTAAGCGATACTACCGCAAGTCGGTAATACCGATACTTATATGGTGGTATGTATTTTCCAAAGAGAATATTTTAAGTGCTTTTTATTCTCTCTGAAAATCGGAACGACCGTATTTAAACTGCAGTACTACCGTAGGTCAATAGTGCTGATATCTATATGGCGGTACGTAAATAACAGAGAGTATGTTTTTGGGAGTTTTGATCTCCCTTGAGAGAGAGTATGTTTTTGGGAGTTTTGATCTCCCTTGAGAAACGGTTTGACCGCATGATTTGAGCGGTACTACCGGAGTGCGGTAGTACCTATATTTTAATGGCGGTTCATTTTTTCCAAAGAAGGTGTATTTCTGAGATTTCTTGAGCTCTAGAAAACGGTAGCTCTATTCTAGCCGAGTGGTATTACCGCGCTACAGTAGTACCGATTTTTAGTTGGTGGTAGTACCACAACCTTTTCGTAACGGCTAGTTCAGAGCATTAAATGACACTGTTCTGACCGTTGAGCAAAAATCGGTAGTACCGGGTCTTCAACGGCGGTACTACTATAAATCCTGATTTTTTTCAAAAAAATGGTTGTAACGGCTAGAATTGTTGGTGAGGGGTATAAATACCCCCCACCTGTTTTCTAGCAGTAACTCTTGAGACTATTGAGCATTATACTCTTTCATTGAACTCTCTTGGGCTCACATACACTCTTCAACTACTCATTTGCATTGAATTCTCATTCTTGATGTAGTTGAGAGTATTCAAGTGCATTGATTCATTAGTTGATCATTTAGGCACTTGTAATTCCTCAAGCAAAACTTGTTATTTATTAATCTTGGTGCTTGCCAGCACCTAGACGACTTGAATGAAGAAATTGTTGGAACTATGCCCTAGAGGCAATCATAGAGATTATTATATTTCATTATGTTCATAATATTGGATAATATGTTATCTTGTTCCCAGAATAATATCATTAATATTTATTATCAAGTATGTGACTTGATTGTGAAACTCTATATTTCTACGATGATTATTCTTAAACGTTCCCTGGTCGGAAACATCTGAGGACACATATGAATAGACTGGCATATGTATTGGTTGATGGCTATATTTCACAGGTCATGGATATGGAGATATCAAACCAATAATATGGACACCATGTTAGAGAACATGGTGTTGGATAAGATCCACTTTGAGACACCATTGAGATTGTTATGATTCTATGTGTCATTAGTTGGTCTCAAGCAATGATGATATATAATCCTTAGATCTGAGATCAGCATGGTTTCCTACATGTGTAATAGCACTCTTAGGGGTTTCCAAACACTGCTCGTAACTGGGTAGTTATAAAGGTAGTTTTCGGGTATGCTAAGAAACATGTAGAGGAATGTGACTGGTCGGATATGGGATTTGGCCCTCCTAACATAACAGGAGAGGTGTCTCTGGGCCCCTCGTTGTGGTTGGATAAAGAAAGTGCATGGTCAGAGAGGCGCCATCGCCGTTGTTCTTTGCGCTTTGAGGACGATCCGCGATCTTCACAAGGAACTACAGAGGTTCTTTGGAGGAGATGATCGACTCGCGAGGACTTTGGATAATCGACTCGACCATCGCATCGACTTGCTCGACGCCGATGATCGACTCGACCATCGTGATCGACTTGCTCGACGCCGATGATCGACTATAACCACTACATCGACGCGCTTCACGCTGGACCAGTCGCTCCAACTCTTCTTCACGCTCTCAAGCGCCTAGTGGTAACGATATGTGATCTTCTACTTGCACGGTTTCCTGGTTTATGTCGTAGAATTTTTGAATTGTTAGCTAGCATAGCCTACCCGTATCCCTACAGAAATTGCACAGTGAACTCTTCAAGGAGATTGTGAAGAGTCCCGGCAAGATTGTGATTGGTGTTGTGCTCACCAACTCCGGTGTCGATGTCTGGAACTCTCGTCCCAGAATGGACAAACATGAATATAATAAAAGAATATGGAGAGTACTATCTGTTTGCCAAAATACTTAAAATGGTGAATGTGTATTGCCAAGAATATGCTCTGATTACAGGGAAAGTGACTGTGAATACACGTGGATTAGGGCTTGGATGTGAATTTATGTTACAAGGGCACTTAGGCCAAGCTATGTATAATTTTACAAGCATTGGCAGTTAACTACGGTGGTGCCAATCATCGCGTCTCTTCTCGCCAAACGTCGCGTCCCTTCGTGATTACCGTTATCGCCGATATCTCCATGTGCAACCGCTATTAATTGCACGTGGGTAACCGCTCTCTAGGACCTCCTCTGCAGGCGAGAGGTCCTAGAGATGTCTTGGAGAGGTCTTTGAGGAGGTCCTGGAGGAGGTCTTGCTGACTTTATAGGCCCACCTTCCGACTGTTCAATTGATCTTGGACCCAGAAAGCTAACTTGGGCCCAGCAAAACCGTGCTTATTTATTAATAAGTGAATACTTGGATAATTGACTGGTCAACAATCCTCGTCAGCTAGCCCCTCAACTTCAAGTGAAAATAACTTACTTGAAGAGGTTTTTAACCAGAATTGGACTTGGTCAAGAAGATAATTTTACTTGAGTTGTAAATAACTATTTCTTTTAAGAAGCTAGATCATTAATCATATTTATGAAAACAATTCCCGAAGGGACAAATATGTTTTAGTCTTCATTGATTTATTAGGAACAAACTCTAATAAAATCTTACATGTTAAACTTCCATCAGGTTTATTTAATTCCACCGTAAATTACTGGCTTATAAATAACCTCCAGAAGGGCAAGAAGAAGAAACATCCTCTTAGAGGCTTTCTACCTTCCCTGTCTCCACTTTATCGTAGACCACTCAAACTTCTTCAGTTTGAGTAGATGATATATCATGGGTAGACATCATGAAGAAGATAGATTTTATAGAATAAATTTGACTTTTTGAAAAACTTGATGTTATAATCTCTGGATTTTACGCTTCCAAGGTTTTCAAGAAGTCAATTCATTCTGTGAAATCTCTAAGGAGTTGATGAAAGGAAAATCCTGATGATCAGGTGATCTTCTCTTAAAACATATACCAAGGTAACTCAATGAACACAAGATGAGGACAACTTTTAAAAAAGAAAAGACTTTCCAACTACATTTTCCTTACACATCTCTAACGCGCGGAACAACCTCCTTGACCGAACGTGACGTGTCATGTCACCACCAATCAAGGTCCAGTTGTTACATCCTTGAGGTAGTGGGTTTTAAATGCGCCAAGGGTATATATATGGATCTTTTACCTCTCCTCAGGCACGTTTTCACCCTACTTTCTTTTCACTTTTCCTATCACTGAGTACCTTTCGTCCTCCACAAACCTTCGAAAAGAAGGAACCTACAGTTCACCATTGAATCAAGACAATGGCGGGATGGAAATCATCGATGCTAATAGTAGAGGAACTCCAAGGACTGGAACAAGATGGACATCTTCCAGAGAAGGCTCTCATCAGGTAGTGTGCACCGGAGAGAGAGGTTGAACCAAACCCTCCGGCCGGTTTCACGGTATTCTTCGTGCCTTACCTCCGGGCAGGCCTTCGCTTGCTTGAGAGTGATTTTTTATTGAAGTTCTTAACCATTATGGAATTGAGTTGGTTCACCTTGTACCGAATTCAGTCCTGGTACTTAGTGTTTTTGCCCATTTGTTTGAGGCGTTTTTAGGGATAGCCCCTAGTCTGGGGTTGTTTAGGTTTTACTACCAAATTATCCGCAACAAGAAAGGTGCTGGTGCTTTGGGCTCTTTTTATTTTAAATTTCAAGATACCAGTAAGAGAGTGTTCCCTTTCTTGGCTACCAAAGACGCTAACCAGTCATGGAACAAGGAATGGTTTTATTCCGAACTTCCGAAATAAAGTAGAATTACTTACAATCGTAGTGCACCACTGGAGTGGTCCACCAAGAACCAAGCTGCTGATAAGGACATTAAGCTCTCAGAAGATGAGAAGAAAATGGTCCTGGTGATCAGTAACCTGGTAGAAGGAGGTCTGTCTGGGTGAAAGATCATTCACGACTTCCTTAAGAACAAGATCTTCCCTCTTCAGAAGAAAGAGATATTATCTTGCAATTGTGATGTCCCTGAGAATTGTAATATTTTACTCATCGCCTTTATTTGAACTGAATTTCATAGAAAAAGTAAGTAACTTTTATTGTATTGCAGCTCTCTCAGAAGATGAGGTCCTAACTAGGACCTCGGTTTTGTTAAAGGATTGGGTTCTAGAAAAGGAACCAATCGATTTAGAGGAGCAGCCCCCAAGCTTGATTGGGGCGACTTTATCATTGAGGAAAGATCGCACAGTGGTAAGTATTTATAGAAATTAATTAAACATAAGCATATTTACTTATCATGTCTAATTTTTATATTTCTGGACAGGCGACATCAAAGAAACGTTCCATCTCGGATGTTGGTGCGAGCTCTTCTCCTTCTTTGGCAAAGAGTGCAAGGATTACCTCTAGACCTCCTGTTGTGCTAAAGAAGACAAAACCCACATCTAACTCAACATTAGCTTCTCCAAGACCTCTCGCCTTAGTTCCTACTCTCCCAAGATCTTCCACCCGAAAGGTATCAAAAACAAAAGCAAAAACTTCTATTTCCAGATATGTCTCTAACCCCCCGCCAGTGTCTTCTATATCAACTTTTTTGGCCGGGATGGTCTAGGGTGAAGGATCATCAGAAGAATCAGAAGAGGAGGTCCCTCTTCAGAGGATTCCAAGGCCAAAGACCTCCCTGGCCTTAATTCCTTCTTCGACAGAGCAAAGGAGAGGACCCACTTTCACTGTAAATGAGGATTTTATGTCGCTCCTTAGTGAAAGCAGCTTTGAAATCGAGTAAGTTCTTCGATTATTCTTTTATAATTTTGGTTTTAAAATGATTAACCTCTTCTTTTCTCTTTTAGCCTTGATTTGCCATCAGACCCTGAAAGGGGTCAATTGACTGCTCAAGAGCAATATTCACCACCAGTTGTATTGGCGGTAGAAGAATCCCCTGGCAGAAGAGATTCTCTTTTTAATACCTTGCATAATCTGACCATTGGCCCTTTCTACTGCTCCATTACTCTATGGATGTGCCACGGAAGCAAAGCAGATTTTAGTACCAATTTCATCGCAATAATCCTGAAACACGTCACTAATAAACTAGCTCCCATTGTCTGTGATAAGACGACCGGGTACCCCAAATCTTGTAACAATGTTTCACACAAAGAATCTCTTTGCTGCTGTGGCCATTATACGAACGACTGGCTTAGCTTCTATCCACTTAGTGAATGTATCGATGGCCACAAACAAGAACTTATACCCATTGGGTGCTTGTGGTAGTGGTCCAACTATATCAATGCTCCAAGTCGAAAAAGGCCATAACAAGGGAATGGTCTGTAGTTGATAAGATGGTTGGTGTACTTGTCTGGCATGAAACTGACATTGCTCACAGGTCTTAACAAGGTGAATGGCATCTTGTAGAGCGGTGGACCAGTAATAGCTATGTCGAAAAGCTTTACCAACTATTGTTCTATAGGATGCATGTGTACCACACAAGCCCCCATGTATTTCTTTTAGTAATTTTATCCCAGAGTCTTGGAATATGCAATGCATAAGAACACCATGTGCTCCCTTCCTGTACAATGATCCCTCGACAAGCTTGTACATGCGTGCTCTTCGAATTAACCTATCCTTCTGTTGAGGATCATCGGGCAATGCCCTTGATGCGAGATAAGTGGTCAATGGTTTTATCCACTTTGCATCTTGCTCAATGACCCCGACCTCTGAGGTGGTCGGACCTGTTTCTATTGAAGGTTGTGTAAGGTATTCGACAAAAACACCTGTTGGAACAGGCGTTCGTGAGGAACCCAATTTCGATAACTGGTCCGCTAAGGAGTTTTCCTTGCGTGGTATATGTTGGACTTCAAAGTCCTCGAAGTGTTTTTCCAACTTCCTCACTTCACCCAAGTACTGAGCCATTATCTCATCGGACAGGTTGTATTCCTTTGATACCTGGTTTACGACTAACTATGAATCTCCCTTCGCCAAAAGCCGATGGACTCCGAGGGATTTGGCTGCTCGAAGCCTAGCTAGAAGTCATTCATACTCTGCCACGTTGTTAGTGGCAGAGAACAAAAAATGTATGACATATTGGAGTTGATCACCCTGTGGTGTTATCAACAAAACCCCAGCCCCTGAGCCTTTAAGCTCGCGGGAGCCATCAAAGTACATTGTCCAATGATCATCTGGCCCTGGACTTTCTTGAGGTTGATCCTCAGTGTTCGTCCATTCAGCCACAAAGTCAGCTAGGACTTGGCTTTTTATGGCTGTTCGGGCAGTAAAATGAAGATCGAATTCTCCAAGTTCTACTGCTCACTTAGCTATACGACCTGTTACTTCTTGGTTATGGAGTATATTTCCAAGAGAAAAAGGACGAAGGTACTGTGTTTTTGTGGGATTAAAAATAATGCCTTAGTTTTCTGAAAGTCATCAGAAGAGCATAAATTAGCTTTTGAACCTCAGGGTATCTCTACTTTGGTCCGTGTAAGACCTCACTTACATAGTAGATGGGTCGTTGAGACCCTCCTCTTTCTGCAATAAGTACTACGCTGACCACATTTGGTGTTACTGCCAAGTAAACTAGTAAAGGCTCACCTTCTAAAGGTGAAACCAATACCGGAGGATTTGAGAGATAAGCCTTTAAGCCTTCGAAGGCTTTGTCAGCTTCTTCGGACCATTGAAACCCCTTATTAATCTTGCGGATTACCTTAAAGAAAGGTAATCCACGTTCTCCTGTTCGAGAAATAAAACGACTAAGAGCCACCATTTGACCAGTTAAGGCTTGGACCTCCTTCACTGTGGAAGGTGGTCGCAATTGTTCGATGGCTCGAATCTTCTCGGGATTGACTTCAATCCTACGAGAACAAACAAGAAAACCAAGCAATTTGCTAGAACAAACTCTGAAAGTACACTTTTTGGGAATAAGCTTTATTCTATGTTTATTTACATTTTCGAAAGTCTCTGCGAGATCCCTCAAATGGCCATTCTTAGAACTACTTTTTACAACGAGGTCATCTACGTAGGCCTCTAAATTACGCCCCAGCTGACTACTGAAGGTTTTCTGCAACAAACGCTGGTATGTGGTCCCAACGTTTTTTAACCCAAACGGCATCTTAACATAGCAGTAGACACCGAAGGGAGTGATGAAGGCAGTCTTTTCTTCATCTTCTTTCACCATGCTGATCGTTAGATTTCTTGACCAGGACTGAGTTTGCAAGCCACTCGGGGTGATCAACCTCCCGAATAAAGCCAGCTTCAAGGAGTTTATCGAGCTCTGCTCTGATAGCTTCTTGACAATCCAATAAACGCCCCGATCTTTGCTTGGTGGTTTTTCTCGTCAATGGCTAGCTCAGGCTCTATCACCTCCCTTGGGACCTCGAGCATATCAAATGGCTTCCACGTAAAGATATCTGAGTTGGCTCGGAGGAAGGTGAGGAGCTTGTCTTCCTATTTCTCACTTAGTCCCGTGCCAATCCGGACTGTCTTGGATTGGTCATCGGGGCCGAGTGGTACAACTTTGATCTCCTCATTAGGTTGAGGAGCGGCCTTGATCTTCGCGGATTTCCCTGCTTTATCCTCCAAAGTAAGATCTTTCAGAGGCAACTGATCGATAAGTTCTAATGACTTACGATCACATGAAAGCGCGACGACCTGGTCACCTTGCACCATGATCACGTCTTTTGGACCAGGGATCTTAATCTTCTGGTAGGCACGATGCGTAGCTGCCATGAATTTTGTTAGAGAATGTCTTCCCAAAATAGCATTATAAGCAGATTCAAAATCAACAACCTCGAAAGTAATTAATTCAGTTCAAAAATTAGCAATTGTACCGAAGGTTACTGGTAAAACCACTTGCCCCATTGGTGTAACCGACATACCAGGCACTATCCCATAGAAGGTACTTGTCATTGGTTTAATTTTAGAACGAGGAATTTGCATCTCATCTAAAGTGTTTACGAATAACAAATCTAGAGAACTACCACTATCTACTAATACTCTCCCTACCCTGCAATTACTTATTGTAGGGGAAACTACTAGTGGTAATTTGCGAGAAGTAGACATACCTTTTGGGACGTCCTCCTTGTTGAAGGTCAGGGAGGTCTCTGACCACTTAAGGTATTCCGGACGACCAGGTGGGGCTTCAACGTTGTTGACATCCCTCCATGCCGTCTTGTACTACCGCTTAGAGGTGTAGGCGGCTGAACCCCCGCAAATGACGTTGATGTGGTGTTCCATTCTTTGGAATGGCATTTCTGTGTCCTTGTCATTTTCTTGGACCTCTGGCGGTCCGTTATCTTCTGGCGGGACAGGCATTGAACCTTTCCCGTCGTAGTAATCCTCCATCTGCATCTGCCAAGTATGGCAGTTGCGGAGGTCATGGCCAGGAACCTTATGCAATGGGCACCAGAGCCCATTGCTCCTGGATGTACTTGTAGAACGTGGGGCAGTCAGGTCGTTTGAATGACCTCCTTGCCTCCTTTTGGTCCAAGGACCTTTAGTCTTGTCGTAGGGTGGTCGTTGGTCAATTGTCGCGACCTCCCTGGTGGACTGCTTGGACCTCCCCTTTTCCTTTCTCTTGGGTTTACATTTACTGCTTGTGGAGCCCTTAGACCTCTAGGATTTCTTTTCCTTGACCTCCTTGAGGCCTGGTTGAGGAGGAGTGGTCCCCTTATCCACCATCCGATTCCATTTCACTGCCTCGTTGGCATCGGGGTATTGATCTGCCATGTCGAAAAGTTCCAACACGGATCTGGGCAGGTTGATGTTGAGGTCTTCCATGAACCTTCGATATCTCACCGCCTGTTAAAAGCTCGAATTACAGAGTCGTCAAAAATATTAGGGATAGTATTACAGACTTCTATAAAACACTTCACAAATTGTCGTAAATTTTCCTCAGGGGTTTGACAAAGCCGATGTAAATCATCTTCCTTCCCTGGTTTTGCATAACAACTTTTAAAGTTATTTTGCAATGCATTACAGTGCATCTCCCAGTTATGTATGGATCCTTCAGGTTGGTTGAATAACCAAGTCCTAGCGGAACCTTTTAAAACTGTGGGTATATAATTGGCCTTTACCTTACCATCGCCTCCAGTAGCTTGGATGGCGGTAGTGTGGATTTGGAGGAATTCCGACGGGTTTTGTGTTCCGTCGAAAGTCTCCATATGCCCTGGATTGAACTTTTCTGGCCAGGTGACGTCCCTCAATCCAGGGGAAAAAGCTTTGCATCCTGCATAAGGTCCAATACATTGCCATGTATTACGACGATTATTATGACCGACAGGAGATCTAGGACGTCTGCTATGTCCCGAAAAATGAGTGTCATGCTCACCTTGGTCTTGGACACAACGACGCTTCCCGCCAAGCGTCGGCAGTTAACTATGGTGGTCGCCAATCATCACGTCTCTTCCCGCCAAACGTCGCGTCCCTTCGTAATGACCGTTATCACCGATATCTCCACGTGCAACCGCTATTAATTGCACGTGGGTAACCGCTCTCTAGGACCTCCTCTGCGGGGGAGAGGTCCTAGAGATGTCCTAGAGAGTTCTTTGAGGAGGTCCTAGAGGAGGTCTTGCTAGGCCTCCAGAGGGAGTTTTGGGGACGGTCAAAGAAAAGACTTTATAGGCCCACCTTTCGACTGTTCGATTGATCTTGGGCCCAGAAAGCTAACTTCGGCCCAACAAAGCTGTGCTTATTTATTAATAAGCGAATACTTGGATAATTGATTGGTCAACAATCCTCGTCATCCGGAGCAGAGGAAGAGCAACTCTAGTGATCAAGGATTGAGGCTTAATTTATGGAGCTAGCTTGATTTGTTTAAGCTTTCTCAACGTGGACTAGTGAAGACCAGCAAGTCTTCGATGACACGGAAAAAACTTCATTGTCTCCTCTGTGGTTTATTCTTGTCTTTACTACTTTCGTATTTATATTTCTAGCAATTCACTTGTGTAGAATTGCTTAGCTAAAATTGTATCTAGCTTTGACATAGTTCATAATTGTCTTAAATAGCTTAGTAGGTTCTTCTCTACATTTGTTCTAGGAAGCTTTGTTAAGACATTCTTATTTAATATTATCAATTAGTCAAAAAGTTTTAAAACCTCCTATTCACCTCCTCTAGTCGGTTATCCTTGATCCTACACTCGCCACCGGCCTCCATGACCCAGGTAGCCTCTTCTCCTAACCTTAAGCCCACCTTTCTCCCTCTCTACGTGCCGTGCCTTGGCTTGACCCGGTCCTTCTCAGTCGCAGGTGGTGGGCATGGCTGCACGTCAATTTGAGTGACCCATTTTGTGCTAGCGAACGGTCGACGGCTTCGTAGGTCACCAACGGGGCGCTCGGCTTGCTCAGCACATCTATCACTGGCTACCAATTTTTTCGCACTGATTTGGGCAACCCGTGCTATAGAAGGGTATGGTGGGGCGAGTGGTCCGCAGATCGCATGCTTCTTGCTCATATGCGCCAAAGAGGATTGATGCAAGGAAGTTTGATTAAAGATGTCTCCCGATGCCATGCTCAAGGTTTGCTGTCGCTGCTCCTTGCATCTTGGGGATTAGGAATACTTTCCATTTGTTGTGAATTCTCTATTGGAGTTTTTCTTACATTAAGTTCTCACTGTAGTGTTGGATTAGCTGTATGCCATGTGCTCGATGAAATGTGTACAAGAGTAACAATACTGGTGTAGGCTACCATTGTTGTTGCAGGTGAGTTGCATTTCCTCCAATCTGCAATCACATGTGAACTCTGTGCATTGATATTAGGTAAGGGTTCAAGCTGTTATGCTTATGTCATTAATCAGATTGTTCTAGTTGTGTTGCTTGTGATGAATCAGGTGGCCCAACACACTCTGGCTATTTGCTAAATGGAAGGTCAAACACTAGAATAGAGGTAAGAGTTGTCCAATTCCAAACTTCTGTCATGATCTGATTATGTGTGCTCATCCTCAATGTAATGCAGATAAATTGTTATTCAGTATTATGTAACTGAATTGTATTATGTAACTGAATTACTAATGTTGTCATTTGATTTCATTCTTTGGACTGCAGCTGGTGACATTGACTGATTAACAAACTGATGTAATAGGATTCTGATGCGCGTCATCATGCATCTATATCTTTACCATCTGATATATTTATATATACTATTATGGATGATGTTTCTGTGGATTTAAGAATTCTTTCGTCCAGAACAATGTTTAGCCCCCTGATTTTATATTCTTTACAATTCCTTCTATGTGGTTTGCATGTAAGAGCAAAACAATTAGGAGGTGGTACCTCAATTACTTTCCACTGCCTATTGCAGGAAAGGGGGCAAAGGTACTAGATAATGGAAGGGTGTGACCCTGATTTTTTATTGGAGATAATCTGAGGGTGTCACATGATTATCGATGGGATGTTTAGCTGGAATATCATGTTTTGCAAGGTTGTTATTTGCCAATTTCTTTCTCCTTTGATTTTGGTGGTGCATTGGTGCTTTTGCTTCTTATGTGACAGTTTTGATCAAATAGCATCAGTTCCTCTCCTAAATGGCATGTCGGCAGCTCCTAGTAGAGTTGAATATGATCAATCCTAGATTTCACTAGACGACTGACCGATTGGCAATGTTGACGGTGAGGGAACCATCAGCCATGGTATGGCGGTCCGAGATGGGCATCGATAGTGGGGTGTTTCGTGATGATGGAAAAGTGTAAGGTAGCTGAGTGGGGGCACTGGCGCCGCCTCACCCGAGATGTCACCATGACAGTACTGGACTACTGGTGGATAGGAATGCAATATCGCTTGTTTATCCGTCTATCCTTGGATAGTTATCCTAATGGAGGTAGATATGTTCTTCCTTTGTGCTAACAGGCATGTTCATGCGCAAAAAGTGTTGCCTGATGGGTAAACGGGCATGGCACGGGCGACCAATACATGTGCCCACTCCGCTCGTTTACTTGCCAACTAACATGTGGGCTCAGCCTAATAAACCAACAGCCCAATCGTCCAACTTCCAACTACAAGTAACCTTGCACCTCATATGCACGCACAAATCTTGCAAGGCACAAGTGTCGTCACCAATCCTCCACGCCTCCTGTAACATCCCAAAAATCCCAATTTTGGGAAAGTATAATGAAAATAAGTGGGAGAATGATGTTGAGCATTTTTTTTTGTGTGAAAAAACTATTTTAGCATGATTTGTGAACTTTTATATAGATCAAATACTGAAATTACATGCAAACAACCACTTGTAAAAAAATTTCGAGAAAATCACAGAACAGATAAAATCTTGAAAATTTTACACAAGAAACTACACTGTGTCAGAAGTCCTCACAAAACTTTTCATAAATTTTGGAGCCTGCTAGATAGGTTTAGAAATTTGGCAAAGTCTCAGCATTTTTTTGGAAATTCAAAATTCTATTTGAATTTCCCGCCGGGCCAATGGGCCGAAATAGCCATGGCCCATCTGCTCTCAAGCTCACACCAGCTCGCGCCAGCCCCACTCCTCTCTCGCTGACGGTGTGGCCCTACTCGTCAGATGTCTTCGTCCACCTCTCGCCACGCCTGCGCGCTCGTGTTGCACCTGCTCTGCCCCCGGTTCACGACTGTCGCCCACCGTTTTGCACTCCACCTACCCCCGTCATGCCCGCCTGCGCCGTACGTAACTGTGCCCATGCCTCCCACCGCCTGATGCCACCTTTTTCCCGCACTAGCGAAGACACTAGAGCGCGTCCGCGAGTTCTCGCGCAACTACCATTTTCTCGCCGCCATTATCACGCCAATCTCAGTCGTATTTAAGCACTTTTGACCGCATCACAAACTCCCTAGCTCACCATTCTCGCCTCCCACTAAGAACCAGAGCTTCTCGCTCCTTGGTTCGCTGGGAACGAGAGCGTCATTCTCGATGCCAGTGAGCAAGATCTACACGGTCGCGGCCTCTGGTGAGCTTCCTTGCCCTCGCCAACTACATCACTGTGCACCTCTCACCTCACTCACCCTATTCCCTTGCTTAATGCAGCCCTTGGAGCTCCGTAGTGTGAACACGCTATCATCTTCTTCACCTCCGGCGTGCACCCCGATCCAGACCTCCACGTCCTCGATGCACTAGTGAACTTGAACCCCACCCAACCACGCCATAATGTGTTCCATACTCCACTAATGCTTATCCCTCGCTTGATGTTGATCCACACGCAGAAATCCCTCGAATCGCCCTTCTTCACTTCCAGCCGTTGCAGCCCCTTTTGCTATTCGTCGCCACCCTGTGAGTCCCTAGCTAATTCCTTCTACCCTCACCATCCTTAGCACGTCTGTGAGCTTATGCGTGGCTCTATTTCAGTAATCCTTCACCGAGGAACCGTGTCGACGTGAAGCTACCGTCGCCGCCACTGCCCGTCGCTGCTCCTAGCTCTCCGGCCATCTCCCGACGCCATCGACACCCTTGGTGAGCTTCTATTAGTTCCCTAGACCTATTGTGCGTGTTAGATTGGACGATTAGCTGGCGTAACATGGAGTTCATTGTAGCCGATCATGGAGTCGCCGCAGAGAACGTTGTTGCCGCCACTCCGGTGACCATTGGTATCTGTGCCGCCACTTGTAGCATCGCGGTAGTCCTCTGGAGCCAATGTGCACCATCTTTTGCCATGAATATGCTCCATTTGCAAAAGCCGCCGCAGACCCGAGAGCCTCTACCACTTCTCGCTAGCGTAGCGCCGTCTCTGCCAATCTCTCCAGCCACCACCACCGCCCAGTGGAATCGCCGTTGAGAGTGGAACCCATTTTTCCCATTCCCGAGCTAAGTTGTCGCATTGTTCGCCGGCGGTGAGCTCGCCATGGTGCCCGGCCGTGTGCTAGCTCTGCCCCTTCTCTCTCCCCCCCCCCCTTCTCTGCTAGTGGGCCCATGCGATTAAGAGTTGATTAGTGCTAAGTAAGAGAGGTTAATAAGTCTATGACGTGTGGGACCGGTAGAAAAGTTATCAAAAATCTAATTTAAAATGTAATTAGAATATGTGTCACTCACATGTGGAACCACATACTATTCTCGGTTTTAATACATGTTTTTAAAACCCGAGAGACTGACATGTGGACCCTAGACATCAGATAATTAAAATTAAAAATAGGTTTAATCATTTAGTTAATAAGTAGTGAGTCTATGATATGTGGGACCGCCTCTATTTTATAAATAAAATCCGTAAAATAAAACTATGAATCACTAACAAGAAGGCCCCACATGTAAGTTAGTAAAAATTCAAAAAAAGGAGAAAGCCACTTTTAACTCAGAGGAAAATATGCTATCTCTGTTGGAAAATGTAAACCTCAGTATAACATAGAGGAAAATACGCTTCCTCTATAACATAGAGGAAAATACGTTTCCTCTGTTGGAAAGTGTAAACCTCAGAGAATACACCTTCGACGTCACCTTTTTTATTAATTTCTAGAAATTTAAAACCGAAGCAAATTGAAATGTAATAACTTTTGCATATGAACTCCAAATCAAATGAATATTTTTTATAAATTCATCTAAAATCACGCTCTATCTGAATATGCAAAATTATTTGGATTTTGTTGCTGTTAAAATTATTTTTCTATATTAATTAGCTTCTGCTCTTTTGATTAGACGTCGATTGTTCGAGCAAAATTTACAACGATCCTCCATCCTCTTATTCAGAGTAACTAGAGCAAGGCAAGCACCTCATTTGACCATGTTGATTCTACTATTTTAATTATTATACTTCTTTTTACAAAATCTATTATGCATGCGTGTATGTTTGCTTAAAATTTGCTATATTTGGGGATAACGGTAGTTATATTCCTATTCAATGTATGACCCTCCTTGAAATATTGGTATCCCTACTGTTGTAGCCATTAGGTTATGGTCTAGACAATAATGGAGGTCGATTTGGGTATTTCGAGTGCAAATACCGCACAAACGCTTAGCCGAGCTCTAGTGTAGCCTTATGGTCGGGTAAAGTGGCAAGCAACGGCGGCTGCTACTTGGTATGGGTGTGACATGGAATTGCATGTGGCTCGGGTTTAGTGTAAACACATGGAACCATAGGCACACCACTTGGACTCCATAGGTTCACTACAGTGGCTTGCCACTAGGACTCTCACGCGTCGCTCAGGTGTTGCACTATAGCCCTTGCCAGGTGCCCCCCAACAAATATAAATCAAAGTGTTTCGGTTAGGATTTGTTTGGTCTAGTGAACCCAGCTAAATTATGTTTCGGTCATATCCTCTTTTAGGACCTGGCTGGTGCTGGCGTTCTATATTTCCTATAAGATGATGATTGAAATCCGCCTTTTATTCCGTTGTAAGCATATGTGTATGCTTGTTTTAATGTTGAAGAAAAGATGAAATTTGGTATAAAGTGGGGAGGGATATGAAATGAAGTCCGACCCTATGAATCTCATGCCTAAAGCATACATTGCGATAAGTGCCAAAATTGTATTGTCTAGGGGTAGTTTTCTGATTGTTTCTCAGAGCTTGTTCTTGGTTTGAGTGTCTAGATAAGCTTTGTATTTTTTTTTGCTGCTCGGGAATGGACTCAAGTTCATCCTCACTTATTGCATAAGGACATACAAAAGAGAAACTCGAAGACTTAAGAGAATCACCATAAAGAGATTTCCTGAAAGGATCAGCTACCAATGCCATGTTTTTCTCCTTTGTTTTGCTAACTCGTGTAATCTCATGAGTCTTGAGCTTGCTATATAGCAACTCCAAGGTGGGATTGTTCAAGTTGACATTCTTCTCAATGGCGGTAGCTTTCATTTCCCCACTCATTGGAGTTTATAGTGGCCAAGAGAAGAGTGACATTCTCTGACTGAGAATATTGAATCTCTACAGCTCTCAAATGATTAAACACCTTGTTGAAACGAGCAAACATGTCATCGATGCTCTCTCTCTCTTAAATTAATAAAGCTTAATTGGGAATTTCAAAAGTTAAAACAATTTAATATGATTAATGTAAACTTCAATTGCCATGGTATTTTCCTGAATTTATTGGAATTTTTCGAGTTCGTTTGGTATTTATTTTTGGCTTTTTTGAATTTCCAGCATTTTCTTAATTCAAAAATCAATTTCAATTTCATTTTTTCGTGGGCTCAATTGGCTCAGCCCATCAATCTTATATCTCTCTCTTCTCGGGTTGCTGCCCTAGTTCAGCCCCGCATTCATCCCTGCTCAACCACCCTATCCCTGCTCCCCATCCCCATCTACCAGCTCCATCCCCAGCCCACCTTCCTATGCTCGGCCCATCTCCCCCAAACCCTAATGTTGTCAGCCCACGCCAGCGTTCTAGCCAAATCGCATCGCTTTCCTTGCCGGGTCCCACCTGACAGCCGCTGCAACCCTGCACGCGCAGCCAACACAGACGCCGTTGTCGACAGCTCTCAGCTTCTGTGCCGCCCATGCCCCCAAGGCTATTTAAAGCCCTGACCATCCTCGCATTGCGCATCCCTCGTTTCGCCGCCTCTGTTGCCCTAGCCGCTGTCACCGGAGACACCACTGTGCGCCATCGCCCAGACCTTCTTCTCCAAAACTGGCGCCGGCCCTTCGTCATCAGAGCTCCACCGTCGCAACTCCTTTGGCCATCGCAATTGTGTCATCACTATCACCTCGACGTCCTCCGCCAATTGCGCCCACCCATTGGAGCCCCCGAGCTTCGCATAGCCAATGGCATCTTCGTCTTCCTCACTTCCGGCCACGTCCCGCCACCCTGAAATCTTGCCTTTGCGTTCCTCATCACCCCGCTGAGTTCCTCTCGAATTCACTCGCGTCACACCGTGCTCTACCCTCTGATATACCCTTTCCCTCTCTTGATTCTAAGTTTTGTTAACTATGCATAGTGTTTGGCTTCATATTCTCCAACTCTGGCCACCCCCCTTTCACTACCTCGATTTGCCGCCGTCGATGAGTCCCCGCCGTCTTTGACCTCACTATCTCCATCCCCGTGCCACGTTCTACCCTATGCTCCTCTCCCCTTCAGCGGAGTGTTGTCGCAGGGCCTCACCACTTTCCTCTCGTCGCTGACCAACTCCGTTGACCCTTGGACCCCATGCCTACGTCATCGCGTTCGCCATCGCCTCCCCTCCACGTTGCACCCCTCTTCTCCTCTGCCTCGTCGGTGCCACACCGGAGCCACATATTTTGTCGGACCCTGGGCTTTGAATACCTGAAGCCCTCATATGTGTACCGTACTAGTACAATAAAAGCGTGGTATGCGCTAGCCAATGGAGCCGCCGACTGCAAGTCCGGTCCATCGATGGCCCCTCTCTTATAATTTTCCTCTATCGAACAACATCGCCACGGAAGCGGAAAGTCCTACGATCTATTATCCGCAACCGTGGTCAACATAAAAAAAAATCAAAAGATTCAATGATGCAGTCTATGGAGTTTTGTAGCATCCTTTAAAATTATAACTTCAAACTCCAAGTGCGGTAGAAGAAATTAAAAAGATAAGTTTATTGTGAATTGCAGCATTTGTCATTTTCATTTATCATTTGTCAGAATTTCCTCATTTTTGTTACTCTTAACATATAATGAATTTATACTTGAAATTTCATACATAAGTAGAGAGGTGCATCATCATTTTTTTGTTTGTTTTTTATGTTGATACGGTGCCTCAACTGACCGGGTAGCACTCGATGCACTCGATATATTACCATGATAAGAGATCTATATAACTATATATGTCACCAAGATGACACATCAACTGCACACGTACATGGTATGGCACATGAGCCTCCGATATCTCAACCCCACCAGGCTTCTATGCCCCCAAACTCTCCCTCTATACGATAAATCTCTCCCATCCCCTCAAACCGAGCTCTTCACTGTAGTATGTAGCCACGGGCGATAGCTTGATGTTTAAAAAAATGATAATGCTTGGAACTTGATGTCCGATTGAATTGCTAGCTCCGGATGTTATATGGCTTGCCTTTATTCACTCATCTTAATCTAATCAACTCCACTCCCGTCTCCAACCAGCACCTCCATTCCCCTCTACATGCAGGACACAACACATCTATTTCCCCATTTTTCATGCTCCACACCCTCTCCCATGCTTCTTCCCCAAGTCCGGCGGCGGCACATCAAGGTTCCCCGATGACGTATACTCAACGGTGGGGGAGCATCGCACCAGACACCACGCCGGTGAAGAATCTAGATACGACATTATAAGTTAATGGGGTATTTTGGTAATTAATAACAATCGTCATGTGGACTAACATATTCCATGAGTTGGTGAAACAAGTTGAGTCACATGATAATGAAGACTTATGATGTCATCATGTGTTGATAAACATCAAGACAAAGATTATGAAGTGAAGAAGATCATCATGTTTTGATGATATTAAAGTCAAGATCCCGAACTTAGAGTGAAGATGTTCGTCATCAAGTGATCACTCCAAGATGGATGCTCAAGGCAAAGGTATGACTAGCATAGGCTAAGGATTTGTTTCTTAGTCATTTTACCGGTCTCAGTGTTTGGTGCAGAGACCGGATTGCTAGTATAGGTTTGAAGAATCTAGACCCATCATTATGAGTTAATGGAGTATTTTAGTAATTAATGACAATCGTCATATGGACTAACATTTTTCATGATTTGGTAAAACAGGTTGAGCCCCATGATGATGAAGACTTTAGGTGCCATCGTGAATTGATTGTCATCAAGTCAAGATTCGGGATGAAAGATGTCATCATGTGTTGATAAGCATCAAGACAAGATCTTAAAGTAAAGAAAATTATTATGTGTTGATGATATTCAATACAAAATCCCGAAGTGAAGAAAATCATCATGTGTTGATGATATTCAAGTCAAAAACTTGGAGTAAAGGAAATCATCATGTGTTGATGATTATCAAGTCAAGAACTTGGAGTAAAGGAAATCATCATATGTTGATGATTATCAAGTCAAGAACCCGAACTTGTAGTAGAGATGTTCGTCATCAAGTGATCACTTCAAGATGGATACTCAAGGCAAGGGTATGACTAGCATAGGCTAAGGATGTGTTCCTAGTCTTTTACCGGTCTCGTTGTTTGGTTGGAAGACCGGATTGCTAGTATAGGTTTCTGTACTATTAAGAGGGGTCTTGTCTAATAGCTTGAGTCTCATCATATGTTGATAGCTCAATCCTGCTTGCTCTAGCTCTTCTAGGTATGATGCTATTGTTTTTTAATGTGTTTTGCAAATAGTTGAAGCTCATGCAATAACTCTTTGTAGCATGAGACTGTAATTTGCAAAATGTTTTGAAAATGGTTGAAGTCCATGCACCTACCCCTTATGACATGATACTAAAGTTTGCAAATGTGTTTTGCAAATAGTTGAAGCTCATGCATTAACTCTTTATATCATGAGACTATAATTTGTAAATGTGTTTTGCAAATGGTTTAAGTCCATGTGCCAAATTCCTTGTGGCGTGATTCTAAAAGTTGGCAAATGTGTTTTACAACTTGTTGAGAATCTCTCTTTCATCCCTTGTTTGCATCGCGTATCAATTAGCAAATGTGTTTTGCAAAATTGAGTTGAAACGATATTGAAAATCTGTTTTTCCTATATCTGGCATTCTAACCACAGCCTAAGGGCGGTCAGACCGGCCCCTATTGGGTGAGACCGGGCTTTGTGCTGGTCCATTGGTCTTGGCGGTCTGACCGCCATGTTTGACCAGTCTAACCGATGAGCAACCGATCTGACCGCCATATGTTGACCAGACTGACCGGCCCCACGGTCAGTCACCCCGGTTTGATTTTTCTAGAGAGGGGTGTTTTTTCCCTTTGGTTGTTTCCTCTGTGGAGTGGTCTCGACCGCCTCGATGGCTTTGACTGCCTTGGTCGATCGACAGGCCCTGTGAGGAGGTCGATCTGTTGGCGTCCAACGGCTAGTTTTTATAGTCGTTGGAGCTAGGGCAGTCTGACTGGCCATTGGTTGGCGGTCAGACCAGGTTTCCCTGTTTTTCTGCAGATTCTCCTCCAACGGCTAGTTTTGGTGTATGGGCTATAAATACTCACCATAACCGGTTGGGAGGAAAACTCTTAGCATCTTATTTCACTCTCTTGAGCTGGTGTGAGCTTCTCCTCTCAATTGTGCATGTGTTGCACCTTGTGAGCAAAGAGAGAGGTTATAGTTGTATGTGTTGCAACTAGAATTGGATTGAGCATCCAATTGTGCATATGTTGCACTTGGTGAGAGTCAAGCAAGAGGCTTGGCTTATTACTCTTGGTGTTTGCCAACACCTAGACGGCGTGGAGGTGTCGTGGTCCGATGATCTTCTCATGAAGCTTGTGAGAAGACCTAGCGTGTTGTGGGTGGTTTGGTGCTCGCGGAAGAGCAACCCCGAGTGGATCGAGGTGTTGGTTCAAGTTGTGAGCCGGTCCAATTCGTTTGAGCTTACCTCGGATGTGTTGGCTTAATTCGTAGAGCCGGTCCAATTCGTTTGGGCTTACCTCAATATGGATTAGGCGAGACTGGCAAGTCTCTGAACACCATGGTAAAATATCTTTGTGCCATTGTGGTTTGCTCTCTTTTGATTTACTTTGTGCAATTTACATTCTTAGAATTAAATTGATTGCATGTCAAATTAGGATTGCAAACCTTGACTTAGACTTAGGGTGTTGTTACAATTAGGGATTTTTTTAGAAAACACTATCCCCCTCTAGTAGGCCTTCTCGATCTTACAAGTGGTTTCAGAGCTTAGTCTCTCATTTATTAGACTTAACCATCTAGAAAGTAAAGGATGGTCACTAGTGATGTAGTGCACCTCAGTGAAGTACCTCTATTTTCTTTACTCTCTGGACGGTTAAGTCTAATAAATGAGAGACCAAACTCTGATACCACTTGTAAGATCAAGGAGGCCGACTAGAGGGGGGTGAATAGGCGGTTTTAAAAATTCTTTTGGCTAAAACTGAGTTTTATGCGGAATTATAAATCAATTCGATTTTACTCAATTAAAACCTAAATCAACTAGTCAAGACTAAATGCACCAACAATCTAAGGCTAAGACAATGATTGCAATCCTAAGAAGACAAGCAAGCAATTTAATTCTATATATGTAAATTGCAAGAAAGTAAATCTCAAAAGAGCAAACCACAAGAACACTTGAACTTTTTCCTGTGGTGATCCAAAACTTGTCGGTTTCCCCTAGTCCGCGTTGAGGTAAGTCCAAATGAATTGGTCTGGCTCCACAAATTAAGCACACACCTCGAATCCACTCGGGGTTGCTCTTTCTCCACTTCGGAGATGGTGAGTACCAAGCCACTCACAACCGCTCGGGTCTTCTCATAACCTTCTTTGAGAAGATCACTGGCGTAACTCCTCCAAGTCGTCTAGGTGTCAGCAAACACCAAGAGTAACAAGTCGGAGACGCTCACTTGAACGAATCAAGTGTCTAAGCTCAATGGATACAAAATCCAACACCTAATGCAACACATGCATTAGTGTTTTGCTCTCTAAGCTCACTAAGTATAACACATGCACAAGGGAGAGGAGAGGACTTGCTCTTTGCTCAAGAAAAACGAAAATGTCATCAGCCACCTCCCACAACTGTCCACAAGGGGTATTTATACACCCACACACAAAAACTAGCCGTTAGAGGAGAATCTGTGCAGAAATAGGAAGGTCGATCAGACCGCAGGCATAGGGTCAGTCAGACCAGACTACAATGTAATGATAAACTCTGCAGTAATCATTGCTACAAAATCTATCTGTTATGCGGGTCCGGTCAGTCTGCCCACTCAAGGTCCAGTCAGCCCGAGTTCAAAAGTTTTCCAAACCAGAGAAAACACGCTACTGAAAAAAGCTGACTGTGTCGGTTAATCCGGGGTTCCAGTCTGACTTGTGACCACACTGTGGTTAGTCCGGCAAGGAGAATTCAGTAGCAAGTCGCAAAAACAACCTTCTCTGGAAAAAACTGACCACACCAATGAACCGAAGGTCCGATCAGTCCGGCCCTCCAATCGCGGTCAATCCGGGTTACCAAAACAGAGAAGAGATGAAAAAAAAATAGAGGCTTTCTGGAAAATACTGACCGCCCAACTCTGGCTAGGGATCCAGTCAGTCTGGGTTAACCCTTGCAGTCAGTCCGGCCAGCCATAATTGAGAAAAGGGGGCTCTCTAGAAAAACCTGACCGCTTCAAAGGTTCGTGGTTCCGGTCAACCCACTGCTGTTAGTCCAGTCAAAGATAACAAAAGCTGATTCTGCAAATCGCTTCAACTCAATTTTGCAAAACACATTTGCAAATTGATGCGTGATGCAAACAAGGGATGAAAGCAAGATTCTAAACAAGTTGCAAAACACATTTGCCGACTTTTAGAATCACGCCACAAGGAATTTGGTACATGGATATAAACCATTTGCAAACTAAAGTCACATGCTACAAGGATTATGCATAAGTCTCGACTATTTGCAAAATACATTCGCAAATATCGACAACATGCCAAAGCGAGCTAGAGCAAGCACTAAGAGCTATCAACACATGACACACTCGAGCTACTAGTCAAGACCGCTCTTAATAGTACGGCAACCTGTACTAACAATCCAATCTCTACACCAAACACCGAGACCAGTAAACTTACTAAGAACCAAATCCTTAGCTCATGCTAGTCATACCTTTGCCTTGAGCATCCATCTTAGAGTGATCAATTGATGAAGAATATCTTCACTTCAAGTCCGGGTTCTTGACTTGAATAATTATCAACATATGATGATTTCCTTTACTCCAAACTCTTGACTTGAAAATTATCAACACATGATGATTTTCTTTACTTCGGAATCTTTGTCTTGAATATCATCAACACATGATGGCATCATGAGTCTAAATCATTATTGGACTTAATATGTTTCACCAACTTATGGAAATATTAGTCCACATGACGATTGTTATTAATTACCAAAATACTCTATTAACACATAATGGCGGGTCTAGATTCTCCATCGTGGTCCGGTGATCTTCTTAAGAAGCTTATGAGAAGGCTCGGCGTGTCCGGGGTGGAGGAAGAGCAACCCCGAGTGGATTCGAGGTGTAGGCTTAATTTGTGGAGTCGGTCCATTTCGTTTGAGCTTACCTCAACGTGGACTAGGGGAAACCGGCAAGTTTCTGGTCACCAGGGGAAAAAGTTTGAGTGTTCTTGTGGTTTGTTTTTAGCTTTACTTTCTTGAAATTTACATTTATAGAATTTGTCCTAGTCTTAGCTTGTTGGTGCACTTAGTCAAGACTAGTTGATTTAGGTTTTAATTGAGCAAAACCGAGTTGATTTACAATTCCGCATAAAACTCGGTTGTAGCCAAAAGAATTTTTAAAACCGCCTATTCACCCCCCCCCCTCTAGTCGGCCTTCTCGATCTTACAGCCGGCGCTAAGGAGGATTACCTCGCCATCTGCCTCGCTGCGCTCACCAACACTAGTGAGGCCTAGCAGGGGGAGGAGCGCGCCATCAGCAAGTGGTGTCCGCACCCCGCGCTGGTGCAGGACCTCCGCTTCCGGTGCTCGGTCTGCAAGAAGGTGTTCGCCTCGTACCAGGCGCTCAGTGAGCACAAGTCTAGCCACTGCAAGACGTTTTGGAGAGGTTTCGTTGGGTTCTCACGGCTCGCATTGGTGTTTGTTATAGCTATAAGGTTTTTTTGTTGCAATTGGTGATTTTAGATGCTGCAACAATTTCTTGAAATGGATTTTTTTTCAAGAATTTTTTTATGTTGCAACTATTGTCGCCGATTATTGCACACATGAAATCAAAATGTTTCATAAGTTAGTTTTAAATGTTACAAATTTCTTGATGTTGCAACTATTATTTTAAAATGTTGCAGTATTATAACATCGAAATTTGTTTGATTGAGATATTTGTATTAGTTTTAAAGCGCGGCTAGGTTCTATACTGATGGTTTTTATGCAATTTCAGTGAGAATACGTTATTTTTCCTAATCTTTTTCGGAGGAGGCGAGATCGGACGGAGGAGTTTTTTTGTTGCACTGGGGCGCGTGAGGTTGCATAGAGTTACTTTCACTTGTTTTGGGAGGAACAAAAAGCTGAACCCCGTAGCGCGAGATCGAACGGCAAGCCACGGCGTACGGTGTTAACGTTCGGATCGTACGTCCGAGCGCTAGTCGCATCCAAAAGAGGACAAGAATACAGGGAGAAACCACGTATCTTTTTTTAAGGAGAATGGTGCTTTGAACTAGGGAAAATATTCTCAGCCGGTTGAAAGCCTTTTTTTCTGAGTAGATCAAGGTGCAAAAGTGGTTCGAATTTCGAACCAAACCAAGGAGAGGAGCAGCTTCTGGTAGATCAGCCCCGATCGCCTTGGCCGCTTCCTGCCGCCGTGTGCGTCGCTTTGGGTTCGTTGCATAGTAGGCCGAGGACGTTTGGCCTCCCCCGTCAAACACATCTCCCTCGTGCCACACGCATGAAAACGAGGGGAAGAGTTTCAAACAACTACGTACTGGTACGGGGTGAATGCCACAAAAATAGTTGTAAAGGGAAATCAAACTCTTTTTGCAATTTTGCCGTTGTCAATTGAATATCATTGTGCCTTGGATGCTCTCTTCAAAGAAAGAGATTAACTTGCCACATTAGTAAAATTCCTAACTAAAATAGCTTTAGTGACCAAAGTGGCACTTTTTTTCAAATTTGAAGATATACCATGATAATCTTTAGTGACCAAGGTGGCACCAGTCAACGAACTTGCCCTGGGTAAAATCTGAATGTACTTACTGGCACTCTGGCAGTAAGGCATCGACAGTGCGAACAGTGTTTGAATGGAAGAACTGATGCGAAATGTTCGAATATAAGTCAGATAACCACTTATGCGGTCTCTCTTTCCATGCAAAAAATGTCACACTACCAACCATGAAACCATCAAACAAAATTTTTATGTCCGGCGTAACCAACTGATCATACAGGATACAGCTGATATCAACTCTTGAACCTAACACTACGGCTGACGTTTGGATTGATGCCGGACATTTCACCTCCATATGGACCGGAGGGTTTCCTAATGTCACGCACTTGACCTTTCCGCCTACCAAGCGTGATTTCATGCTTAACCTGAACAACCACACACGAAATGAGTTCATTCTGAACGATGGTCCACGCAGCTCAACTGTTTCATATATTGTTGTGTTACTTACCCTGTATTTCTTTCGTGGATTCTTAACTTTCTTATTTCTGGAGCGAGTCAATCCCCTATTCTTCTCAATCTGCACGAGTTTGATTTGTTTAGAATATACATAAGAAAACTGAAAACACGGTAAGATACGCTTTGGCGAGAGAGGAGGATTAACCTGGTATGAGATCTTCCTCTTGCCATCACCTTCAATTTCTTCATCCAGTTGGTGAATACCAGGAGTTCTGTCATAGAGGAAGAATAAGTATTGGCATGGCGTTTACTAAAAGCACCCTATCATCTTTATCTGATTTTATTGATGGAACTTACAATGAGTACTTCTGTTCCTTGCTCAAAAGCTTTTCAGTCCTCCTCCTTTTTACATCTTTATAGAAATCATCTTCGGATTCTGATGGTCCATGATTATCATCATTGTCGTCTTCATCGTTGAATTGGTTAAGTTTCTCTTCAGAGTAGTCATTATCTACTGGCAACTCATCATCGTCATGCGTATTAGCTCTTACTCTTGCAAGAACACGGAGCTCATTCTTTCGGCGTCTTTCACCAATATCATCTCGCTTTGGAAGGTCATCATCACCAGAAACAAACTTGAAGATATAACACATGGCCATAAATGAAAAGGGTTAGCAGCAGCTACAACTGTCATAACCACAAATAACAAACAAAGCCATATGACAACTGATACAAATCATACACAAAAGCAGAGGTGCATGTTAAAATGATTGATTTGAGCTTGTACACAAGAGCTTGGTGGTGGGACCCACAAAGGCTGATAATGAAATATCACCAGCAATTATCAACAACGCTTACTCAATTAAACATTTCAGACAATATCTCTGATAAGACAAGGGTAACTACGCTTTCCGTTCCTAAGACTATCAAAGACAATTTTATGCACTGAAGGCAGATGTCATTGCGTTACATGACACATAATAGCACACAGGCTCTTCGGGAACACCATAACAGCAAGATTACAGGCATGACCCAACAATTTGACAAAAAGAAGTTCAATATTGTAGCCTACTGCATATTTCAGAAAAGTAAATATCTATTCTAGGTATCTTGAGATAACAAGGTTTTCAAGGTTGAAAGACACCTTGTATATCACAATTCATCGCTGCTATGTTTTACCAAGAATAGTATTTCTTCAAATATTCACAACTAGGGACAAATTGTTCTGTCCTAGTCTTATCGAAATTTCAATTCCCTTCTGCAATATGGAAAGTCGTACTACACTTGAGACATATCCAGAAGCCTCAGGATAAATATGTGAAATACGAAACCACTTTTCAACTCACCAACAATTAATTGGAATTCTGGATACAACGATGTTTCAGATATTCCTATATCAAATTATGTCCAGTTTGTGCTGACTGATAATAGTTATAGCATGCCTGGGTGTACGGATTTATTTAGATGCTATCCCATGCCCAATTCCAGGAGGACCACAGGAAATAGTTTCGATCCAATTAGGGTTCCTGTCAAATCTACCATAAGCAACAGTACACAGCCAGAAAATCATCCTTTTTTTGCAAAAAACTGGTCGATACAAGGTTTTGATTTTTACTTGGGTATTTTCGAAGAATATTATGAACGGAAAATCTACAGCGCGCCTGGGCGCGCAATTGTCTTATCGCGCACCCAGCCTCCCGTTCATTCGATTGCAGCGCTTTTCCACCCACATGTTTCTGCTGTGGCCCCCACGTGGCACGCCTGCCTCTCTAGCTCCCGATGCACTGCCCACTGCAGCCTCTGTGGACCACGTGCTGAGTAATACTCATACACATGCACTCGCCGTCTCGTCCAGCAAACTGTGACGTTTGTGTGTAGGGAGCTCCTGCTCTGGCAGAATCATGATGCTTTTCCTTGGTTCTTGGGTCAATGAAATTATTTTTGTAATGCTTCACACATATTAAAGCAAGCACCTTGCGCATGCCTCCAGGCATTAGAGTACATGGAGAGAGGGGCATGTAATAGCAGTATAAAAACTGAACCTTTTGTGTGCTAATTTAGTAAAAATACAAATGATAACTCATTGTGCAAGTTATGATAATTTTTGAACATTTTCAAATTCACAAAAATGATGATAACTTGTTAAAAATGTTGGTGGTAAGTTGCATGCAATTGATGCTAATTTGTTAAAACCGTAGATGGTAACTTAGGCTGCAAGTTATGGTAATTTTTGAACCTTAATTCTCAATTCACAAAAGTGATGGTAATTTGTTTAATCTGTAGATGGTAATTTAGGGTGCAAGTGATGGTAATATGTTTAAAACTATAGACGGTAACTTCGTGTGAAACTGATGGTAATTTGTCAAAAATGTAGATGGTAACTTAGTGTAAAACTAATGGTGATTTTTGAACCTCACAGCCCATCATGTCCATTTGTGATGATTTTTGGACATTAGTGTGGTAGATTGTTTAAAAATGTACATTGTAACTTACGGTCTAAGTGATTGTGAGTCATGAACTTGCAAATGGTAACTTGTAGAATTTCAGGTGGTAATTTTGTAAATAATGCAAACGATAATTGATCCACGTGTGGTAACTCAGGAAGCTGCTAGGCAGCAAAATAAGGTGTGCAGCATAATTAGTGAATGGGAGAAAATCGCGTACATGTAAATAAAAAAAGGAGGTCCACGTGGGTAAGTGGTACTGGAGTAACTGGGCTACTGGTAACTAGCAGTGACAGAAAAGGCAAGTTGAGCCTGGGTGTGTGTTAGTCCCAGGTGCGTTGTAGTCAATCCCTATTATGAAATAATATGTTCTGATGAAACAAATAACTTGAAAAGCAGCAAGAGTTGACCACAACTCAGGCTAATATCTAGTATAGTAACTCCAGCAAGACTTCAGGTTCAGTGAGCTAAATTTGCGACAGCTTACTCATATGTGGCCAGGGACAAATAATTACCGTCACGTTTACAAAATTTGTGCAGAGATTGATGACAACTTGGTCAAAGTCATTTGAGTATTTACACATCGACAATCTATAATAATAAAAAAAAAGTCTGTGTAGAGAATTGGAAAAATAGCAGTAGATTGGTTGGTAGCAGCAAGAAGACAGAAGAAGAGGCTTCGGGCCTTCGCCAGAGTTGTAGCAGAGAGACATACAGGGAGAGGTAGTAAAGATAAAGATAGTTGTTTATTTCCTTGCTGCCGACTAAGGGCTACAGGGCTTCCTTTTAATAGCCACAGTCCACAGTCCACACACCTAACAGATAAGGCTAATGCATCTTGTAGCTAACAAACTAAATAACTACTCCCTCCAGTCACAAAAGGAAGTCGTTTTTTACTTTCAAAGTCAACAAGATGTCACTTTGACCACTAAATTTTAGCATCATGTTCTCGAAAAAAGTTATAAAAGTGTAATGTTATGAAAGTATTTTTCGTGACAAATTTACTTATACCATTTTAGTATATATCCAAACTACATGTTTTAGATAATATATTTGGTCAAAATTGGTACGATTTGACTGTGGTCACTGCGCGCATTCTAGGGCGACTTCCTTTTGTGACGGGGGAGTAACAGATTAGCCAACCAACGAAACTGCTATCTAACAAAACTAATTGATTGAAAAACAAGTAAACTACTGCGGCTGCTGCAGCTGGTTGCATAGTTCGCCGCATGCCATGACATTGTGATTCGAGGCCTAAATGCCAGTAAACATTCTAATTTCTATAGTTTTGCAGTTACAAGTTTATAATTCCACCATCTACACTATGGTCTAACAGGCACACTTTTAATCATTTCACACTTACATATTATCACAAGATATTTAGAGTTTGCATTAGTTAAAAAAACAGCTAAATATAAAGCTATCCAACAAAAACAGAAAACCTGTAACAGAACAGTGTGTATATTTATACCTTGTATTTATTTGATTTAGCTGCAGCTAACAGGAGTTTGCTAGGTTTGATCACATGACTATTTTTCTGCACTTCATCGTCAAAGTCATCCAATGTCTGCAGGCCTCTTCTAAACATCCACAGAAGATATTGTTTAAAAAGAAAGTGAAAATTGATTATGTAATAAGAAAAAGAGATGACATAGCTGCTCACCTATTATTGGTTGTCCTGGTGTTTGACAACTTCTCTGGTTTCAATCGCGTCAAATTATACAGCCCTTTTTCCTTTAACCTCTCTTCAAGGTTTGCTCTAACTTTCAACATTTCTAGGCTTTGCAAGCCCATATACTCGTCCTGCAATATTAATTCAGCTTTTATGCATTTACACACTGATTTAACTGAAAAGTTGCAACATAGTGGAACTATGGAAGTATTCTTAGCAGCTCAACCTTGCTCTTCCTTTCGTTAATTTTATGGTGATCATTATTAGAAGGCTCATTCTTTGTTAAATCAGCGACTTCAGCACCCTGAATTATTGTCATCATGAGTTATCGGAATACCTTGATTAGTAAGTAATAAACCTAATAAAGTAGAAGCAATGCTTGTTTTACTTTATCCAGTGCTTGTAAATTGCTGGATTTGCCCTCCTCTTTGTCTAGAGCAACTATCTTATCCTTCGCATGCATGGTGCTGCTATCAAGCATGCAATCTTCATCAATGTCCCCCTTTTGCCTCAGAAGATTTATATTGGCCTGCTTCATCTGTGAAAAAGAGAAGACATTTAATCTCTGGCATATTCTTGATAGCTTTTAATCAACTACAGCAAGAAAAATTGGTGCTAAAAATTTCCTGAAATAGTGAAATTTGATACTGTAGTAACCCTTTTCAGTACACAAAAAAACAAGGTTATAGAAAACAAACCTTTTCTACCATATTCTTGGTCTCTACAAGACGAGCAATTACAGGATGATCCTGCACAGGCAATCCCTGGGCTTTCATAAGGAGGTAGAAGGTAATAGCTTGACAATGAGCCAGCAGACAAGCTCGCTTCACTTCCAAACGCTGCATTCTACCCTTATCCTTGCCTTGCCCAGCTGTCACCTGCAGAACAGAGTCTATTATCACAAGGGCAACCAGAGCTAAACCTAAATAAAATAATCAGAAAGACCATCAATCAAATAAAACAGCTCACAATAATTAATGTCCGAATAGCAAGCTTTATTGTAATCTTCAGAAGATTACAGTAAAGAAAACAAATGCAACAGAACATAATCAAGCATTTCCACAGCAAGCATGGACTGGGTGCATACACACTTAATGCCTATTAGAGTATTGAGTAAATTTGTTCACTACCATCGCAATCGCTCTCAACTTGGAAACTACCATCGCGAACATCAGGCACTGCAAAATACCATCGCAATCATGAAAAGCTTAGGAAAATACCATCCAAGTCACGTTTTCCATCCCAATGGTGCAAAATGACCATTCTACGCTCAGTCCCTTTTCTTCCTCCTACCTTCTTTCTCAACCAAGCGGCGCTCTGGCTTCTCCCCACCGCCATCCTCGCGCTCACCACCACCCTCCGGCTCACCGTCGACCCCTCACGCTCACTGCCGCCATCCTTGCGCTCACCGACGACCCCACCGCAGCGGGCTCCAGCTCCTCCCCGCAGCCATCCTCGAGCTCACCGCGGCCCTCCGACCCGATGACCAGCAGGTGCTCGCGTACCTGGTCGTCCTCATCCTCCGCCGCCTCCACCCCTTCCAACTCCAAGCGCCGCACGAAGGGCAAGTGCAAGCTCCAACAACAGGGAGGCGAGAAGAAGATAGTGTAGAGTTGCCATTTCTGGAATTTTCTCTCTCCAAAAATAACTAATGGCTGTTTTCGACGGAAAACGTGACGGCAATAGCATTTTCAAGATATTTTTTCCTTCACAATGGTATTTGGCAGCACCTGTTGTTCGCGATGGTAGTTTCCAAGTCGCGAGCAATTGTGATGATAGTGAACAAATTTACTCTAGAGTATTAGAGAGTAACTATCATTAGTCAAAGTGAACTGATTGTGCAGCATGACGATGTGCACGGCAAAGGCACAAGAGGTGGTTACACATGGCAAGGGCACTAGATGATATAGATGTAGATGCATTTGGTTTTTTCCTTCAAAATAGACAAATTAGTAGTAACTAAAAGACTCTGCATCCATTAATTTAATAGATAAGTCATTTAGGAATTTCATTACTTTGCAAGATAAATCAGCGTTCTTTTTTTTCATGACACAATGAAGAAAATTTTGGCCCGGCACATATATATGATTCTGTTTGTACCACCACATTTGTACTTCTGCTGAATTGTGAATAACATATAAGAATCACGTGTAGTAAGCCAAGAAGGATATAACTATAAAAGCATCTAAGCATCATGCATAGTGAGCCAAAAAGATTTAAGCTTAAACCTTCAGTGTTTTCTTACACGCAAGTAAAATGTCCAAATTATACAATGTTTCAATGAATACTATTGGAATCAGAAACAGGCACGTGGATTCAGCAATGAGCATAACTATAAATTACCTCACTGGTGACTGGTCCTATCGCCCTCAGTTCTTCATGGGCCTCATTTAACTCAGACAATAACCCAACCAGTTCAGGAGCAGAACTGCATTAAATTTAATATGCAGATGTCATCATCGATCAGCATGGAGATACATAACAACAATCTCACTTCTAGTAGTACCGAATTTAGATATAACAAGCACTGAAGAACTACAAATCTGAATGTTTAGGTCTTTGACAAGGCTATTCAGGCAAGGTTGATTCAAAGTGAGCCACCAGAAAATGGGGTAATATTACTCAGTGCCATCACAAACATAACAGAGATGGAAAATAGCATCCAATGTCACTAACATGTGGCCAAGGGTCCCACATGTCAACGTCACATTGGATGGTATTTTCCAATTTATACCTCTTCGCGATGTTATATAGCTAATTTATACCCTCAAGGCCTCATCATAATTACTATGAATGATAAAGATCTTCAGGCACTGATTATTATTCACTTACAGGAAACACATTCTGTAATATGCATTGGCTTTGTCAAGAAATTAGAAATAAATTCAATATTTTAAAAGTAAAATAAAAGGTAGACCTGTATAGCAAACCCATTTTCTCATCTCTTGACAGGACAGCAAAGTCATCTTTCATTTTCGCATAGCTTTCAAAAGAGGATGCCTCGTTGGTAACTTTGACTTGATGGTTGGATGCCTGCTAGTCAATGTGGAACAACCGTATACAAAAATTATTATCTGTTAGCTTCATATTCGAATGTGCATCAATAAACATATATGTTACCAAAGTATTAGCAAAATGGAATTTTAGTTTATGTAATCAACAGTGCATCCTTAGTTAGCAATCAGCAAGTAAATTGTAACAACCAACAGAATTCGTGTTGTTGAAGAAAACAAAAATAGTCACGAAAGTGAAATCTTATAATACTATACAATTGGTCCTCGAAACAGCAATTAAAGCTATTTCTTAATTTTGTGTACATCCACAAGGTACCTTTAATTAGTTATCAGATAGTAAAAGATGTCTAGGGGAAAGTTTGTATGATGCTCAAAGCCATTCTCCGTGTTAAAGCTGATGGATAAGTCTTGTGTTGGCTTGTGCTGTCCTCCAAGGACAGCATCTTTAGGACAGCATCTTGGACTGCTTTAGGACAGCATCTTGACTGCTTTAGGACAGCATCTTTAGGACAGCATCTTGACTGCTTTAGGACAGCATCTTGACTGCTTTAGGACGGCATCTTAGACTAGCATCTTAGCATATCTTTGGTGGTGCCTATAAATTTGTATCCCCAACCCTCAAAGTTGGCATGGCATTGTGTGAGAAATAAACAAAGAAAATTGCCCCATCTCCAAGTGTCATCCTCCCAATGAGAGTAAGGATCTTGCTATCACCAAGTGCAAGAATCCAATGACTAACAAGTGGTATCGAGTCGTAGTATCCCGCAACTTTGAGCATCTCTCGCTCAATCCCTTCTCCACCTCGCTTCGGCCCGCAGCAGATTTCAACCGAGAGCAGCAGCTCCTCTCCACGCAGTTAGCTTCCGAGGCGCGCCATGTCCGCAGAGGCGATCTCGGCCTTCGGTCGCCTCGAGCACACGGCGGCGGCAAGAAGTTTAACTCGGCATTGGCGGAGGAACGCGAAGCGAAGCGGCAGACAAAGGCCGCGGCGGCGGAAAGGGCGTCGAGGCGGCAATGAGTGAGCGGCAGCTGAAGCGGAGGTGGAAGCGGCGGCGGCGGCAGATGCAGCGTCTGGCAAAGAAGCCGAGGTCGAGGTTCTCTGGCGGCAAAGAATAAAGCAGCCCATCTCGGTGATACCGATGATGGCCGACGCGACCTTGAGCGGCCGGAGAGGGAGGCGGCGAGCGAAGCGCAAGATGGGCAATCGCAAGACGCCATGAGCGCCATGGCAATGGCGCAGATCGGCGGACGGACGCATGGTGGGCTCTGGAGGAGGCGTGCTGCGGCGGCAGATACTGGTCGACGGAGAGCGCGGCCTTCACAGCGACGCGGCTCTCCCCGGTTGATCGTGGTCACCACGAGTACCAGTTGTCGTCAGGACGTTGTCCCCGTGGCGGGTGGCCTACCTCACCAAGACCAACTACGCCGAGCGGGTCATGCGGTGATGAGGTAAAGCTCCAGCGCGGCATATGTGGGATGCGATCCGAGACGGAGACGCCGACCACGACCGGGATCGACGGTATTGGATGCTCTCATCGCTGCAGTCCCGCCCGAGATGCAGTTCTCGCTTACCAACAAGCGGACTGCCAAAGAGGCTTGGGACGCCATCGCCGCAAAGACGACGGCGGCGACCGCGCCCGCAAGTCTACATTGCAGGCACTACGCAAGGAGTGGGAGAACCTGGCCTTCAAGCCAGGTGAGGATGTTGATGACTTTGCTCTCCGTCTCAACACTCTGTTGCAGAAGTTGGTGCAGTTCGGCGATGACACCTACGGCGAGGAGAGAGCTGTGGAGAAGCTCTTCCGCTGCGTCCCTGAGAAGTACAAGCAGATGGCTCGCTCGATCGAGTCTCTGCTAGACCTCTCCACGATGACGATCGAGGAGGCGTTGGGTCGCCTCAAGGTCGTTGACAGCGATGAGCCACAGCGTCTCTCGGGACCCGTCACCATTGGCGGGAAGCTCCTCCTCACTCGGGAGCAGTGGGCTGCCGGCCAAGGTGACAGGAAGAAGGGGGAGCCTTCTTCCACGACAGGCGGCCGCAAGCGTGGCAAGCAAAAGCGCAAGACGAGACAACTCTTGCTACAATCTGCGGCAAGCTCGGTCATTGGGCCAAGGATTGTCGGCGACCACGAGGTGATGACCGTGGAGGCGCCAGTATGCGCTGGCGGCAAGCAAAAAGCCGCGAGACGCGACTCTTGCCACAATCTGCGGCAAGCTTGGTCATTGGGCCAAGGATTGTCGATACCACGACGCTGCCAGCCCACGTCGCAAGCGGAGGAGGAGGAGCAATGGCTCTGTTCATTGCTCTGCGAGCATCGAACTACCTCCACCGCACCGGCCGCAGCGGCCTTCCTCCACCTTGACGAGCCAAAAGCACATGCCCTCCGGCGACAGATTCAAAGAACGACAAGACCGACGGGCGGTGCTCGACACCGCGCCACCCACCACATGACCGGCGGCGGGAGTACTTCTCGAGCTCGACTCAAACGCTCGAGGCTCCGTCAAGTTTGGGACGCCCGGCGTGAAAATCAAGGGCGTCGGCTCGTCATCTTCACCGCCGTGTCTGGCGAAAGCACAGCCGCCACCGGCGTCTACTACATCCCCGTCTGCAGAACTCCATCATCACTTGGGGCGGTGGATGAGAACGGCTCGCGTGTCGAGATCGAGCACGCGGTCTTCGCGGATTTGGGATCTTCGCCCGCCTTCTTGCCAAGGTAACCGAGGCGCAAATAGACTCTACATCCTTCACGCGCAGTGGCACAACCCTCTGTCTCGCCGCCTTCGTCGGACGACGAGGCGTGGCGCGGCACGAGCGCTTTGGGCACTTTTCACCCGAGGCCCCTGGCGGCTCGGTGCCACGGAGATGGTCGCGAGGCCCGCCGCCCCTTGACCATGTGGAGCGATTCTGCGGCGTCTGCGTGTTGACGGCAGAGGCGACTTCTTTCCCCAAAAGGCGAAGTTTCCGAGCCAAGGAGAGGCTCGAGCTCGTGCACGGGACTTGTGTGGCGGTGACACCGCCACACCGGGAGACGACGCTACTTCCTCGCCGCTCGTCGGCGACCTCTCCCGCTACATGTGGGTGATGGTCCTCGGAAGAAGGGAGAGGTCATGCGGACGCCATCAAGCGCGACGCAGCCGCCGCGAGGAGGCAGAGCGCCGCCAGAGCTGCAGCGTCTTCGCGCCAGACAGACAACGGCGGCGAATTCACGGCTACCGACCGCGTCGTCGCGGCCGATGAGGGTATTCAGCGCCACTACTCCGCGCCGTCTGACCGCAGCAGAGCAGCGTCGTCGAGCAGCGCAACGAGACGGTTGTGGGGATGGCTCGGGCTCTCCTCAAGGCAGGGATGCTGGCCGTCTTCGGGAGAGGCGGTGGTGACAATGCGTCTACATCCTCAACCGCCGCTTACCAAGGCACTCGACAGCAGGACGCCGACGAGGTTTGGCATGGGCGCAAGCGGCGGTTTCACTTGCGGGTCTTGGCTCCTCGCGTTCGCCAAGGAGCTTGGCCACCGGCAAGCTCGACGACAGAGCACTCCGGAGTGTTCATCGGCCACGCGGAGGGCTCGAAGGCCTACCGCATCCTCGACCGACACACAGCAGCGCGTCGATCTCGCGTGATGTTGTGTTCGACGGCGATGAGGTGGACATGGGACAAGGCGGTGGGCGACGATTCGACTTCGATTCCTGTGGACTTCGTTGTCGACTACGCCCATTTCGAGAGAGCGAGAGCTAGCGGCTTCGTCTTCACCGAGCTTGACATCTCGCCGCCGCGGCTCCCATGAGTGCTCCACCACCTTCCGGCACCGGCCACGCCCACTCTTCACCACCGGCCACTCCGCGACCGGCCACCGCTCTCTGCACCGGCAGCCACACCACCGGATCGGCCCCAGCAACCGGTCCACGATTTAGCAACAAGACGGTGGAGTTCGCTATTCATTGCCCCACGACGAGGATCGCGTCGACGCTACCACGACGGCGAGCCTCTGCGCTATCTGCACCATGGATAACATCTCTCGAATCGCTTCGTCCTGGATCGGCGCGAAGACGATTTCGAGCGGAGTGCGCTTGGCGTGTAACGACGGCGAGCCCCGCCTTTTTGCCGAGGCGGAGGAGACGCGGCGTGGCGGTCGCGATAAACAAGAGATGGACGCCGCCGAGCGGAACCGGACGTGGGAGCTGGCGGATCTTCTGCCGGGCACCACGCGATCACCCTTAAGTGGGTGTTCAACCGAAGCGGATAAGCGGCGCCATCGTCAAGCACAAGGCTCGCCAGGCACGAGGCTTCATGCGGCAGAGAGGATCGACTTCGACGACGCTTCGCACCCGGCCGCGCGCATGGAGTCCGTTCGTCTTCTCCTCGCACTTGCGGCCAGAGGTTGGCACGCCCATCACATGGACGTCAAGTCCGCCTTCCTCAACGGCGACTTGAAGGAGGAGGTCGTCACGTCCGTCACCGCCGGATTCGTCATCCCAAGCAAGGAGGGCAAGGTCCTCCGCCACGCAAGGCCCTCTACGGCTTTGCGGCAGCACCACGAGCCCGAACGCTAAGTTGGACTCCACCCTTATGCAAATGGGGTTCCAGCAGAAGCGCACACGCAGGTCAGCGGTCTCACCGGCGGGGCAAGGCGGCAACGCCTGGCAAGGGCGTCTCGCCGACGACTTAGGATCACCGGCTCCAAGGAGGCCGAGGTCGAAGCGTTCAAGCGGAGATGAAGACCGCCTTCAGATGAGCGACTTGGGCTCTCCTTCTACTCGGGATCGAGGTCCACCGGGACGACTCCCAGATCTCCTTCGCCAGACCGCCACGCCAAGCGCATCGTTGAGTGGCGGGCTCGCCGATCGCAACCCACGGCCACACTCCTATGGAGGAGAGGTGGTCGAGCCGCGACAAAGACGGCGGAGGAGGCGGGCCTAACGCAAGATCTGCAAGATTATGGGCGACCTTCGCTACCTTGTCCACACGCGGCCGGACTTAGCGTTCGCCGTCCACTCGTCGGTCATGTTCATGACCGACGACGAGCATCAAGAAAGCCGTGAAGAGGATCCTCCGCTACGTTGCGGGCACCTCCGACTACGGCTTGCACTACCCGAGGTGTCCGTGGCGCAAGACTTCATCTGCATGGCGGCAGCGACCATGACCACGCAGGCGACATCGACACCAGAAGAGCACAAGCGGGATTCTCTTCTTCCTCGGCAAGTGCCTCGTTAGCTGGCAGTCAGTCAAGCAGCAGGTGGTGGCCCTGTCCAGCTGTGAGGCCGAGTACATAGCGGCCTCCACCGCTTCGACTCAGCGCCTGCTCGTTCGATCGCTTGGTGATCTCCTCAGAGACATCAAGCGGTGGCGCTCAGGGTGGACAGCAAGTCCGCTCTGGCTCTGGCAAAGAACCCCGTTTTCCATGAACGGAGCAAGCACATCCGGGTGAAGTACCACTTCATCCGAGGCTGTTTGGATGAAGGCGAGATCAAGGCGAGCTACATCAACACCACGGATCGACTTGCGGACTCTTTCACCAAGCCTCTTGGGAGGTCAAATTCCTCGAGCTCGCTCCAGATCGGGATGGTTCAACTCTCCCACAAGACGACGCACAAGACTTAGGGGAGAATGATGGATAAGTCTTGTGTTGGCTTGTCTTTGTCCTCCAAGGACAACATCTTTAGGACAAAGATCTTGATCGCTTTAGGACAAGATCTTGATCGCTTTAGGACAAGATCTTGATCGCTTTAGGACAAAGATCTTGATCGCTTTAGGACGGCATCTTAGACTAGCATCTTAGCATATCTTTCAATGGTGCCTATAAATTTGTATCCCCAACCCTCAAAGTTGGCATGGCATTGTGTGAGAAATAAACAAAGAAAATTGCCCCATCTCCAAGTGTCATCCTCCCAATGAGAGTAAGGATCTTGCTATCACCAAGTGCAAGAATCCAGCGACTAACAAAAGCAAACAAGAAACTATAACAAGAAAACAAAATGCAGGCAATCACCTTTATGGCTTTGTCCTCTTCGTCACTTTCACCATCTTCTAATCCAATGTCTTTCATTGACAGCTTTTCATTCTCATTTTGGATCCTCCGTAACTCTTCATAGTCCTCCTCCTCACCAGAGTGCTCACAAGCATCATAGTATGCATTCTTTCCTCCCCAGGTGTTTTTATCTTTCTCATCTTCCTCAAGTTCGTCCGTGCTGTCATCACCTCCAGCAATTTGTTTCACTGCCCTCTCTGCTCTTTTTACTATACAGACACATTAAGTTATGAATATGGAGGCACCTCATATCAGAAGAAACAAGTACAACTAAATAAACGGTGCAATAGTTTCCCCATTAACTTCTCAAACACAATCATGTAAATCATAAAAACTGAGCCAAAAGTATAGGAACATTGGTGCACTAATAAATTCTGAAACTAGAACAACCAAAAAAAGTACTATAGTATTTAACCCTACAAAAAGGACAGCAACCTGAAAGTGGTCATAACAAAATTGGAGGTAAATGTGTAATGAAATCTAATAGCAACGGCTGCAATGCCTTGTAAGGAAGTTGATGCAGGGACTGTAAAAATGAAATAAGAGTCAACAGAAAGAACTCTCTAAAGAGACGAACTGTTGCGATCCCACATTCCCACTCAAGAAATGAAGTGTTGCAGCCCACCCCATTTGGCGTGTCCACCTAATTTTTCATCAGGCATAACACGCATTTTTAATAGGAAATTCTAGTAAGAATTTTTCAAATAATTAGTCCAGTAGGATTCGTGACACAGAAAGATCATCTGGCTATTTGAAGGATATAGAATCAGATGATTATGATTCCCTGAGTAGATCATCAAGCAGTGACCATAATTGGGAAGCTGCTCAGTGCTCACCAAATTAAGTGTTACCATCATAGCCTAGCCAATGAGGAACAAACTTCTTGTAGAAAGAAGCCCGTCATCATGTGAAGCATTGCAAAATGTGATCCATTTAGTTGTGCCAAATCAAAGTCAAAGCATTTCTTGTTCAAGTCCTCAGCTCAACAAGTCAGAATGAATGTGCAAAGTACTTCATACATGTTCAAAGCTTAACGTCAAAGTGGTGCAACAACACCTAAGTTATTTAATTTACTCATATTATCTAGGACCAAATAGAATTTGAGAGTCCATCAACAAGCACTTGTTTGCTCCATAAAATCCTCAAAATATTACCAAATAAATTGTTCAAATGTTGGAAAACGGGAATCTAAAACATCAAATGTAATGATCTTAGATCATTACGGGGTAACACCGCTTGGAGGACGGCCGGGCGGCGATGGCTTGAATGGGGATGGACTTTAGAGGAGGAAGATAGACATAGACGGAGATGAACTATTGTTTCTTTGTTCTTCTTGCTTGATTGATAATGCATACATGTTTCCCCTTTTACATAGATAACTTAACTTGAGCCATAAGAAACAATCTCTATTTCTAAGAAAATATATCTCTAATAGATGAAATATATCTATATGGAAGTGAACCCACCTAACAAGGAAACTAATTATTCTTATATCTATTTTCCAGCTAATAATGCAACCACGGGCCTGCATGAACAGTACAAGGTTTCTACAGTACCCATGGTACTGTTCACGCGCATGGATAGTAATTCCAGCCCATGAAATCAAACTAGTGAGCAGCACACCTTTCCACGAAGATAGGACAAACAATAAAATGTATCAAGAAATTGAAAGAAACAAAAAGTAATTTGAGCGATCTTGCAAATACCTAAGCCAGCTATGCTACCTGCTGGGTAAACTTGAGCTCAGAAATGGAATTTGGTGATCAACAAGTGATTCTTCTTGCACAATGGAATTAATGTCAACAAAGAGGTGAACCAATATTATCTACGATAACCTTTACATTGGCATCAAACATGATGCATAGTTAAAAATAATGTCAACTCAGTGCAACAGTTTGCCCACATACCACAATTAGAAGTATACCTATTATGGTTCACTTCTATCAATTCATTAAATTAAGTAATGATGCTACAGTAATGTATTCATATCAGTCAGTCACAGCAAGTTTGCTAACTGGATAGTAGTCTGCCTACAAGGATATTATGCAAATATAGCACTTATTACTTAAACTTACATTTTGCAATATGTCTTTTGTCCCATTCATCATAATTAGCTTTGCCCATGTCACCAACCTCATCTCCTTCGCTGTCATCAGTTTTATCATCTGAAATACCCTAAAAGGTAATAATAAGGATGATAAAAGATGTCAAACAGACAGAAGATAAAATGATTGCAACTAATTAACTACAGAATCAAAAAAGACTGCTAACTACAGAACAGACTACAACTAATCTTTTCGCCAAGAACAAGAACAGGGTGCACCATTATGGTACAAGTACAAATCATGATTCACTCATTGTCATTCTGGAAAGATGGTACAGTTATGTACACTGGGCCATCATAGACCATAACTGGAATATCTTTACTACTTAAAAATAACCTATTGGTGAATGCTGGTACATTCGTTCGCTCCCCCTACCCTCCTCGACTTCTCTTGCGCCCGCCCTCCCCCTCACGAACTCTTTTGCGCTGACCTGTGGGACCTGCTGTCCATTCCCCCCGAACCCTCTACCAGACTCCCCCGATCTCTACGGAATTTTCCGTCTCAATCCCAACAACGGAACAAATAAACAATTTCCTAGTCCTCCTCGCAGCCGAAAGCCCGTGTACGCCGTTCGACCAACTAGATTGAAGCCGTAGACTCTCATCTGACCGCTGGGAGCCCTCCACCACCACCCTTGCTCGCTGGGGTTGAACCGTGAAGCCAACAGCCTGCCACCGCAGCTCTTGCCCGCCGGGATCGAAGCCGCTTGCGCCTGCCCTGCTGGGTTCGCAGCCGGGAGCCTGCTTGTTAGACACAGCACGTCACATGGCCTGCATGCCACTGTTTGCGAATAGCATGCACAGAAATATCGGGTGTTAGGCATTGATCTATTGGCACACACCTGCATGCATCAAATCCTTCTAGATCTTTCCGAATTATGTATCTAATGCTTATCTCCTATTTTCTCCCTGGTAGTTGCTGCACTACATGCATGTACAACTCAATGGAATACAATGAGAGAGTTTGATTTGCAGCTGCACCAACAAAGTTCCGCTCACTCTCGCCTCTCGCTCATCGGTGTCAAAACCGGCCCGGAGCTCGCCGTTGCAACGGAGAATGTCATATTGTCCTGTGCAAATCCTTTTTTATGAAGCTGTACTTGTTTATAACTTCATATTGGTTTGGATCGAAAAACAAACATGTATTTGCTCCCTTGGATCTACCAGTTTCTTATCCATTTTATTTTGCACAACAAGAAGACAAAAAACAGTTTTGATAATGGCTTTGATAGTTTGATGATGAGGTGATGAAAATACTTCTGAAACATTTGGTTTTATGGTGTGCTGTTGGTGAGGTTGCAGTTACTATGCCGCTTGAGCACGGTGGCTAGTAGCGGATCCACCATGGGGGCGTGAGAGGGCTGGAGCATCGGCTCCCCTGGTACCTCTGCCATGATTTGCATCACTAATATAGTTAATTTTGTCCCTAAGATTGCTAGTTGTGTATATTTTTGGGCTTTCGGAACATGCTATCAATTACTAAGATACTATCTTTAATGTGTTTTCCATTTTAACTTTGTTGCTCATCGATTTATGTATCAATTTAGCTTGCACATTAAATTTAAATGGGTTTGCTACGTTGCCTCGTGATAGCTTCGCCCCACTAGCACCCCCTCCATTTTTGTCATGCGTACGGCAGGGTTGCATGGACGCAGCAGAGCGCGGTACATGCTGGCCACGGCGACGAGGCAACATCATGTTGGCCCAACAGCTTCTTCTTGGACCTGCTCGTCTGGCCGGCAGCGAGTGTGCCAATGGCAGGGTTGTTGCAGCAGCATGGTTGTCAAGTCGTGACTAATCGTCGATTGGTCGCAAAGTTGGCCGGGGGGAACGACCAGAAGCACTCGACTCAACTTGGTGGCAATGGCATAGTCGAGTGACTGGTCGACATTTTGGCCTAGTCGAGCGATTGGTTGACTTGCCGGCAACTTGCGGCGACTAGGTGCGCGACTTAAGGGGTGTCTCGTCGGGCCAGGAATACAAACGGGATTGGCCCAACTTGAGAAAACGATGGGCTTGGCCCAGCTTGAGAAAGCAACAGGAGGATTGAACGATGCCAATCTCTCTCTCTCTCTCTCTCTCTCTCGGTATGAAAAGTTTGTAAACATTGTTATACTGTGATACCCCTTTCTATGTGCAGCAACCCCCGATCATATCAGAATTTGTGAGATACGGTACGAGCGTGCACCACAGTATCAAGAACGAAGTTGATGGATCTCGTGGAGAGAACCGAAATAGCGGCGACAAAGCAACCACAACGGGAGAGAAAGATTTGCGAAGCTAACCGCAAATTCGTTAAGCACAACCTCAAAAGAGTATACGGGATTGTCATTCTCTCACAACCCTCTGGAACCTTTTAGGACCCTAAGATCATTGCCCTATATAAGAATCTAGTGTTAAAATAATAACCTAGCCCCTAATCCTCTCGTGCACCCTCTACTTTGGATGAGTACCTCTTGCTTTGCTTGGGGTTCTCTATGGCCACCCCTCGTGGCCTTATATAGTCCCTCTAGTAGGAATCCTAATCCTAATAGGATTTGGATAGGAATCCTTGTGACACATCTCTCCAAGTCCTAGTAGGCTAGGATATGAGTCACCTCTCAACAAACAAGAATGTATGTGTGTGTTTTCTAATAAACACAAAGATTTCATATGTTGTGAAAATTGCGTATTTTCAAGAATGGATTTGTCCTCGCATGGTGTAGCGGCACGGCAGCGGAGGCATAAAGCGGGCTAGGGCGGAGCTTGGTCGGTAGCGAAGCGGAGGGTGTAGCATAGGACGGGCTCAGCGACGGCGGCTCGACATGCTAAGTAATATAATTTTTTGATCCGTAGCAACGCATTCAGCTACTATATCTGATATGCGATAATGTACCCATATTAGTTGGATGGTCATGATAGCATTGTAACCGGGACATTTACTGTTTGCAGTACACCTATACCAGTGCAAAACAAACTATAATTGCTCCCTAAAAAAGATGGTTGTCCTTGGAGAATAGTTTGCAGTAAATTTTATTGTAAAAAATGGTGATTATTCCATCAATCCTAACATACCATAGGCAGATCTTACAATTTTGTAACATCAGATAATGTACAGCACACATTGTTTCTTGTCCTAGGATCACAGTTTGAAGCCGGGTATTGTCATGACAGTCCAGCATGTTCAAGTTTTTGCTTGTTCTGACTTCAGCAAATGAAGTTACTATACATTGCATAGGGTATCAAGGAGAAAAAACAGCACAACTGAAAAGCTAGATTTTATTGCATTATCGTGATAATACATAAATACCTCCTACGCAGCGATATAATAATCGGAAAATGTAGAAAAATTGTGTTTGATGCTATCGGTAGATCACCACAAGAGCCAAGGCAGCACCCACCCACATATCAACCCAACTTACAACCCCCAATGCAGCATGTTACTACCAAACTCAGCTTAATACCAATGGCAGTAGACAAATGCTCTTTGGAACTTGGAACCAACTTGTATTAGCCAGCACAGCCAACTACCCTAGTGCTACTGTGCTAATTTAAGCTAAATGAACTGGACAAATGCTTGGATACCACAAAATGGTGCTTAACAATTTAACAAAGTTGTGCCGTCTGACCAGCCTCATTACTTGGTTATTTCCATTCTAAAATCCACCTGAGGCCGTCATAATAAATGAAAATAGCAATTTTCTGCCTTGGGACGACGTGCTGCCTTGCATTATAGTTTGTACTTTCGGACCCTTCACACCCCGAGAAATCCAAAAGAACAGGACCAGGAAGGAGCACAGAAATAACCTCAAGATCGAAAACGGGCTGCTCCAAATCATCCTCCTCCGACTCCCTGGCTAAAACCCAGCAAAAAAAGAACAAGAATGTTTTGAGTGAATTGCAGGCAGGGGAACGAACCAAATCGAAATTCCCCACGGCACGAGAAAACCGCAGCACTGACCGTCGTCGGCGTCGAGGGGGATCATGTCCCGCTGCTTGTGGACTGCGAAACCAACACACGCGAGTCAGATACAAGCAGCCCATAGTAATAACCACGCGCACGCTATTCAACTCGAAGAGGGGAGCGGGGTGGGGTTTCTATTCCCCCTTGCCTTACAGGCGTCGATCTCGTCGTCGTCGGAGTCGGACATCGCCGCTGGCTTGTCGGTCCGCTTGGACATGGGCAGGAGGCCCCGCGGGGTCGCCCTCGGCCTCTTCCCCATGTCGGGGCAGGTGGCTCGACCTCGGTGATCGACCGGTCCGGAGGTGAGGCTGCTTTCTGCGCAGCGGCTGGTTTAGGGTTCAGGGTTTTGGCGGCGTAGACAGGTGCAGTTGCGCAGGAGCTCGAGCCCTCGCCTCGCCCCACCAACGCGTGCGGCGCGGCGTGCGATCGAGAAAGAAGAGAGGCCAGAGAGCCGGCGTGGGCTGCCTGCTGGGTGCGGGGTTTACAGTTAAAGCCAGTTTTTAGAATTATTTTTTAAATAATCTATTTTTTATTTAGAATTATAGAAATAATACCACTCAATTTTTTTCAGAAATAACCTTATATCGCCGTACGGTTGGGCGACTTGGTATAATCGTCCAACCAGTGTGCGACACATGTGAAACTCGCTCAATGGCATGGTGATTTGACCGTTCGAAGCATAGTCGCTTAATAGCATGGCGACTTGGTCCTAGCCACCATACGGTGAAGCGACTAGGTTAGAGCTAAACTCTAGTCGCCCAACCGTATGGCGACTTGGGGTGGATTTATAACGCTCACACGCGGCCGAACAGTCGTCATTCCAATGAGCGAGGCGGAGAGGAAAGAAGAGAAGGAGAGGGAAAGGAGAGGGGAAAAGAGGAGAGGAAGAAGAAGAGGAAAAAAAAGGTTCTTCATTTCGCATCAACGATCATAACGGTGAGTTTGTAGTATTATCTTGTACAAATGTATTTTTGAAACCATGGTAGGTTACCAAGCAACATCATGTGTAATGACATATTGTTAACAAATGTTTAGAGATAGCATGATTAATTAGTAACCATGGTAGGTTAGCAAGCAATATCATGTGTAGTGACATATTGTTAGCAAATGTTTAGAGATAGCTTGATTAATTAGCAACCATTGTAGTTTAGCAAGCAACATAATGTGTAGTGACATATTGTTAGCAAATGTTTAGGGATAGCATGATTAATACAATTAGTTTAGAAGTTTGTATGGAGGAAAAATTAGTCGATGAAAATAAATTTAGTTGTACTATTTCGCGTGCTGTGCTAATTCTGTCCAGGCTTGATGAATGATAACATGTTACTTTTCTATTATATAAACATGTTGATAACCGTGCATTCGCAAATGCTAGTTTATAGAATGTTAAATATATGTATTTATTTGCACAATAAAGAATTGATAACATTTACTTTATAATTTTGGTTGGATTAAGACATTATGAAATGCTAAGACAAAACTCACAGATACATGGTTCCAAACCTGTAGGATTCTCAAACATGTGAAATTTTGAATTTCTTTCCTAAAAGCTTCACCCATTATAAATATGCATATTAACGATGATGTTTTAAATATTTCGCAATCCATAGCAGCCGGTACAGGTGTTAACGTAATATAGCCTTTTGTAGGGAAAATTACGTGTTTACCACTTGGGTTTCATAAAATTGTATATGTATTACCACCGTGTTCGAGCAAAGTGTTTAGGTGCTAGTAAGAACATACCAAATATGATTTATTTGCCATTGGAATATAATTTAAATGCTCAATTAATACTAATGCTTTTAATTTCTTAATTTGTAGGTATGGCTCACGACCCTAGTGGTTCGAACTAGCATTTCGGTCTACTGGACTGATTAGTTGACGCGCAGCACCGCACGAGCCATCGTGTGCCACATCCGGTTGACGGGGACGACACGGCTGACTTGGGGGTGGTTCTTACGCGAACACCCCGACAGGCTTGGAGACTGGACCCACGCTGGGTAGACAGGTTTGTCTGCAAGCTGTGCCACTTGTTTTGTGTCATATACCCGCTATGTACTTACTTCTTCGTGCTTTGCAGACTGAGCCGTACCGCCCTTCTACCTCTCGCGCGGATGGTGGAGGCTACCGAAGAGGACGGCGGTCCAGTCAAGGACGACAGGGAGGTCCAGGCTGGTCCAGAGCAGTCACGACGGTTCCCGTTCGACCGGTCGCTCCTGACAGCCCTGGTGGACCGGTGGCGACCTGAGAAGCACACCTTCCACCTTCCATTCGGGGAGATGGCTCCTACTCTGCAGGATATCGCGATGTCGCTTTACCGCTTATCGCGGAGCCCTGTGATTCCCACCGGACGCTTCATTAATGGCGCAACTCCTCTTGGGCAAGTTTGGGGGTTTCTTGCGGCGGAGGCCACGCCTCTGTACTACGACTTCTCGGAGCGACAGCGGCATGGCTCGCCCTTGCAGTGGCTTTCGTAGTTACGGGTACATATACTACCTATTTTCCATGTTTAGCGATGCATTGAGGCCTAGCCATATGACCGGCTTACTAATTATTCGTTTGTGTGTAGGTCGAGCAAATGGTCCAGCAGCCCACCGCCAACCAGGTGTCGTGGCACCTCGAGGCGTACCTGCCATGGCTCTTCGGTTGGGTACTGTTTACCAGCAGCCATGGTGACTCCGTCGACGCCCGCCTCGTGGGGTACACGAGGGCCATCACCGACGCCGAGGAGCTAGAGATCACCGATCACCAGACTTGCCACGACGCATGCGGCATGTGCGATGCATCTTTCAGGGATCTAAGTCGACATCTATCCTCACAGGCTGCCCCCTCCTGCTGAAGTTGTGGTCATTCGAGCGCTTCTCTCTCGGATGGCCCACGCTGGTAGACTCCAGTCCGTACGGCGAGGATATGTACCGTGGGGACGTGGTGGACTGGCCAACCGTAGGGTCTCTTTGGTGTCGTAGATGGGTACATACTTCCCTATATCTTTACTTCAACAGACATCTGGTCATCCTTTGTAACCTTGCTTTTGGCTCACAGCACGAAGATGCACACGTGTAGGTCACACGTGTGTACGAGCACTTTGTGGAGTAGCTGGACCGTCTCATCGCTGACGATGTGCGTTGGGAGCCGTACTCCGATCAGGAGACGGAGGCCCATGCTCCCGGGCCGTTTTCACTTTGGTGCGGCGACGGCGATCTTGGCGACGCAGAAGAAGCTCGTCTTCAACGTGTTCGTCGAGGACTACGCGGTGCACAGGGTGATGCGCCAGTTCAGCCTTCGCCAGGTTGTTAAAGTTCCCGTCAGGACGAGGGTGCCTGACTCAACCCACGCGTGAGTTACATACAACACATATTCATATATGTTTTTGCTAGTTCTGTTATGACGACTTCTAATTGCAGTGGTACGTTTCGCAGGCATAGTAGGAGGGGTGGCACCAGGACGCGGTGGCCGACAAAGATGGAGCCGTGGGTGGCGCAGTGGGCAAACGCCCACGAGGACTGCGTGTAGGAGGACGGCCCGTACGACCCTAGTGCGTACGACGAGTACCTTCGTGGTACGCGCACGCGACACGCACTGCATCGGGTGCATGTCGTCGACCCTCCCCGCTTCGCGTGCCAAGACCGATCGACACGCACTTCGCACACTTCAGCATGAACGTGCACCTCGCGGTACATAAAATCGTGTTTTAAAATGTCTGAGTACGGTTACCTGAATTATAGGTTTGACGCTTGCATGTACTCCTTGCAGACAGACATCAACGTCGGGGTTGCCAGGGACGGACAGTTGATCCTGGATAGGATCGACATTGGTGCGGAGGTCACGCGCGATGAGCTAGTGCAGTTTGTCCGTCGGGCCTGCAGTGCGGCGAGGCGATGCGTGAACCTGACGTCGTGCAGGACGGTCCAAGAGGTGGCCTCATCGACGCATACATCAAGACCGCCACATCCTACAACCCAGTCAGGAGGCTCAGGAGGGGCACATTCACGTGCCTTGCCTGCGCCTGTGCCTTGGCAGGCTGGAGGGTCCGGGTGGGCACATGGGTACGCACCGCCACAGCCACCGCCACCGTCGTTGTTCCAGGACACCTACCAGAGAGCGTCAGGGCAATATCTTTTCTTCCCCGACCCGTCTGGACAGTACGGCGGGTTTGACCCTTTCTCGCGTATGGCCCCCGACCAATTCCTCTCTTCAGGTTTGTGATCATCGATATATTGTAGAGATTAACATTATTTGTCTTGCAGGTTTGCTGCTCCAGCCGGGAGCGGAGCTCTCCCCGCACGAGGACGTGGACGCCTACTTCGTGGATGCACCCAGGGAGGTCCGGGGAGCAGCTGAGCCTGCACCCCGTCAAGGTTCTTTCCGGGTCGCAGCTTAGCGGGCCCCCAGTGATCACACAGCCATAAGTGGAGTTGACCCCCTTGGGAGCACGGATCAGCAGGGCTCTTGAGCGCCTTTCCCTGTCTGGGCCCTGGCCCAGGCACCCCGCGCTTTGGAATCCCAAGTGGGGGCGTATTGGTGGGCGCGGACCGGGTGTGGGATGTGGCGACGACGGAGGAGGTGCTGCGGGTGGCGTAGCGGGTGGCCAGTAGGGGGTCTTCGTTGTGCTCTATGTACTTGTATTATGTGTTTACGTATTGCATTTCATAGGTACTATGACATGGTTGTCTATACATTCCCTCTAGCATTGTTCTATAACTTGTATTGTGTGTTTACGTATTCTCCTTCATAGTTACTATGACATGGTTGTCTATGCATTCCCTCTAGCATTGTTCTATTACTTATTCATATATTACTTTCGAATCGTTGGTGACCTAGTCGCTGAACCGTTCGACGACATGGCAGGAAATAGCGGCCCACTGCTACCCAAGTCGTGCAACGGTCGAGCGACTAGTCCACGTGTCGCTCAACCATTGGGCCAAGATTGTCGCCAAGTCGCCCAACTGTTCAATGACTATCAAGCTGATTGGCAAGATTATCGCCAAGTAGTCCAACGGTTGAGCGACTAGTGCACGTGTCGCTCAACCCTTGGGCTAGTACTTGCTGCCAGGTCGTCCAACGATTGAGCGACTACACAGGTCCCGTCACAGTCACAGGTCCCATCACAGTTTCTTTCGCCATTTCTCTCAGTGGACAACCATATCAGATCGGGAGAAGAAAAAAGGGGGAGAAGGTAGGGAGAGGGAGAAGCAGAAGTAGAAGAGCTCGAAAGAGGGATATAAGGGGGGAGAGGAACTTGAGAGAGGTATACAGGGGGAGGAGAGGAGCTCGAGACGTGAAAGAGAAAGACGAATGAAGCTCGTTGATACGAAGAGAAGGTCTTCGTGTGAAGGTAATAGTCTTGTTTGTTCTCGTTCTCGACCGAATGTAGACGACATGTAGCTACTTGTTAGTTTAGCACGTATATGGGGAATGTATGTTGAGAAATTACTGGTTGCAATGTTTGTAATATTTGCAGTGATGAATCAGTCATGTCGGGGCCCACAAGATTGAAAGTGCATTACGGTGTTGGTAAAGGTTCGTGAAGGTCCGTACGGTGTTGACCTAAGTGATTTCCGGCAAGTCACTTTAGTACACCTGGACCTGGAGAATGCCCGAATCGGAGATGTCCTACACTAGCTCACCAGAAGCTTCTCCTTGGACCATGAGGTGTGGAGTGTCGTCGTACAAGGGGTTTGGAGTCGGTCTCCCACGCACATTTGGTGGGAGTTGAGTAGACTGATGCACACGATTGCATGGATGGGATTTCTAGAAGAGTGTAGGCACCGTGGCTACAAGTGCGTGCTACTCGTGCAATCATGTCTGAAGGGAGTCGCGGAGGCCCAGCCGACGGCTATCGTCGGGTTGGTGAGAGTAACAAGGCAGCCAAGATGGTTCATGAAGAACGGTGGTGGTCGATGTTGCGAGGCGTAAGAGGACGAGGTGACCGATGTTCCAGAGGCAGAAGAGGAGGCGGTGACCCATGTTGCTGAGGCAGAAGAGGACGAGGTGACCGATGTTGCGGAGGCAGAAGAGGAGGCGGTGACCCATGTTGCTGAGGCAGAAGAGGACGAGGTGACCGATGTTGCGGAGGCAGAAGAGGGATATCGCACACCGCATGCTCAGCCCAATGCACAGGTAGATGCAAGGGAGCATGTTGACAACATAGTGCGTCAGATGGAGATCGATGACTTGACAGCTCAGGTGGAGGAGGAAGCAACCGTTGATGAAGCTATTCAAGAGACTTGCTATGCAGAACCAACAGTGTAAATTTGATGCGTTATGGGAGATGTTGGACGAGCACACCAGAAAGCATGTCGTTGAGAGGAACAAGTGTCCCCTCATTCCTGGGGCGGCGCAGCTCGAACGCCTCACACCACTGCAGGAGCTCGACCCTCCACATTTAACGCGGAGGACCTCGAGGGATATCGGCAGAGTCGTCGTATTAGGAACGATATGGACGAATGGGAAGCTGGAGCAGTAGGTAGACGTTGCAGCCACTGCCGCTAGGAAGGCCACACTATGAGAACTTGCAAGGTGCCTGCCGACACGTGGGAACACCAGCATAAAGTAACCTGTATTAGAACTGCTAGCATGTTGTAACTTGTACTACAGTCAATACTTTGGTTATTGTAAGCACTGTGAAACTAATTGTATCATATTTGCAATTTTTTACATTATTTGAAGTGTCAATATCTCGTCTTAATTGTATCGGATAATATCTGGTATAGAATAGCTCGGTTTTCAGGTTCAATCAGAATAGTGTACTGCACGTTCATTGTGGCCTCTGCCTTAAGATATGAATGACGCCTTCACAAGTACAAACGGGGTAGCTTTGCGCAGTGACAAGACCAAAGGAGACAGCCTTGCGCAGTGACAAGACCAGACGGGGCAGCTTTCCATGGTGACAAGACCAAACGGGACAGCTTTACGCAGTGACAAGACTAGACGGGGCTGGCTGCTTTGTGCAGAGACAAGACCAAATAGGGCAGCTTTGTGCAGTGAAAAGACCAAAGAAGACAGCCTTACGCAGTGATAAGACCAAACGAGGCAGCTTTGCTCAGTGACAAGACCAAAGGAGACAGCCTTGTGTAGTGACAAGACCAAATGGGGCAGCTTCGTGTAGTGACAAGACCTAATCTGGGCTTTGCTTGCTTGCAAAGGACAAGACCAAAGCAGGCGCTTTTACGCAAATGACAAGACCTAACGCCAACAACTTTTCATAATGACAAGGAAACACTCTTCCTCGCAGGCTACTCACATGAAATTTACCACACCATGCCAACCCTATGGTTTATAAAAGGAGTTGGAAAATATCTGGGAGAGAACACTACACAACCAAACCCAACACTACACCAGAGCTTAGTTCACTACGTCGGGATGGACAAGCTACAGAAGCAATGGTGTAACAGCCTCAGTTTTAATAAATAGTAATTATCTGCATTTCATAAGCATACATGTCATTTGGAGCATGTGCATAATTTGTTACAAATCAAAAACCTCAAAATTTAACTCAAACCTAAAACTTGAATGGAAACTCCAAGAAGAAACTTCAAAGTTTTGATAGTTAAGAACTCTAGGAATTAATTTAATCAAATACTAGACTAATTATCACAAATTAATATAATTTTTGTCAAATTTTTAGAGATCAATTTGACCTTAAGAAAATTCCTTGTTCTTTAATTAACCCTATTCGGTCAAAGTAGTTAATTAAGCATTTTAAAATGTGCTCAGTGAGTTTTCAAATTTTATTTGGGATCTAGATCATCCCAGTAGCTTCTCCAAGAAGTTTTGTATTTTTATAAATTTATTTGGTATTTTTAACCCTCCGGTCAAACTTTTGAAGTTTGATTTTAGTTGTAGTCAACCTTAGACTCAGCCCGAGCCTCTTGGCACTGTAGCGATTCGCACCAACTTGGTTTAACCCAACCGAGTGCCAATCGCACCATCTTAGCCACGTTTAGGGCTCAACCCAACCTTCAGTGCGCGTGAACCATTCAATTTGAAACGGACGGACCAGATCAGCTGTGACGTTCGGACCACCCGAACGCTCCACGCGATCTACACCATTGATTTTCAATCGGAGCACACCATCTTTTTGGATTTGAAACCAAAACGCGCCCCAACACGCGCGAGCTGTTCGATTTTGATTCAACCGCCCGATGAAGCGGTGATGTTCGGACCATCCGAGTGATCCACTTAATCTGGACCATCCATTTTCTATCGGACAGCGCCGTTTTCCTTCGTTTGAATCTAAAGCTCGCATTTTGCCGAGATCGTTAGATTTTGATCGCACAGTCAATATGAGTTGGGACGTTCGGACCATTTGAACGCCCCACTCAATCTGTGTCGTTCATTTGCGATTGGATCGTCCACATGGATGGGGATGTTCGGACTGCCCGAACAGACCTTTCGATCAGGACCGTTGAAATTTGATCGGATCATCGATGCCATTCGGGCCAAGCCACTTTGTTTTGCTTGCTGGAACTGACAGCCCTGAACCAATTGCCAGTGTCTCTTCTTCGTCTTCTCCGCGCCTTAGCCAGTTTCGAGCACAACGCGTGTGAGGTGGCTTCGCACTCGCGTTTTTGTTGCATGCAAATGCCACTTGGCCTCACCGTGATGACTAAGCTTGCTCTAGTGCTGCCACGAATGGCCGTCACTGTTTGCTCCGATGAGAAAGCTTCATCAAAACTCATCGTTTCCACTCACGGTCGTCTAGGCAAGCCAACATTTCCATCCTCTTCATTGAGGCAAATCCTTCGTTCTCTACACTGTTCTTTTTCTTCTTGCTTGTCATTCTCATTCATGCAAAGCCGGATCTCTTTTATGCAGCCCAACATTAGGATCACGAGCTTGTCTTTTGGGTTGTCCAAAGCGCACCCGGAGCACCACCATTGTGGATTTCTTCACTTCGGTGAGCTCCTTCGTAAACTTGGCGCGTCATATCTTGTCTTAGGGTTTATTGAGTAAAACCCTTCAATCAATTTATCTTTTGATTCACAGGGTTACCAGGAATTTGGATTTTCTCTAATTCCGGTCAACTTCGGTTCTTTCATGCTCATTTCTAAACTGGTGAGCCATTGTTCAATCCCTTCATTTCAGAGCATCTAGGAGCTTTACTTAAGCTATCCTGATCACTCATTTAATTTGTTTTGGTCTAGGTTATCTTGTTCGCGTGAAGCTCTCATCCCATCTTTTCGGTCACCATCATCAGAGCTATTTTTCCTGGAATCTCTGGCTGTTTTCTTAGCTCAGGTAGTTTCCTTGTGAATCCATTTTGATTTTCAGTTAGCGCCGTCTTGGACCTCAGCTCCAGCGATTGCCAAGCAAGCTCTTGATATCTAGTTTATGTTGTCGGATTTCCGGCCAGAACTGTAGCTCGTTAGTTAACCTTTTATAACTGTCGATTAGTACTAGTAAATGATAATCTGGTTTACTTCCTCGCTAAAAATTGTTTAAACTGATAAATTTTATAAGTATTTTGTTAACTCCAAATCTACTGAAGTATTTTTGTTAGTAATAGTTGCTACTGTAATATGGACTAACCCTCACTTATCTTTGTTGCTTAAAAAATTATTAATTGAATCACTTACACATTAATAACTCTAATCTTTCTTAAATTACAGAAAGTTTAGTTGAACTCTAACTGAATCAAAACTTTCATTTAAGTCCACTTAGAGAACAAAACACTATTTCTGTAATCTTGTCATGCATCTTTTCAGCATCCACTGCATTTTTCTATGTTTTGCACTTGGTCATTTCTTTTCTCGAAATTTACTTGCTCTTGTTATTTTAGATTCTGGTTTTCTTGACGTGAGTGAATATACTTCTGAGCAACCTGAGATTGAACAAGTGGTTTATAATCAACGCAAGCATCCTCTTGCACCATGTTGCTCCAAGTTTTGATACTTTAAGTGTTTTGAAATACAATGATAACTGTGTGCATGCTATCTTGTTATATCCATACTTTGTGAGTTAGTTAGCTATATCCAAATCTTTGTGGCTTATCCTTGATCAAATTCTTACACTTATGCTTAAGATAGAAATCTGGTGTGAACAAATTGGTCTTTAGATAATTGCTTAGCCATGCAAGTCAGTAGAACGATAGTTGGATTGACAAGCTTATCTTGTTGGTCATGGGAAACACTAAATGAACTCCAGTTTTGTTTTCCTTGTTCAGATTGTTGAAACTGAAGTTTAAGTTTAAAATTGTATATTTAAAAATCGGGTTTAGATCTGGACAAGTGTTTGATAGTGATGGTGCCTTCGTACATGAGATTGGGAACTGTGGTTTTCTTATCTGGATCATTAAGGACCGAGCTTTGGGCTGTCATGCCAAGAACTACTCGTACTTCCACATGCTGGATTGGGGCCGGTTTGGTCAAGTAAGGGGAAGATTTTATTGCTTTAGACCACAGGTGGTGTGAGGACATAGAGACCGTGAAATCCTATATTCCTTAGGAACCCAGTGTGATATATACTGTGCAAGTGAGAACGATTACCTATGTTGAGGAAAACCAACATACTAACTGCCTCATACTGGCCCCTCTAACACAACGTGCATGCCTACTTAGCATTTGCTATATGCATGTGTACTAAGTTGGGATTCAATTTGCATGGGTGGTCTAACTCAATGGGATTTTCTTGCTGAAAAATACCGAATCTCGATCTACCCGGCCGACACACCTAAGGAAGTGTGTTAATTCTAGAGGCTTACGGGCAGGGTTGAATCTTGTGGGTAAACATGTACACCCCTACAGGGTTAAAAACTATTCGAATAGCCGTGTCCCCGGTTATGGACAATACTTGGTTTTGATAGACATCATCGTTAGACACTAAATCAAAAATTTTGTTATGGGAATACTTGGTATCAGCATGAAGGGTTATTCATGCATGTTGACAAGTCAAAGTGGACAACCACTTTGATTTGCTTTGAGTTATGATTATTTTTTTACTACTTGTAACATCCCAAAGTTCTGTTACCAAATTAAAAATTATTAAAGTTATTATTTTATTGGATTTTCTGAAATTTGAAAGAGTTTGTTTGCTCTTATTTAATTTCTGGAGTTTTTAAAGTCAAAAATAAAATTTATTGAAGCTTTTGAAGTTTTATTTGAGTTAAAGTTGAAAAATAAAATTTTAATTAATTTCTAGATTTTTCTGGAATTTTAAAAGCTCTTTCTCGAATTAATTTAAAACCAAAACAAATTTATGTGCAAAAACTATTACCAATTAAAAGTTAGAATTATTTTATTTAAGTCCAAAATAACTCTAGGAATTTCTGTGAATTTTTCTAGAATTTTTGGACTTTAATTGCTATTTTCTAAAGTCTAAATGAATTAATCTGATTATTTAAATTAACTAATCCATTTAAAAATCCGGAACAGCCTTTGGGCCAAAACCTCTCATGTGCGGCCCATTCCTTTTTCCTTTCTGGCCCAAGCCAGCCCGCCCGCTCTCCTCCTCATCTACTCACGACCGTCGGATTTGCCCCGCCCCTTTTTGCTTTCACCCGCACTCGCTGCCATGTGGGCCACGCCCCTTCGTCCTCCTCGCCGTCTTCTCCAACACGCCACATCGAAACCCCCATGGCCGCTCGCAAGCGAGCTCGCCAACGGACGCACCCCAATTGCCCCGCTTTCTCCCCGCGTTCGCACCGCCTCGCACCGCGCCGCACGACCCCACCTCCTTTCCCTTTCTCATACAAGATGCGCCACAACCCCAAGAACCGCCACAAGACGATCCCCACTCCTCGCCGCCCCGGTGACCCCCGACCCCTATAAAAGGGAGCACGGGGTAGCCCTCATCGCACTCAATCTTTCCCCCTCTTTCACTTCCCCTCTCTCCCCGTGAGCTCGCCGTAATTTGAGTTCTTGTCGCCACCGGCCGCAAGCACTCCACCGCCCCTAGCGCCGCCATCGTCGACGCCACGACCTCGCCGCCGCCACCATCCGCTTTGCCACGCCGTCGCGAAGCCGGTGCGCGCACTCATCCTTTCCGAGGACCACCGGAGCCGCTACTTCGCCGTCGAGCCGCACCGCGCCGCCGCCTTCTCCTTGCCACCGGCCACCTCCGTCCCCTTCTCATCGATTGGGTGAGCGCATCATACTCCCCGTGTCCTCCTCTCTCTACTCGTGTCCTCACCGGTCGCCGTCGTGCCACGCATCGGCGACCATCGGTGCCAACGCTGGTGCCGCCTGTGCCGATGTGGCCTCGCCACATCACCTCCACGCAAGCGCCACGTAGGCCCTAAAGCGCCAGTCAGCGCCATGTGGATCCACGTCAGCGCGTGCATGCCACCCAAGCAAGCCCTTCAGATCCAAAGCCCCGTGGACTTAGTCCATATGAACCGTGTCTATGACACGTGGGGCCCTCATGTCAGAAATTTGTTTTATTTCTTTAAATCCCGAAAACTTGTGGCTAACGTCATCCATGCACAATAAATGGATTTCCCTTTAGAAAAATAATTCAGGAAATTCTATTAAATTTAGATTTAGGGTTTTTTAGTAAATTTAAACTTCTAAAATCCATATCTTTTGCATCCAAACTCCAAATTGGGTGATTCAAATTTATAAATTTGTATAAAATAAATATATAGATAACTAAACTAAAATTATTTGATTTGGAGTTAGTTTTATTTGTATTTTTGAATTTATTTGAATTTCAATTGAATTTGTTATATTTTCGCGTATGGACTTCGACGACTCCGGAGAGTTCGATCCTTCAGAGGACTTAGAATACCAAGACTTCAACGAAGGCAAGTTATACCATTGACCATATTGCTCCCAGTATTTTAAAGTTATTTAATTTAGTTTTTAAATTATTATTGCATGCATACTTTTATTCAATTATTTTACTTCCCAGTTTAAATGCTTAGTTATGCCAATTCCTATTGTATAGCCAATTTGAATATTGAGTATCATTTCTTGTCACCATTAGATAAAATAATATTGAGAATAATCATATGCTTAGCCTATACTTATATCATAATTTTGATTTTGGGAGGATTTAGCCAAATCATTTCAAACTTGTTTAAACTTGAATCTATGGTATTGTTTTACCATAGAAAATTTATGAAGATGGTTTTACTTAAAATAAAATAAAAAATAGTTTGGACTTGGGCGAAATGGATGAATGGTGGGTGCAGGTTTATGCACAGGCTTAATCTGGTTAAGATTAAGGCCCAGGATTTATTTTAGAAGATGCCCAAGTCAGTTAAGGACCGGCCTTTGAGCGTTCCTTTGCTATGCCTTGTCGTACCACCACATGTCCTGTATGGGCATGATTTGGCTAAATAATTTGTGTCGTCTTAGTGTTATTTGTGCCACGTTGATTGAGTGGGTGTCGGTTAGACAGTAGTCCCACCTGGCGTAAGAGGGGGCTTCCGGAGGACAGTTAGTCCAATAGAAGTGAAACCTTAGCGGGCATAAGTACATTAAGACAAAGCATTATAAAGGCCTTATGGTAATTGCTTAGTCACACGCCTTCGGAAGCGTGAATTGGCCGACATTAAAAGCAAATTACCTCATGTGGACAAAGTTGTACAAACTCTGCAGAGTAGAAAACTATTCGAATAGCCGCGTCCGCGGTCATGGACATGCTAGCAAAGCCACTTTAAGTTAGATTTTGTTTTTGGTTTTAAAAATGATTAAATGATTTTAGGATGGTTAATCCTTGTGGTAAAATTGGGCGGTTAGCCATGTGATAGGAGGGTATCCTTCACCATTCAAATATGGAGGTTATCCACACTATAAAACAGTCATTTAAAAATCTGATTTTAGATATAGTATAAAAATGGCCTTGGAAATTAATATGAGTATTTAAACTGAAAATGTTGTTTTATGCAAATAAACCCTGCTAGTCTCATTTGTTTACCTTATGCATGCATCATAATTCAATGTTGGGTTTAACTTGCGAGCACGGTAGTTCTGCTCACTCTTGCTGAATATCTTTATTCAGGAGAAGACTTCTATCCGGATGTGCTTTTTCTATCAATTCTATACCCCGCAAAATCACTGTCTGAGTATGCCCGCAAAGTAAGACAGGATGAAGATGAATAGAAAAGGCCGAATTCTAAAGTTGATTGGAGATACCTGAGAATTCTTTTCACAACTTGACGATGAGATGCACGAGGTGAAGCTTGAAATCGAGCGCATAAGCACACAGTAAAATGTATGTCCGGCCTTGAAGCAGTCAAATAGAGTAGAGAACCAATCATACTCCTATATTCTTTTTGATCCACTACCTCACCTTCTTCATCTGGGTCAAGAACAGTTGTAGACCCCATTGGTGTAGAGATGGGTTTGCAAGTTGCCATGTCAAAACGCCTAAGCAAGTCTTTAGTATACTTGGTTTGATGAATGAAATTGCCTTGCTTGGTCTGTTTTACTTGCAAGCATAAGAAGTAAGTTAACTCTCCCATCATACTCATCTCAAACTCCCTGCTCATATTATCTGAAAACTTGGAAACCAAAGCATGAGAGGAGCCCCCAAAGATGATATCATCCACATAAATCTGAACAAGTAATAGATCATTGCCATATCGAAAAGTGAACAAAGTTTTGTCCACCTTGCCCATTTGAAAATCATTTTTTAACAGAAAAAGCTTTAGCCTCTCATACCAAGCTCTAGGAGCTTGCTTCAAACCATACAAAGCTTTTGACAATTTGAAAACATGGTTAGGGAATTTAGGATTTTCAAAACCAGGTGGTTGCTTAACATAAACTTCCTCCTCAATGAAGCCATTAAGAAAAGCACTTTTAACATCCATTTGAAACAATTTAAAACTTTTAGATGCAGCAAATGCTAAGAGAATTCGAATAGCTTCTAGTCTGGTTACCTGAGAAAATCCCTGAGCAACAAGTCTAGCCTTATTTCTAACAACAACACCATCCTCACTTTGCTTATTTTTAAAAACCCATTTAGTTCCAATTACATTATGTCCATGAGGAGGTTCAACTAAGGTCCAGACTTTATTTCGCTCAAAGTTTTCTAATTCTTCATGCATGGCATTGATCCAAGACTCATCACATAAAGCGTGACTTACATCATTAGGCTCAAAAGAGGCAACAAAAGTAGAATGAGCATGTAAGTCAGGAGAAGTGAACTTAGAACGTGTTACCCTTTCATGAATGTCACCAATCATCAGCTCTAGAGGATGAAGTCGCTGAATCCTCAATGGTACAGAAGGTTCTGAACTAGCTTCAACACCATGAACATCTTCTGCAGTTTGTTCATCACTTGTTGGTGGCGCAACAACAGGTGCATGATCATCAGCAGGTGATGGCATGGGAGATGAAAAATCAAAATCATCTTCTTCATTAAGGAATATGCTTTCAGACTCCCCTCTGAACTTGTGTTCCTGAAATGTCAGTTCTAGAACAAGTACTGACCTCATCAAAAGTAACCTCACAAGTCTCAATAATTTTGTTAGTTTCCAGATTAAGCACACGATAGCCACGTGAGTGAAGGGGATATCCAAGAAAAATGCCATCTATTGATCTAGATTCAAACTTGTCCAGATTACCATGTTTAAGAATGAAATATTTACATCCAAAAATTCTGAAATGAGAAATACTGAGCTTTTTACCAAATCTCAGCTCATAAGAAGTCTTGTGCAAAGAGGCTCTCAAGAATACTCTATTTGAAACATGACAAGTAGTTGAAACAGCCTCTGCCCAATACTTCCTAGGAGTAGCATATTCATCAAGCATAGTCCTTGCCATCTCAACCAAGGATCTATTTTCTCTCTCTACAACACCATTCTGTTATGGGACACGAGGAGAAGAAAATTGATGTTCCAAACCTTTTTCAGAGCAAAAAGAAGCAAACAAGGAGTTCTTAAATTCAGTACCATTATCACTTCTTATTGCTTTCACAGCACTATGCAGTTCATTATTAAGTCTGAGAAATAAATCTTTGAAATGACCAAAAACCTCATCTTTAGACACCATAAAGTACACCCAAGAGTACCTAGAGAAATCATCAATAATCACAAGAATGTACCACTTACCTCCAACAGATTGAACTCTAGAGGGACCTACAGTGTCTATATGCAACAATTGTCCAGGGCCATCTGTGATTATTACAGAAATAGGAAAATGAGGGGCAGTAACCATCTTACCATGTCGACAAGGGGAACAAACCAATTCTTTATCACCCTTAAGTTTAGGCAGCCCCCTAATCAGATCCATTCCACTAATTCGAACAAGATGATTAAAACCAATATGTTCTAATCTACGGTGCCAAAAGAATATATCTCTGGATTCGAAAGCTACCAAGCATCTAACATTAGGTGAAAAGGAATGATTGAAATCATCTTTAAAAACCTTCCCTAACCGAGAGATATTAAAGACAAGATCTCTAGAAGCATCCAAAACTCTACAAGCATGTTTCTTAAAGCTTACCTCAAGATTTTCTTCTATCAATTGTGAAACCGAAAGCAAGTTGTACTTCAATTTACTTACCAAAACAACATCTTTGAGTATGAATTTGTCATTAACACGCACTGTACCTTTTGCCATCATAATTCCAGTTGAAGCATCCCTAAAAGTAATCAATTCATCACTAGATGCCTTAGTGAGAGAGGAGATCCATTTTGAATCACCTGTCATGTGTCTGGAATATCCTGAGTCTCCTAACCATATGTTCCCTTCCATAACAAATTGCATCTACATTAAGAGAGTATTGGTCTCATAGTATCAAGTTAGTAAGACATGATTTAGGAACCCAATCTTTGTGATACACGCATTTAGTAGGAGCAACAAAAGCATTTCTATTTTCTCGAACATCTGGCGGTCGATCATTGCCTAGATGTCGGTCGACCGATCGTAGAACCCGCAATGATCTGTTTAAGAGAGACAAAAGATGATAAGGACTTGAAAATATTTTCTTAACCTATCTCTCTTTTCTTTCTTTACTTTTCGAAAACAGTACTGAATCAAATGCCCTTCTTTTCCACAGTGAGTACATTGATATTTGTCTTGATAAGAAGTTGCAGTTTTTCTTTTTACAATACTCACTTTGATAGAAGGATCCTTTGCAAAACCAGCAAATTTAAACAAAACTTGTTTAGGTTCAGATTCGATTTCAAACTTTCCAGGTTCAATAAGCTTAAGAATTTTGGGAGGATGATTCTTGGCATGTTCAACAACATTAAATCCTAGACCTTGGCTTTTAGTACTCACTTTTGATCTATCTAGAATCATGTTCAGATTTTTCTTGCCAAAAGAAAATCTCTCCAAAGTGTCCTTAAGATATTCAATTTCTTTAACTCGAGTAGGACAGATTGTGCACTTAACAGATCCATTCAAGGTTTTCTTAGAAGCACTAGACTAAGCCAATTTTTCTTTTTTAGTAAATTCATTTAATTGTCTAGTCAAAGCTTCTATCTCAGTTGTGAGTTTGGGACAGTTAGTGCAAGAAAGTGTCTCATGATAAAGCATTTGTTGTATGGATTCCTGAGATGACTTCAGTCTAGCTTCTAGCAGTTCACAATTAGAGAAAGTTTTAATTTGAGCATTCAAAGTACTTGACTCTAAACAAGTTGAACTAGACTTGAGTTTTTCAATTTCAACATATGCAAGTTTCAGCTTTTCATCACAAGAATCATGCGCCAGTTTTAGTTCATCAAATTTAGCATGTATTAATCTAGCAAACTTCAATTCAAAATGCAAAACTTGACATGATTCACAAGATTCATCATCAGGAATAGCAGCCTTAAGCCTAACAATTTCAGAATTCCAGCTATCAACAACAAGGTTATGTTTCTTTACTTTCTTTTTGTATTTTTTAAGCTCATTTGTCAATTTAAGCACAGCACGAGATAAATCAGCATAAGAGGTTTTACCTCATCAGGGTCACTGTAGAGATCATCGATATTAAGTTCTTCACTGCTTGCCATAAAGCACATCCCCATGAAGTCCATCTCTTTTGCCTTCTTGTTATCATCCTCATTGTCGCTTTCAGAGTCAACATCACTCAATCCAATCTCCTCAAGTGCTGAGAGCACCTTGTTGACCGCCTTACGATAATTTTGCTTCTTGCTTGAATCAAACTTGAATTTTGGCCGAAATGGGTGCTTTGTCATCTTTGGTCTCCTTACCTCTCAGCTTGGGATAATTCACCTTTATGTGGTTTACCTCACCACATTCAAAGCATCTAATTGGACCCCCTCTCCTCATTGATCTGATATTGTTGATTGCTTTAGTCACCCTGTTGGAGAAGAGTACAAGTTGTTCTTCTGGAATCTCCTCCAATTGTTCATCTGAAATAGCTCCCAAAGCAGACAAGGAAAAACTAGAAGAGCTGTCAGTTTGGTTAGTCACTAAACCCAAAGAATTTGACTTATTTATCCTCGCCAAAATATCAATCTCATATGTTTTCATCTTGGAATAAAGATCATTCAGGGTGAGTGTTTCCATGTTAACAGAATGATTGATGGTAGTGACTAGAACCTCCCAGATAGTCATATCCAAAGCATTTAAGATTTGACGAGCATTGTCAGAATCAGAATATATGACATCAACAGATTGCAAATCACTAACAATTTTATTGAAGCGATCAAAAAGAGCATCTACAGATTTACTCGGTTTCATCTCAAATTTAGAATACTCCTTTTAAATTGATTCGATTTAACACCTTTAATGATTTTGATCCTCATGATAATCGCAAGTGTAGTCCAAATCTTGTTAGCAGATTTAATATTAGCAATTCGACAAACTCGCTTCTACTTAAGCCTTGCAACAATATATTTCTAGCTTTAGCATTAGCTTCAACATCGCCAGATTGTTGTTGGTAATAACAAAAGTACCTCATAAGGATTTTCAACTTTTGCCAAATAACATTACCTTGTGCTTGTAGAAAACCTCCATGCGTGTCTTCCAAGAGATGTAATCGATCCATCAAATATGGTGGCTTACCTGAGAAGCGATCTCGATCTGATGCCATTGTAACCTTGCTCTGATACCACTTGTAGGATCGTAATGGCAATCAGAGGGGGGGTGAATGATTGCAGCCAATTGACTTCCAAATTCAATCTCGAACCTGTGCACAAGAACTCCTTTGATCTCTTCACAAGCTACTTGAAAACCCTCACGAAGCTCCTTGCAAGACACAACAAGATCAACACAAACTAGAGACGAGAATAGAGCGTATTTGATCTTTATTTCTCTATATAGATTTGTGTCTACAAAGTGCTCCTCGAGCACCCCTCAAGAACTTTCAACAGAAAGCCCTCCAAAAGCTCTATCACAAAAGCAATGACAAGCTCTCGTGAAAAGCTTGCTACAGATGCAATCTCTCTCTAGCTCTGCGGTTAGCTCCTAACCCTCTTCTATTTATACCCTAGAGTCCTATCCATGTTCAACACGACACCGACACAGACTCTATCTCAAAAACGTCCAGATTTGGAACTCCTTCCAAATCTGTCATCCTTTCCAAAAACTCCCACGTCGCAAGCCTCCAGGACTCCTCCCGTAGCTCCAACGCGAACCACCTTTGAACTCCACGTGCTCCAGCGCAAGCTCAACCATCTCGCAACATCCACGACCACCAAGACCTCAGATCTCCCAAATCCTAGTCCGAGTCCTCCTCGTCACGACAATAGTTGCCTTCACGCTCAACCTGCACATGCAAAGATCAAAGAAACCAAATCCAGCACAAGTTCTCCAAACTTGACCAACCATTAGCTTACTCACACCCATGAACACTATCATGCATCATGCAACAAACTAACGCTCATGAATTAAACTTAACCTCAGTCAAATCTCAAAACAACGAAACAATCCGAACACAATCGGTTATACCTCCACATTATACGCAGATTATCAAGACCAATGTAAATACCTCTCAAAGTACAATCAAACTACCGCTTACAAAAATCTTTCAAACTCTTCAAAACAAGCTCTCGAAAATCCATACCGCAAACAAATGGTCATACCTTGTTGCGGTACTACCGTTAAAACAACGGATATCGACCTCATTTGCCAGATACTGCTACACTACCGCAAAGATTACCGATTTCACTTAACAGAGCTTGTCGAAACACTCTCTTTGAACCTATCGCGTACTACCACCAACCATGGTGCAACAGATCGCCAAAGAAGAAATCCAATGTTCAAAACAAGTGTTACGTTTTTCCATACCGCCAAAAATAAAATGGTATAATCGAGCAAGCAGACTACCAGAATTACCAAACGGTACTACCGCACCACTGAAATGCGCAAAAGACTCAGAACCAAGCCCTGAGACACATGGACGCTCCAGATGACTTGGCCGATCGGACCTTGTTTCAAAACCGCCGGATTTAGGAGTACTATTCAAAGTCCGAACGTTCATCTTGATGTCAACCGTCTGATTTCAATCCAAAGGCTCACAATCCTTTAAGATCTCGAACGGTCCGAACGTTCCTCTCAATGAGGGCCGTCAGATCAAGATCTAACGGTTCGAGCAAAACACGCATTCGGAACTCAGTGACTTGCGGTACTACCGCGGTTTACAAGAGGTCCTACCGCAATCCGGTAGTTCCACAGATATAAAGCCGGTACTACCGCTCTCAAGAAAATCCAAAAGCCAAACATAAGTCTTTGGGAAATTTCATACCGCCAACAATTGCGCGGTTGTTACGCCAATGTAGTTCCATGACACAAAGCCTAAGATTACCAAGCAAAACCTGACAAATGCTGATTTTTGATAGAATTCAACAAAACTCAAAAGCATGTCAGCATCTGAGATCACAAGCATGTTCCAAAGACAATGTATTCATCTTAAAACACCAAGACTGAGTCTTTCTTATTGTCAATGTGTTCATCATCAAATATCATGACCAAAAACCTCCTTGTCTTACACTTTGGAACAACCTTAAGCATGTATAAAAATTCTAATCCTTTAGTTAGGTTCTAATAAACACTTTCTTGTAGTAGTTTCGTGTAAGTCTTGCGAGTATCTTCTGTACTCAGTTGCTTTAACCACTTGTTGCAGGTGAGGACGATTATGTGTACGATACATTCGTTAGCACCGATGATGATGGCGCTAACGAATGATGCTATTTCTACCTCCACTCAATTGCTTGAGGGTGTTAGGGCACACTTGGTGGACCTTTTGTTGTTTTTATCTGTTTCCGCTGCTGTTATCTGTTTTAATTGACCGTTGGTCCTTTATGGAACTATTGAACTGAAACTCAGGTCTTGTAAAGTTTTGTTATAAATATATGGTCTTTGTGTGACTTTGTATAATGTTGTTTAGAATGTGTGTACATTAATCTTTGATCTTGGGAATTAATGTATGACACACATCTGGGAACTTGAAATTGAGTTCATTCCTTATTAAAGATTTTACCTTCGGTATAATCTTTTGATTCGGAATGTATTTAATCTCAGGGGTCCTCACAATTGGGACAAGATCCGCGAACTAGCAAGGGTCTCAAAGCGGACGACCAACAAGGGTCGCTGCGTCCTGTCCCAAGAAAAGGAGCTTGCCAGGATGGCAGCTCTCCGTAATGAGGCCCTTTGTAGCAGCAATGTCTTCCAGAACGTTCCAACCGAGCGTTCGCCGCAACACCCGCCAGAGGGGGAGACGCCGCCCCTCTGTTGGTGTAGGGACCCATGCAAGTTCTACAAGTCTAAGCAGCGGTTGAGCTTGGGCACGCGTTATTGGGGTTGCGTGAACTATTCTAGTGACTATCCCGACCAACGTTGGGACACGAACAGCTATCAACAGCCGGTAAGGACCAGTTAAAGTGTGTTCGCCTACTATTTCTCTTTCAAAGTACGCACTAACAACCTCTCTTGTCTACCTGTAGTCCCCGGATCTGTTATGTGGCTACCGCAAGTGGATCGACCAAGAGATGCACCCACATGACCAGTGGTCTCTCGACTTTGACGAGTGGGATGCCACGAGATCCAGGAGGAGGAACGCCGCACCCAGTACCCACAAGCAAAACGAGCGCATACGTTGGGAGACGAAAGCTCATCTCTAGACATGTAGGCGTAGGGAGCGCAAGAGAAAGAGGGAAATGGTGGCCAAGGCCAAAGAGGCCGGCGAGGAGTTCAACGCCGAGCTAGCAAGGAAGGGAAAATGGCCCCGGTCCACGCAGTAGATCGGACCATTCTGCATTTAGTCCCCCGTCAAGGTCGAATCTATTTCATTCCAAAAGGCGATATGTATCGTAGGAGTACTTTGGTTTGTTGCATCGTGTATGATGATATTTCTTATACACGTAACCAAACCTTATGCGCTGTGTTATTCCCGGCTTCATTATAAAGTCTATTTTAATTCGCAATATCAAATCTCCTCGTCTTTTCGCATTCGATTCTTCCGTGTTCTTCCCAGCATCATTATAAAGACATCCAACAACATGTATCACTTCTAGGCAAGGCTTGGAAATATTGTTTGTGAAGGATACATACGCTGAAGTGTCAAAGGTTAGCAGTCCACAAAAATATTTTCAGTCCATATATGTATTTACGCTCAGTAAAAAGGATGTTCTTATACATGGTTCACATATAGATTCTCTACTTTTAAGTTATGAATAGTTCGAGAGGGATTAACTTTCAAATTTTTGTAAAAAAAGATTAAATAAAAAAATGGTCTCCGGCCAACTGCCGCCCCGTGTTATTTTCTGGCGCATCGTAATATCACTTACCTTCCTACTTACGACTCAATACTATCTCAATCGTCTTCGCAAAATTCTTCAGAAATTTAGCGCACTACAACAATATACAACGATCACAAAATGTTATTGCGAGTTTGACAAATTTTGTACCCTTTATATTCTACGAAAATAACAAACAGACCAATCAGCCTTGTCACTACACTTTCTATTTTCAAAAAAAAAAATCATATAATAAGATTTGCTAAATGTAATACATACTAAATGTAATATTTATTATAACACAATTATTCAAGTCGGATTTGTTGAATAGGACATCTATTACCTAAAATCGCCCAGTGGTTGGGCGACTTAGTCAAGTCGCTCAACTAAAAGGCGACGCCAACGCATGTCGCTCGGTGGTTGGGCGATTAGGATCAAATCGCCATACGGTTTGGTGACTTGGGTCAAGTCGCCCCTCTGTTCCGCGAGTTGGATATGTGTCGCACACTGGTTGGGCGACTAGACCAAGTCGCCCAACCGTACGACGACACGAGGTTATTTCTGACAAAAAAAAATTAAGTGGTATTATTTCTGGAATTCCGAATAAAAAATATGTTATTTATAAAAAATCTAGTTTTTACGAGATGAGCAGTGCCGGCTATATTGTGGTTGCTATTGGGCTAGCCGGTTAGGTGCCGTCACCCTTCGAGTCACCACATTTGCGTGGTCATCCACTCCCCGTGTACCGCGACCCCGTATCTAGATCTAAATGTATCACGTTCTTCAGGTTAATATTCAGTATTTTTCCGGTAAAAATTGTGAGAAAACCGAAGAATCCGAGGAAAAAACCAAAGTATTTCAAGCCCCTCTCTATAATCGATGGTCGTCGAGGAGTGGGAGTGCGTGTGGAACATGCACGCAGTTTGTTTCCATTGGGACGACAGCATCAGTATCAGCATCAGCTCTTCGATTGGGTTGCGTTGCGCGACTTCGTCGTCTACACTCACGTTACTCGCTGTATGCTTAATCTGATTTCTAGCAATCGTCACGGTCTCACGGATTTGGCGGTCGCCGTCCGTTAAATATTATGCTTAATTGTAGTTACCATGCGTAATTAGTGCTACCGTCCCACACGTCAAGCCTCCGCAGCCTTCGTGTTTGCTTTGTCAAGTGTTGTACTTGCTAGGCTTTAGGCATGGTTGTTAGTTGTAGACTTGCCGCATGCTATAATCTTTTTAATCTGGAACATGTAAACATGGATGCAACTATGAAAGGTTGTGTCATTCGTCAAACTTGTCACTTTTAATCCGTTATCGCACTCGAAAGTCGACTTAACCTTTCACGATTTGTATTAACATCGACAAATATGGTATTTATCGACGTCTTTGGTATTTACCGGTACTGAATTGTATTTTGAAAATATTATATTTACTGAATAGTTATTACCGTATTTTTTAAAATATATTATATGTATTTGCTAAGCCGTATTTAACATAAACTGGACAATATCATGCGCGCTGCTACAGCAATACATGGTAAAAAAAATAGAAGAAAATTAACTTGGTACCATCGCAAAGATTCACAAATTGGAGAACATCATTTCATGTGAGGACGACAAGTGGGCTCCAGGAATATATGTCAGTAACACATCGATGATATTTTCTAAGTTGAATGATCTTTGTGATAGTATGGAGTAATTCACCCCAAAAATAATACGCTGACCGGTCATAGAAGAATGACGATTTGGAATATGTGATGCGGCCCAAATATCATGTACTGACTCCGCATGCATTCCTATCGTCTCTTGTGCACGGGACGAGGAAAACCGGAAAGGGAACGTGTGTTGATGGGCACGCACAAGCTAATGTTGCACATGCATGTGATCTGCTCGTGGTGTTTCGAGGAAATTTTTTTAAAAATAATCTATTTTTTATTCGGAAATACAGAAATAATACCGTTTAATTTTTTTTTACAGAAATAATCTCTTGTCGCTGAACGGTTGGGCGACTCGTGCAAGTCGCCCAGCCGAACTGCGACCAACCTTGACGTCGTTGAACGGAACAGCGATTTAAAGGTTCGAGACAAGGTCGCTTTACGGAATAGCGACTTGAAGAGAGTCGCTATTCCATCGCGCGACTTGCTCATAGCTCAATCCAAGTCGCCCAACCAGTATGGCGACTTGGAGCGTTATAAAACCACACAAGGCCGAACTGCCGCCATTGTAACGAGCGAACCGCCGAAACCGCCGTAAAAGAAGAGAAAGAGAGGGAAAGAAGAGGAGGAGGGAAAAAAAGAGGTTTTTCGCTTTCAAGATCGACGACTAGGACGGTAAGTATTAATTTGTAAAAGTTTATTTTTGAAACCATGGTAGGTTAGCAAGCAACTTTAGGTGTAGTGACATATTGTTAACAAATATTTAGAGATGAGATGATTAATTACTAACCATGGTACGTTAGCCTCAAACATCGTGTGTAGTGACATATTGTTAGTAAATGTTTAGAGATAGCATGATTAGTACTTAGAAGTTCGTATAAAGGAAAAATGAGTTAGTACGAATAAATTTAATTGTACTATCCCGCGTGCTGCGCTAATTGCGTATAGGCTAGATGAATGATAACATGTTACTTTTGTATTATATAAACACGTCGATAACCCGTGCATTCGCAAATGCTAGTTTATAGAATGTTAAATACAAGTTTTTTTTTATAATAAAGAATTGAAAACATTTACTTCATAGTTTTGGTTGATTAAGGAATCACACATACATGTACTTCATAGTTTTTTTTATAATAAGTAATTTGAATGCTTTTAATCTTCGAATTTGCAAGATGGTCAAGACCCCATCGGTTCGGATTGGCATTTCATCACGAACCGGTTGGTGGACGGCAAAGATCACGTGAGCCGTCAGGTGTCAGATCCGGCTGTCGGGTCGACGCTACCGAGTTCAGTGGTTCAGACGCTGAAACCCCGACGGGCTTGGAGACTAGACCCACGCTGGTAGAGAGGTTTGTCGCAAGTCAGGCCTTTTTTGTATCGATGCGCACTATGTACTTACTTCTTCGTGCTTTGTAGGTCGAGCTGCTTCGCCTTCTACCTCTCGCAGACGGATGGTAGAGGCCACCGAAGAGGATCGGCGGTCCGGTCGATGACGATGGGGAGGTCCAGCCGGTCCGGAGCGGCCACGACGATTCCTGCTCGACCGGCCGCTTCCCGACCGCCTGGTGGACCGCTATGCCCGAGACGACACCTTCCACCTCCTTTCGGGAGATGGCCCCTACTCGCAGATGTCGCGATGTCGCTCGGCTTGCCTATCGCGGAGCCCTGCGATTCCCGCCGACGCGGTTGCCGATCGGCGCGACGACTGCTAAGCGTGTTTGTGGGGTTCTTGAGGCGAAGGTCGCCATTCAGTTTCGACTTCTGAGCGACAATGCATGGCTCGCCCCGCAGTGGCTTTCGCGATTCCGCACGATACTACCTATTTTGCATGTTTAGCGATTCATTGAGACATGACGGGCTTACTAATAATTGCTTTTACGAGGTCGAGCTGATGGTCCCACGTACCACCGTCGACCACTGTGTCGTGGCACCGGAGGCGCACTCACAGGCTCTTCTACCGGGTAATCGCTTACGGTTACCCACGTGACTCACGACGCCCACCTCGTGGGTACGCGAGGCCATCACGACGGCGAGGAGCTAGAGATCGCTTGGGGTTCGCAGCATTTGCCGCGACGCTGCGCAGCATGTGCGATGCGCGGTTGTAGGATGAAGCCCGCGATCTATCCTCACAGTCGCCTCATCGCCGCGGTTGTGGTCGCTCGGCGCTTTCTGGACGCCCATGCCGCTAGACTCCGGACCGCACGACGCGACATGTACCATGGGAACGCGGTGGACCGCCAATCGTAGGGTCCCTTTGGTGTCAGAGAGCGCACGCATCTCCCTATATCTTTTCTTCAACGATGACATGTAATCCTTTGTAACCACTGCTCGCCCGCAGTACAGAGATGCACACGCAGCAGTCACACGCGCGCGACGAGCACTTTGTGGAGTACCGACCGCCTCACCGACGACGACGCGGCGGGAGCCTTACTCCGGCGAGGAGACGGGACCCGTGTTCGCAGGTCGTTTTCACCGTCTTTGGCGCGACCGCATCATGGCGACGCAGAGGAAGCTCGTCTTCGACATGTTCGTCGAGGACTACGCAGTGCACAGGGTGATGCGCCGAGCCGCCTTCGCCAAAGTTGTTCCAGTTCCCGTCGGGACGAGGGTGCCTGAGTCGACCCACGCGTGAGTTGCATGCAACACATGTTCACATATGTTTTTGATATTTCTGTAATGGTGGCTTCTAATTGCAGTGGTATGTTTCACAGCATAGTAGGAGGGTGGCACTAGGACGCAGAGGGTCGACCAAGATGGAGCCGTGGGTGGCACGATGGCTTAACGCCCACGAGGATCGTGTGCGAGGATCTACCAGACGACCCCAAAGGCGCGTCGACGAGTACCTTCATTGCACGCCCGCAAACACGCACCAGCCGGTGCATGTCGTCGACCCTCCCCTTCGCGTGCAAGATCGATCGACTCCTACCTCTGCGACTTAGCGCTGAACGCACCTCGCAGTATGTAAAATCATGTTTGAAAATGTCTCGCAGATCGTTATTCGACGCTTGACATACTCCTTGCAGATGACATCAACGCGGGGTTGCTGCCGACGGACAACGATCCCGGACAGATCGGCATTGGTGTGGAGGTCACGCGCGACGAGCTAGTGCGCTTTGTTCGCCGGGCATACAATGCGGCGAGGCGATGCGCGGGCCCTCGACGCCATGCAGGGGCGACAGAGGTGGCCTCATCGGTGCAGAGGTGGGCTCCTCGGTCCGGAGGTGGCCTCGCTCGGTGCATAGGTCGAGGACGCCACGCCCCACGCCAGCAAAGAAGCTCGTGAGGGGCACGCCCACGCGTTTCTGCGCGCCACGCCGCCTCTCCCCGCACATGCGCCACGCCGCCTCCTCTCGCACTCGCTACCGGGCAGCCGGAGGGTCCGGGTGGGCACGTGGGTATGCACTTCACCGCCATCGGCGTCGGTGTGGTCAGATGTTTCGCCCCCGACCCGTCCGGACAAGATGGTGGGTATGACATCCCGCGACTTCGCTTTTCAACAGTAATGCTCTCTTCGAGTTTGCGATCGCCGATATATTGTAGAGATTAACATTATTTGCCATGTAGGTACCGTTGTCCACCGACACATGAGTTCTCCCCGACGAGGACGTGGATCAAGATTGCCAAGCACCCGGGGAGGGCTGGGGCGCCAAACCGCACTGCCGAGGTTATTTCGATTGAGCAATTTTAGCGGGCCCCAGTGATCACGCAGAAGACCAGTGGAGTCGACTTCGGGACCACGGACGGCAGGCTCTCGAGAGACTTTCCCGTCTGGGCCCTAACCTAGGTACCCAAGCCGGAAGCCCAAGCGGGGCGATTGTTTTGGCATGAGGAGATGTCATGTGGAGCAAATGTGGCCAAGAGGGGGTTTACATATTCGTGTTTACGATTGTATTTCAGAGGTACTATGACATAACTTGTATTATGTGTTGACATATTCTCGCTCAGAATTACTATGACATCTTTCGTGACCTAGTCGGGTTACTACTTATCGCCAAGTCGTCCAACTCATTTATTCGATGCATATAACTTAAAGCACGCGACACATCGATGCAACATTTAACTCGATAAAAGGCAACCGCAATAACGCGTCCACCATTTAGTTACATACTTTACTTAAATTGAACATAAGTGCGTCATGGGGACACTACCGACGTACAAGCTTCTCCGCCTGCGCCTAATTGTAAAGGTGCTCTCGCTATCCACATAGAGTGCTCTCCGGCCAGGCGCCTCGGACGTGGTCGGGTCGTCGTTGTAGTGGCACGCACATATGCAAACTAGGGTTGGCACAAAGAAGATGTGGGATCATAGGAACTTCCTATGTTCACGACCTCCTCATTGCCCTCTCGACCGAGATCTCTTATGAGGTCGCCATTTTGCTCCTTGAGATCGCTAATTTGCACCTCCAAATCAAATATTTGGTTCCACAATACATCCACGCACTCGCAACATGTCGCTCATAGAGAGGATTGATCCAATGGTGAAGTTGCATTTCACCATCTACTACAACAAACAGCTTAGTATGGAGGATGCATTAGCAAGAATATGAACAAAACTTTTACCCCGAGTATGGGCATCGGAAGAAACGCCGCCCATCATCGAAAGGGCCGCCTATGGCTCGTGACGATAGCGCCCTCCCGTGTCCGTGATTTCACCATACCGGCTGAGCACGCCTTAAGATCAACCGGTGGTTAGGCCAAGTCCTCCTCCTTTCGACGCGAAGAGTCCGCTTGGCGACTTTGCTGACTAGTCCCTCAGGCCCCGCCATCATATGTTATCAGAAGACGGAGAAGGTTCTTCTTCCTACGGTTTCAAGGGTCGAGTGGTTCTAATTTTGAGCGTGGAGCGCAGTATTTTATAGTTCTCAGGGAGGCTAACAAAATGATGTATGTATTAGCTTGCAGATGACAAGACCAGATGAGATTGGGTGCTTTGAGCATAGACAAGACCACACGGGGCAGCTTTGTGCAGTGACAAGACCACACGGGGTAGCTTTGCGCAGTGATAAGACCAAAGGAGTCACTTTCTGCAAAGGCCAAGACCACACGGGATGCCTTTATGCATCGAGAAGACCACACGATGACTTTCAGATACATGCATACCGTGGCGCAGCTTTAGGATTTAGGTTTAGGGTTAGCCTTTTCGATCGAATTGACAACTCAATTAAAGCCTCGCCAACTTTTAAAACCGAAAAGACAAGACTCGCAGAACGAGTGTTCTCACCTCTTCGTAATATCACTTACCTTTCTACTTAGAACTCATTACTATCTCAATCGCCCTCACAAAATTCTACGTAAATTTAGCGACTACAACAACAAACAACGATCACAACATGTTATTATGAGTCCGATATATTTCGCACTATCATATTCTACTTAAAATAACAAATGCATTCAATCAACGTTGTCACCACACTATTATCTTCTAAAAAATAACATCATATAATACATTTTGCTAAATACAATACCTACAACATGTAATATCTATTTTAACACAATTGTTCCAATTGGATTCACATAATTCCAAGTTTATTTGTTCAAATCGCCTTTGGTTGGGCGATTTCATATAAGTCGCCACTGTCACATGACGTGCTAAACTCGCTCTACAAATCGCCGATTTAAACGATCTCAAGACATCGGTTTGGCGACTACAACCGGTCGACTTATAGTCGCTTTACCACTACGCGACTTTAGGTTGGTCGCAGTCACTGGGCGACTTGCACGAGTCGCCCAACCGCTCAAATGATGTGAGATTATTTCAGAAAAAATTAAGCAGTATTATTTCAGATTCAATAAAAATAGATTATTTTAAAAAAAATTCGTGTTTCAAGAGTATGGCCGAGATATACTATTTCACTATCTAAAATGGTATAGAGTGGCACTGCATTCCATACTAGCTTCAATTTCGATTAATACCGACTATACCGACTCGATACTAGTCATATTAGCTTCGATAGCAGTCAATACCAATCATACCAGCTTCAATACCAGGCATACCGACTCGATGCTGGTCATACCGGCTTCGATACCAGTCAATACCAACCATACCGGCTTCGATACCGAACAATATCAACCATACCAGCGGAATAGATAATATCGTGTGTGTGTGTGTGTGTATATATATATATACTTATAAATATATATTATTATATTAAAATCTAGAACGGTACCCTAGTATGAACCGGTACCGGAGTGTACCACTCCAAGAGCCAAATTGGTATAGCCTTCGGAATGGTATTGATAAGTATGGTTTCGATCAAAAAGTAAACCAACTCAGTTTCCTATTTTTACGTGCATGCCAATCCCATGAGGTTATGGTATGTACAGTTGTGTGACGTCGGCTATCTATAAGCTTTGTCGTGTAGATTTTTTGCTGACATGCGAGAGGGGAGAAGAGAGGGAGTTTAATTGTCTCTTCGTGAAAAGACAACTGAATAGATAATACAAAACACCAACGTATGAGTTGTTGTCTATAACAAACACTATTTTTTATTCTTTGGTGCTTTCAACAAAGTATTTAAGACCTTACCATGTGTTCTCTCTCCCTCTTTGTTTCGCTATATTTGCCCATGGTCTCCGGAGTATCCATTTCAATATGTTTGTTAATTAAGGGAATCTAGAGCGTAGTTATTACAAAAAAATCTACTATCTACCCCTACCTAAATGCTTGAAAGAAGTTAAGTGGTTGTAACATGTCATTTACATGTCATTTAACACTAGCTAAGTGCTCGTGCTTTGCTACGGATAAAAAATATATTACTCTAGCACGTCGAGACATTGTTATTGAGATCTGTGCCAACCCGCGTTGTGTCTCCACATATATTGTCGTGCTCAACACCTCAATTTACAATGACCTTTGGCTTTAAGACAACGCTGGCCAAGCTCGACGTCTGAGAGGTGCAAGAAAAGATGAATATACTATTGTTTGTTCTCGTGATTTCGTTAACTCCTCAGAAGATATGGTTTTCAACAACAATTGAAAGCTCCCCACGTTATCCGAGGACTCGTTGAGTTGTTGCCGTGATTTGGGAGCGGTTCTGTGAATATTGCTTGGTACAGCATCAATGCAAGTAGTTTCAACAGAAGACATAACAAACTTAGCTAGTAAAAAATATATTACCCCAGCACTTGATGAACCTTGTTGGCTCGATCTTTCGATGAGAAGGATAACTTTCGATTGAATGACGATTAACTCTCACGATCCAGGCTCGAAAGCAGCACATACGAAACCAAGTAATCACTGAATTAATCACCAAGTCGTTATCAACCGTGCCAAAAGATCTGATTGACTTGATCATGAAGATCAATTCCTGCAAGCAACCGAAGAACAAGCAAGAATGAGATAACAAGCAATCTGAATTGTAGATATATGATTAAGTACAAAAGGTAGGATTCCGCAGAGGGTTCTTTACAGTTAGTCTAGCCGACACAAGCGAAGAATAAGAGTTTTCACGGTGGAAAAACTAAGTAAACAAAATCCAGGGACTAAAAGTGGCGGCCACAAAGGACATAAGGAGGTGGCGGCTAGGGGGGTCGCCCTAGGGTTTGTGTGCCACCAGGGGGAGCGCACATAACCTGGGCTCGGATCCCAACACTATTACAAGGCCCAAATTGGCCCAATAGGTGATGCAACACCTCTCTTTGATGATTATGATGTGTAGACAGTGAATCTGAAGGTGAGGCCAAATCCGTTGGAAAGGTCTCATCGTAAGCTTTCCATCAAGTACTTGAACACCTCCAACGGACTCCGTAATCGAACCTGATAAGATGTTTACCACACAAGGGAAATCAAGAAATTAATGAAATGACAACAAGCTGGGTTTGCAACAGATTGCATAAAGAGTAAGCAATTGCTTGACCAAACTTGTTCCATTTAACACCTTTAAACAATTCTTTATATGCATAATCCAAAGTATTGTTTTTAGAACATATACCCAAAGCAGATTAATAAACTCTTCTGAAGTAGATATAAAGCTAAAAAGTTGATAGCAACATCACTTGCATTACGTGAAGAGGATCGATTAAATCAAATGCTTCTGAATCCTCAGTTCAAGTCTAAGGCTGCTTTATCGCTGTCTTGATTAGGAAGGGATTCTAGCACGAAGAAAGCTGCTGCTTGTTGTCCTAGGCGTTTTGCCCAAGCAACAGCTCATAAGGCTTCAATTTGAACTTCTTTTCCCCCGAACATCTTGTAGGCAGGATTAGTACAATTCATTAGCGACAAACTTTGTGTTGTTCAAAGATGCATTGACGAAAAAGAATCACAAAACAACAATGCTTATCAAAGAATAAAATTGGTTGGAGGAATTGCTTGCTTGAACTGAAGCATACCTACTTGATAGCTTTGTTGTGCAGGGTGCAATGGAGCTGGAGTATTAGCGTCACATCTGTCTCCTCTTCGCAAGCTACATGCTGACGCTACCTTGCACCATCGAGCGGCTAAGGGTTGGAACCACATCACGCTGGCCTCATTGATGCCAAGAACCGGGGATTCGTCTAGTGATGGGGCTATTCCCAGGAGACGAAGGTCGATGAAAGGTCTAGGGATAGCGCTGATTGGGAGGGAAGACGAGCTGTTTAGATTTGTTTGGGAGAAGGGGGCGTCGTGACGAGAAAAGCGGGGGAGGTTGTCAGTGGCGGAGCCAGGATGGAAATGGAGGGTGGGCTCAAAGTCTCAAATGACTAAACTAATTTGAAACAAACATAGTCTTGTATTCTTGTGCAATCAAATTCATACATGAATTGCTTGTGAAATAATTACACAAAGTTTGTTTCTCCATTATTGCAAACCTACGAATAAATTACTAATTGAGTATATGCCACAATATATTCTAACACACAAATAAATTGCTAATTGAGTAATGAGTTCACACGTACCAGCAATTCAGCAGATACACAAGTACACAGGAGATTAGCAGTTCAGCAGACACAACATGTGAACATGACAACAATCAAGTAGTCAACAGATCAGCATTCAGCAGTTCGACTTCAGGCAGCACCGTAGCACTCGAGGCTTCAGGCCTTCTGATATGGCCATAACTACTACCAAAGCATTGGTTTACATCCCTAAATTGCAAACTAATGCTAGAACTCAAATTGGCGCCATTGGTGTTGTTTTGCAACAAAAGGTAAAACAAAACGTTGTGAAGACCGATAGGGTGGATGGGGATGCTGGTCAATGAGAGGGAACGTGCTCTCGGGATAAAACCCTAGCACATACGGGCGGTCAAGAAAGACATATGGTGACATGGCAGCAAGGGTTGCATTGGCGTCAAAGAAAACATCAAGTGCATGGAACAAGTTCGCGCAAGAAGCTAAGAGAAGGAAAGCTCACAATACAAGGAAACCCGAGAGGGAGACTTGGCCATGCATGGGGAGGACGCCGGGAACATGGCATGTGGGTTGGTTCAGTTTGAATTCAATTCGGACAACCAATTGGTGTTTAATATTTTTATTCCAAAATTAGAGTAGTTTAAATTTCAAATTAAAGTAGGATTTTGCAATAGGATTTGGTTCAGATATTGTTCACGCACTGTTCACCGACTCGGATTGCTGTTCATCGGAGGCTATATAAACCCCCCATGGATGCACCATATAGGGGGACATGTTATGATTTATATAATAAAAAAAAGTCGTTTTGGCACATATCGTGTGTTCTTGAGTCGTGAGATGAGTTGAAGAGATTGAGGGAGAAAGATTGAGAGCAAGATCAAGATATCCATCTTTTGCTTCGGAGTACTGTTCATCGGAGACTACTACTTGCAATTCAATCTATTCGATTGGTTTGTGAGTGTATTGATTTTCTTGCAATTCAATTCATCGAATTAGTTTGTGAGATTGCTCCTGGTCTTCGAGTGTACCGTAAAAGATTGGGCCAACAATTGGGATTCATCTAATCAACTAGCTGGATCCATGTCACCTTTAGTTGTTCCTCGTCAAGACTTCAAGAAAGAGGCCAGCAGCAGCCTTTCTTTCTTCGTTTCTTCACTGCAGCCTCCAATCCGACGGCACTCCCACTCCCTCATCGACAGACGGCGGCCGCCCCAGTTCACCACAGCGCACAACCTCCTCCGGGCCTCCTCTCCCTACCTAGCTCGCAGCTCCTCCGGGCTCCCCCGGCACCAGCCGGCCTCCTCTCCCCAACCCAGCTCCTCCGCTCTTCCCCGGCCGGCTTCCTCGGCTCCTCTGTAGGCTGCAGATCCTCGGTCCTCGCCTCCGCTGTTCCGCCTTGCCTCCTATGAGATCTAGACCTGTTCAAACGTCGGGCGGGGCCTGCAAAAGCATGGTGACAAAACACCAAGCTCGAGCCCGGAATGAGGCCTAGCTCCAGTGCATATTCCAGGCCCGAGCCCAGCACGACACAAAATCCTGAAGCCCGAAGCCCAGTGGTACATACATATTACAGAATGAGATTGAATACAATGTCAAGCCATACTAAATCAGAACAACTCATTACAACCAATTTAACTCCTTCAACTTCACCAATCACCAGCATACTGCTCAAGTGCTCATCTTCTCCTTCTTCAATACTCACATCCGGATCCGGGGGAGCACCGTTTGGAGCCTGGAGGAGAGCGTCGCCTGGGGGGAGCACCGCCTGGAGGAGCGTCGCCGGGGGAAGGAGCGCCGCCAGGGGGAGTGCCTCATGGGGTGCCTCAGGAGCGCCGCCGAGGAGAGCCGAGAAGCGAGGCCACGTGGCGGGGCGTGGGCACCGAAGCGAGGAGCCGCCAGAGGATCGGGAGAGCTCCTGGCCTCCTGCTAGGGTTGGGACGGAGTGGATTGGCCTTATGGCCTATGGGCCTTAGCCCTTATGGTAGCATGGTGCACAAGCGCAAGTGCAGCAAAGAAGGGTTCTGCCGCCGCCGCTTTTTGTTGAAATTTCGAGCCCTACCAAAATAACTCGACTTACTAAATAGGTTCGAGTTTACCTACCAAAAAACTTGTTTGCTTAAGGGCCACCCATGAACAGGTCTAACGAGATCTGACCACCGATGGGTCGTGGGCGGTGAAAATTCCCCTGGCCAGCTCTTTCCTCTCCTGCTCGGCAACTAGCTCCTCCGGCCTCGGCGGCGCCTCGACCCTCACCTCAAATTTGGGATTGAATTCTCGATTGGGGAAATTTGGGAATAGGAACATGAGCTGTAGTGGTGTCCTGGTGGATCAGGGATGTCAGGATGTGGGATCTGGGATGGATGTGAGTAGGTGGGCCGAGTGAGCTTGGCTTCGACAAAGGTCCACGTTGGAACGTCTGGCGTCTCCTTTCTTCTCCTTCTGCACGTCTGCAAAACGAATGCATTGAGGGAGCCATATGGTCGCCGCTTTGGAGGTTAGGGTTGAATGTGAGGGGTTTTCAAAGACCATGGAGGTAGGTTGGAACCCGACAAAGCCCCTCACTGAATCGCCTCGAGGCCGCATAACCAAGTAACAAGATAGGAGGAAGGGTTCGCGAGGGATTTGGGAGACGGTGGCTGCACTCATATAATTTTTTCCAAAAAGAAAGGGTCACGACAGATCTAGGGTGACAGGGAAAGGTCCACACGTCGGCACATGATTTCTCGAGGGGATGAGGGTCGTGACTTGCGAGGATTGGAAGAGGATGGAAAGAACGTATCATTCACCACCACTATGTTCTTTTTAAGTAGTAAAGTTAGATGTATATATAGTCATTTATCATTAACTAGTTCTTAAATTTAGTTTCTTGGTCTATACACAAAACAATCCGTTGACAAATATGGTGAAAGAGACGGAGTACTACAACGACCATGTGTTTACACCCATAACTTTTCATGTATATTTTTTAGTATTTAAATAAATACATATGATCCGACTCGGAGGGAGTACTACAACGATGTGTTTACACTCGTAACTATTCATGTATATTTTTTTAGTATTTAAATAAATACATATGATACTAATAATCTCACTGGTCGGACAAGTGATTCAGTGACCCGAGACCTCACGGGTGGTTGACCCGATAGGGTCTGATAAATATGGGACGAACAGCCTGCTACCAGCAGCAAATCGCAGCAGCCAACGCCGCACAACGGCAGCACACCTGGACAAGTGTGTACAACCGCCATTTATTTCCCTGTCAGAAGAAGCGATGAGTGACCCTGCCATGAGTCAGCGTCAGTCCACCCCTCGCCGGGCCACCGCCCTCGTGTCCCCCCACCGGCCTCACATCCTCAGACCCACTCGCAACCGCGCCTGCGCACGTCGCCACCCCCTCCGCTCCGCACCCACCCCACGCCTCCTTCCCTCCATCCCTCCCCGTCGTCACTCCCCCTCCCCCTCCCCCTCCCCCGTCCCACAAAAATTCACCTTCACAAGCAAAAATCCCCTCCCCTCCCTTCCTCCGCTCGCCCCCACGCCCCGCAGCTCTGGACCATACCGGTCAGGAAATCCCCACGGCCAGACCGAGCAGGGCGGCTCGGCCCCCCTCGCCCCGCCGATCTCCTCCTTCTCACCTCGCGCGAGTGCGATGCTGCCGCGCCGGCGGCGGCCACGTGCGGCGCGGTGATGGTGGGTTTCTTCCGCAGCGGCAACCTCGCCTCCAGGGTCTTCGACCGCCAGTTCCTCTCCCCGCGCCCCGGCGCAACCGTACGCCTCCTCCTCCCTCCCGCTTCGCGCCCCCCTCCGATTCGATTCTCGTGGCGTCTCTGATTGGCAGGGCCGTGCGCTCGCGCGGCGGGTGAGTAAGGGGCCGGCTAAATGCGGCTTAGGACAGGGGAGGGATGTGGTTGCTGTTTGGAATTCCAGATTATGTGATTCGTTTTCATGCCTCTGTAGCCTTGGGTGGGCCGAGGCTCCTCTTGTGGGGTTTAGTGTTCTGAGCTGGTGACGTCTATGCTATAGGAGGGGGACTATGGAGATGATGTTTGCCGTAGCTTCTTCTTTCCCTTTTTCGGGGCATTGAGTTAGATTAGTCTAGAGTTGGCACTCTACACTACAGAGAACCCCTAAACCCTGTAGCAGTGAAACCACCCTGGTATTAGCCACTCAGATGCCACGTGATGACATAGCTAGTGGAATATTGTTGCCACGCTTGTAAAGAATTTGTATTTCACAAGTGGTGAAATGTCGAAAAAAGCAGGTCAAATGATGCCTTCTGAATGCTAGGAATGCTCCAAAATGCTGCTTAACTAGCAAAGTCCCACCCCTTGCTAACTGTAGGATTATATGACATAAAGTGCTAAATCGGTGCGGGTTGGCTTGAAAATTGTCTCTTTAAGCTATCATTGTACAAAATTATTATAATGATATATTTGTACAACAATGATTGTACATGATTATTTTTTCACTATGGTTTAGAAGAAAAAAATGATGTATGGCAAAGTAATTTATGCTACCAAATAAAAAACAAATGTAGTATGATGTTTGTTAGACGAAGGGAGAGTGATTTTGTTATTTACAACTGTGCATTTTATTCATTAATGGGAGAGTATATGTAAAGAAGATTACATATGCCTCATAGGCTACATAGCCACATGGGCTAAGAGAGGGAGAGAATATACAACACTCTTAACACCTCCTTTCAAACTTAAGGTGGATCAGGAGGATCTGATGCATTGAGTTTGAGTAGATGAAGCCGATAATGTTCTCAAGTTTGAGCTTTAGTGAAGAAATCTACAACTTGAAGCTCTGAGGGAACATACTTTAGGGCGATGGTCTTCTGCTGACAATGAGATCGTGTGAAGGATGCATCAACACTAATGTGCTTTGTCAGCTCATGTTTGATTGGATCACTAGCAATCTGAACACTAATGTGCTTTGTCAGCTCATTATTGACTAGATCACTAGCAATCTGAATCACACTTGTATTGTCACAAAAGAGAGGTGTAGGATTGTCACAATAGACACCGAGATCAATCAAGAGCCATCGAAGCCAAATGATCTCTGAGATGGTAGCGGCAAGAGGTCGAAGCTTAGCCTCTGGGCTAGAGTGTGACACCGCAGTTTGCTTCTTAGACTTCCACGCAATGAGCGAAGTACCAAGAGAGATACGGTAGCCAGTGATAGATCGACGATCAGTAGGATCACTCGTCCAAGTGGAGTCAGAGTAAGTGTGGAGCTGGAGCTGACTCGAACTGGCATAGAACAGATGCCTGGATGCAGTCCCTCTCAAGTATGACCATAGTAGAAAGAGGTGGGAGCATTGACAAACTGACTGAGCACATGAACAACATGAGGATGTCTGGTCTGGTGACAGTGAGATAAACAAGATTCCCAATGAGCTGACGATTGCGAGAAGGATACGTCAGTGGTACACCGTCTGTAGGTCGAAGCTGTAGGTGGAGCTCCATGGGTGTAGCAGCATTGCGTGTATCAGTCATACACAAGCGAGCAAACAGATCTTGAACATAGCGATGCTGAGAGGGCTAGTAGCCATCACTATCAGAATGAATCTCAATCCCCAGAAAATAGCTCAATGATCCCAAATAGGACATCATAAATTGGTCACTCATTTTTTTCTTCACAAAGGCCACATAATCCATGTCGTCTCCTGTGATCAGCATATCATCTACATATAGCAGAAGCAAAGTACGACTCCGCTCAGAAGTGTGAAAAAATAAGGTAGGGTTATGCTCACTTGGAGTGAAACCAGCTGCTCGGATCATAAAATTGAAACGCTCAAACCAAGCACAAGGAGTCTGCTTGAGACCATGTAGAGCACGCCTAAGACGACAAACATAGCCTGTAGGAGCCTCAACACTGGGGGTAGTTGCATACAGACCTCATGTAGATCACCATGAAGAAAAGCATTCTTGATATCCATCTGAGATATAGTCCATATGCGTACTGTTGCAACAACAATAAGAGAACGGACTGTGATCATATGAGCAACTCGAGCAAAAGTCTCATCATAATCTCGACCATAAGCATGCTAAAAACCTCCTACAACAAGACGAGCCTTGTATCGCTCTACTGACCTATCTGACTTGTTCTTTACTTTGTACACCCACTTGCAAGTGATAGGAACAGCTCTAGATGGTAGCGGAACAAGATCCCAAGTGCCTGTACACTCTAATGTTTTGAGCTCTCCTATCATAGCTAACTGTCACTCAGGTACACTGGCAGCCTCTTGATAGGTACTCTATTCAGCTACTACACTTGCACGAGAAAAACCCCATATCTTTGGTGCCTGAATAGAAAAACGATCACGCAGAGCATACCGTGATGTAGTTGTACGATCGTCAGAGTCGGTGGCACTGGCCAGAGGGTCAAGTGGAGGAGAGGACGACTGAGGACAAGAAGAAACTCTCTGTCGGCGACTATAGTGTAAGGGAAAAGTAGAAGTGTCAGAAACTGGTGGAGCTGGTGGAGGAAACACACTAGAAGGTGAAATTGGTGGAGAAGGTGTATCTGGAGAAGACAAGTCTGGTGAAAGAATGGGAGGTAGACACAAAAAGAAGGTGGAATCTGTGGAAGGAGTGTGATGTGTAGAATGATGATAAAAGAAAGGTCGACCCTTATCAAAGGTCACATCACGAGAGATACGAATGTGACGTATTAAGAGATCATAGTAACGATAGTCCTTATGCTCAGAACTATAACCCAGAAAGACAAGCTCAACCGACTGAGCATTCAGCTTTATGCGCTCATGAGGTGTTAGAAGGACATAGCAGACAACCAAAGATACGAAGATGAGCATAGCGAGAAGGTGCTCTATATAGGACCTCACCAGGACACTTGCCCTGAAGCTTGGAAGAAGGCTGACGGTTGATGGAATAGATTGCCGTAAAGACTGCTTCCTCCCCAGAAGTGAGAGGGAACAAAGGAGGAGATGAGAAGAGTACGAGTAGTAAATGATGCGACGATGCTTGCGCTCAGCAGTACCATTCTGAGCATGAGCACCAGGATACGGGAACTGAGGAAGAATACCATCAGAAGAAAGGAACTGACGAAAGACTAATGAAAGATACTCTCCTCCAGAGTCAGAACGAAAAACACGAACGGAAGAAGAAAACTGTGTATGAACCATTTTAGCAAAAGACTGATAAATGGAAATCAACTGAGAGTGATGTTTCATAAAATAGATCAAGTATATCGAAAGTGATCATCGATAAATATGACATAATAACTATGACCACCCTTCGAAGCAAAAGGAGATAGACCCCATACATCTGAATGCACCAAATCAAAGGGACCAGAAGATTGAGAGGTACTACTGGAATATGGAAGTTGTAGCTGTTTCCCCAGCTTACAACAAGTACAATGAAAACCAGACTCAACAATAACATGACCTAAGGAACCCTGATGAACTAGAGTGGTGAGGCGAGCTCCACAAAGATGACCAAGTCTATAATGCCACTTGCTGAAGGAAGAACCAACATGAGACTAAGATGATGATATAGCAGAAGACACTGAGGCCTTCGACGTACTGGTGGAAGGAAGATGTAAAGTATCCAAGACATAGAGACTAGGAGAGCCTCCACGACGATGGCTAGAACCAATCACTTTTCTGCTCTGACGATCCTGAATGAAACAAGAAGAATCATCAAATCCAATGAAACAATTCATATCAGTGAGTTGACCAACAGAAAGAAGGTTCATAGATAGCTGAGGAACAAAAGACACATCAGGAGCAGAGAAGCGAGATGTAGAGAGAATGCCCTAATAGGTAATAGAGCAAGGTGTACCATCAGCAGTGTGAACACATGCAGCATCAGTCACGGGCTTACAAGCAACAAGCTGATAGCTGTCAGATGTGACATGAAAAGAGACACCCGAGTCTAGAACCCGAGGATGAGCAGCGCTAGGAGCAGAAGGTGCAACTGAGGTCATAGCAGACACTGATCCAAAAGTCACAGTAGGTGTGAGTGTGGCAACAGCGACTGCTCCAGTAAGTGCTCTCGGATGCCCAGTAGGTGCTCCACGACGACGATCAGATGGATGTCTGGCACGATAATCAACAAGCTGATCTGGATGTAACTTAAAGCACTTGTTAACAAGATGACCAGTCCTCTTGCAATGAGAACACACCAACACTCCTGTGGGTGTTTCTTTGATAGATCCAGACCGCTGTGAGAGACCCAGGACAGCATGTGGTGAGGATCCTAATGTAGGCATAAGTGAATGAAGATGAGCCTCCTCTGCAATCAAACTAGAGAGCACCCTAGTCAAAGTCGGTCGAGTGTCGTAGTTGAGTAACTGAGTACAAACAGACTCAAACTTTGATCGAAGCTCCATCACAAATTGATACATGAGCGTCTGCTGAGCATACTCATCTTTGGCAACACAAGACTGGCAAACAGCAGCAGCCTTCGGTGTCATAGACTCTAGAGGGCCAATGATATGAGTGAAAGCACTGTAATACTCCTCCATTGACTGATCCTACTGCTGCTGAATACTATGAAGGTTCTTGAGCAATGTGAAGCGAAAAGTACCACTAGACTAAACATATCTCTTCTTGGCTGAATTTGATACTCTAGACTCATCCTCAAAGAAATATCAATACTCAGAACAAGGTCAGTCATGACACAGTCATCCTCTTTCTGTTAAGTCTTTACTGGCTCAACATCAACCTTCTTCGGATCAGGAGGATCATCAGTCAAATGAGAGGCCAAACTATAACCCTTAAGAGTTGTCTTGACTGAGAAGACTAATGCTCGGTAATTCAACCCATCTATCTTGAGGTCTGTGAATACGAGAGATGAACTACCCCCAAACATTGAGTCAGATTTTGCCATCTTATGTGGACCACCACCACACGACAGTAAGCAACAGTAATACTAACAAGTGAGTATCAACAGTAGCAAGCAGCAAGCATAAAAAACTAGCAGCAACATCAATATCACAAGCATCAATACGAGCAGCAGATTCAACAATCAGTGGATTCATCAGTACGTTGCATTAGAGCAGAGCAGTCAATAGCCAAGAGGAGTACTGAGAAGGTCACCGGAGTACTCGTGTTGGGAGTCGATGGTGCGTCGGATCCAGGCGGGGTGCCATCGTGACGACAGCGGTGTCGTGCGGTCCCACCGGATCTGGTGAGGTGAAGACGAGGCGATGAAGATGAGCTCGTGTCGGCGGCGGTGAAGACGAGCTTGTGATGGCTAGCCCCCTTGAGGTCGAGGTTGGATCTGCGACGAGGATAACGTCGGGCGAGGTCCAGACCAGGTGCCAGATCCAGGTTGGATCAACGAGGAGGTGGCGGAAGCAGAGGATCGGCGAGGAGGTGGTGGAAGCAGAGTCGTGCGTCGTCGGGTGAGCTCCGGATCCCGCCGGATCTGGTGCGATGAAGACGAGGTGACGGAGATGAGCTCGTATCGGCGGCGGTGAAGACGAGAGCTCGTGACGGCCAGCACCTCGTGAGGTCGAGGTCGGATGGGCGAGCTCCGGATGCCGTTGGGCAAGACCGTCGTGGGAGTGAACTGTGTGAGGAGCAGAGCAAGGAGTGAAAGCGGCGAGCGAAGGCTGGGAGAGCGGCTCAGGCCCGCCGGCTCGAGCGAAAAAACCTCGCTAGCAGAAGCTAGCAGAAGACGGTGGCGGCGGCGGAATTAGGGGCTAGGGTTAGGGTTGAATAGCTCTAATACCATGTTAGACAAAGGGAGAGTGGTTTTATTATTCATAACTGTGCATCTTATTCATTAATGGGAGATTATATATAGAGAAGATTACATGAGTCTCATGGGTTACATGGGCCACATGGGCTAAGAGAGTGGGAGAATATACACCACTCTTAACAATGTGAAACTTGAAATTGTACGTATGAAATAGTGCATACCCCCTATAAACACATAAGAGAAACATCCATATTTGATGTAGTGGCGATTCTTTTTAAAATAAAAATATTCGTCACCTAAGTTTGGGAACGTAACTGTCCAAATTGAAAGTTCAACAATCTATATTAATATGACATATCTCATATAATTTCATTATGTACATGCATTTCACACTTGTTTCTCATACTCGTGGAAGACATTTCGTGTTGTGTTTGCTGTAATGACTGTTGGAACAATCACATAATTAGGTGGGTTTAGCATACTATCCAATTTGAAATTTGATGTCATATAATTTATACAACTTTTTTCTTGTTACTTAAGGGGATCTAAGTTGTCTTTTGTTGTTTTCCCCTTTTCAATCGTTGACAGGTTAACACTGTCAGGCAGTTCTATGAGAATTTGGTTCCAAGTTACACTATATACGACATAGATTGCCCAGATTATTCATTTCGCAAGTTCACTGATGATGGCAAGTATCTTGTGGCTTTTAGCCCGAATCACCAAGATTTGATTGTGTACCGTCCCATCTGGTTGACATTTTCATGCAATGAAGATTGTGATTCTCATGATCTTCCTCCAAAAGCAAAGAAATTTGATAGCTTCTTTAAGCAGCTCTATTCAATTTCACTTGCATCCAGCAATGAGTACATTTGTAAGGACTTTTTCCTTTACATGGAATGCCATCAATTTGGCTTATTTGCAACATCAACTGCACAAAGTAATGATTCAAGTGCCACCGAGGGTGCAATTCACGGGGTGCCATCAATTGAGAAAATAACTTTCTATCTTGTGAGGTACAATTATCTCGACCAAGTAGGAATGCAATTCTTAGTTCTAAATTACAATATGTTTTGTAACCATTCTTTCCTTCGTTTGGGTGGATTAGGACTTCTGTATTTGTGTTATCAGGCTAGAAGATGGTGTGATACTAGATGAGAAGGCTTTCTGCAATGATTTTATCAATCTGGCTCATAGTATTGGTGCTTACTTGTATGAGGATCTGCTTTGCATTGTCTCTCTTCGATATCAAACAATACATATCTTACAAATCCGAGATTCAGGCAACCTTGTTGAGGTACGCAGAATTGGTGCATTTTGCCGGGAAGATGATGAACTATTTCTTCATTCACATGGCCAGGTACCTGCAAATCTTTATACTGCAAGATTGTTGGTGCTATTAGTTTACATTCAATTTCCTCATTTTTTTTGTTCAGGTTTGCAACATCTACATATTAACCTGTCTTTACATATCCTTATTAATATTTCATTTAGAACATGTTTACAACACACCGCATGGTTTATCAGACATCTAGTTTAACCTATCTGACAATACATTATAAAATGTGTCCGGCTTACTGTTCAGTTTTTAAAGTCTAGCATCTCAAATTACCAATCTAGATTATCTGGAGGAGGTCTATTGGTACTGGCCATAGCCTATATGTCTAATCAGATTGACGGTGTTTGCACCGAACTAAGTATTATTGTTTCCGAAGTATTGCAACCCACTAAATTTGTATCCTTTATTCATATTAGAAATAGAATGAAAATAGCAGTGTTCTAAAAGGCCGCGCTAGGCAACACCCTCCTGTCTCACCCACCTAGGTGGCCACCTAGCCCCGCCTAATCGGTGATTAGGCGCTAGGCGTTGGTCTGCCGTCCGACTAGCGCCTAGCGCCCTGGTGAACAATAGTAAATAAAAAACAAAACTGAGTTGTTTTTTGTCCCCTTTTGTTATTTTAGGCTCTATGTTCTTCTATTCAGAATCATGCGCCAATAAGGTTTCACATAATCTCATTCTCACACATAAAAAAGGATCAATGAGATGCTGCCCAACATGATAGTAGATGCTTTTGTTAACTTTCAGCTTACCATAATAGAATACAGAAATCCAAAATGCAGCAGGCTGAATGACTAGATTGTCATATCGGTGACAGTAATGCTTGGGAGATGGAGTGGTTGCTAGATACTAGTTATGAAAGCCATCGGGAGATGATGTATAGAAAGGAAGAGAGCAATCTGTCCAGTTTTGATGGTTTACCAGATAAAGAATCAGTAGTTCAATAACCACTGATTTGAATGATTTAAATTGCCCACAGAAAAATCAACTGAAACTACAACCGAAAATATTCTTCAGACTGAACTGATTAACTTAATCAAGTTTACTTTCCTTCACTACTGCAACAAGCAGCATTTGTTTGCAGATTGCAAAAAACTTGTACCCTGTATGACATGACCTGTGATTGGGGAATATGGCTGTGCCTGCATCTGTCCATGTTAGGACCTAAATATGCAAATTTGGACTATCTATGTATAATGTACTAGTCTAGGATCACGCTAGTGCACACAGTATTAATATAGATGAATATCATTCCACATAAGACGAATATAAGAATAAACGACTAATTTGATTAATAAATAGCAGTTGTGACCTTATGGTCGAGTTTATATTTATTAAGCCACGCAGGGCTGACACTAAATAAAGAGACGGCAGCGGAACGAAAGCAACTCCAGCGGAAACCTATCGACTTGCCACATGTAACTGACTGGGATCAAGACTTAGCGATCACCATCCTCGTATAGCTCCTCAAAAGTAGGCGAAGATTCCTCCACTTTAGCTAAATGATTGCAGCAAGAATGATTTCTCCGAGTACTCAACAAGTTGTACCACAGAATGCAAATATAGATGATGACTTAGTTCAAAGGAAATGGCTTCTATGGTTCTTTTTGCGTAAAAGCAACAGCTGCAGTTAAATATGAATAATAGATTGAAAGCGTAATCTAAAATGAATAAACAATAATAATTTGGCAATTGTTTTCACAAAACTCACATAACCTAATCTGTTTCTTTCACACAGCTACATAAGTTTCCTCACACAGCTATCTCTTCCCAATTGTTTTATGAAAATCCACCACTCGTGTGAAATCCCCGAGTATGTCCATGACCGAGGACGCGGCTATTCGAATAGATTAATTAACACTCTGCAGAGGTTGTGCACTTTACCCACACGATATAACTAGTGTAGCTAGCACCAATCATAACAAAGCATTTCAGAAATGTCATCTCAACAATTGACTCTTTTAATGTGCATACAGTCGACCTCAACCTCACTCGTTGGTCCGACGCACATCGTTGGACCTGGAAGTGGCGAGCCATCCATCGATATGACTTTCAGAGTAGTCCAAACTTCCACCCATCACTAACCTGCTACTTGAGTAGTCAATGTCAAAACTCAACAACTTACTAAGTTAGGCTCGTCCCATCAAGCATGTGGTTGTACAGTTGTGGCTCAGTTCAATGGCGCACAAAGTTAAGTTCTTAATTGATCAAGGCGAGTTTGCCAAATTCTAATTAGTAACCATCATTTACTTATCCCAATCACACATCCACCATATCACCAATTCCTTTCCACTCATCTCAGTCTAAATCTTTTTTCCACCCTATTGGTTAAGTGCATCACATGCCATCAATGAGTAACAACATACAACACACAGTCTTTTCATAACATGTTCCATAATCATTTAGTCAAGTTTATATCTTACAACTCAAAATGATATCAATAACCCGTTGTATGGCTAAGGCACTATTTGTGTCTAACTAACCCACGGTGGTGCTATGATAATACTAACTAATGATTAACCAAGCTAGGGTGACAAAAGATCATGATAATACAATGAGCAAAGTGGATATAATCAAATGGGTGTATAGCTAATCCCAAAACATTTAAATAAATACTAAAGTAAAATGCAATACTTTGAATCAAGGTAATTTTGGAAAATTGGGTTCAATATGGTCAAAGGTACAACTTGCCGTGAAACAAGTCTTGGTACTGGTCTTGAGCTTGATCAACTCTTCCTTCCTCAAAAGCTCCTGGAGTATCAACGTACAGAGCCTTCTTCTTTGGTTCTGTTGCTTTTGAGCCTTGGGAATTAATATGGAAATCATGGGCTCCAAAGAAATGTCGGTTCTTTCTATGGTTGGCAAGACATAATAGATGCCGGATGCCAGATAGGCTTGCATGAAGGGTTCCGCCACATCCGAGCCGCTGTTCTTTATGTGACCAAGAGAAGAGACTATCCAAAGATGTCCCGACTAAATGCGTCTTTTCCAGGCAGGTGTGGTTCCTCCTCTTCCGACAATATGGCTTTCCGGAGCTCTTGCCACAGGCTGCTGATGTGGTGTTTTGTGACTGGTGGTTAAAGATCAACGGTCGGGTCCCAGCAAAGATGAAGCGAGGTCCCAATTACCGGTCGATTGGGTGCCCGGATGTTGTGGAAACATCGTAATGATTGTGTGTTTAATGGTGCCTCCCTAGTGTCAGCAATGGCCCTCAGCGATTGTCGATGAGGGCAACTTGTGGTGCTTGGCAGGGCTAGGGGCTTAGCACATTTGGAGGTAGTTATCTCTTGAGACTCCTTGTTGGTGTGATTGAGGTTGAGGTTGTTTCCTTTGTACCCTGGCTTGTAACGCTTCCGCCCTAGGGAAGGTGTGTGGGTGTGTGTTTGGTTTGTGTATGTGTGTTTTGTATTCTTTGCTCTTCTTCTTAATGCAATGATGCGCAATTTCTCCTGCCAGATTCGAAAAAAAAAAATCAACGTCTACTCGCAAACGAAAGCGAAAACCAAATAAATACAAAACAAAGCAATAAATAAACTCTAAAAATTAAATAAAAATATCAGGAAGGTAGAGCTTGAATTTAGATGAATTTAGAAACTTGAATGGATTCAATTGGAGTTCGTATGAGGAAGAACGGGCTCTCGGAAGATTTAAATCTAAGAAAAAGAGAAAGAAATTACTATTTCAAATTTCCAGAATTTTCTTTCTGAAGGAAATCCTGAAATATTGCATCAACATGACGTCAGCAATGATTTCAGAATTAAAAAGAAAATTCGGAAAATAGGAAATAGCACTGACAAGTGGGTCCGGGCTATACGAGAGAGAAAAAGAGAGGCTTACATGCAGGACCCATATGTAAGAGAGGGAGGAAAGAAACCACGGTGAACCAAAACAGAGGAGTTGGCCAGCGGCGATGGCTAGCAGCGTCAACGGCGAATGGCGGCGAGGCAGGGGTGGCAAAGGGGCAAAACGGAACCCCGAGAGCGAGGCGGTTCTTTGGGAGTCTGTGGCACGACAAAAACGGCGGCGACTCGTCGGCGGAGAAGGAACTTCGGCCGGTGATGAAAATGGCGGTTTGGCGGCGCCCTGGTGAAACGAAGAGGAGCATAGGCTCAGTGGTGGCGCAAGGAACCTAATGGGCGACTCAGGACGGACGGAGAGTGACGGTGATGACGGCGCGAGGCAGCCAGTGGCGGGGAAGGAGATGTGGCGGCGGCGAGGCACGTCGGTGACGGATCTTCACCGGAGAAGGAGGGAAACGGAGGACACTCGAGAACGCGAGATGACGCGCTCGGATAGGCGAGGGCACTCACCGGCGAGGAGATCAAATGGAGGGTGGTGCGGCCGGTTTTGGGGAAGATAGGGCGGCGGTGAATCGGCGGTTCTTCGGAGATGGCGACGGGAGCACGATGTAGAATGCGGCCATGTGAATCCAACGGTGAAGACGGAGAAGCTCCAACGGCGGCGGAACGAGCGACGGAGGCTTGCGGCGGCCGACAACTTCTTCGACGAATTCTGGCGAGTCGAAGGCGACCATGGGTCTGGCGACTAGGGCAAACGGAAGAGAGAAGGTGCGGAAAAAGTGACATGGGCAGCGCGCTTAAATAGGGTTGGGAAGGGAGGATCTGGGTGAAGCACGGCGGCGCAGAGTCGTGTTCGACTCGGACACAGGCTAGAGTCCGGAGGAAGGAAAAGGTAACGTGGCGGCGGGTCCACTCGGAAGTGTGAGGAAGAGAAGGAAGGAGTTGGCGGCTGGGCCGGCTCGGTGCGGGAGGGAAAAGGAGCGAGCTGGGAAAGAAAAAGAATGGGTCAACAAAGGGAAATCGGCCCAGAGAATCTTCCTAAGATTTAAATAGCTTTTGCATTTTAGAAATACCAGAAAATCCAAATGACAAATTTAAAATAGCAAATGAACTCGGAAAATATCCAAAAAATTCTGGAAAATATTTCCAAGCACAAAGAACTCAAATAAATAGTTTTGGAATTAATTGATGTTCAGATTAGTCACATTAAATTATTTTGACATTTGAAAGTCCCATTTAACCTTGATTAAGTTCAAATAAAATTTGGTGAATTTTTCCCAAGGACTAAACTACTCAAAGGTTTTGAAACTCAGAAAATTGGAATATTACAGTGCAGAAGTGCATTTGTGCTGAAATGTTGATCTCATTATCTTGATGTCTATTATGCAGAAGTTTATCACAATGTACTGTACAAGCCATTTTGATAGACATTGACTGATATATATTTTACCATGTGTTTCTTAAAATGTTTCCTTAATTTTCATTTCATCTTCATTCATTCATTAGCTCTACTGAATACAGATTCTCTGAATACATATTCACTTTTGCCCTTTGTTTTACCCACTACATCTTTTTTAACAACAAAGAGCCTTTTCAGACTGTAGGTAAATCTTCTTGATTACAGTTTGTTATCCTTGAACAATACTAATCAAAATTAGTTTTACATTAAACTTATACAGTTATACATGATAAAGCTAACCGATAAATCCATATATGAACTATGGAGTTGTTAATGGACTTGATTCCTGCAGACTGCACAGGGGGGTTCTTTTCTTCCTGGCATCAAGCAACGGTTGCTGTCATTCATTTTTCACAAGACTTGGAATGAGGAACCTGATCAGTCTTTGGTTAGCTATCTTATCTAGTTCGTTCATTTGCTATTAATGTTTGAACTTGAAGTGTGCATTGCATTCTAGATCATGGACTTATTCCCAGGTTGATCTCATTATTTTGAATAATTAAGGAAAGATATATTTCTTGTTTAAATTATCCCTTATTTGTCGTGTCCACTCCTGAGACATTTGTACTCCCCCTATCCTTCTCATGTATAGTGATTATTGCATGTTTTGAAATGTTGAAATAAAATCATGCTTAATTGCTTATTCCTGCTTTGGTGGTGGTGCTGTCATTGCATCGTGTTTTGTTGTATAGAAAAAACATTTTATCTCTACTTATTTGAACTTTGAAGTAGTGATTTTTGTTTGCAGAGGGTCCAGCATCTGAAGAAGAAGTTCTATTTTCACTTTCAAGACTATGTAGATCTTTTCATATGGAAGGTTCCTACAATATACCCTTTGCTGTATTTTATTTTCACTTTGTCCTCTTCCATTTTTTGGTCACTTGAAAAGTTTTTTAATTCTTTACTTACAATCAATATAGTTCATTTTAGCTAGTTCTCAGCAATAGCATAACCTTGATGACAGTGCCTATGTTGTTTACTAAACATATCGTTTTCTATCAAAGATTTTTTTCAAGAGGTGCTTATAACATGATAGTTGAACAGGTACAGTTTTTGGATCGCCATCACCTATTTATCAAGTTTGGTAGCGTGGATGGAGGGGTAAATCCATTTTTTCCAGACATCTCACCACTAGGTTTTGCATATATTGTCGTCATCTAATTGCAGGTACTTTTGTATTTCTTTAGGTTTCTCGAAGCACTGATCAAAATTTAGCGTTCTTTGCTGTGTACAACATGGAGACGACGAATATTGTTTCACTCTATCAGGTACCTATTATCATTGAAACAGATATTGTTCATTGAAGTTATTTCCTTTTCTTATGTTGTGCTTATTATATAATTTGTCAGCAGAATTCTTCGGAGGAACTGTATTCATTGTTTGAGCATTTTTATGACCATTTCCATGCAAATCCACAACATTCATCACATGGAAATTTTATCTCATCACATTCCAATAACGTTCATGCTCTTGATCAACTTCGCACCATTAAAAACAAAGCAAGCAGCTCCTCACAGGTAATGTTGATAGCACAAGGAGTATGATCCGTTTTTCTTAAACCATTTTAGTTCCAGGTTCCATTTTAAATGTTCTCGCAAGATGTGAGAACTTGCGCATGTTGTCGTGCTAATGGCCTACTTCTTGCCAACGATGCTGTGCTGATTGTCAACTGTATTCAAATTTCAATGTATTACAGTAAATATCTGCACACTTCCCACACAATTTTTTTTTTGAGCTATGAAGATATATGTGTTCTGATTTTAAATGCGTAATAAAAAGAAGTTTTCTTGGATATAACTTAGATATAATAGTTAAGGAATAAGTCCATTTTACAGCCCTGAACTTTGGCGAGAGTCCAAAAACACCTGAACTACAAAACCGTTCGGTTTACACCTCGAACCTGTCAATACGGATCAAGTTACACCCTATCTTTGGTTTCATTAGTGGTTTTGATGACGTGGTAGCCACATCATCGGTTTTGGATGACGTGGCGCCCATGTGTACCTCGGGATGACAGTACGGCCCATGGGAGCGATGGCGCCGCAGGGCTCATCGGGCATGAGAGCAAGGGAGGATCGGGCGGTTCATCAGGCATAGGCCCATCGTCAGTGAGAGCAAGGGGGTGATTTGGATATCATTAAGGCTAATGATTCATTAGGGTTTTAAACTTCGTTATTAATGCCTAATGACGGGCTCCGGACGGTCTCGAACATACGCGACGAAGCGGTCGCTGGCGGCGCGTGTGGTTTTTGGTTCGTCGCGCGTGCTAGGCGGCGGCGGCGCAAGGCACGGAACGGGAGGCAGGCAAGGGCGAGCGAGCGATGTGCGGCGTGGCGGACGGGTGTGGTGCGGCGGCGCGGTAGTGTCAAGGCGGCGTGCGTTTCAGCGATGGTGGCGAGGGTCCGATGGCGGCTTGGGCTCGGAGGCGAAGACGGGCGGCTCTCGCCGAGGCGAGCTATCGAGCTCGACGAAGCCGGAGAGGAACGTGGAGTGGCGGCGGATCTTTGGGAAGGCGGCGCAGGCGGCGAAGAAGCAAATGTGGCTGTGGCGGCGGATCCTCGGCGAGTTTGAGGAAGGCTCTCGTGGCCGAGTACCGGTGATGCGACGGGTTGGTGGCGCCGAGGCGGCCGAGCAATGGGACGGCATGAGGCAAGCATGGGCCAAACGAAACAGCGACGGTTTTGCTTTATGGCTTACCCTGCTCCAAGGGTTTGGAGGCGCGACCCGAGGAGGGCGCGCGTGAATCGCGCGTGGAGGCGACGGGTTGGTGGCGAGCTGTATGCGTCGAAGGATGGCGTGGTGTGGCGCAAGGTCGCAGAGAGCACGCGAGAAGCTTAGCGTCTGTTATCAAGGCAAAGATGGGCGCTTGGCGGTCTGAGAGGACGGCGTCTTGGCGCAGAGCGGCGGTCTGTGAGGCGTTAAGTGCAGAAGGCAGAGGCAAGCAGCAGCGAGAAGTGAGGCGGCGCCTGCCACGGAGAGGCAAGGAGGAGGCGGTGCTCGGCTTGGGAAGAAGGCGCCAGAGGAAGCGGCCAGGAAGACGACGCCGGGTTTGCTCTGCCAGAAAAGAAAGGCCGGGAAGGAGGGATTGGACGGATTGGGAGTGGATGGAAAGGGGGCCGACGACGGGAGAGGACACCGGGGAAAGAAGTGGAGGAGTGGAGAGAGGACACGTGGACGCCACATCAACCAAATAGGTACACGTGGACGCTACGTCATCCAAAACCAGTGACGTAGCTGCCATGTCATCCAAAACCACCAATGAAACCAGCGTAGGGTGTAACTTGATCTGGTATTGACAGTTCGAGGGTGTAAATTGGACGGTTTTGTAGTTCAGGGTGTTTTTTGGACTCTCGCCGAAGTTCAGGGGTGTAAAATGGACTTATTCCAATAGTTAAAGGCCACGATGTCAGTACAGAAATTTTAGTGGTGATGTATTTTTTTGGGTTAATTCCTTATTTGCCATTGGAAGTTGGCGGGCTCCCTAAAATGCCATTGAAAAATTGCTCATCCCTTTTTTGCCACTCGTTCTCAACTTCTCTTCCTTTTTTGCGACTCACGTGAGTTGATCGTGGACTTGGACGCGAAAAGACGATTTTTCCCCTAAGTGAAGTTAGTAATGCTGAGATCTTTAGGGAATTATTTGACATAGTAATATAGTTCCAAAAATTATGAAATTTTTAGGGGAAGTTTCTGACATAATGTAGATTATTGTGTAATTTTTATATGGTTTTATTTTCAACATGTTTTTCTCTAAAAATATTTCAAGTTACAACCTAAACTTGAAAGATTTTTAGGGAAAAACATGTTGCAAGTAAAACGCTATAAAAATTGCACAATAATCTACTCTATGTCAGAAACGTCCCCTAAAAATTTCATAATTTTTGGAACTATATTACTATATCAAACAATTCCCTAAAGATCTCAGCATACTTAGGGGCAAAATCGTCTTTTCGCGTCCAAGTCAACGGCCAAGTCCTCGATCAACTCACGGGAGTGGCAAAAAAGGGAGAGAAGTTGAGAACGAGTAGTAAAAAAGGGATGAACAATTTTTGATGGTATTTTGGGGAGCCCGCCAACTTCCAATGGCAAATAAGGAATTAATCCTATTTTTTTCATAGTTGATCATTCAACCAAACGATCTCTGATCTAATCATCTTTTTGGAGTCAATTAACCTGTTATATGGGATGTCAGGGATGGGATGGTAGCCTTGTATTAGCCAAAAAAAGTCAAAACCTTTTTTTTTTTGGAGTTTTGAGCCTGTCTTCCAGTAATGCCTTATTTAGTTATATGTCAGCTTATATGAATTCCAGCACAGATGGGGTTGCTTGTGAAAATTTTAGAATGAACCATACCTTTCTGAACAAAAAATAGAGGGTTGAAGCCAAGGATCAAATAAAGGAACTGTTGAAATCCGGTATGGGTTTCAGAATTCAGAATCGAAATCCTGATGAAATTCGCAAACTGAATTTTGAATTGCGAATTCTGAAAACCGGTTATCGGAAAAACCGGTCAGAAAAACCAAAAAACCCAATTTAATTGATGAGAGTTAACCAGACTAACACATTGTTTGTATTCTCCTTCAAATTAAATATGACAAGTTTAATGCTAACTAGAACTCTTTCAATATTGATGAGAGTTATAGACAGGGACTAGGCTGAAACTTATAGCCCTGAATATGATATGTAGTGATATATACCTTCCCAAATGGGGAGACAAGCTGGTGATGGATTCCATCTACTGCAAAGGTATATCTTTCTTACCATCTACTGCAGGTAAGATACTAGAGTTTGATTCTCTAGAAAATCTCCTTAAGAGATGAATCATCGACAATATAGGAACTTCTAATAAACAATAATTCAAGCATATTTAGCTCATACAATACGTAATCTAGCACAAAAAAGGCCTAAACCAACCTATTAAGTGCATTACGTAGTAAAAAATCCAAAATCAAATTTTTTGGCCAGTTACTGTTCACCCGGTCCCACCGGTAAATCCGGTTACCGGCGGTTACCGGCTGGGATTTTGATCCCTGGTTGAAGCTACTACTTGATGATCATGGGTATTTCTTGATATCTGCATTTGTTTGATATTTTTTGTATTCATTTTTTAGGCACAAGGCATTTGATAACTAGTTCGTGAATAATTAGCTTCTTTTGTTAGAAGATGTGATGCTGAAGTTTTTGGTTAATGCAACTTGTTTATATTTGGCAGTTTGTGAAAAAGATGATGGCGTCATTACCTTACACTTGCCAATCACAAAGTCCTTCACCATACTTTGACTTATCGCTTTTTCGGTATGATGAGAAGGTTTGTTCTACAACTTGTTTGAAATATACATTATAAAGTAGTTGATATGTTCCAATTTGGCTAGTTTCTGGGTTGAACATCACTCATATAATTTTAGGCCCTATAGTCAAGTTCAAAGCTACACTGAAGATATGTATCCTGAAAATGTTGTGTTTTCGCTCTCAAGTCACCAGCCCTTTTCTGCTTGTCAAATTAGGTATTAACTTAGTCAAGCAGTCAATATGATCTCAGTTGGAATTGTTCAAGGAGCACACATTATTATCAAGAATGTCTAAACGAACTTTTGGCAAGGTTATATCGGCCCGAGTTTAAATCTGACCTCGGAGATAGCATGTAGCTAGTGACTCTTGAATGCTATCACCAGGAAATTCTGTATAAGCCCGGATGCTATTGTTACAAGTGTATATTAATTTCCAACCTTGGTGAATGGAATATAAGAAAATAGAGATGAAATGTGCAGAGCTCTTAGGAAAAGATAAACTTAACACCCCTTCAAACTCAAGGTGGATCAGGAGGATCTGATGCACTGAGTTTGAGTAGATGAAGCCGATGTTGTTCTCGAGTCTGAGCTTTAGTAAAGAAATATGCGACTTGAAGCTCTGAGGGAACATACTTAAAGGCGTGGTCAACTGCTGACAATAAGATCGTGTGAAGGATGCATCAACACCAATGTGCTTTGTCAGCTCATGCTTGACTGGATCACTAGCAATCTGAATGACACTTGTATTGTCACAAAAGAGAGGTGTAGGATTGTCACAATGGACACCAAGATCAATCAAGAGCTATCGAAGCCAAATGATCTCTGAGGTGGTAGCGGCAAGAAGTCAAAGCTCAGCCTCTGCACTAGAGCGTGACACCGCAGTTTGTTTCTTATACTTCCAGGCAATGAGTGAAGTACCAAGAGAGATACAGTAGTCAGTGATAGATCAGCAATCAGCAGGATCACTTGCCCAAGTGGAGTCAAAGTAAGCGTGGAGCTGGAGCTGACTTGAACTGGCATAGAACAGACGTCTGGATGCAGTCCCCCTCAAGTATCTCAACACACGAAGAACATGACTATAGTAGACTGAGGTGGGAGCACTGACAAACTGGCTGAGCACATGAACAACATGAGCAATATCTGGCCTGGTGACAGTGAGATAAACAAGGCTCCCAACGAGCTGATGATAGCGAGAAGGATCTGCCAGTGAGATAAACAAGGCTCTCAACGAGCTGACGATAGCGAGAATGATCTGTCAGTGGTATACCGTCTGTAGGTCGAAGCTGTAGGTGGAGCTCCATGAGTGTGACAGCATTGCATGTATCAGTCATACCGGAGCGAGTAAGCAGATCCTGAACGTAGCGACGCTGAAAGAGATAGTAGCCATCACTATCAGAATGAACTTTAATCCCCAGTAAATAGCTCAATGGTCCCAAATCGGACATCATAAACTGTTCACTCAATTTTCTCTTCGCAAACACCACATAATCCATGTCGTCTCCTGTGATCAGCATATCATCTACATATAGCAGAAGCAAAGTACGATCCCGCTGAGAAGTATGAATAAACAAGGCAGGATCATGCTCACTTGGAGCAAAACGAGCAGCTCGAATCAAAGAACTTAAACGCTCAAACCAAGCACGAGGAGCCTGCTTGAGACCATATATAGCACGCCTAAGGCGACAAACATAGCCTGTAGGAGCCTCAACACCTGGGGGTGGCAGCATATAGACCTCATGTAGATCACCATGAAGAAAATCATTCTTGACATCCATCTGAGATATAGTCCATATGCGTACCGTTGCAACATCAATAAGAGTACGGACTGTGGACATATGAACAACTGAAGCAAAAGTCTCATCATAATCTCGATCATAAGCCTGCTGAAAACATCTTGCAACAAGACGAGCCTTTTATCGCTATACTGAATCATCTGACTTGTTCTTTACTTTGTACACCAACTTGCAAGTGATATGATAACGGAACAAGATACCAAGTGCCTGTACACTCTAATGCTGTGAGCTCCTCTATCATAGCCAACTGCCACTCAGGTATACTGCAGTCTCCTGATAGGTACTCGGCTCCGCTACTACACCTGCATGAGAAAACCCCATCTCTTTGGTGCTTGAATAGAAAAACGATCACGTAGGGCATACCGTGATGTTGTAGAACGATCGTCAGAGTCGGTGGTACTGGCCGGAGGGTCAAGTGGATGAGAGGAGGGATGAGAATCAGAAGGAACTCTTTGTCGACGACTATAGTGAAAGAGAAAAGCGGAAGTGTCAGAAACTGGTAGAGCTGGTGGAGGAGACACACTAGAAGGTGAAATTGGTGGAGAAAGTTTATCTGGAGAAGACAACGCTGGTGAAGGAATAGGAGGTAAGACAAAAAAGTGGAATCTGTGGAAGAAATGGGATGTGCAGAAGGATGATAAAAGAAGGGTCGACCCTCATCAAAGATCACATCACGAGAGATGCGAATGCGACATGCCGAGGGATCATATCAACGATAGCTCTTATGCTCAGGACTATAACCCAGGAAGATACGCTCAACCGATTGAGCACTCAACTTTGTGCGCTCACAAGGTGTTAGAAGGACATAGCAGATACAACTAAAGACACGAAGATGAGCATAGCGAGAAGGTGCTCTATACAGGACCTCACCAGGATACTTGCCCTGAAGCTTGGAAGAGGGCTGGCGGTTGATGGGATAAACCGCCGTAGAGACTGCTTCCCCCCAGAAGTGAGAGGGACCAAGTAGGAGATGAGAAGAGTACGAGCAGTCTCAATGATGTGATGGTGCTTGCTCTCAGCAACACCATTATGAGCATGAGCACCAGGACATGAGAACTGAGGAAGAGTACCCTTAGAAGAAAGGAACTGGCGAAAGGTTGATGAAAGATACTTCCCCCCAAAGTCGGAACGAAAAACACGAATGGAAGAAGAAAATTGTGTATGAACCATCTTAGCAAAAGACTGATAAATGAAAATCAACTAAGAACGATGTTTCATAAAATAGATCCAAGTATATCGAGAGTGATCATCAACAAATATGACATAATAACTATGACCACCCTTCGAAGCAAAAGGAGATGGACCCCATACATCTGAACGCACCAAGAGGAGCAGTAGCAATACCAATCACAGGAGCAATACCATCAAGCAGAGGAGCAGTAGCAATACCAGGACGTCGCTGACCAGGCCCGGAGTGGTGTGCTTCACGACGACGATCGTCAGAGCAAGGCGGAGGAGGGTCGTCGAAGCAGGGGAGATCCACGGGTGGTCAGAGCAGAGCAAGGCTACAGCGGCGGCGGCGTCCAAAAGGTCAGAGCAAGGCTCTAGCGGCGGCGGTGGCGACGAGCTCGTCGCAGATCCGCAGATCCGGAGGTGAGGCGGCGTCGACACTTGAGGGGAGGTGCGGCGTAGATTCGGAAGAGGCACGACGACGGACAAGGCGGAGGAGCTCTAGCGACGTGAGGATGAGGAGCTCTGGCGGCGTAGATCCAGAGGTGGCCCTCCGACGGCGCGACGAGGAGCTCAGAGGTGCACTTGAGGGGAGGAGGCACCCTGCTCGGCGGCGCTGGGCACAGCAGCGGCTTGGGGCCTGCCGGCCCATGACGGCGGAGAGGGCATAGTGGTGACTGATTTAGGTGGGATTTGGGATTAGGGTTGGAGAGTGAGGTGCTCTGATACCATGTTAGAAAGATGAGACTAGGGTTTTGCTATTCATAACTATTAATGAGAAAGTATATATAGACATTGTTACATGAGTCTCATGGGCCACATGGGCAGAGAGAGAGAGAGAGAGAGAGAGAGAGAGAGAGAGAGAGAGAGAATGTACAGCAAGTTGATTGATACTTAAAAATGGATTTTGTATGGTGTGACTCATGTGGCTATCCTTAATCATCTTGTCACTGCAAATAGATAATTAGAGACTTTGACCTTGGAAATGACATTGACTAAATGCATGTTAGTAACTTTGGTACTGATGATTAGATACTTGGCATGTTAACTTTGGTAATGATGATTAGATACTTGGCATGTTAGTAACGTTAGTGCCACACTAAGATGATTGTCTTTTGATGGAAGCTGTTTTTGATAGGGATCAAATATACATTACATACAATCTTTTGTCTACAAAGCGTGTACAAACATTGCTTGAGGGGTGTAGATCAAGAGTTGGATTGAGTGTGGGGAGTTTACCAAGGGTTAAAGATCTTTTTTTGGTATACATTCAATACAAGGTTATTAGTATGCTAGGCATTTTCCAGAAATAACCATGTTCCTGCACAATGTGCAAGAGCTATGATGAAAATTACCTTCAGTTCAATTTATATTTTATTTAGTCACAAAACTAACCTTTGCTGTACAAGGGGTTCCATAGTGATGAGTGATGACAGCAACGAGCATTACACATTTTGCAATCTGCACTATTTTTATTATTTTTATGCCATTACATGAGCCTTTTAATCATCTTCTCGGTTTTGTCATACTCAACTGCATGATTGTAATTTTTTTCCTTACTGTTATTTAATTTTAATATTGCTTCGTTCACAAAACTAACCTATGCTGTACAAGGGGTTCCATAGTGATGAGTGATGACAGCAGCGAGCATTACACATTTTGCAATCTGCACTATTTTTATTATTTTTATGCCATTACATGAGCCTTTTAATCATCTTCTCGGTTTTGTCATACGCAACTGCATTATTGTAATTTTTTCCTTACTGTTATTTAATTTTAATATTGCTTCGTTTCCTTGTTTGCAGCTGATTTCAGCGATTGATCGGCACAGGCATTGCACAGAGCATCCAATAAAATTTATATCAGTGAGGCAACCAAATGTTGTCAAATTTAAGATCAAACCAGGTAACTCTTAATCCATTTCTGTGACCAAGCATCTAGATTCTAGAGCTAGCCTGTGTTTATATCAACTTGAACTTGTATCCGCATATAATTATCGAGACAAATGAACAGTCATGAAACACTCCATAATAGTACAATCATGAAGACATCATCGTAAGAGTAACCCAAAATGTAGGTCATCATACCTGAGTAACAATTTGGGAATATATTACCAATTTCAGGGTACCAGAAGAAAAAATGTGTAATACTTGCGTTTCTGCAAGGGGGCAAAGCATAAGTTTCCAGTAGTTTTTTTTTTAAAGACTAGTACATTTTTTGGTAACTTTTTTTTTTTTTACTTTGTAGGTTCAGATTCTGGTTCTTCTGACAGCAGGGCGAAAAGAATCTCTTCCTTCTTGTTTCACCCATTTTTTCCGCTTGCACTTTCGATTCAGCAGACATATATGCAGCCAACTGTTGTTAATGTACATTTAAGGAGATAGAAAAATTAGTCGTTGCCTCAATTGTATTTTTATCACTAGTGAGCTTACAGCACAGCTCAGTGAAAATTTTGGCCATCTGTAGTAGAATGTTTCATTGGCAGATCATATTATAGTGAAAAAATGTGGTTTTTTTGGCTTCTCCCCAATGCGATAATGCTGAAATCATCATTTTGTAGGAAATATTGCCGTCGGAAGCTAAAGATATATACGAAAGGAAAATATATTTATTATTCATAAATAATTACTTCGGTTTACCCTCCAAAGTCCAAACTAGGACAAGTGCGCCCTGCCTGCCAAACCCCCATATTTCTTAAGGGTCAGAGATCAATTTGTGATTGCAAATAGATCATTCTCGACTGTTGAATTAGCAAATGTGCTCAATGCATCAAATGTGGTTCCATGTCTAGGATAGGAGGCCAACTTTAATAGTCCTGTTGTCAGGGATACGTTGAGGTGTGGTAGGCTCCCTCCCGATGGCGGATGTGGTGCCTTCAGCGAGGTCCTATCTTCAGGAGGTAGGATGGATGTACAAGGATAACTGGCTGCCAACAACCAGGCAACTAGCTGTGAACATACAATGGTTGATGCAACTCGTGTGCTAGCGAGGGGGCTAAACTCCAATTCGTTGCCCGAACAATCGTAGAACCATATACCATAAATCGGGCTAATTCACACAAACGACCTAGAGTGTCACGAACTATGAAAAACTACAGGAATCTTGCACGCTTGTAGCCAGTGAACAATGGGATAGTCAATTGTTGTCACCCTAAATACTGTCATTTTCATGCAGATTGTAAGTTTGTAACCAAACTTTGGCCACTTCAAAGGTTGAATACTTCATATTTTGCCACTATGCACCATTTTGCCTCTGCCTACTTCTCTAGTCTTCTTTTAAGATGGTGTACAAAAGCTTAAATTATTGAAATGCCACATTCTAGCAGTGGTGGCCAAACAGGCTGCACAGCACGGCCAGACACGGCCCGTTAAGGTCTGTGAAATAAATGGTGCTGTGCTGTGTTGGCTCGGGCCCGGTTGGCTTGATGGGCCGAGTCTAACCCCACTTAGCCCGTTTAGACCCGAAAATTAAAAAGAATCCAAACAATTCAAAAAAAAATTAAAAAATGTAGAATTCATAAATACATATGAAAAATGTAAAAAAAAAATATGAGACAATTATATTGAAAATGTAATAAAGAGCTTTATTGATGTTCAAATGGCTGCCTCGTTAAAACCTTTGCCAAGTAAAAACTCAATATGAGAAAAGCTTAACAAAGAAAAAAGTGTACAACATATATCTCTACATGCATCTTTGTTCCAAGTGTCGTTGTCTAGGTACAGATTTTCGAACACCTCTGATAACTCTGAATTTTCCACAGAGTGTTGTGTTCGTGAATCAGCTTGTTCCCAGTCCTTCACAGTTAGAAGTATCTCTACCATCTCACTCGTGAGACGTGTTCTTTTCACCAATATTCTTCCAGAAAGATTGAAAGCAGACTCGGAGGAAACCGTCGAGACAAGAACAGTTAATACATCACGTGCAAGTATGGATAGCATGAGATATGTTAACTTATGGCTATGCCACTATTGCAAAATTTTGAAGCCTTCTGAGTTGAAATCCACCGTATCGCTGTCTAGGTAGGTGGATAGTTTCCCAATCCCCACTCCTTGGGTGAGAGGTTGGTCTTGGTTAAGAAGGTGCCACTGTAGAAGAAGAAGACCTGGATCTGAAGGAAGATCCTGTACCTTAGATCTTGCCCCACAGGTTTGTGTTGTTACTTGAGGTGAGTGCTAGCGAAAGTCGTTGCAAGCGGACTCCCTGTAACTTATTTTCATACCTTTGTAAAACCTTATGTAATCGAGAACGAACATCTGCAAAATAGTTAGAATAGTCTAGCCATGTAGCATCACTAAGAAGATCAAGAATATTAGCAAATCCTTGAATTTTAGCTCTAGGATCTAAAGTACATGCAAATGCATATAGGAAAGGGTTTTTTCTCCAATATTTAAGGTATTTACTTTTCATAGCAACATTAGCCTCTCATAAAACTGTGTCATTTTCATATACCAGCAATCTGTAAAATACTATGCACAATAATAGGAGATGTTGGATAATAGACAATGGATAAAACAACAGTGACCTCATAAAAATTTCTAAAAACTAAAGTATCTTCTCAGCAATGAACCAATGTTGCTCGGTCAATAGTACAATACCGTTAGTGCTCTAATAGTGAGTTTGAATAAAAACAGAAAAAGTGCCCTTATATGGTAAAAGACGCTTAAGCATCAAGTAAGTAGAGTTTCATCTTACCAGCATGTCCAAACCAAACTTTCTTGAACGTACACCCATTGCCCTGTAGAAGTTCTTATATGCTGCTATTCTTACGTTAGAATTATTCAAGTAAGATCAAATCACGAAAAGCTTTAATATACGAAGTCAACCTCTTCAAACCGCATTTGACTATAAGGTTAATAATATGATAAGCGCATCGCTGATGTAGCAAGAAGGAATCGGCGTATGTGCTCACCATTAGAGTAAGAATATCCATGGCCCTATAGTTCGAAGCGGTATTGTCTAAAATAATTGAGAATATTTTATTTGTAAGACCAAAGTTTTCCACGATTTTGATAATATAGTTCGCAATATTCTCACCCATGTGTGCTACATCAATTATTTTGAAACCTATAATTCTTTTCTCTATTACCCAGTAGTAATTAATATAATGAGCAACTACACTAAGATAATCCTCCCTAGCCCGATCACTCCATATGTTCGAGGTTAGGACCACCGAAAATGTGTACGTACTAAATAGTTTCTTTAATTTATCACGACGTTCATGTAGTATTTTACTAGATCCCTAGTTGTTGTTTGTCTACAAACGATAGAAAATCCGGGGTTATGCGCAGTCCTAATGTAAGTTTGGAAAGCAGTAGACTCTCTAAAGTCTAACAGTAAATCCAAAGAAGCAATTAAACGAAAGAGAGATTGACGGGTTACCTCAACATAGTAGTTGCAGCTATGTACCGTATCGTCGGGGTTGTACTATAGCTGTGTTTGCCTCATCACCAATCCTTGCTAGGCCTTACACCTTGTAGCATGTCTAAGCAAGTGTCTCGTTCCACCTGAAGACTTTACACACAATTCATGACATTTTTTTTTGTTGCAAACAACATATGATACCTGATTTTCTTGTGCGTCTGGCTTTGTTGTCCTGTTGAAATTCTCCTAGACTCTCGATGTACACAGTCTCGACCACTTTGCTCCGGTGGTCGCCGATGAAGATGCTGTCGTAGAGCCTGATGAAGGAACTCCTCCTTACCCTTCCGGTAACAACTCTGATTGGTTTGAGACAGCCGCAGTGGCATTCTCCATGGATGCAACTTCCTTCGGTGAAAGTTCGTAATTACTAAGAGCAAAGCTATTGTAATTTTCGATAACCAAAACTACAAAATCGAAACTAACACTATTATTATTTTCATCTTAGAATAACAAATAATAACAATAAAAGTATGCAAAAAATAGTATTGTACCTCTTTTGGTGACTTGTTGCTGGAATATGAATTTTCCAAAATTCTGCACAAATTTTTTAAATTTTGCCAAATTATCTCACAAGGAATCTAAATTTGCACAACAAAATTCGAAAGAGAGATTGAGGGATGGATGGGTGCTGAATGAGGGGGGCATGGTGGCTATTTATAGAAAAAAAATCTAGGATTTTTTTTTTATTTTTTGCTATTTTTAAATCCCCAAATGGTTTAAAAAAGGTCGGATTTTCCAAAAATTCGAACGTTAGTGAGCTAAATGGGCTAGATGGGCCGTGCCGTGCCGGGCAAAGCCCATCGTGCCTAATAGCCCCAACGACTATTTTTCTGCCAAGCACGACCCAGGTTGCCAGCCACCGGCATGACCCATGAACAGTGCAGGTTGTGCCGTGCCTAGGCCGGGCAACAGTGTTATGCTTCGGACTAGCCCGATCAGCACGGCCCATCTGGTCACCTCTACATTCTAGGACACTTGTCCTTTTGTGTTTGATCAGAGGGAATAATACACTAGGGTCATGTTTGGAATTCTAGAGTTTCATATAGGATTCGTAAGGGACTTATATTGCTTTGTGTAAACTGCTGCCAAATTCTATGAGATTCCTAAGTTCTAAATAGTCCATATAGAATCACAAATTCGCAATGGTAAAAAATGTTATGGTGCTTGCTGTAGTGCAAAATAAATCTAGGATGTTTATACCACAGTTTAGACTGACAACAACTTAGCTTAAAAATTAATATTGGATGTTGTCTTGTCTCTCATCATTCCCATGGAAGCATCGGGATTAGCTGACGAAAATAAAATGAGAAAATTGCTCTTAGACCATCTGCAATGTGTGAGCTTAGCCAGTTCAATAGATTGGTTTAAGTGCTGGGAACTGATTTAATACATTGCAAGCTGTCGATTCAAAACAAAAGTGTAGGGAACCGATGCAAACTTTGCATCTGGATACAACTGAATAGAATAATGTTTTTACTGGGTAGTTAGCCAGTACATTAAGTTAATTAGCCATTTGCATTAACTGTTCTTTTTTAGCCATTGCCTTCCCAACATCTGTTGCCATCCCACATATATATGAACACAGTTCTAGTTCACAACACAAGCATTTCATTCCATCAAACAAACATGGATGACTCATCAGCTTCAAGTTTTATAAACTTGCTCAACTCTTCAAACTTCTCAAGCCAATATCAACAAAATAGCAGCCCATACATTCAAAATTTTCCACCTCAATATCCCTTCCAATCCTCCCAATATGCCCAACAATTTCACCATCAATATCCCCCTAATTTCCTTCCTTTTGGTGTTCCTACAAACTACCAACAACAAGTTCCTCATACCTCCACAACTTTTCATGGTGTTGAAAACTTGAGCCATGGAATGCTTGGAGGAGCTACGACCGGCCAGTTGTTGTCCCTAGTTCAAGCAACCAACTTGTTTGGAGTTGCGGGCGCCACAATTTCACATGGTTCAGAATCAACCTCTCCGATGCCAGTTGCACAAAAAAGAAGTGAAGAGCAGTTGAACAAGGAAGATTCAAGTGATAGTAGTCCAGATGAAGGAAAGAGAGGTACGCACATAAAGTGGACACAACAAGATAACCTATGACTAATTAGTTCTTGGTTGAACAATTCCAATGATCCTATTGACGGCAACTCAAAGAAGAATGACCAATATTGGAACAAAGTAGCCGATGATTACAACAGCAATAGTCCCGTAGATCGAAGAAGATCAGCTGTACAATGCAAAAACCATTGGAACATGACTAACACCAAGGTTGCTAATCTGATGATCAACTTTTGGAAAAAGCGCATGAGAAGTACATGCGTGACACCGAAGGGAAGAACTTCACTTTGATGTATTGGTGGAGAGAAGTGAAGGACCAGCCGAAATGGAGAAGATCATTCGATGACCAAGAAATGAACAAGGGTGCTAAGGTTTCTACTACAGCAGACTCACACATCATCTTCCAACCTTGAATCCGAAGGTGCTGATCGCAATGATCCTACTCAGCCCCAAGGGCAGAAGGCAGCCAAACATGATCGGAAAGGGAAAGGGAAAGGGAAAGGGAAAGGAAAGGCATAGCCTACTTCTAGCCCAGATGAAAATATGAAACTTTACCATAACCTTCAAGCGAAGAAGTCTGCTGCAAGTGAAAAAAATGGTAGAAGCTACTATGAAGAAATCTGCACCAATGGAAAAAAATGGCAGAAGCTACCAAGGAGAAGGCAAAGGTGTGGAAGTATGATAATTATGTCGAATTGATGAAGATTGATACTTTAGAAATGAGTGATGCAAAAAGGAAGTGACATGAACAAGTGATAGATTATTTATGCAAGGATCTGTTTGGTGCAAACAATTAGTATGCATGTCTTGACGTTTACAAATAATTTGTATCACCCTACTTAATGTATTGTCAGTTGTTGCTTTCAATTGCATTTTCCTACCTAATGTATTGTCAATTGTTTCTTTCTTAGTATTTTGTAATGATCTGTCAAAGTAATATATCAGTATTGGGCACCCATTTTCAGTTTTTTTGGTTCTCTCAAATTAAATATGCAGTACAAGAAGTTCTTACAGTAAAATTATAAAAGACCATTGGGATAAGGAAGAACATCACCAATAATAATGCAATATAGCCGTTATTGATTCAATGCCATCGCCTCAATCCTGTAAAATGCATGCACAATCAAAAAAATCAACCGAATATAATCAACATCAATTGACAATTAATTGTGAACTAGCCGTTGTAAACTAGCTGTTGCATTCTTGTTAAGTGTGAACTTGCCGTTATGGATTAACACCTATAAAATGAGGAGGATGGAATTTCCTATCACGACTTGAAACCAAACATTTAGATCGCATGCTACACAACTCTTTTCTGCCTAGCATACAAGACCACTTGAAATGTCTGTACAATTAGATTCCCACTCTGATTTTTTGGATAGTGATGAAGACTTTAGTGGGTTCATTTCAGACTTTATTGATCCTTTAGAAGCAAAGATCGAAGCCCAGATAGAAGCTCAACTTGAAGCACGGCTGTTTGGAAGCTCTACTCAGGACCAAAGTAGGTCTCGAAGGTACATTGATTGAGGCCGTCAAGCTACGCACAAGCGGTTGTATGCTGATTACTTCTTTGACAATCTAGTGTACATTGATTATCAATTCTGTCGAAGGTTTCAGATGAGAAGGCACCTATTTGAGCGTATTATGCAAGTCCTTAGTGATTGATCTCCATATTTTCGCCAAAGGAGCGATGCCTTCGGTAAGATCAGTTTTTCTCCTCTACAGAAATGTATAGTTGCTACGCGAATGCTAGCCAATGGTACCCCTGCTGATCTTTTGATGAAAATTTGTGGATGGGTGAAAGCACAACCATCGAGTGCTTGACCAAATTCATTAAAGGTGCGAGGGAGAATTTTGGAGAACAATATCTTAGAAGGCCAAATGAAGAAGACATCCGGAGGTTACTTCATATAGGGGAGGCCTATGGCTTCCTTGGGATGTTGGGAAGTGTTGATTGCATGCACTGGAGGTGGAAAAATTGCCCGATCGCATGGAAGGGGCAATTTACTTGTGGTGATCAAGGAAAACTTACCATCATGCTCGAAGCTGTAGCCTCACACGACCTATGGATATGGCATGCATTTTTTGGAGTTGCTGGTTCAAACAACAATTTTAATGTTCTGAACTAATCAACATTATTCACGGATGTACTACAAGGAAGAGCTCTTGCGGTTCAATTTACAATCAATGGCAACGAGTATAATATGGGGTGCTATCTAGCTGATGGCAGTTATCCAGAGTGGGCAACATTTGTCAAAACAATCCATCTTTCTCAAAGTGACAAGGCTAAATTATTTGCACAATTCCAGGAAGGAGCAAGAAAAGATGTTGAACGTGCTTTTGGAGTTTTGCAAGCTTGTTTTGCCATTTTACGTGTGCTGGCACGTCTTTGGGAGATGGAAACACTTGCTAATATCATGTATGCATGCATTATATTGCACAACATGATAGTCGAGGATGAGCGAGATTCCTATGAGGTACGCTACGACTACACATATGATGAGGTGGACATCACTTCCACACCAATCACAGGATTTAGTCACAGGCCAATTCATGAATTTTCAAGGGTCCTAGAGATTAACAATGTTATTCATGATCGAGCAACACATCGTTGTCTCAAGGCAAACTTGTTAGAGCATATATGGCAAAGATTCGGTGGTGGCCAAGCTTAGAATTTATTAGTAGGTAGCGATTTGCTTGTATTATTTTAATTGAGATTATCATGTCTTAGTTTTTATTTATGCACTGATTATATATGCAGTGTCATTTAAATTGAAGGAAACATATCACAATTTTATCAACAAAAAGCAAAGAAACAAAGAAAGAAAGAAAGAAAGAAAGAAAGAAAGAAAGAAAAGAAAAGCGGTGGCAGCGGCTTACATGTTGACGAGGTCTTCCTTGTCCACCTCATAGATGGTGACGGAGACCTCCTCCAGCTTCATGATGTGGGCAACTTGGGTGCCAGTTACCCTGTCCTCGCCCACAGTGGCCTCCTCCTCGAGATGCTCCGGGTCGGCCATGGTGGGAGTTGTAGTGGTAGGGCTTGGGTTGCGCTCGCGGTGCTCTAGATTAGCCATGGTGGGAGTGGAAGTAGTGGTAGCGAAGAGGATAGAGAGGTGCAGGTGTGCGACCATGGACGGAGAAACAAAGGGGGTTGAGTTGGAGAATCCCTCTCGTTGTGCCAAGAGAAAGGACATCGCGCTAAGAAATTAGGAAAAGTCTGTGCCAAATGATTATTTTATTTTGCAGTGGGTCTCATCTAGAGGATATATTCGATTTAATACACTGAAGTAAAATAAACATACTTTTGAACCTGTTTACGTGATATAGTTTTGAACCACCTTAATTCAATACACCTGATATGAAACACATTTCTTCCTCCATACCACTATGCACGTTTTTGCCTCTGCCTCCTCGAATTTTTTTTATTTAATCCTTTTTTTATTAATATTTTAAAGTTAATCCCTCGCAAACTTTATTTCCAATTCTGACCCCTTTGGTCATGCCACTACCGTGGCGTGACAAAACAACACCTTATCACGCCAGAGAGGTGGCATGACCAAAGTCGCCACGTAAGCCTCATTGCTGCTGTGCAGCGATGGAGCTTGCGTGGCATCTGTCACGCCGGCCTCATGGCGTGACTAGATATCTTGTCACGCCATGAGAGTTGGCGGTGATGGGGACTTATCTCAGGCGGCAGCCCGTTCCTCATTTTTTCCTATTTTCTATTACTCTCCGTCGCCGCCTCCTCGTGAGTCTGCCCGTTCAACCCTAGCCGCCGCTCCTCGCGGCCATGGGAGGTCGCCTCTCTTCCTCCCGCGGCTCCTCCACCGCCAAGGCGCTCCTCCTCGGCCGCTGCCGCCGCCATCAAGGCCTCCCCGTCGGGCCATTCTGTCCTTCCGCCTTGACTTCTCCTAGATCGAGGTATACATGTGTGGGTGAATGAGTGTATAATATAGTTTTGTGAGACAATGTATACTACATCGTCAGTTGAATGTATATTAGAATGTGTGCTTGTGGGGATCGAGGGCTAATGCTCGTTTTGAGATGGGTGTGGTGAGATAGTTCTTTATGAGGTTAGAGTAATGTGTTGAAATGGCCCATTGAAATATGCATCGGTGTTATTGTGAGAAGCTTTTTCATGTATGCAAAAGTAGTAACACATTCATGTATTAGCAAATGGATTAAATTTCCATCTTTCGGGACATAGAGATCAAGTTCGGATAATCGATAAGTAATCCTGTACTAAGTACTAACAAGCTCATGCAATAGTTGTTTTGATAAATGGTCGAGTTAAATTGGACAACGCTTACTTTCCATAAACCATCTTGATTTGTGGAAAACCGGTCACCATCATAATAATCTAACAAAGAAACAGAAGAATGAGGCCAGTCACACATGGAAGAAGGTGAATATTATCTCCTTTAAATAAGCAGTTCAGTTGTAAATAAGTGATTCAAAATTTCTGTTTGAATTTGGTCATTATGGTTATGACCAGGAGTGGACAGGGGAGGAAGGTACGGAAAACTGAAAGTTATTGAATAAAGTTAATTACCATGTGATGAATGAACTTTTGGCATGTTTTCACAATGAAGTTATCGATAGATCGATTCACCATCTTCGTTGAGAAATAGTCGTCAGAACTCGTAATTTTAAGAATATGAGTATTAGCATCTGTAAAGTCTTGCTTAGATTGAATGCACTTGAAATTTGTAAAAAGAAGCTTTGTATAACATATTGAAATGCCATTCCAATTAAATAACAAAAAATACATTGGATGTGTGACAGCTTTCTAACTGATGGAAGGACTAGATTGAATTGTAACAATTTGTGTGCTACGATAGGCATCTCATTTGGAGGTAGACTAGGTTTAGTGCGCCAAACCATCTGTGAAGCATGTAAACTTATCTCCTTTCTGCATATAAGATTTCCCGAACGAGTGGTTCGTGGCACTCCGAGAGTGTAGCTCTGGCGTACCCAGGAGCAAAGTCCTGGGCGTACTCAGGAATGAGCCCTGAGCGGTCCTAAACACGTGGTTTGGACGGTCTCGAGAATGGGATCTCGCGCGTACCTGGGCACGTGGATCTAGGGTAGTGTAGGTCGCACTCAGAGGCAAACTCTGAGCGGTCCCAAACACGTGATTTGGGTGGTCTCGAGAACGAGATCTCGAGCGTGACTGAGCACGAGAGATTCAGGTAGTGTAGGTTTTGGATCTTTTTGCATCTCCTTGTTTCTTGGTGTTATTCGTCCACTATGTATGGCCTAACACACCTCAAGTCATTGTGAAACGACCCGTTAATTATGCATATGTTTGTACCGTCAAACTGCTAGCATGTCTTAGGAAACTGAGCTTTTGTTATATCCAATGTTGATTGTGATGGCATGCAGTACTGACTTTGCAATATTTTGTTGGATGTAGATGGACAAAGTTGTACGTGTATTTACTCGTGGGGCCATTAGCCAAATTGCAAGTTTTGTCGACTTCGGAGGCATGGAAGCGATCGTCCTTTTCTTTCGCGAATCACCGGACTTGACAACTCTTGTGACTAGGATTAAGTCGACATTTAGAAGGGATGACCTTGGGGTCGTTGTCAGAATGCAAGGACGATATGACGCAGGGTTGGGTTCTAAGATGCACGCCTTTTTGGTGCCAATCCTGTCTGCCGATGATTGGGACATGTACAAGGAAATTGTGATCGCATCTCAGGTCCGGGTGTTGGAGGTGGCGGTGGAAAGGACAATCGTTGTTGAGGATTTTCCAGATAATTTGGATGTGGTGAATGGCAACACGGAGGAACAAGACCCCGCTGCCCATCATTCGCGAGCCCCTCCAATGGAAGAGCGACCTTCCGAAGAGTTCGTTAGCGTGAGTCGTACCAACCATGGCCTCCTTGTCGGTGGATCTGCTTGTATCTTCCCCGCAACATATTATTGACCCTGTGACTGATTTCAACGACGCTGTAATGAACAACGAGCTTGAGGAGGAGTTGTTTCACGATGGAATAACCCGTGAAGAGGAGTCTGACGAAGGATGGAGCTTGACCAAAGATGAGGCTTCCACACCTCTTTTCTCCTCAGAGGAAGGCAGGGTTCTTCGCAGTGTAATGGGTGAGGTCCCGTCGGTGCATTCTTTCGATGATGTCAGTATGGTTGACAAGTTCTTCCGTATTATGTCATTGCGGACCCGGAGAATGACATAATACGGAAGAACTTGTTGTTTCCAACCATGGAGGACATGAAGGTTTGGCTGCAAGAATACTCAGTGCGACACCATCGTCCGTTCATAGTGCAACACTCCGATGTGAACAAAAGGTACACTGTGAGGTGTGAAAGGGGATGCGGATGGACGGTATGGGGCCGCAAAACAAGGGACAACCAATGGAAAATAGCGAATGTGAAGCAGCCTCACACTTGTGGGACCGCACAAGTGTTCGGGGAGCACCTCCAGGCGACCGCAAATTTCATTGCTAGGCGTATTATGGCGGTTGTGTCTGTCGATCCTGATGTGTCCGTCGCCACCCTTATCGAGGTTATCTACGGGTTCATTAAGTACCGTGTGAAGTACGGGAAAGCATGGAGGGCAAAGCAGAGAGCGATGCAGTTATTGTGGGGTGATTGGAAGGAGGCTTACGGTTTGCTTCCTCAAATCCTAACCGCTATGCAGGCCAAGAATCCGAGCATGGTGTTTCACCCTTGGCACGGCAACCGTATGGAACTCGATGGAGGGGTTATGAAACATGTCCTTCGGCGGGTGTATTGGTCCTTTGGGCAATGCATAGAGGCCTTCAAACATTGCAGACCTATCTTATCTGATGATGCTACATTCTTAATGGGGAAGTACTATGGTGCCTTGATGCTCGCCGTGGGTATTGATGCGGAGGACCAGCTGATTCCATTAGCATTCGCGTGTGAGGGTGAGAACAATGCAAGCCGGGAATGGTTCTTGGATATAGTTTCGCGCCTCGTTGGGCACGGGACGACAGTTTGCATAGTCTCGGGACAGCACCGCAAGCATTTCGAACGCTGTGAAGAAGCGGACTTGATGGACACCGGATGTGTTGCATAGGTGGTGCATGCGTCATTTAGCGGCTAATTTCTTTAAGCAATGCGGCAGAAAGATCTCACCAAAAGTTCAAACACAGCGGATGCTTGGAGAAGAGGGAATTCAAGGTCAAGTTGACGGAGTTGAGGGGACTGACCAACGAACGGGGTAAGTCGTGGTTGGACGAGATCTTGCAGCAGAAGGAGAAGTGGGCACAGGCATACGATAAAGATGGCTGTCAGTATGGAATGATGACAACGAACATCTCAGAGGCGTTCAACAACGTTATTAAGGGCATCCGTGCGATGCCAGTATCTGCTATCTTGGAGTACTCGTTTCGAAAGACCAACAAGTACTTTGTGGATCGGTGGACCCGGGCAAGGGATGCATTCAACGCCGGTGAGCGTTGGGGTGCGGCTGCTACCAAGCACCTTGCTATCGCGGAGGCCGAGTCATGCAATCAGGAGGTGGAGGAATACGATCCCATTAAGCATATATCGCCGTCAAAAATGGGGCACATCGACAGGGGCGAAACGTTATTGGTTGGAACCATAGAGTGAACTCCGACCGAGGAGGCTCAGACTTGCATGGTCCCAACGTTGCTGCATGTCCCATGCTCTCACGTCATCACCGCCTGTCGCGTGCACGGTGTAAGTCACCTTACCTTCATTGTGTCAGAATTCTCGAAGCAAGCCACGATGCAGACTTGGGAGAAGCGATTCGAGCCTTACCTAGATCCCTCGCATTGGCCACCGTACGTGGGGGAGGAATACATTCCCGAAGTAAACATGATGAACAAGTGACACGGCCGAAGGAAGAGGAAGAGGCTTCGTAATGACATGGACCTCTCACAGCAAGGCGGTAAGGATATGTACTCTCTAGGGACTTCAACGACGCCGACAGCACCAACAGGTGCTCGGAGTGCCACGAGCACGGACACACAAGGGCAAAGCACGTCAGTAGGGATTCCCAGCCGCGCAGGGTCAGGCGGCGACACTCACATGTCGCCCCACCTGCTTGAGGTATCCAATGCTGTTGTTCCACAAAAATGGTTGTTCTTTACGCATATAGTACTTTCATTTGCATTTCACATATTGTTTTGAACATCATGTGTACTTACTTTCATTTTGCATTCTCTACATTGTTTTGTACCTCACGTGATCTTACAAAAATCCTATCCTGTAATGCAGATGTCAAGAAGACGCTGACACGCTGCTGTTGCTCCTCTCGTACGCAGCGACCACCGCCGCCCGCATAGCCTAGGGTGGTCAGGTGAGATTTACTACTCTTCTACTCTATCGTGCTTGTTGTTTCACTTATTTATTTATGTATCTCTCTTGCAGGTACTCTAGCCACTTCGCCCTCGGACCTACACCCCCTAGATTGTGATGAGCGGTACGCGCCATACGTCTGCTCAGCAGGTATCCTTGCTTTGGCGCGAATAGTTGTCAACGGGCTCCCTCGAATGGATGGTTCTACGCTCACCGCACTGGTGGACCGGTGGCGCCCGGAGACCCACACTTTCCACCTACCGTCAGGCGAGATGACTATCACGCCAGACGCGTTAGTATGATTCTGGCCTCCAGAGGGTCGACTGTGATCGAGGACGTCAACAAGATGGGTGGCGAGACCGGGTGGGAGAGTGGCTCGGAGTGCGACCGGAGGACCCCCCCTGCGGACTCGAGGGACAACCGGCCATCTACGGTGCTTACGTCATGGCTGCGCGCGCACTTCAACGTGTGCCCGCCGAACGCAGATGCCGCCGCGATTGCATCGCATAAAGCGACGATGCCGATCGTGGAGTCGCGGAGGGCAACAGGTGGTCGCGCATACCTCCTGCAGATCTGGATGTGGGAGTGTTTCCTCGTGGGTCGACCCACTCGTGCTGCCTTGCAGGTACGGATTTTTTTAATTAATCACTCAGATCTCATTCCATAAGAAATACGACTGATATATATCTCCATGCAGGCATGGCCATGGCCCATTGAAGATGAGGCCTCGCGACCCACGGTAGCCTACCTCTGGAGCTCCATCATGGCACCTACTGGGCGTCCGAGGTCGCGGTACCTCGCGTATACAAACGAGCTCGACGTCATCACGCAGGACCAGGTACTATTTCATAAGTTATTTTACTTGCTGCATTCACCTATTGAGCTAAACCTATTTGCTGCAGGTCACGTGGCTGCCATACGTCCGTGACGAGGTCGATGGAATTGCGCTAAACCCGATGTGCGAGTAGGGCGAGGACTTGTGGTTGACCCTCTCGCCGTTGATCTACTTCCATGCAGTGGAGTACCATTTGCCCCATCGGGTGATGAGGCAGTTTGGGAAGTTTCAGGCATGTCCACCAGCGGTGTTCTCGACAGATATAAACCTTCATGGGTAAGTCCTCGTCGTCGTGTATGTGCAACCGGTGGCGCGTGCTAATCGTTAGATTATCATCGCCGCAGATGAACCGGCGAGGTACCGCAGACACCGACTAGTCACATCATCACCGAGCCTACGTGTTCGAGTGGCTGGACCGAACAAATCGGTCCAGGGACGTGACCCAGATCCATCAGAGGCATAACTTAGTCAGATACCTAGAGTGGCTACACGGGGTCGCGCGTCTCCAGCTTTGACCGGCGATGACCGATGCGGATGTAGATGATGGTGACGACGACGAGGAGGACATCGTGGACGACTACGATGAGTTCACATGGACGGGCACTCAGCCAGAGAGGGCCCCCATCAACGCTTACTACGTGAGTACATTGTATCACACCACTAATTAGCAATGTCACCATGGTAAGCTAATTTAATGTGTTGACCCGTTCGCAGGGAAAGCTACGCGATAAGATAAGCACGACGGAAGGTTCTCATGCTAGAGGAGGGTTCGGAGGGGAGCTTCCAACGCTTCTAGGACTTCGCTGAGGTAACACACACTACGTTAAATTAACATGTTATCCCTTGTTATTTATTTTGTTGCATTAAACTTCACTATCTTTTTGTTGTTTAACCTTGTAGTTGGTTCGCCGCCAATGCCGGGCGATCGCCGCAAAGATGAGTGTGTGGCGGCAGTGGAGAGGTCGTGGTAACTTGGCCCGGCTCGAGTGGCACATCTGGCCGAGGAGGCCGGGCGAGACGAGGAGGGTGGCGCAGACGAGGCCGAGGAGGACGAGGAGGAGGCCGGCGAGGATGAAGAGGAGGGTGGCGCAGACAAGGCCGAGGAGGCCGGCGAGGACGAGGAGGACGTCGCTGCTAGGATGCCCGGCGAGATGCTCCTCAAGGACCTGATTGGTGCATCGCCCCCCCCACACAGCCGACTCAGGACACCCCACCACACCGCCGTAAATGGCGTGATCGCGCGGACATTAGTTTAAAGAACGCTGCCGAAAGTGACGCGAGGCCAACACCAAAGAGCGAGGTTCACGGGGGGTTGGGTCCAAAGCGCAACTGATGGGATGAATGAATGTGTGCTTGCATTTTGTACAGTTCATATCGAATGGAACTTTCTATGGCCATTTTGAAAGTTGAATGAAATGAGATGAATGATGGTTGCTTCTTATTGTTGTTTGAATGAAATCATTGTAATGAACCGAGATGCTTGATGGTTGATGGTTGATTTTTATTGTTGTTTTAATGAAATCACACTGTGTTGATTCAATGCATGAGGTTAGTAATGTGTGGTTAGTATTGAAGTATTTATTACGTTACACTTAACTATGATCCATTTTGGCTTGTTTGGTTGGTTTGGTCTCAGTGTTTGATACTGTCACGCCGTTCGTAGTGGCATGACAAGTCAGCCCTGCCACACCAGTGTAAAGGGTGTGACAGGACTTAGCACCGGCAGCTATGACCTTTCTTCGCAACGCCTCTGGAACATCAACCATTGTGGCGTGGCAATACGTTTTTGCCACGCCATGAATGGTGGCATGACAAGGCAGTCCCGTCACGCCCGGGTAAGTGGCGTGATAGGACTTAGCCCCGGCAGCTACGACCTTTCTTCGCAACGCCTTTGGAACATCAACCATTGTGGCGTGTCGAAGCGTTTTGCCACGCCATGCATCTTTGGCGTGTGGCGGCGCTGTCATATGCAGGTAAGTGGCGGATCAGGCGAGAGGCGCAATGAATGGAGGCCGTTCGATTTCAATCGAACGGTCCAAAACGATTTGGAACGTTCAAACCGCCCTTTCGCAACAACAAGATCCGACCACTAAAATATGATCGACGGTCCACAACGTGGGGCGTTCGGACCGTCAAACGCAGCTCGACGGGCCGTCCGTTCAGACGGACGGTCCGCCACCACTTCGAGGCCTACGTGTCTGCCTAGGTGGCGCCACGCCATGAATAGTAGCGTGACAAGGCAGTCCTGTCACGCCCGGGCAAGTGGCGTGATAAGGCAGTCCTGTCACGCCCGGGCAAGTGGCGTGACAGGACTTAGCCCCGGTAGCGATGGCCCTTTTTGGCAAGCCCTCTAGAGCATCAAGCATTTTGGCGTGGTGGCACGTTTTTGCCACGCCATGCATGGTGGCGTGACAAGATAGTCCTGTCACGCCTGGGCAAGTGGCGTGGCAGTAAGTTAGGTAGATTTAGAGTTTTAGGTATACGTTAGGGTTAGGATTTTAGGTTTTTAGGTTCAGGTTCAGGGTTAGGGTTTTAGGTTTTTAGGTTAAGGGTCAGGGTTAGGGTTTTAGGTTAAGGGTTAGGGTTAGGTTTAGGGTTAGGGTTAGGATTTTAGGCTTTTAGGGTTAGGGTTTTAGGTTTTTAGGTTGAGGTTCAGGGTTAGGGTTAGGGTTTTAGGTTTATAGGTTAAGGGTCAGGGTTAGGGTTTTAGATTGAGCGTCAGGGTTAGGTCAAGGGTCAGCGTTAGGGCTTTAGGTTTCTAGGGTTAGGGTTAAGGTTAGGGTTTTAGGTTTTTAGGTTCAGGGTTAGGGTTAGGGTTTTAGGTTTAGGTCTAAGCTTAGGGTTTAGGTTTAGGGTTAGACTTTTCAGACCGATAAGACATCACTCTGCAAACCAAGACAAGACTCTGCATGAAATTAACCACACCATGCGCAGTGATAAGACCAAATGAGTCACTCTGTGATGACAAGACCACACAGGCGACAGCAGAGATAAGACCAAAGAGACTGACCTTGCACAAATGACAAGAATGCATAATGCGACTTTGCAATTGACAAGGGTTAGGGTTAGGGTTTTAGGTTTATAGGTTAAGGGTCAGGGTTAGGGTTTTAGGTTTTTAGGGTTTAGGTTTACAATTTACAGTTTTAGGTTTACGTTACGGTTTAGGCTATTAGGCTTCAGGTTTAGGTCTAGGTTTAGGGTTTTAGGTTCAGGGTTAGGGTTAGGGTTTTAGGTTTTTAGGTTCAGGGTTAGGGTTAGGGTTAGGGTTTTAGGTTTAGGTCTAAGCTTAGGGTTTCAGATCGACGTGATAACACTCTACGTCTTTCTTTGCAGAGTAATATCTTTTTGTTCTGAAAAGTTGGCGAGGCGATCAGAGTTGTCCCGCGCAAAGTCATCCGTTTTGTCTTGTCATCGCTAAATTTGTCTCCTTTAGCCTTATCCAACGCAATCTTTGCATCGTGTGGTCTTGTCTTTGTGCAAAAGCCATCCGTCCGGTCTTGTCATTGCATAAGGTTGTCTCTTTTGGTGTTGTCCTTCGCATAAAGTTGCCCGCTTGGTCTTATCTCTGCGCCAGCGAAAACCTCGTCGAGTCTTATCATCTACAACCTGACACATTACCCTGTCAGGTCTTGGCCTCCCCCCGCGGGCTATAAAATGTGCGCCCCACGCTCCGGAAGGACCACTCGATCCTTCAAACCGTAGGAAGAAGAACCTTCTTCGTCATACACTAACATACCATGGTAGGCGCCTAGGGACCAGTCCAACCGGGGTCGCCAAAGTAAGACCTTCTCCTGGGAAGGAGGGATGACTTCGGCCCTAACTACCGGTTGGTGCCGAACAAGCGTGCCCAACCTAAGTGGCCGAAATGCGGACACAGGGAGGACGCTATCGTGCAGGTCATAGACGGCCCTTTCGATGGCGGACGACGTTTCTTTCGATGCCCATACTCTGGGGTAAATAGTTTTGTTCATGTTACTGCTAATACATCCTCCATACTAACTGTCCCTTGCAGCAGATGGCGAAATGCATCTTTACCCGCTGGATCTATCCTCCCCATGAACAACATGTTAGGAGGTACGCGGATATATTGTGGAACTGAATATTTGATTTGGAGGCGCAAATTGACGATCTCAAGGAGCAAAATGATGACCTCCGCCAACAGATGCAGCGCGAGAGGGGCAACAAGGAGGTCGTCAACATAGGAAGTTTCTATGATCTCACATGCTGCTGCGCCAACCCTAGTTGCATTTGTGCATACCACTACAACGATGGCCAGCCACGTCTGAGGCGCCCAGCTGGAGAACACTCTACGTGGGTAGTACGAGGCACCTTTCCGTACTAGTTCTCGGAATGTCTAATTTATTTCCATTCAAAAAAGACGCATATGCATCGTAGGAGTACTTCGGTTTGTTGCATCGTGCATGATGTTGTTTCTTATGCATGTAACCAAACCCTGTGCGCCATGTTATTCCAAACTTTGTTATGAAGTCTATTTTAATTCGCAATTTTAAATCTCGTTGTCTTTTCGCTTTCAATTCTTCGCGTAGTAAGGCATCCAACAACATGACAAAAACGAGTTCTAGAAGTTTACGGTTTGGTCTACGACCACAAACCTATGATTCTAGTAGGATGTCTACGCACCACCTATCATTCCACTAGGATGTCTACGCATCTTTCATCAGCGGTACTGTCTAGCATATGTGTATAATTGTGCCTCATGTTGTACCACACAATCCACATATTACTCATTTTTTCCAGGATGCATTATGTATCACTTCTAGAACACGCCCTGAAAATATTGTAAAGTGTCTAAGGTTTTCAAAGCACAAAAAGATTACAGATCCATATATCTATTTACTCTCAGTTAAAAAGGATGGTGTTATATTTGGTTACGTAGAGACGCCTCTATTTTCAAGTTTGCAAAGTGCTAAAAAAGAGTGATATGAGAGCAATTTTCCCAAATCAAATAGGCGCGCTGCTGCTGCCCTCGCCGCCGGATGATCCGACGACTGAACCACCGCTTCCTCCCCACCTTCTCCCGCCCCTATCCGCCGCCCCGCCGCGGCCTCGCGGCCAACGCGGCGTTGCAGTGGCTGGAGGACGAGCTCACCTTGCTCGTCCTCCCCAGGGTCGACTCTTTCGCGTGCGCCAGGCTCCTGCAGGGCTGCATCGCGCTTTGCGACGCCCGCGGCGGCCGCGCCGTGCACGGTCACGTCTTGCGGCGCGGTGGCGTGGCGCGGCTCGACCTCTTCTGCGCCAACATCCTGCTCAATCTCTACGTGAAGCTCGGGCCCCTCGCCGGCGCGCGCAGGGTGTTCGACGGAATGCCGGAGCGGAACATGGTGTCCTTCGTCACGCTCGTCCAGGGCCACGCGAAGCGGGGAGAGTTTGGGGAGGCCACGGTGCTATTTCGGAGGCACCGGAGGGAGGGGCACGAGGTGAACCAGTTTGTGCTCACCACGGTGCTGAAGCTGGTTGTTGCCATGGACGCGCCCTGGCTTGCCCATGGTGTGCATGCCTGCGCGTGCAAGCTGGGCCATGACCGAAACGCCTTTGTCGGTTCAGCACTAATCGATGCCTACTCCCTGTGTGGGGTTGTCAGTGATGCAAGGCGTGTGTTTGATGGGATCGCGGGTAAGGATGTTGTTGCTTGGACTGCGATGGTTTCTTGCTATTCTGAAAATGACTGTCCAGAGAACTCGCTTCAGGTTTTCTCCAAGATGAGGGTGGCGGGTTCTAAGCCTAACCCATTTGCGCTTACCAGTGTGCTCAAGGCTGCGGTTTGCTTGTCATCAGTTGGGCTAGGCAAGGGTATCCATGGATGCTCAGTAAAAACACTTTATGACGCTGAGCCTCATGTTTGTGGTGCTTTGCTTGATATGTATGCCAAATGCGGGGACATTGAGGATGCCCGCTTGGCTTTCGAGATGGTTCCCCATGATGATGTGATACTTTGGAGTTTTATGATATCCCGGTATGCGCAGAGCAATCAGAACGAGCAGGCCTTCGAGCTGTTCCTCAGAATGATGCGGTCTTCTGTGGTGCCCAATGAATTTAGTCTATCTAGTGTTCTGCAAGCTTGTGCTAATATGGCCCTGTTGGAACTAGGAAAGCAAATTCATAACCATGCCATAAAGATTGGTCATGAGTCTGAGCTATTTGTGGGAAATGCACTAATGGATCTCTATGCCAAGTGCAGGGACATAGAAAGCTCACTCGAGATCTTCTCGTCATTACGGGATGCCAATGAGGTGAGCTGGAACACAATTATTGTTGGCTATAGCCAGTCTGGTTTTGGAGAAGATGCTTTGAGTGTATTCCGAGAGATGCGTGCTGCTCGAATGGCTTCGACTCAAGTTACATACTCCAGTGTGCTGCGGGCTTGTGCGGGCACAGCATCCATTAAACATACTGCTCAGGTTCACTGTTCGATTGAGAAATCCACATTCAACCGTGACACCGTTGTAAGCAATTCACTGATTGATACATATGCTAAGTGCGGATGCATCAGGGATGCTCACAAAATATTTGAAAGTCTGAAAGAATGTGATGTAATTTCATGGAATGCCATAATCTCAGGATATGCGCTTCATGGACATGCTGCAGATGCCCTAGAACTTTTTGACAGGATGAATAAGAGCAGTATTAAAGCCAATGATATCACCTTTGTTGCTCTCCTGTCTGTCTGCAGTAGCACGGGTTTAGTGAGTCAAGGGCTCTCTCTGTTTGATTCTATGAGGATTGATCATGGCATCGAACCATCCATGGAGCATTACACTTGCATTGTTAGGCTTATAGGACGTGCTGGCCGTCTACATGATGCTCTAAAGTTTATTGGAGATATTCCCTCAGCACCATCTGCTATGGTTTGGCGTGCATTGCTTAGCTCTTGTATAGTCCATAAGAATGTGGCTCTGGGAAGATTTTCTGCTGAGAAGGTACTTGAGATTGAACCACAAGACGAGACAACCTATGTCTTACTGTCAAATATGTATGCTGCAGCTGGAAGTTTGGATCAAGTTGCTTTTTTGAGGAAATCAATGAGGAATATAGGTGTAAGGAAGATGCCTGGTCTTAGTTGGGTTGAGATCAAGGGTGAAGTTCATTCCTTTACAGTGGGATCAGCAGACCATCCAGATATGCGGGTGATAAATGCAATGCTGGAATGGCTAAACCTGAGGTGCAGTAGGGAAGGTCACGTTCCTGACATAAGTACAGTATTGCATGATGTAGATGAGGAACAAAAGGCTCGCATGCTGTGGGTGCATAGTGAGAGGCTGGCTTTAGCATATGGCCTTGTAGTGACAACACCTGGGCATCCAATACGTATAATGAAGAACTTGCGTTCTTGCTTGGACTGCCATGCCATATTTAAGGTGATATCTAAAATAGTTCAACGGGAAATCATCGTGAGGGACATCAATCGCTTTCATCATTTTGAGGACGGAGCATGCTCCTGTGGTGACTATTGGTGATGTTGTGATGTTCATTGATGTATTGAAGCAAGCTATGCATCGGTTGGCATCTTCTATGTACTTCTGGTTGCACAATTTTGCAGGACAGCTTACTGCCATGACAAAACTCCAAGGTATACATGCATGCTCAATTTTCTGGACAAAATAGTTATGAATATCATATGTTGCTTGGACATGCAAGATCACTGTTTGCTGATGCAATTTTCATGCATTTGTTCAGCTCTACGCGACTACGCCTCTACCATCTGCTAGGTAGACTGAACTAAAGTGTTATACGTCATCTCTCCATAGCGCATCTATAACCATTCTCATGTTAACAGTACAAAGGCATGAAATGTTTGTTTTGCTTGAGCCTAAACATAGAGTAACGTGCATCAATGGAACCTTCAACTGTTTGTTTTTTTGTTATTCTAGATTGCCACCAACTTGGCAGTGTTACTGGGACACGTGTCCAATTTTTTTTGGCACGTCGACTCGCGTCCGACGCAGTGCGACGCGCGTGTGACACCTCTTGCCGTGTCCAAAGCATAAAACATACCTTCCAAGCACGCGAAGCAAGCAAGTTTTCCCGCGTCTGATTCTTGACACCTCCTATACTGATTTTCATCCATTTTTGTGCTTGCAGGCGTCTAACAGGACAACAACCATGGCTAGGTTGGAACCTTGGAGGAAGCATGAGAGGAATTAAGATTTAAGAAGGGTAGAAGACCGGGGGAAAGAAGAAATTGTGGATTCCTGACTGATTTTGCATCATGCATCCAGGAGAAGACAGCCGTGGCTAGATTGTAAGCATTGAGGTTGAGGAGGGCAGGAAGCAAGAAGCATCAGACAGAGAGAGAACTCAGAAGAAAGAAGAGGAATGGAAGAGAATGGAGAAGAACTCGGAGAAGACGATGGGGGGAAGAGGCAAGGCCATTGTGGGCTTGTCAGGCATGTGGCACACTAGTGAAAGGTTGTACAGTGCCACATTGAGCTTTTCAAGAAATCTAATTACACTGACCCATGTGTAGACCATCACTTGAATCTCTCAGACATGTGGGCCCTAATATATAAAAGTAGGAGTACATTGGTTTGAATATTTGGTGATGATGTTCAGTTGGTTTGCTCCCAAGTAAAAATGCTAGTAAGAACTTTGAACTCAAATTTGTTGCTTTATTTTTTTTCTTCTAATTATGCAGAAATACGTACATATTTGTATTAAAGAAGAGGTGAGAGCTATACGATTGCCTTGCATGGGCACTTGATTGTACAAAAAAACTATGAATAACGCGGTGTTTAGATGTGTAATGCAAGTAAATAAAGGAAACACGCTGACATTTACTTGTTACAAGTGACTATGGTATAAATTCTTTTGTGTTCCACAACCGTTTTTGCACCTTCAACAAGTTGTTCGCTCCGATTCCAAATTAAGTCCTATTGGGTTAATCAAGAACCATTTTTGCGTGACACAGTTTTTGGGAAAACATGTACCAATATAAATTCACGGTCAAAGTAGTGCCATTTGAACTATATCAACGTCCTTCTTATTCTAACAAATTTAAACTATATCAATATAGTAGACAGTCTACATTTTGACTCGAAAAGAATATATTAACTGACTTCGCCTAAAGTCGAACTCTTACATGACAGTGATATCTCATGACAAAGAAACTTGAAGAACAGTCGTGTCGGTCGAGCTCTATGGGTGTGCGTTACACGAGATAATCCAAGAACGACTCTTGCACAAAGGATACTGTCACACAACAAAGAAGCGGAGCCTGGGTGATAGACGAGCCGGTACGAGCTCAAAAATCGATGTGCCGGATGAGTTCCATAGGTGATTCCCTAGGAAGGAAGTAGGTCTGCACAAGCACAAAAGGCCATCTCACCATTGTGCGGCGGATTTGCACTCCTCTCCCCAAAAGAATGAGTTGCTCCTTGCTTTTTCCATCTGAAATCATCCTGATTTCCATTTACAAATCCATCTCCCTAGTTGTGCTACTTCAAAGGTATGTGTGTGAAATTGTGAATGCATGTGTCGACAAAGAATTTTGCATACTTTGGTCCTTGTCCCTCACTTCTATTCCTTCCATCTTTTTGCAGAGAAGTAGGGGGCGTGGAAAACTCGAAGCAGAACAAGAATGCATCTTATCAAAACAGCTTGTGGAAGTACATGGAAAAACTATCTACATCAAAGGGTAGAGGTAACAAAAGGATAGAGTGCAATCTGTGCCACTAATCTTTTACTGGCACTTACACTCGTGTTAAAGCACATCTTTCGCATTTTCCTAGTCATGGGGTTGGTCCTTGCCTGGAAGTTTATCATGTAATGCTACAGCAGTTGAAGCAATTTGAAGAAACAAAAGAGCTAAGAATTTCAGTAGAAAAAAGAAAACCCACCATTTCACTTCCAAACACTGAAGAATTTGGTTCAAAGAGACGCAAATATGGTAGTGCTCTAGCTAAGTCTTTCTACAAAGTAGCAAGAGATAAGTTGGAAAGTTTGATAGCAAGTTTCGTTTATGCAAATGGGTTGTCACTCAACTTGATCTGGTCACCGTTCTTTCATGATATGATCAAACATGCTTGTGAGAATGCTTTGATTGGCTATGTTCTTCCCAGTTTTGATGAAGTGAGGACAACCATGCTTGCTTCAGAAAAAGCAAATATCACTTGTCAGTGATGGCTGGACTGATACAACAAGGAAGCCACTCGTTGCTGCATCTCCAGCAGGTCCTTTGTTTCTCAAAGCAATTGACGCATCAGGAGAAGTGAAGAACACAGATTACATGTCAAAATTATTTCTGGATATGGTTGCCGAAGTGGGACATCGAAACGTAGTTCAGATCATCACAGATAATGCTTCTGTTTGCAGAGCAGCTGGACTTGAAGCTGCATACCCGAGCATCTTTTGGACCCCATGTGTTGTTCACACACTTAACTTGGCCTTGAAGAATATGTGTTCATCGGAGAAATTGAACAAAGCTTCAAAGTATCCACTCTGCAATTGGATAAGAGATATTCACAAAGAGGTAAAGCTCATAAGAAACTTTGTTGTCAATCATAGTGCTGCTTTCACTATATACAATAAGTATACATCCTTGAGGCTTCTCAGTGTTGCTGAAACAAGATTCGCATCAACTTTAATATTGGTGAAGCGGATTCGAGAGGTACGAGAGGCACTATATCAAATGGTAGTTGATCCTAATTGGAACATTGTGTGTGATGTGAATCGAACCTCGAGTTGAGATTAAATCCTGTAGGTTGTCCGATCTTTTGTGGTGGAAAAGAAGCAAAAGTGCAGTAACCCTTTAGCTGGTCCTTCAGCTGGCGTGTAACATTCCAGCGGTGGAATAGTAACACTCTATCTTTTGTGTGGTAACACGACTTTCGTAATGTAGTAACGAGCTTGATAAGTGGTTGAATCATCCTAGATCAACACGACCCGAAGTAGAAGCGATCAACAGTAGCCTCCCAAACCGTGTACAAATGATTTATCACAAATTAGAAGATTGAATCATATAGATTTTGATAGATGGTTTCGATAGCTTGGAACCGAAACCCTAGGTAGAATTTCTCAATCCACGTACATCACAATACATGAACGAAAGATATAGGATCAATTGATACAACGGATAAAAATCGATACCACAGCCGAATCCTACGCGCTCGAAGAAGAACCCTGGATGAATTCCTCAAGAACAGTCACGATACATGGATAAATCCAAATGGCACACAGCCGAAACACACATGTTTTCAATTCATAATTCAACCCCTCTACATTGGACGCACCCTCATAGACTTATATAGCCAACACATGTATTAAGGCCTTAAGGCTAAACTTCTTAAATTATACGACTCAATGTTTCTAACATAAACTAGTGCTTTAGTTCCTTCTACACCTAGAAACCAATTAAACCAACCCAAGTATGGACGGACTTGATCTGCATGGACGTGGCTTACGGAGGGACCCACGGGTTATCTGCTGCAGGATTAAGATCTTTTCTTGCGTGAGTTCTTCTTTGGTGGGCCCACCCCATGCATGTAAAGATAAAACTCCAAGTTGACATGATCTGTTATCTGAGATCCTTCCTTATCTGTTAGAATCGTGTAGAACAATAATTCGTTTCTTGCGTCTGCATGCACGCATGATTGTTCACACTCGATGTCCTCCTTCCACATGCTGCTGCCCTGCCCTGTTTGCAAGATGCGCATGCTTCCGTGAACAGCAGCTTCCACGAGTTGACCCGTATCAGTGTGCTTCACAGCCCAAGCCGCGTGCATCCTTTTGCTGCTTGGATCTTGTCGTGTATTTGGGCTATATACCGGCCCATGTGGCCCATGTATTGAGTATGTATATGGTATTAGGCAATAGTGAAGACATGAAAAAAATACATTCACAAGAACGACATGGTATCAGAGCTCTCACCGGTGCCCTAACCCTAGGCGCTGTGGCGGCCGTGCTCGGTCCGGGTGGTAGCGGAAGGCAGCGAGGCGCTGCTGTCGGTGGAGGAGGAGGAAGGGCCGGCGTCTGCCCCTGAGCTGCTCATGATCGCGTCTCTCCGGGCGGAGTAGAGGGTCATGGTGGAGGAGGAGGAAGGGGAAGGCGTCGGCCTGAAGCTGCTTCATGCCGCGTCGCTCGGCGGAGTCAAGAGTCGCGGTGGAGGAGGAGGAAGGGGCGAAGGTGCAGGCCCCGAGGTCGCTCTGACCTCGTTCTTGGCGGAGTCGAGGACAGAGGCGCTGCGATCCCGCTGGGGCCGATTCCGCGCCGGGACGGCGTCGCCCTCGCCGCCGGCGACCGTTTCAGACTCTCTTTATTCTTTGCTCCGCGGCGGTTGGTGGGATCCGGACAAGAAACTGGTCGGTAGAAGAAAGGCTGCAGTGCGTCGGTGAGAAGACGCGTCGGTAGAAGAAGGGTGCGGCGGATATCAACATTCTTTCTATTTGGTTCGGTAAAAAAGGAGAAGTACTTGGAAGTTGAATTTGTTGCAAAGGAGAAGTCTGAGTGTGCATCTTTGTAGTGTGTTTTCCTTTCATCTGGACTAGATTGGAGTCTTCCTTTCTGAAATTTGTTTGGCTACCAAACATTGCTCTTCTTGGTTCTTTGTGGTACCATTGTTACTTATCTGTGACTTTGAGGTCGTCATCGTAGCTATGGGGAGAATCAAGGGCTGCAAAGAGCGCCGAGAAGTTGGCACAACTTCTCACAGAGAAAAACTGGTGGGGCATCGTTCTCGAGATAGGGCAATTGTTCCTCGGTAGAGGCGATCTGAGAAAATAGAATTGATGGCGAATGATGTTAAGTTGGAGGGGTGAGAAATTACTTGAGTTGGTCACGGAGGGCATTGTTGATCCCGAGAACAAAAGGGTTGGAAAGTTTTGTCAAAGGAGAATCAATTGAGCCGGCGGATAAAACAGTCTTGAGTGGCGAACTTGGAGTACTACCAACTCCTTTGGTGGTGGCGTGGTCATTGAGTTCGGTGTCTCCTACTATTCCGCAAGCTGTCGAGACGATCTCAAATCTTGGTGAGGTATGGAAAACTTTGTCAAAGTTGTACTCGGGAGGAGGAATGTGATGTTGATGATTGAGACAGGAGAGAGTTAGTGATCCGAGAGGAGGAGAGATCCGTGATGGAGTATGTTCTTTGAGTTCTGGCGATTGTGGGCTGATCTAGATCATTACGATCCTCTTGAGTTGCCTCATGCAGATTGCATATCCACTGTTAAGAAGTGGATTGAACGTCGGTGGGTGATTGAATTTCTGAAAGGGTTAAATCCAAGATTTGATGGAAGGCGAGCTACTATGTTTCACCAGCCTACTCTTTCTACTTTGGAGGAAGCGATTCTTTGCTATTACAAGAAGAGACTAGATTAAAGGTGATGACAAGCACTGGATTGCAAATTACTCGTCCTGTCTTTGCAGTAACTGAAACAAGAGATTGTTTCAATTGTGGTGAGAAGGGTCACCTAAGTCATAACTGCCCCCATCCCCGTAGGCCTAATCGGGGTAAAGACACTACTAGAAACCACGGTATTCCCTAGGGCTGATTTTACTAGGGAACACTCTAAAAACAGTAGGGAACACTTTTCCCTAGTGTGTTTCGTAGGGAACAATTCCATGGGAAAAGAACGTGGGGAACAAGAAAGTGCCCTGCGATTTCCTTAAAAAATCGTAGGGGAATATATGTTCCCTAGGGTTTAAGACCGTAGGGAAACCAGCTGACATGGCATGGTGTCCAACGTGTAGCCATTGTTTCCCTACGTTTTTGGGCTTGGCTTCACCGTAGGGAACTTAGACATGTTTCCCTACGGTTTTTTGACTTCACTTCACCGTAGGGAACTTGTATATATGATATTTTTTACAGCCCCTATAAAAATGATTTCCTACTGAATTTGAGTATTTTATAGCACCATATAAAGCACAAGGTCTAAACATTCTCTAGCAACATTTAAATATTTTACCACATGAATAATACAACTCAAAACATCGCCACACGAACAATATCAGTCAAAACACCACCAAGCCACATATCATGAAGATATTGCTAATATTGTCACAAATACAAAATTCAGTACAAATTGTGCACACTTCTACTCCACTCTAACATTTGCTGTGCATATTCCTTTGCTACACGAGCATCCTGAGTAGATTGCCTTCTTTCATATTCCTCTCGTTCTCGACGTTGATGCTTTTCTTGTTGTTGAGGATGCTGCAATTGCGCTTCACCTCGGCCATGGCCTCTCTATCATCAACCATCCCATTGAATATAGCCCATTTACCATGTGGTCTACCACAAGAGCAGGCATAAAGAGCTCTTGCATCCATTGGAGAGTGCAACCAATCAAATTCCGGTCCATTTAACTCCATAGCCTTCGTTTTATACCGCTCCTGTCCAATAAGTTAAGATGTGTAACAAATATTGCAACATAAGTTCAAAAACTAAGAAATAACATAAAATTACAGCAGGTGACAACTTCTTGGTGTTCAGCAAATTAGGATCCTGAGGATTTGAACCTCTATGTGTATACACCCATGCCTCAATCGGAGATACTTCTCGCCCTTCTTTTTCAGACTACATAAAAAAGGATATCAATTGAAATGCATGCACAAGGAATCCATTACATAATAAACAAAAGTTTAACAAAAGTTTAGTAAGTCACCAGCTTTTGGCATATCGTAGCAATAGAGTTGGACCCTCCTTTGTGAGGTTTGTATCTACTGTTGTAGCGATTGGCTCGATTCGTCTCAGACTTTTTCTTCCAATCTGGATGGCACCATTCATCAGTCATAGCATTCCAAGTTGTGGCATCACACCAGCTAGGTTGTTGTGCCATGTATTCAGCCTTTGACAAATATCGTAGCCCAGCCACCTTGTCACAAATTTGTACTCCTTCGACAACCCGAAAATGATCCAAAATGGCTGAATTGAGCATAGTACTTAAGGCCTCACAGGAGCTGGTTGCAGCACTCACCAACATGTCGTTTTGCAGCATATTCATGCTCAGATTCATATTTGAACCTTAGCTAGAGAAAGGTAAAGTACCAAATTCAGTGCAACTTGATATCATTAGGGAGGAAAGTAGAAGCTATTTATAGTTGTAGAAGCAAATAAAACAACATATTTTTAATTACCCAAAAACCTTCTTCAACGTCAGTGGCTTTTGATCGCCCAGATGTGTCTCGATCTACTTTGTAATGCTTCCATGTTGTCGCCACCACTGACTTGCCTCTAAATTGAACTATACCAGGATGGTAAGTTTTCAAGAGACATGTTAAGACACTAGCTGGCCTCCTTTCTTTCCCTAGTCTTGGTATTTCACGCCAGTGCCTTCAGAACCAAAACAATAATATGCAATTTAAACACGTCACAAGAGTGTCAGGTTGAGGGATTATAAACTCACGTTTTCCCTTCTGGCCGAATCAATGGACGATCTTCCTCATTGGGAATAACAGGTGGAAGTTGTGAACAACCTCGCAAGTGAATCTACCGCTTCCTCCACTCCATCTGGATCAATAGCCCTGTTCTCACTTGCAGCTGAGTTCTCTCTGCCAGAACTGCTAGAAGTTTGAGTACGACGTTTTCTTGCACGTGAAAGTGTCATCCTGCAAATTTGAGAAGATTGTGCATAAGAAATCAATGACAGCAGAAGTACCAAAAATGAATAATTATGCATTTATGAATCGAACAAAATTGTGCATAAGAAATCAATGATAGCAGAATGTACCAATAGTATATAGGCTTAGAAATCCTCAATATCTTCTTGGTAGTGCTCGTTGTTGATTTCAGGACATGACTTCGTATCATTTTCACTTTCTTCTTCAACTAGTAGTTCATTCTCTCCACTTACCACATTATGTGGGTTGTTTAGCATTGATAGTTCACGTGGGTCAACTACCTCATCTGAACCACTGATTGTAATATTATCTAGACCTTCACCAATGTCTACAACGAATTCACCCACTATCTAGTCTTCTTGGAAGACATCTACATATAGTGGGTCTTGATGTTGTAATCATCCATTAAGGAATAGGCAAGCTTCAAGGGCTTTACCTTGTATGCAACCCACCATGCATTAAGACTCATATCAGATTTGTAACGCATATGGAATATAATAAACTTGCGTTACTTGGCTAGCAAGCACAAAAGGCTCATTTGATGGATTACATGAAGCATGTGCAACCTCGACTAATTGAATTTTTCTAAGCGTCGTACCCCATCAACAGGTGAAACCAATGGCGATCAAACAAAACAAGGCTAAAGTTTTCATCACCATCAAACTTTAATTCAATAATGTCTTCGATAATCCCATAGTACTCAAGCTCATTACTCGTAGAATCATTAATCCCAACAAAGAACCACCCTGTGTTAGCGTAGTTAGATTCCCTTTGGAATTTTCATACTTTTTAGACCGAAATATGTACCCGTTGACTTCATAAATGTCATAAGACTTGACCTTGAAGCCACATCCACGTGATAAACGACGCAATTCATTATGTATGCTTGCATCCTTGGAGCACTGCAATGTTGCAATCTACAATTAAATTATAAGTAAAGTAGAATGTTCAAAAGTTAACTAGATCTAAATATCTAGCGAGGGATTACCAATTTTTTGAACCAATCTAGTAGGTTGGGTTTGCCATGAGCACCTCCATTCCTCCTTAGATTGTCTAACTCTTTTTGATTTGGTGGTCTCGAACGCCTCCATTTTTCATGTTCAAATTTGCTGTAGTTTTTAGCAATGACATAATTAAAACATGTGCATTATGAAAGTTTTCATACTGAGTTTGTGTATTTAGATTACTTACTCAACAAAGTCATCCATTTCACTCATGTTTGTGTATATATAAATCATTGCTCTCTTGCACTCTTCAAATGTTAGAGTCCTAGACATCCCTCTGCCAGTCTTCCACCCTCGCACTTGGAACAAGGAAAGGCTACTCTCACATGCAGGGCCATGTTGAGCATAGCGATGTGGACGATTGCGTGAGCTAGCTATGAGATCAGGCAAGTATAATGATGTGAAGTGTGAAATCTCCTCTACAAGATAGGCCTCTACTATTGATCCTTCGACACGAGACTTGTTGCGAACTTTTTGCTTGATTTTTTATGAACCTACATAAAGGGAGGTATTAGTTCTCAATTGTATGTACTATCAATTGTTTAAAGAACAAGGAATTTTATGTACCTCTCAATTGTATACATCCAACGATACTTTACGGGTCCTCCTACCCTTGCTTGATATGGGAGGTGTATCATTAGATGTTCCATTGAATTGAAGAAACCCGGCGGGAAGAGTTTCTCCAACTTGCAAATTATGATTGGTATATTTTGTTCCAATTGAAGCATCCGAATAGGATCGATCTCTTTTGCACAAAGCATTCTATAAAAATAACTTAGCTCAGCTAATGCCTCCCACACATCCTTGTTGACAAATCCTCGGATCATCACTGGTAGCAGCCGCTCCATGAAAATATGGTAGTCATGGCTCTTGAGTCCATGTATCTTCAATTGTTCCATGTTGACCCCTCGCCTTAGGTTTGCTGCATACCCATCTGGAAATTTGATCTCCATAAACCACTTCATAACATCCCTTTTTTGGGCTCTTGTCAAGCAATAAGGTGCTCTAGGCTTCTCCCACCTATTGTTAGGCTTTTCAACAAGGTTGAGGTGACTTCTACTGCACATCAAAGCTTGGTCAAGGCGAGCCTTGGCATTATCCTTCGTCTTGTCACTAATGTCAAGACATGTATTCCAAATAGCTTCTACTACATTTTTTTCATTGTGCATAACATCAATGTTATATCGGAGCAAAATCTTTGAGAAATATAGCAACTCCCACCATATTGGAATGTGAGTCCAATTGTGTGTTGTACCATAACCATCAAAAGACGTTGCTAAGACATTATTCATGTACGCTTGCACCTCTTCTCCTGTTAATCGACGTGGAGGACAGTCATGCACTACTGTCCCCTTTCTAAATGCATTCTTCTGATTCCTAAATGTGTGGTTAGGCGGCAGAAATCTTCGATGACAATCAAACCAACTATACTTGTGCCCGTTAGGAAGCCAAGTAGTATCAACATTTGCCATACATTTTGGACAACCCAGGCCACCATGAGTGGACCATCCAGAGAACATGCCCAATGCAGGTGCGTCATGGATTGAATTATGGTAGGCCACCCTCATATTGAAATTTTGTTTTAGGGAACTATCATAAGTGAGTACTCCTTGCCATGCTTGCTTGAACTCATCAACTAAGGGTCGCATGAACACATTCATGTTCTTACCAGGATGCTTCGGTCCAGGGATCACTAAACTAAGAAAGATATTCTCATCTTTCATGCAAAGAGCAGGGGGTAAGTTCACAGGAATGACAAAAACCGGCCAGCAAGAATATTGTGATGCCCCAAAGTCAAATGGGTTGAAGCCATCGGTAGCTACTGTGACACGTACGTTCCTTGCATCCATTGCAAAATCTGGGAAGTTTGTGTTGAATTCTTTCCATGCTTGGCCATCGGATGGGTGCACCATAATTCTTGGATTAGCACGGGTACCCTCCTTGTGATACCGCATATGCTTTGCAGTTTTCGGCTCCATATACATTCGTTGCAACCTTGGTATAAATGGGAGATAACGCATAACTTTGCGTGGTATTGGTTTTCGTTTCCTTCTTAGGCTTTCCTCTTCAATAGCTACATAACGGCTTTCCTCACAAAAGTCACATTTTTCTTTGTGTTTATCCTCTTTGTAGTATATCATGCAATTATTTATGCAGATATCTATCTTGTGATATGGCATTTTTAGACCACTTAGAAGTCTCTTACACTCATACAAGTTGGATGGCATTTTGTGACCCTGTGGCAATACATCATCAAGAAGCCTAAGTAAATTATCCATACATTCCACAGATAAATTGTGTTGTGATTTAATTCCCATCAATCGTGTGACTGCTGTTAGATGGGAGACTTGAGTGAAATTGTGGAGTGGCTCTTGTGAAGCAGACAACATGGCATAGAATTCCTTAGCATCTACTGTTGGTTCATCCTCTGCACTATCCATATGACAAGCATCACCCAAGTTGTCTAGCATGTCATCTAAGCGGTCAGCAGTGTTATAAGTCTCTTCTAATGTAAATGACCTAATAGGACGCTCACCATGCTTGGTCCATCTGGTGTAACTAGGCATAAATCCTCTTTGACAAAGATGCATGCTCATCGTGTTTTTCTTCCGTCTAATTCTATTGCGACAAGCTGAACAAGGACATACTACTCCAAATTTTTCAGCATTAGAAACTCTATCAAAAGCATAATCCAAGAAAGCATTTGTGTTGCGCACCCACTCTTGGGAATGACAGCCATTATCATTCCATCCATTGTACATCCAACTACGGTCTTCGACCGACATGTTTAATGTTGCAGCAACAAACTGAAATCTATATACTCCTATTAAGAAAAGACAAACTGCAATCCGAAAGAATGCTTGTTTAGATATTTCATAGAAACCCAGCCACAATACAAATAAAATATGATAATTGCAGACTTGCAAAAAAAAAATGCATGACATGCAAACTTACTTGCGGATGCTATTGGTGTACGTAGAGGTTCTGTCCTTGGTAACCTACTAGACTTCGATCCCCTTCAGATCACCTTTTTATCAGTAAATGTCACAGAGATGATCCAAGGATAAGAAGAAAATGACCTGTGTAAAACAGTATCAGATAGAATAATAGTTAGAAAGATCAAGTGTGCTGCTGCTAGTTTTGCTATTTAGAAGAGTACTTCTGAATATTAGGTGTAGGTGGAGACTGTTGCCTCTGGATAATCTTTTCATTTTTGTAAATACTTATACCCTGATGGTACAGTAGCTCTATCAAAATTTAGTTTCGAACTCTTATTATGTTACTGTAGGCATGTTCTTAGTAAGGATTGTTCTACAGGATCTATCTGAAGGGTCCTATATGAAGCATGCACTGGACAGATTGACATTAGCATGAACACTGAGTTGAAGTATAATTACCTCGTAAAGTGACTGTATCAGAACTTTCTGATCGAAACACCAGCTACCGGTTCGCCTAACTGAAATTGCGTGAACAGAAAAAGTAAAAAAAAGAAACTTCCGCACCATATGATTCTCTAGTTGTACTCTTTAACATATAAAAAGAAGAACGATCTGTCTAGCGTAGAAGCAATTTGTTTTTAAGAAAAAACACAGAGAGGCCATTTATATGTCAAGACTTCGTTTCAATGAACTAATATAGACACATTTACATGATTTTACGGGAAAAAGCGGATGCCACGCAGTCCGAAGCTGGTGGAGATTAGTAACTGATATACGAGCTGTCTACACTAAAATCTACACATGTGCAACATCAAAATGGCTGAAACAACAACAAAAAGAAATGAACAAACAAGTCCACCTGAATGCGCAGAACATTGTGAGGCAAGATCACTCATATCAGATGACACAGAAGCATTTTTCCGAAGTGAAGGAGCATTGCTAGCAACGTCAGAGCCTCTCCCTCTGAAGAAAATGAAGGATGGATAAACAATACGGAAAATAGAATATTGTTCATCTCACATTTGATAACTAAACCAACAAGTATATTACCTAGATCTCAAATTTGCATTGCTCTTTTGGCGGTGCAATGATTACGCATAAGTGTTTCATGCTGTGAACAAGAACAAGTCAAAATCTCCAAAACTTCAAACAACCACATTGCATTTTTTTTCGGAACACGCAAGAGACTCTGGAACACGCGAGGGTGTCGTCGACGTCGCTGGCCTCGGCCTTGATGGGCGCGGCGGATGAGATCTTGTGACGATGGGACAAAGACGAGGATGGGGCGGAGGCGGTGGTCGAGGAGGCGGTGGAGGAGCGCGGTGGAGCAGCGCGGCGGTGGTCGAGGAGCGCGGCGGAGGAACGCAAGGGCATCGTCGACGCCGCGCCCCGGCCTTGGCCTGGCCTTGCAATGGATGAGATCTTGTGACCGTAGGACGAAGGGATTTGGGGATAGAGAGGAGGATTTGGGGATGTAGAGGAGGATTTGGGGGGTGGAGGTTTCACGGAGGAGAGTGATCGATGGCGGCGGGAGGGTTTGGGGGTAGAAGGTGGCGGGATTTTGGGGGCGACGGCATTTCTGGGCGGCGGGAGCAGACCAACGGCGCGTGGGAGGATTTGGGAGCGGGAGGATTGGGGGCGGCGGGCGTTGGGGGTGGCGGGAGGATTTGGGAGCGGGAGGATTGGGGGCGGCGGGCGTTGGGGGGCGGCGGGAGGATTTGGGAGCGGCGGGAGCGGGAGGATTGGGGGTGGCAGGAGGATTTGGGAGCGGCGGGAGTGGGAGGATTGGGGGCGGCGGGATTTTCTGAAGTGAAGGAGGATTGGGCACTAGCAGAGTAGAATTTTTGGGGTGTGCAGGCAGTCCAGTTTGGGCGGAGCCACAAAGGAGGAGGAAATTTTCGCGGGCGCTAAATTTTTTTTGGAGGGCAAATGAAATTTATGTCCCTACGGTTTCTAAGTCACACCGTAGGGAACATTTCCACCTCAGCACCCACTCCATGCTGGCAGAGGCCATGCGGGCCCTCCCCTTCGGATTTCCCTACGAATTGCATTAAACTATAGGGAACATATGTTTTCCCTACGGCTTTTTGATCTCACCATAGGGATATGTTCTTTCCCTTGGTTTAGATTTCCACTACTAGGGAAATAATAAAACGGTAGGGAACATAGGGGTTTCTAGTAGTGAGATCGGGTTTATGTTAAGAGTAGACAGAAAGGAGGTGGAAGCAAGGGAGGAAAGAGTAGCTACAAGGCGAACTTTGCAATGACTGGAGAAGAGTCACCTGAATGTGTGGAGGTCTCAGTTGCAGAGCTAGAGGAGCTAAGACAGCTAAAGAAGAGAGTTGAAAATTTAAATAACAAAGACAAAGGAACTGCGATTGTATCCAACGCTTCTGCTAATCTGGCTCACTCAAATCCAGGTAAATGGATTATAGATTCAGGTGCATCAACACATGTTACAGGTATGTTGGATGAATTTAAATCATATACTCCATTCTCACCCACATACATAGAAACTATCCAAACCGCCGATGGAACATCTCAACCCATTAAAGGTGTTGGCATTGTCCAATGCAGTCCCTCAATTACATTATCATCAGTTTTACATGTTCCCTCCTTTCCAGTCAATTTGCTCTCAATAAGTTCATTGGTTGATCATTTGGATTGCCGGGTTATATTTGATCGAGAAACTTGTCTTATTCAGGAGAGACAGAATGGCAAACAGCTTGGGACTGGCATCAGGAGTAATGGGTTGTGGTACTTGGATCCAAGGGAGGGAGATGTTGGGCTATGTACTGCTTTGGTGGCAACGTCAAGTGAAGAGGAAGCTAGAGTGATGCTTATGCATTGTCGGCTAGGCCATATATCTTTTGAAACTATGAGTAAGGTATTCCTTGATGTAATGAACAAAGTGGACAAGAGTAAACTAATGTGTGATGCATGTGAATTTGGTAAGCACATTAGATCCTCATATGTAAGTAAGGGACTTCGCAGTGTGACTCCCTTTGTTCTTGTGCACTCTGATGTATGGACATCTCCTGTTGTCTCTGTTAGTGGCATGAAATATTTTGTTACCTTTATTGATTGCCACACTCGTATGACTTGGCTTTATCTTATGAGACACAAAACAGAGGTGCTAAAATGCTTCCAAGACTTCTATGCATATGTCAAGAACCAATTCAATACTCATGTCCAGATTATAAGAACAGATAATGGAACAGAGTACGTGAATAAGGAGTTTGATACCTTCTTATCAGCCGAAGGGATTTTACATCAAACCTCTTGTCCAGATACACCCCCTCAGAATGGAGTGGCTGAAAGGAAAAATCGCCATCTCTTGGAGGTAGCTCGGTCACTCATGTATACTATGAATGTGCCTAAGTTTCTGTGGAGTGAAGCAGTTATGACTGCAACATATCTCATCAATCGTATGCCATCAAGAATACTTGGAATGAAGATTCCATGTGAGATGTTGAAAGGGAAAAATGAGTTCATCGTCCCTCCAAAAGTATTTGGATGTACATGCTTTGTTCGAGATCACCGACCCTCAGTGGGAAAGCTGGATCCTCAGGCTGTTAAGTGTATCTTTCTGTGTGGATATCATGGGGATATGCCTGAGATCTTAGGATGATGTTACAATTGGCAATGTCGTTCTCGGTTTGTTGAAACAGCGTTTTCTGCAAGTGTCAGGATTTTCGGTCATACCGGCGTAACGTAGCAGACGATCAAGATCACATCCTGTCTGACCGCAAGATACTTGGCGGTATGACCGAGTCCGGTCGTTCTGTGTTTTAGGTGGCGGTTTGATATTTCGAAGCGAGTGTAATTTGAGTTTTGGTTTCTCGGTAGCGATACGACGCTAGATTATGGGTCTTGATACTTATTGATCTTGATAGTACCGCCATAACATGGCGGTAATACCGATTTTGTCTTGATTGTCATTTCAATTGGAGAATTGCTTTTGGGTTAGGTCAAGTTCATGGGTGTCATGGCATATGTGTTGCATGATGCATGTTTTGACTAACGTGGGTCAAGTTGTGAAGAACTTGTTCCGGATTCGATTTCTTTGTCTATTGATGTGTAGGTTGCTTGGAGGTCAATGACGGTCAACAGCGAAGATGATCGGGACTAAGCTTGGAGAGCCGAGGTCCGAGCGATCGGGGATGCGGGTGAGGTCAATGGAGTCAAGCATTGCACAAGAGGACAAAGGTGACCGAACAGGCGATTCGGTCGCGACGGAGTTCGATCAAGCGACATGGGGTCGGTGCAAGTGCCATGGTGGTTCGGTGGGGCCGGATGGGAGAGACTTGCCGACATGAAGAGAGTCATTGGATCAACCTACGTGGCGAAGCATGGAGGTGCTTCACGAAGATGGGACTCGGTCTTTGCAAAAGATCGAGAAGGGTATTTTGGTAATTTCACCAAACACGCCTTGGTGACCTAATGCCAACCGTGGCGCAAGTTGGTGCGTCAAGAAGTGGATTAGGTCAAGAGAATTGAAGACGGCGCTTTAAAATGCGTGCGTGTGTGACCCGTTTGTTTTGGGCCTTAACGGAGCCCATTAGGGTTACTCATCTAGAAGGTCTAAGCCTCCACTATAAATAGGAGAGGGTCTTTGCGAGACCTCTCAACCCTTTCGTTGCATTGTAAACCCTAGTTTTGCTTTTGTGCTTAGGGAGAGGATTAGTGGAGGTTAGGGTTCTAGAGAGTTGGATTTGATTTCGTGCTCATGTATTGAGTCTTTGTCCTCCATTGATGGAGTGGTCAGTAAACCAATACCATATCAAATCAATCCAAAGAAAGTTCTCTCCAAGATGAGTCTATTTGCTTTCTTTCTCTCTATTTGATGATTTGAGGTGTTTCTTTGATCCGCGAGTTTTTGTTTGGTTTCTTGCCGTGATCTAACTTGCTGTGACATGTGGGAACCCATCTAGGATCATCTTGATCATCCATCACCCACGAGCAAGGTTTAGATCATGTTTAGGTTCGAAACTCGGTTTTGAAACCTCCTTCGTTCAATCCAAGAAAGGTAGGAACTTTGACGTGGATCTAGTCATTCTTTGTTTGGAATAGGTTCCTAACCTCTTTGGGAAGGTGTGTTTCAAATCTCGTAGCATTTGGCCAAGTGGATCAAAAGTTGTGCCAATTTTGGTTTTCGTCGTCGGGCTGTTCCAGGACAATCGGTACGACCGCCCGTTTGCCTACGGTCATACCGCACATCGGTACGACCGCTCGTTTGCCTACGGTCATACCAAGACATCAGTCACGACCACCGTTTACTGCGGTTGTTCCGATTTCCCTGATTTTTCAGCACTTCTTCGATTTTGTTTGCTGAGCTTTGGGGGTTAGGAGTGGATTCAACACAAGACTTCCTCTGTGCTTAATCATTGATCTTCATAGCTCTCATAGCTATTGAAGTGATTTACAAGTTGAATCCATTCAAGTGAAAAAGATTTTGAGCTCCTATTCACCCCCCCTCTAGTCGCCTTTTCGGTCCAACATTCTGGGATACTCTTCTGGACAGAAGGGATATAAGTCTTTGCCGAGTCCTTACGAGCAGCGCATGTTTGTGAGTATGGATGTAACTTTCAGGGAGTCAGTGCCCTTCTATGGAAAGAGAACTGATTTGAGTTCTTTGTTTGACCTCGACTCTCCTAGCATGGGTGATGCTAGTCAAGAGGGAAGCGTGAAGCTCCAAGGATTGAGGAGTGTGATCAACCAAGGGTTGTGGTTGGTTCAATTCCTTGTCCTATGGGTGGAGATAGGTGGAGAAGGGTCAATGAGGAGGAAAATCTAAGGGTGTATACAAGGAGGCGGCAAGAACAAACAAGTTCAAAGAAGACGGTGAGGCCTGCCAGTTGGAGAGCAACAAGAAGAAGAGTTTCAATGCACGCCGAAGGTCTTGACTTATCGATGATGAGCCATGTGCTCTGAGATGATTCGATGGATCGCCTATTGCCTTGAGGAAGGAACCACGAGTCAAGGCGGAAACCTCCTCTAAGGTATGGCCGAGCATGATATATCGAACTATGTGTCATATGAATCTCTGTCACCACAGTACAAAGCCTTTATTGCTTCACTACTGATCTGTAGTAGTTCCAAGCGATTGGAGAGTCATGAAGCAAGACCCCAAGTGGCACGAGGCTATGTTGGAGGCTGGCGGCTCTAGAGAAGAATAAGACTTGGGAGCTTGTACCTCTCCCAATGGGAAAGAAGGTGGTTAATTGCAAGTGGGTATACCTTTGTGAAGCAAGACCCAAATGGGAAGATTGAAAGGTACAAAGCTAGGCTTGTTGCAAAGGGTTATAGTCGGACCTATGGAATTGACTATGATGAGACCTTTTGCGGTGGCAAAAATGAGTCTGAGGAGAGCGTTGATATCTGTGCTGACAAATCGTAATTGGCCTTTATATCAACTTGATGCGAAGAATGCATTCTTACATGGTGATCTTCAGGAGGAGGTTTACATGGAGATTCCACCTGGTTATGGTACACCTCATACTAAGGGGAAGGTCTGTAGGTTGAGGAAGTCATTGTATGAGCTTAAACAATCTCCAAGAGCATGGTTTGATCGATTTCGTCATGCTATGTGTGGGATGGGCTACAAGCAGTGTAATAGGGATCACACTGTGTTCTACCGTCACTCAGAGGGTCACACCACAATCCTTGCGGTATATGTGGATGATATCATCATTACAGGAGATGATACTGTTGAGATGTCGCAACTGAAGCAAAGACTGAGCAAGGAGTTTGAGGTTAAGAATCTAGGCCAGCTGAGGTATTTCTTGGGCATTGAAATTGCGAGGTCCCCTAAAGGGATAGTTTTCTCACAGCAGAAGTATGTCTTAGATCTTCTCAGTGATACAGGAATGCTTGGATGCCGAGCTACAATGACCCCAGTTGATCAAGACCATAAACTGTGTGCTCAGTCAGGAGATCTAGTTGATAAGGAGAGCTACCAAAGGCTTGTTGGTCGTCTCATTTACTTGTGTCACACAAGGCCTGACATCTCCTATGCTGTGAGTGTTGTGAGCCGCTATATGCATGACCCTAGGAGTGGACATTTGGAAGCAGTTAATCGAATCCTAGAAAAGGTCTATGGTTTAAAAGGAATGATCATCTGGATGTTGATGGCTATTGTGATGCTGATTGGGCTAACTATCTTGATGATAGGAGATCAACATCAGGGTATTGTGTCTTTGTGGGGGGAAATTTAGTATCTTGGAGGAGCAAGAAGCAATCGGTGGTGTCCCGATCAACAGCCGAGGCAGAATATAGATCCATGGCAATATGCTTGTGTGAAATGCTATGGATGAGAAGTCTCTTATCGGAGTTGAGGTTACTAACAGGTGGACCACTAAAGCTTTGGTGTGACAACCAGTCCGCAATCAATATTGCAAATAATCCAGTTCAGCACGATCGAACGAAACATATGGAGATGGATCGGTTCTTCATCAAAGAGAGACTTGATGAGGGTACCTTAAAGTTGAGTCATGTAACATCTGGAGAACAAATAGCTGATTGTCTAACAAAGGGGTTGGGAACTAACGAGTGTTTGTCAGCATGTGACAAGATGGGGATGATAGATATCAATCGCCCATCTTGAGGAGGAGTGTTGTGTATTTGGGTTATATACCGGCCCATGTGGCCCATGTATTGAGTATGTATATGGTATTGAGCAATAGTGAAGACATAAAAAAAATACATTCACAAGAACGACAGATCTCACACATGCAAGGTGTCTCTACTCCTCTCATTAGTGAATGGGCAGAGCTTCTGCCATCCATCTCATACATGCAAGGTGCCAATGCGATGCCCATAACACTTCCAACTTATATTTCTCATATGCATGAATTCCTAGAACCGTTTGTTTATGCGCCCTTATGGTGCCAAGCCGGACGGTTTGGGGGCATCGGATCGACATGAAAAATTAATGACGTAGTCTATAGAGTATTATAACACCCTTTAAAATTTCACCTTCAAACTGTAAGTGTCAGAAGATACAAAAAGACAAGTTTGCTATGAATAGTAGCATCTGTCCTTTTCTTTTCTTTTGATTCATCATCTGTCAGTTTTATTTTCTTCATGTTGATTTGGTTCCCCGATTCACTGGGTTGCACGGGTTGCATCTTAAGGGTGTGTTGCACTAGATATGTTGTCATCTTGTTTTGATGGCTCTGAATAAGTAGAAAAATAGCAAAAGTTCAATGGGCCAATGCCCAATGATAATTAAATATTTTTGTATTGCAGGAGTACTTGACAAATATCTTATTTCGACTATGGATGCAGCATTTTGCCCTAAACCTCTGAGGTAATTGAATTTTTTTTAGAAATTATCAAAAACATTGCAGATCAAACTATATATAAAAAATACTCCAGCCAGCATGTCAGTCTCACAGTCACAGATTGCACTAATTTTGTGCAGTGCGGGGAAGCAAGAAACAGGAGATGACAATAAGCCGGGAAGTAAAATAACAAAAATAGCAAAAGGTTATAAAACGAATAAATCTTAGTCAAAGCACTCATAACACTTGAGAACTTGAAGCAAAGAAATGGCAAGATTTTTTGAGAGGATAGCACCTTCAGTTCAAAATTGGAATTCGCCTTTTACGCAGGAACTTACTCTACATGTGCATAGAGTGAAAGAAGATTTGAAACAACCAATGTTTGACTGGCTACATTCTCGAGTGTGATATAGCCCCGAATTTTTTATATTAAATAACTTTTTTTAAATTTTATTTTAAAGTTAATCCGGCGCACTTTATTTCCAAATCTGATCCCTTTGGTCACGCCACTATCCATGGCGTGACAAAACACGCTAAGGCAAACTCTTGTCACGCCATGGGTGGTGGCGTGACAGTGTTGTTTGGTCACGCCATGACCAATGGTGTGACCAAAAGTACTATTTTACGGACTTATCCTGTAGCGTGACAGCGTTATTCTGTCACGTCATGGTTGGTGGCGTGACCAAAAGGATCAGATTTAGAAATAAAGTGCGCCGGGGTTAACTTTAAAATAAAATTTTAAAAAAGGTTAATTAATTAAAAAAAGTTCTGTAGCCCTCGGTGAGAGCTTGTACAATTTTTCTTCTCTTTTTGTTTTTTTCTCTTTCCTGTATATAACCTTTTTTATTTAATATAAACATACACAGTAGAGGCCTCCCTTACTTAGTTTTCCATGAGCAGGAGCCCCGCATACCATGTGTCAGTTTGTTCAAAATGTTCTGCATTGTCAGCTTGTTTTCTGGCAATGTGTTGCCTGTCAGTTTTGTCATATACTCAGTTGTTCCGTCATTTTTGGAGCTTCTTTAGTTTACAAGAGCAAAAAATGATCACCGCATTTTTGGGAAACAGAATGAATAATCAAGAAAAGAAAATGCTTGTTATCATCAGTTTGCCCAATAGCTCTAGAGCTATTCGCACCAAGAAGAGCTAAATGAAGATATGCCATGATACATTACTGAACAATTCCACTGCTTCCAGCTAGCCTCTCTAAATTCTCATCCTGGAGTTCCTTCCTCACTACTGACACGTTGCTCCAACGACCAGCATCAGCATAGATGTTAGACAAGGCTATTTTGGATGCTCCATGGCTTGGATTGAGCTTCGCCAATTCTTCTGCAGCCTTCTCTCCTAACGCTACATTTCCTTGTGTCCTTGCAGCTGCCAGGATGCTGCCCCATATTACCACATCTGCTTTCATCGGCATCATCTCAATAAGCTGTTCTGCCTCTTCCAAATACCCAGCTCGACCAAGAAGATCAACCATGCAACCATAGTGTTTAATTGTTGGTTGGATTCCATATTCTCTCCTCATGGACTCAAAATGATGCTTCCCTTTGGCTACCATCCCAGCATGACAGCATGCATTTAAGACACCAATGTATGTGATTGAGTTAGGCTTAATACTGGTGATTTGCAGTTGTGAGAACAGTTCGAGTGACATGTGCGCATGACCATGGATAGCTAAACTACAGATCATAGCATTCCAAGGAGATACAGAAGATGACTTTCGTTTAACATGACTGAATAACTGAACTGCGTCAGCAATGCTACCAAACTTGGCGTACATATCAATCAGTCCAGCACTCAGGTTATCAGTAAGATGGATTGATCTGCTGATTATATAGTCATGGATCCATCTCCCTTGCTCCATTGTGCCAGAATCAGCAATTGCAGATAGAGCACTCGCCAAGGTGATCTCGCTCGGTTCAACACCGGCATCCAGCATCGAACAGAATAGCTGCAAAGCCATGTTTGAATGTCCACTCTTTACATACCCAGATATCAAAGTACTCCACGAAATAGTGTCCCTCTCAGGCATGTCATCAAACAGCTGCCTAGCTTCATGCATCAGGTTCCTCCGTAGTAGACCAGTGATGAGAGCGTTCCAAGACGCTATGTGTGACTTGTCTGATAATTTGAATTGCATCTGGGCAAGGTCAGGAAGATCACAAGACCCATAGAAATGGATCAGGGTCGCTTGGACAAATGCATGGGCATCAAAACCATCCTTCAGAATGACTGTGTGGAGCTGCTGCCCTTCTAGAACAGCAGTATGCCGAGCACACACCTTCTCCAAATCAACAAGCAGCGCTTCGTTGCCCCTTGCGTCCACCTCACCCACCATGGCAACATACGCTCTGAGAGCCTCCGATATGCAATCCGCACGGATATACCCATCTATCATCGTCAGCCAAGAGATCACATCCCTCTCCGGGATCCTCCCAAACACCTCAGCAGCCATGTCAATCATTCCTGCCTTCACGTAGCCATTCAGCATTGCATTCCAAGTGACCGTGTTCTTGTCCAGCATCCACTCAAACACGGAGCGGGCGGAACCAACCTGTGTCACTGCTGCATACGCATGGACCAGGTTGGTGGCCACAATGACGAACCCATCAAGCCCGCGACGCACGGCGACCCCATGCGCCACTCCCACCAGCAACGGCGCCCCCGCACGAGCCAACGCCGTGAGCACGCCCACGAGAGTCACCTCGTTGGGCGGGACGGCCTCGGCGAGCATGCCGTGGAACACGTCCACGGCGCGCTCCGCGTGGCCGGCGCGCGCGAGCGCGGTCACGACGGTGGTATACGAGACGGTGTCCCTCTTGGTCTGAGGCATCTCCACGAGCATTCGCTGCGCGCAGTCGAGGCGGCCCGCGCGGGAGAGGGCCGCGAGGAGGGTGTTCTGGGCGGCGGCGTCGCGGAGTGGCGTGGGGATTTCGTCGAACAGGTGGTGGGCGAGGGAGGAGTGCAGGCGGGAGTAGAAGGCGAGGAGGGAGTTGCGGACGAATGGATTAGAGACGAGGAGGCCCGACTTGGCGGCGAGCGCGTGGAGCTGCTCGCCTTGGCGGAGGCGCGCGGCGGACTTGAGGGACGCAACGAGGAAGACGGCGAGAGGGGCGCGTGGAGCGCACATACATGCAGCAGGAGGACTGAAGTGGGGCGTACCCAGCAATACGGCGAGGTTCGGCGGCCGCCCGACCTAAGCCGCCGGGTTCCCCCTACGAAGATGGAGGAGGCAAGGAAAGGTCAGCCATGAGCCATGTCGGACAGACAGCGGGAGGAAGAAGATGCCGTGCGGCGCGGCTAGTCGACCTGCAGCAAGTGCTGGCCAAATGGGCTGCCCGGCACGGCACGGCACGGGCATAACCCATCTCGGCACAGCTTGTTTTGGCTCAGGTATTAGATGTGTCGTGTCGTGCCGCGCCGGCCTACGTATCAAGAAAGTAGTCTAGGTTTGTGCTGTACCAGCACGAGCCTGTTTGGTCTCAGCGGGCTAAGTCTGCCCTGTTTAGCCTGTTTGGCTCGACAGAATAAAAGATCCAAAAGAAATAGAAAAATATGTAGTATTCAGAAGTAGACATGGAAATTAAAAAAAATAAGACAATCATATTGAAAATGTAATAACGAACTTTATTAATGTCCAAATGGTTGCCTCGTTAAAACCTTCGCCAAGTAAAAACTCAAAATGAGAAAACCTTGACAAATGAAAAAAGAGTACAACCTATATGATGAACCCTAAGGTTCTATTTGTTGGCCCGATCTTTCGATGAGATTGATAACTATCGATTTTGGTGGAGGTGACTCTCGCGATTTGACTACAACCGTACGACGACGCTTGCGTCTTAGCAATCGTTGAACCAATTCCGAGACGTTATTGACCTTGCTGGAAGCACGATCAACCTGACCACGAAGGTCTATTCCTGCATGCAATCGAAGAACACGCAAGAATAAGATAAAACGCAATATGATGTATTGCAAATATTTATGAAGTATTGAAAAGTTGGGATTTCGAAAAGCTGTCTTGACAGGTGGTCGTCTGACACAACTGAAGAACAGAAGTTTGCACAATAGCTAAACCTTAACTCAACAAAATCCAAGCAAAACTAAAGGGGTGCGGTCTCCTTAAATAGGGAACGAGGAGCCACAAAACTAAAAGACTAGCGGGGTGGTACTAATGGTCGTGGGATACTGTTCACGTGAACAGTAACCACGCCCCGGGTGGGCCGCCGGCAGATGGGCCAAGTTCAGTATGATTACAAAGCCCAGTTTGGCCCAAACGAGTGATATGACGCCTTCTTTTGATGATTGTGATCAGCCCAGAAGGAGTTTGGAGGTGAGGCCAAATCCGTTGGAAAGAGGACGAAAACATCTTTTCATCGAGTACTCGTGGACCTCCAACGGACGCCGTATGTGAAAGTTATGGGCGTTTGAAGTCAGTGCTGTCAAGCTGATTCTGGAGGACGAAACTTGATTCCAAAACGGGTCCCGCTCGAACTCTTGCTTGTCTTGGACCAAAAGTGACGTGGTGACCTCCATTATGTCTTCCATGCATGTCCATGACTCCACATGTCTCGCCTTCGTCCTTTCCCATATTCCTAAGCACAATTAAGTCACTTGCTTTAGGTAGTGGTCTATTCTCAGTAATATATAAACATAGGAATGAATTCACCTGGTAATTAAGTTGGCGAGTACGAGCTCGAGTAAGTGGTCCTTGTAACACTTGCTGTGGATGAGTGCTGTGTGTAGGCGCGGTTGTATCCATGGGAGAGATGTCCTCACCATTCTCCCCTTCTTGCATTTGAGTCGTCCTCGACTCAAGCTCATCCTCTCCACCCAAGTATGGCTTTAAATCTGCAATGTTAAATGTGGGACTAACCCCAAAATCTGCAGGCAGTTCAAGCTTGTATGCGTTATCATTAATCTTTTCTAACACTTTAAAAGGACCATCAGCTCTAGGCAATAATTTTGACTTTCTCAATTCAGGGAACCTATCTTTTCTCAAGTGCAACCAAACAAGATCTCCAGGTTCAAAAGTTAAATGTTTTCTCCCCTGACTACCAGCAATTTTATATTTAGCATTCATGCGCTCTATATTCTCCTTAGTTGTCTCATGCATTTTTAAAATCAAGTCAGCACGTTGTTAGCATCGAAGTTCAATTTCTCCGAAGATGGAATAGGCATTAAATCAATAGGAGCACGAGGCACAAAACCATAAACAACCTCAAAAGGGCACATCTTTGTAGTAGAATGCAATGAACGATTATAAGCAAACTCAATATGAGGCAAGCATTCTTCCCACATTTTTAAATTCTTTTTCAACACAGCCCTAAGCATTGTAGATAAAGTTCTATTCACAACTTCAGTTTGTCCATCAGTTTGAGGATGACAAGTAGTAGAAAATAACAGCTTAGTCCCCAATTTAGCCCATAAGGTTCTCCAAAAATGGCTAAGAAATTTAGCATCACGATCTGAAACTATAGTATTAGGCACACCATGCAAGCGAACAACTTCACGAAAGAATAAATCAGCAATATTGGTAGCATCATTGCTCTTATGACATGGTATGAAGTGGGCCATCTTAGAAAATCTATCAACAACCACGAATATACTATCCTCCCTTCTTTGTTCGAGGCAATCCTAAAACAAAGTCCATCGAAATATCTTCCCACTAACGCTAGGAGCAGTAGAGGCATGTATAAACCATGAGGATTAAGTCGTGACTTAGCTCTTTGACATGTAGTGCAGCGAGCAGCAAGCGCTCGACGTCTCCGTCTCATCTTTGGCCAAAAGAAATGATCGCAAGTATATCCTCCGTTTTCTTCACCCCAAAGTGTCCCATCACCCACCTCCATGCGCTTCTGTAACAACAACAAACGAACGGAGCTAGCTGGAATGCATAGCTTGTTAGCTCTAAACACAAACCCATCATTAATGACGAATTTGTTCTACATTTTCCCTTCTTTACAATTCAATAATATATCCGTAAAATCCGCATCATGCACATATTGTTCTTTAATAGTCTCTAATCCAAAAATTTTGAAGTCAAGCTGTGAAAGCATGGTATATCTCCTAGACAAAGCATCAGCAATAACATTCTCCTTTCCTTTCTTGTGTTTTATGACATAAGGAAAAGACTCAATAAATTCCACCCACCTTGCATGTCTACGGTTTAGATTTGCCTGACTTCGAATATGCTTTAAAGATTCATGATCAGAATGTATAACAAATTCTTTGGGCCATAAATAATGTTGCCAAGTTTCTAAAGTTCGAAAAAGTGCATATAACTCCTTGTCATAAGTAGAATAGTTCAAACTAGGCCCACTCAATTTCTCACTGAAATATGCTATAGGTTTCCCATCTTGTAACAACACGCCACCTAAACCAATTCCACTGGCATCACATTCTAGTTCAAAAGTCTTATTAAAATCAGGGAGTTGGAGTAGTGGTGCATGTGTTAACTTATCTTTCAACGTAGTGAAGGCGTTCTCCTGTGCGGCGCTCCAAACAAATGGCACGCTCTTCTTGGTGAGCTTATTCAATGGTGCAGCGATGGTGCTGAAATCCTTCACGGCGGCGGTAGAATCCTCGCAAGTCCTAAAAACTTCGCGACTGTGTGACCGTGTTAGAGTCGACCAACTCAGTATTGCTTCAACCTTGGCTTGATCAACTTCAATTCCTGTGGAGTAACAACATAGCCAAGAAAGCGACTCGATCGGTGCAAAAGGTGCACTTCTCAAGGTTACCAAATAAGCGTGCATCACGTAAAGCATTAAAAACAACACGTAAATGGTCAAGATGTTCCTCTAATGATTTGCTATATATCAATATATCATCAAAATAAACCACCACAAATCTACCAATGAAAGCACATAAAACTTCGTTCATTAGTCTCATGAAGGTGCTAGGTGCATTAGTTAACCCAAAAGGCATTACTAACCACTCATATAACCCGAACTTAGTTTTAAAAGCTGTTTTCCATTCATCGCCTAATTTCATGCGAATTTGATGATATCCACTACGCAAATCAACCTTCGAGAAAACAAATGAGCCACTCAACTCATCAAGCATATCATCTAACCTAGGAATAGGATGACGATACCTAATGGTGATGTTATTGATTGCTCGACAATCTACACACATGCGCCATGATCCATCTTTCTTAGGCACTAAAATGACCGAATAAACACAAGGACTAAGAGATTGGCAAGACATACCCTTTATCAAGCAATTCTTGAACTTGGCGCTGAATTTCTTTGGTTTCTTCCGGTTGGTCTGTATGTGCGCGGTTGGGCAATGATGCTACCGAATTAAATCAATTTGATGCTCAATGCCTCGAAGCGGTGGCAACCCCGGCGGTATGTCCTTCGGAAAGACATCCTTGTACTCCTGCAAAATGTTAGTGACAGCAGGAGGCAAAGAAGAAGGTGTATCCTCAAATGAAAATAAAGCTTCTTTGCAAACTAATGCATAGCAAATAGAATTACTAGCACCCAATTCAGTCATATCAGATTTAGTAGCAAGAAAACTAGCACCTTTCAATTTAATTTCTTTATTCTTTCCATGAGTAGTTTTATATGCTTTCTTCTTATGTTGTTCAAGCTCTTTTGCTACAATCTGATTTTCGCTCTTAGCAGTCTCCTGATTCTTCTCTCTACTAGCTCTAGCAAGTTCATCCTTAACAATTTGTTCAGGAGTCATAGGATGCAGCACAATTTTCTTTCCTTTGAACATGAGAGAGTATTGATTATTCCTACCATGATGCACACAATCAAGATGTCGTATTGCCAAGGTCTTCCTAATAACAATGAACAAGCTTGCATAGGAACAACGTCGCAATCAATATAATCATGGTATGATCCCATAGAAAAGTTTACTCTGACCATTCGTGTTACCTTCAACTTACCACTGTTGTTGAACCATTGAATATGGTATGGGTGGGGATGAGGGTTGGTCGACAAAGCAAGCTTCTCCACCATATCCATACTCGCCAAATTGTTGCAACTCCCACCATCAATGATTATGCGAATTGAGCGTTCCTGGACAACGCCCTTGATTTGGAACAAATTATGGCGCTGATTTTGCTCAAGACGAGAAACTTGAGCACTTAGTACGCGTTGCACAATAAGGCTCAAATACTTATCGGCATCTTGGCGCCAACATGTTCCTCCTCGTGATCGATTCATCATCATGTCCTGCAGGTCGGATTGCAAGCATAGCATATGTTTCATCATCAAAATCACTAGCAGAGGAATACCCACCATCTTCGCAGATAATCAAGACGCGCTTGTTTGGACAGTCTCGCATCATGTGTCCATAGCCTTTGCAACGATGACATTGAATGTCCTTAGTTCGTCCTGTCGAAGCAACCGAAGAAGAGCTTTTTGTAGAAGCTTGTGGTGCTGATTTGGCTGCTTCAGAAACTCGTGGTGCTGAACTGGAGGTAGTGGGGCGCTGCTTGATGTTGGATGATGACGGTGGTGGTGCACTAGTGGACGGGGCAGTAGGGGTTCGTGGCGTCCATGAGTTTGTGCGACCTGCAGAATAGTTAGATTGTGTCTTCGCTCAAGGCGCCCCAAGACTTCACGCTCACTTTGCAAGCAAGATGAAACAATCTAGTAATGGAGTTATAATCTTTATAATCCAGGATGTCTTGAATTTCTCGATTTAACCCTCCCAAAAACCTAGCCATTGAAGCCTCCTCATTCTCATCTAAACCACAACGCAACATACCAATTTGTAATTCTTGATAGTAGTCTTCCACAGACTTTGTACCTTGTCGTAAGCGTTGTAATTTATTTAACAAATCACGAGCATAATATGAGGGAACAAATCGATGCCGATAAGCAATTTTAAAGCCTCCCAAGTGTTAGGTATGTTATTGGGATGTTGACGGCAATGTTCTTTCCACCAAATAGAAGCAAAGTCGGTAAATTCACTAGTAGCAGCCCTAACTCGTCTAATATCAGGAAATTCATGGCAAGCAAATTTTTGATCAACAGCTAGTTCCCAATTAAGATAACCATCAGGATCATATTTACCATTAAAAGAGGGCATAGTGAATTTAACCTTAGCAAAAGAATCATCGTGGTCACGTACCTCACGTCGTGGGGGGTCTCGTCGCATACCTTGTCGATTTAAACGCAACTGTCGATGAGCTCGATCGTTGTTGTGGTTACCCATGTCATTGGCCTCGGTATCAGTCACATAGTCGAATTCATCTTGTCCCTCTACCACCGGGGCAGCAGGGGGAACAGCATTGGAAGCCTGGGCAATCTCGTCAAGGCGTGCCATAATACCTGCCAAAGAAGTGTTAGTGACGCCTTGCGCTCTCTCCATCGCAGCGGGCGTAGCGTTTGTTTCAATCTGGGCGCCCTCAAGTTGAGCAAGTCGCTCATTAGTGATCCTGACATCTTCCTCAAGACCCTCCGCACGAAGGTTCATGATGCGCCGAAAATGTTGTACGATTCCCCTCGTACGAGGACTATGAGATGTATCCTCATCCAGCTCTGCAGAACCTGCCATTGTTAGCAAATCACAAGAATATGTCCCTAACAGCTACTAGAATGTGGTGGTTCAAAAGTCGCTCACACTCGAGCCTTTTATCGAATTCTTACCAATTCTTACCAAGCAACAGGGGTGATCGGCAACCAGCGGTGTCAATGTATCTCCGAAGATTGGATGGAACGATTGCCAGTGAAGTTCAGCCTGTACGGTGTAGAAGAGGTGTAGCTGGGAGGGCTCAAGTATGGTAGCAAAGAAATAGCAATTGTTCAAATCAGTATGCAAAATTGAAAAGCAGTTCAAAGTACTAGTCACAAGTGCTGGTCCTAGTCTAAACCAAGTCTAGCTAGAGCAACTCGCACGAACGACTAGTAGCAACAACAGAAGGCCAAACTGAACAATCAACGCCAATGAGCAAAGGATGACTATACCAAAAAAAAGAGGCAGCTCTGATAATAATTTTTTTTTGCTTCCTTCTTTTTTTTCTGTCTCTCTTTTTTTTAAGGGTCAACAGAAGCTATTGGAATCCAAAAGCTACAGACCCGATTTCTTCTTTCTGCTATTTTTTTTAAAGCTTTTCCTTCCTCAAGAAGCTTCCTTGCTCTGTCTTCTTCAAACCAAAACAGGGGACTCAGTTTATCTTTCCTTACTTACTTTAACACCTCAAGAACACAGAGCTTCGATCTCCTCCAGGCCGTGGCGGCGGCAAGGCGGCGGCAGCGCGGCGCCGTGGCAGGTCTTGGCGGCGAGGCGGCGTCTCATGGGCGGGCGATCTTGCGGGCGGGCGGCTATCTTGGCGCAAAGCGGGCGCTGGCGGCAGTGGAGGCGCGAAGAAAGCGGCGACGGCGGAGCGCGAGGCGAGGCGCGGCGGCGGCGACGGAGGGCCCGACGGTGACGGCGGACGGACGCGGCGCGGGCGGCGATGGCGGGCAGCGGTGCGACCTCGGCGGCGGCGAGCGGACTGTGGCAGCGGCGTTAGTGGCGGGGCGAAGCGGCGCAGCGTCGTCTGCAGCCGGTGTCGGCGACGGCGAGAATCTGGCGGAGCCAGGAAGCGGCGCGACCAGCGGAGTTGGCGGCAGCAATGCTCGTTCCCGGCAGAGATGACGGCTCGAAGGCTCGCTGATTTAAAACAAATGATTAAAAACAACAAAGAGATTGATGCGTGCTTGTTGTATGCAACGACGACGAACTGATGCCTATTGAATCTGTTGCTGCGCTGGATGCTCTCTGTTTTTTTTTGTGTATGTCTGAGATGAACTCGATTGAATCTGTTGTGGCCGCTGCTGACCAGATTGAACACGTTGTTGCCGCTGCTGACCAGATTGAACACAGCGTACGCACGCTTGGATGAAACGCCGCTACCGATCAAGCTTGCGATGGAGGCGGCCGAACCGCTAGGCTTCCCCCTTTTTTTTTGACGATCAGACTAGATGAACGATAAGAAACCCTAAAACTAAACTAATCTAGACAAGGAACCAGCACTACGACCCGACGATGCAACGACAATTCAATAAAGCAAAACTAAAAGAACAAACTGCAAAGGCACAAATTGGCTTGGACGATGAACTAAACCTATTTTTTTTTAATTTTGGCTATTTGGACTGTAGGAAAGAAAAAAAATTCTCACCGATGAACTGAAGCTCTGATACCACTTGATGAACCCTAAGGTTCTATTTGTTGGCCCGATCTTTCGATGAGATTGATAACTATCAATTTTGGTGGAGGTGACCTCGCGATTCGACTACAACCGTACGACGACGCTTGCGCCTTAGCAATCGTTGAACCAACTCCGAGACGTTATTGACCTTGTTGGAAGCACGATCAACCTGACCACGAAGGTCTATTCCTGCATGCAATCGAAGAACACGCAAGAATAAGATAAAACACAATCTGATGTATTGCAAATATTTATGAAGTATTGAAAAGTTGGGATTTCGAAAAGCTGTCTTGACAGGTGGTCGTCTGACACAACTGAAGAACAGAAGTTTGCACAATAGCTAAACCTTAACTCAACAAAATCCAAGCAAAACTAAAGGGGTGTGGTCTCCTTAAATAGGGAACGAGGAGCCACAAAACTAAAGGACTAGCGGGGTGGTACTAATGGTCGCGGGATACTGTTCACGTGAACAGTACCGCACCCCGGGTGGGCCGCCGGCAGATGGGCCAATTCAGTATGATTACAAAGCCCAGTTTGGCCCAAACGAGTGATATGACGTCTTCTTTTGATGATTGCGATCAGCCCAAAAGGAGTTTGGAGGTGAGGCCAGATCCGTTGGAAAGAGGACGAAAACATCTTTCCATCGAGTACTCGTGGACCTCCAACGGACGCCGTATGTGAAAGTTATGGGCGTTTGAAGTCAGTGCTGTCAAGCTGATTCTGGAGGACGAAACTGGATTCCAAAACGGGTCCCGCTCGAACTCTTGCTTGTCTTGGACCAAAAGTGACGTGGTGACCTCCATTATGTCTTCCATGCATGTCCATGACTCCACATGTCTCGCCTTCGTCCTTTCTCATGTTCCTAAGCACAATTAAGTCACTTGCTTTAGGTAGTGGTCTATTCTCAGTAATATATAAACATAGGAATGAATTCACCTGGTAATTAAGTTGGCGAGTACGAGCTCGAGTAAGTGGTCCTTGTAACACTTGCTGTGGATGAGTGTTGTGTGTAGGTGCGGTTGTATCCATGGGAGAGATGTCCTCATCACTATAGCTATACATACATGATACATCCTTGTTCTACATGTCGGTGTCATTGTCTAAGTACAGATTTTCAAACACCTCCGACAACTCTGGATTTTCCACAGAGTGTTGTGTTCGTGAATCAGCTTTTTCTCAGCCCTTCACAGTTAGAAGTATCTCCACCATCTCACTTATGAGACTTGTTCTTCCATCCTCCAATATTCTTCCAGAAAGACTGAAAGCAGACTCGGAGGAAATCGTAGAGACAGAAACAGTTAACACATCAAGTGCAAGTATGGATAGCACAGGATATGTTAACTTATGGGCTTACCACCATTGCAAGATGCCGAAGCCTTCTGAGTTGAAATCCACCGTATCACCATCCAGATAGGTGGATAGTTCACCACTTTTTGTGTGTCTTGGCTGGGTAGGCGACGGTGTAGAAGAAGACCTAGACCTGGAGGAAGAGACACCGAAGATCTTACCCCACATATTTGTCTTGCCACTTGAGACGGGGGCTACTAGAGGTCGTTGCGGGCGAACTCTCCGAAACTTATTTTCATACCTTTGGTAAACTTCGTATAACCGAGAAAGAACTTTTGCAAAATAGTCAGTATAATCTAGCCCTGTAGCATCACTAAGAAGATCAAGTATACTACCAAATGCATCAATTTTATCCCTATGATATAAAAGAAATACAAATGCATATAGGTAACATATTTCTCTTCAAAATTTAAGGTATTTAGATTTTATGGAAATAATAGCATCGCGTAACACTAAGTCATTTTCATACATTTTCAATTTAGTAACAATTTGTAAAATACTATGCATAATGATAGGAGATGTTGGATAGTAGACAAGAATTTGAATTTGCACAACATAATTTCAAAGATAGAATGGAGAATGAAGGGGTGCTGCATGAGTGGGGGTATGGTGGTTATTTATAGAAAAAATTTTAGAATTTTTTAGAATTTTTTGCTATTTTTTATGATCCAAACGGTCAAAAACTGTAACAAAAAACAGGCAAAAATGCTCCAACGGTTGGATTCTTCTCGAGCCGTTCCAGGCACGGCCCATGAGCACGTTGCTTGTTTGCTGCTCCTTGCCGCCCTTCTTCTCCCCCCGCCGCAGTCGATCGCACCGCCTCCTCGTTCTCGCCTCCTCGTCGCACCGCCTCCTCGTCCGCACCGCCGAGCCGCCTCCTCGCCTCCTGGCCGCATCGCCTCCTCGCCTCCTCACCGCACCGCCTCCTCGCTGTGTCGCCTTCTCCGATCCTCCCTCACCCTTAACGCCGGCCCGCGTCGCACCGCCTCCCCTTCTTCCTCTCCCTCTGCGGCTCTGCGCCCCATCGCTCGCGCCGTCTTCTCCTCTCCTCCCGCAGCGCCGTCTCCTCCCTCAGCGCCGGCCTGCGCTGTGCCGCCTCCCTCCCCCTCTTCCTCTCCCTCTCCCTCTGCTGCTCTATGCCCCATCGCCCGCGTGGCCGCCGCCTCTCTCCTCGGTCTTCAGTCCGCGCCTGCCACTACTCCTCCCTCTCTTTATCTCCGGCACTCCCTCTCCCTCTGCGCCATCGAAGCGGTGCCGCACCGCCTCCTCTCCTCCTGGCCCCCTCCCCCTCAGCGCTGATGTTGCCTCCTCTGCCTCTAGCGCGTGTGGGGTAGATGGGCCGTGCCGGGCTGACCGGGCTCATGCCGTGCCTAGCACGGCTTGACACTGTTCGTGTCGCGGTTCGGTCGGGTCGGCTCGTGCGTGCCTTGCCTTTGCATCGCCGACATTAAATCTTTGTGTTGGGCCGCCCATTGTGCGGCAGAGTGGCCCAAGCACGCAAGACACGAGCCTTTGTCTTTGGCCGGCACGCCCATGAACAGTACGGGTCGGCATGACCCATGAACAGTACGGGCCGGACCGGGTCGTGTCTAAATCGGGCTTACAGTGCCATACCGTGGGCCGGTCCGGCGGGCACGGCCCCATCTGGCCAGCTCTACTGCAGCAGTTCAGGGAGATGGGCCGTCTTTGCAACTAAAATAAGGCCCACTAGTAACAGCCCATTGACCACCACCGGCACCGCACAGCACAGTCCATCTTCAATCCCAACTCCCAACGAGAGGCTCTTGGGTGTAAGGCGGCAATTTCACGAGATCCGACCGAGGGCTCAACAGCTGAGGTGTTGGTTGCTATTCTTGGTTGATTAACTCTCCGGTGATGTTTCATATACCTTGAACATCGTTAATGAATATTGCAGTTTTTTTTATTGATTTTAATATAGTGCTAGGGTGATAATAACTTAGAGTGTACTACATTGTTATTGCTTATTTGTCATGGTTCACACCGCGCTGCCTTCATTTTTTTTTCTTGGATCCGTCGCTACTGACCAAGAGGTGAGGCGTCTTTTTTTCCTTATCGTTTTAGACTTCGATATGGTATCAAATATACATCTTTAACAATTACTTTTTCGAATTATATGAGTAAAAATGAATACTTTTGATGACAAATCTAGTTTTATCATTGTTTCATATTTACATGACAAATCCAAATATTTTTTTGTGCATAGTAGTACTCAAAATTTTAAAAGTTGACCTTTATGCCATCGTTTCGCGAAACTAATGCCAGAAGATTGGTTTACACTTCACCATATTTTCGGAAATAAGAAATAAAAAGCATAAGGCACATTATGACACTATAGCACTATTCTTCTCCCTCTCTGACGAGGATCCAAGCAATGAATTAGCGGAATAGTACCGTTTTGGTTTGATCTTTCACGGTACACACAACCAGCCAAGATAGATAGGTTCGATAGCTAGTAGCCTAAACCCTAGATAGAATTCTCTACCCACCTACGCCACAACACCTAGATAGAATTCTCAACCCACCTACACCGTGAATAAGAAAGATATAATTAATTGATCCAGCAGATGTAAATCAACACCATTGCAGAATCCCACATGTCCAAAGAAGAACCCTCGAAGAATTCCTAAGAATACGCACCAACAATGGCCACCAAAACTATGACATTTTCTGGTTTATTCAACTCAAGCAAAAGCTCAACTACATTATATGGCACGTCGGCCTGTCCTTTATATAGGCGCACACCTCGTGGACTCACGTACAAAATTTTGGCCTATACATGGCCGAACCAAACTCACACATGCTCTGGTCTTCGACTTGGACTCAAACTCCTCCGAAAAAACCAATCCGGTTTATTTGCGGTACTGGTTTGGTAGAGTATACTTCCTAAAACGGACTAACACTTGTGCATCACGCACGTATATACTCAGATTGAAACGAGGGACTATGTATCTATAGTAATCAGATTTACACATGCAAAGAGATCAGAATCGATCCAAAATATATTGATTCCTTGCTTACCCTTCCGGATTTAATCTCTGGACATGCACGATTCTCCTGTTGGCCGCCCCCGGCTTTCATGTCGCACACGAAACCTTCCTATCTGGCTCCTTCCTTCCTGGCTCGGATGTCATGCATCGGCACACACAACCCTCTCGGTTGCTCCTATTTCTTTCTCATTTCTTGTTTCTTCTGACGAATCAGCATCTAGGAATGATGGAGGCAGGGGACTAGTGGGAGCCCTAACCCCCTATGATTGATTAGTTCCTCTATATAGCTCTTAGTTTGCTAATGTATTATACGTGACACCTCTTGATGTTTAGTTCTTACTATATGACTTCTTTGGTAAAGATTTTCTGGCTCCATCCCTGTCAGCACCAACTAAAGAATGAACTTTAGATTGTGGAACAAGATCAAGAAAATACAATGAGGGTTATAACGGTCTTTTGCCCTACTAAACGGCTAATGTGACAGTGATGGCACGGAGGGCACCAGTTTTTGCAAAGAGATGGTATACAAGAGATAATGAGTTATCCCATGGCATAATTAAATGCTTAGTAACAATGTAATATCTCCATTTGTTGAAAATACTTGGTACATGGAATGACTTTTGCACGCAGCATGCAGCAAGAGGCTTCAATTCCTCTATATATCGGCTATTGCTTAGCACCACCTTTTTGTGCTTTCACCATGTGTCAACAACGTGCTTAAGATCTAGAATATCTACGACACGGACGACCCGACGAGACGACGAGGGATGGGCTATGGGCCTATAGCGTATGGCCCGGCGGCCCGGCGCGTACATGTCGTCGCCAAGTGGCTGGAAGGGGAGACCATGAGAGCATGTTTGCTCCGTGGAACTCACGTGGAGGGGTAACTGGGTGAAGTGTGACGAGCACTGCTGTGAATAACAACAAGGTCTGGGCCGCGTGGTCCGTGATGTCATTGGTTAGTTAGCATCTCACACGTAGGGTTGGGCATTCGGTTTAGGGTTATTCCGTAAAAAAAATATTTCGGTTTTTAAGAGGTGTTCATCTTATTAACCACACTAAACTAACAAACCAAGCCTAATTAATCGGAATAATTCGGTTTGGTTAATTCGGTAATTTGGTGTACCGGCTGCTGCGTGCTTCGGCACTCCTACTCTGCAGTCGTCGGTGTTTCCTCGGAGGTGGTAGCCAACTCTTCTGTCGGCAGCGCGACCGCGTCGGTCATTCGGGTTCAAGCTAGGTTGGGAGGTGGCGGTACGGGTGGAGCCGCGGAGGGCGAGGGGATTAGGGCGGCAGGCCGGTGGCCAGCGTAGGGAGAGGGGATCAGGGGCGAGGTCGGCGGACGGGAGGAAGAGGTCGTCGAGGGGGAAGAGATTGGGGGCAAGGGTGGTGACTGACACGAGGGAGGGGCACTTCTACAGAAAACGTTTTCACAGACGGTTCAAAAACGTCATCACAGACGGTTTCGTGAGCCGTCTGAGTTTATGGGTCAGTGATGACATGAAGTAGGATCGACGAAGTAGGCTGAACGTTTAGGATGAACGACTAAGGAGCGAGCTAGCTAGCTGAATTGATCAGGCCTCGAGTGTGTGTGTGAAGCCAGTTTTAAAGGCAAAAGCAGACACTGCTTAGAGATTTTGTAGAGAAGAGATCAAGAATCTGTGGAATTCATACTTCCTACAGAACGTTGGTCGGAAAAGCCTTTCGACAAGGATTTTACTGGCCAACAGCTCTCTATGATACCAAAGAGTTGGTTAAGAAATGTGTACAATGCCAATTTCATAGCAAGAAAATACACCAACCAGCTCAGGCATTAAAAATAATCCCTTTATCTTGGCCTTTTGCGACCTGGGGTCTCGACATCTTAGGACCGTTCCCAAGGGCTCCAGGAGGCTTTGAGTTCCTTTTTGTGGCTATTGATACGTTCACAAAATGGATCGAAACCGAACCTGTGACTAGGATAACAACGGAAGCCGCAAAATGGTTCATGATGAGAAGCGTGATTACTCGGTTTGGTGTCCCAAGTCGAATAATCACAGATAATGGTAAACAATTTTCAAGTGCAAAATTTCAGGAATTTTACGACGAGTTGGGTACCAAGCTCTGTTACGCCTTTGTCGCCCATCCCCAAAGTAACGGGGCAGTCGAACGAGCGAATGGCCAAATAATGCAGGGAATTAAAACTCGAGTCTTCGACCAGCTTGTTAAGCGCTCGGGGGCTTGGGTACAAGAATTACCCTCAGTATTATGGGCAGTTCGCACGACCGCTAGTCGGGCGATAGGAAAAACACCTTTTTTTCCTAGTTTTTTTTGGTGCCGAAGCTATACTTCCATCAGAACTAAAGATCAGGTCTACAAGGGTCGAGAGTTTCAATGACTCAGCCCAAGAACAATTTCGAGCGGATAACATTAACCTACTCAAAGAAAAGAGGAATTAGGCCTTAATCCGTGCAGCAGTCTACCAACAAGCCCCGCGCAAATACTACGATCGTAAGGTCCAACCTCACAGCCTCGCTGTAGGTGACTTGGTATTGAGAAAAATTCAGTCCTAGTCTAATCGAAACAAACTTTCTCCCAAGTGGGAAGGTCCTTACACAGTGGTCGAGGTTATGCAACAAGGTTCGGTACGACTGGCAATGGAAGACGGCTGAATTCTCTCTAATTCTTGGAATATCGACCAGTTACGCAAATTCTATGTGTAATCAACCAACCATTCAATAAAGCATCAGGTTCTTTCTATCTTTATTATTTTACTCTGAGTAGTGCTTTGACAATTTTTCGACCATACCTAGGTCGTAGGTTCACCTGCGACCAGTTTCTAGTCGTGAGCTTTTACACGACAATACACTGGTCGTAAGATATTCTACGACCAGTACCCAGTTCATCTTTACACTGGTCGAAAGGATGGTAACATCACCTAGTCGAAGCCTTTCCTCTCTGTATGTGGTGCCGCCCACTAGAAGGAACTTCCTAGAGTCGACTCGTTCCTTCATTTTTTACCAACACAAAGAGCTTGGGTTCGAAACATGGTTGAAATAATGTCAAGCCAACTCTTAGTACCTTAGTTTATTTCTTCATCCATTTTTTTGAAAAATAAATTAAGCAGAGTACACTTTCCAAATTTGCTCGACTACTTTCGATAAACTCGGTTTGTTTTAACTGGTCAGAGGAAGTTGCAACACCTAGTCGAGGACTTTCCTCTCTGCACGTGGTTCTGCCCACTAGAAGCAACTTTCTAGCGTCGTTCTATTTCTAACTCTTGCTACCAGAGCAAATATACTGAGTGCATTGAGATAAGTTGGACAAATTTTTTAAGGAACTCCATACGTTTATCTAACTCAAGTTGACCGTTCTTGATTTGATTAATCTGGTCAGAGATGGTATCATCACCTAGTCGAAGCCTTTCCTCTTTGCACATAGTCCTGCCCACTAGAAGGAACTTCCTAGTTTCGACTCGTTCCTACTCTTTCGACCAGTGCAAGATTATCGTGATCAAAAAACTACAAGTTAGCTAAATCTCTCTCTTTTTCAGAAAACCCATTAAACACTACTTACTCGGTTTATCTAAATAAACCAAGCAAATAGTCGGGGGCTAGGATAAAGTTATTAACTTGACTTCAATTCTTAGTCTTGCACTTTTTCCATTCATTATCTTGTGAGTTACTAACTACTCGACAAGATGATTTTCAAGAAGAAGGAAGGATTATATATCAACATCAATAAAAAATTTGTCTTTACAGGAATCTGGTACAGACTACTCAGGCGGAGGAGAACTGACTTGCATACCCTCCGTGACTAACTCAGCGATTGACTACATTGTCTCTATTAACTGCTCCGCTTCTGCTTCAAGGCAGGCGAAGTCATCTACGATAGGCTGCAGATTAAGGGTGGGATCATGAGATTTAAGTTTTGCTAAGACAAATCTTATTCCCTCTTGGATTGCATCCTTTATCGAGTCGAATTGGTTAGCTCTCAGCGTAGTCACCAACTCTTGCAAAGTTCCGAATTGTTCACCAATGGCACTCAATTGGGCAGACAACGTGTCGTCACGAGGAGTAATCCCCTCTGCATGAAGCCCACTGAGTACATTGTTCAGGAGTGAAATATTGTCTTGAAGATTGATCTTCAAAGCCTTCATTTCCTCCTGATTGTGAGTTGAAGCCTCGTGAAGCGTTTTACTTGTACTACTTGTTCTGAAAAGAATAAGGTTAGTCAAATAAAATGACTCTGAGAGGAAAACACAACTAATTGCAGGTAAAGATTTGCTTACCAACTAGTTGAGAATCTAACTTCTTGACTTCTTCAGTGTGGGCGGCGGTGTCCCTAAGGTAACGTTGCTCCCACGTCTGGACCTCTTGGTTTTTGTCTGAAAGAGAATGAGATTCAGAAAAAGAAAAGGAGGTCGAAGGCGGTCTTAAGTTCAGCACTTACCGCTTAGCCGTCCCTACAAATTTTGGTTTACATAGTTTGCCTCCTGAAGCTTCTTCTAGAGGTCTTCAATCTCCTCTCTTAGCTTCTTTGTCTCGCTCTTTCATAGTCGAGAGAATCAGCTAAGGTCTTCTCGTCACTCTTAAACCTGCAAAGGGAAAGGGTAGACGTCAGCAAAGAACTTGGTCGTAAGTTCTTTTGCGACTAGTTCCTCGTTGTAAGTTTTTCTTCGACAATACCCTGATCGTAAGTCCTCCTACGACCAGTACCAAGTCGTAAGATCTTCTACGAAAAACCCCCGCAAGTACTGCGTAAGTAGTCGAAACATAAAAGGATCTGGCGATTACTTACAACCTCTCCGCTTTGCTTTCAGAGTAGTGCTTTGTCTTATTATAAATTTGGACAAGTTGCTGTTATATTCAAAGAACGGTGACAATTTGTTCAGCGTGTTACGCATAAAGAAAGACGATAGAAGCACAAAAAAGTATAGATGTAAATACCAAATTTCAGATACTTACATTCATAGCTGTCCGAGCGAACAAAGATACCACCCTCGTAGGGTCCCTCAGTTCATCAATCTCATCAACTCGGTTCCACCAAACCCTTTCGAGACACTCATCATCGAAGACATCCCCTCTGTTAGGAATGTCCTTAGGGTGAGGAACATGATCACGAGATCTGAATGCACGGGAGCCCGCAACAGTGGCAGGAGCGAAGAACCCGAAGGTACGGTCGAAGAGCTCGAACTCTTCTTCTCCTTCGGAGGTGGCGGCACCAGTAGCTTGGCCTTGGGAGCTAGGAGGATTAACCGCAGCAACCTCCTTCCCAGCACGGTGAATTGATGTTTCACCCCCATGGCCAGATGTCTCCGCCGCTACCATCTTCACCCCTGCATCTACGACCTCCCCAGTAGTCGTAGCCGCCTCTGACCCTATGACTACTCCAGTAGTCGTGGCCGAGTCAGCAACAACGACACCCTCCACCGTTTGGATGGTGGTTGACTCTTCAACCACCGCCACTGCTGTCTCTTCGCCTGCCGAAGAAACTATAGTGGATTCCTTGGCAGGAACGTCCTTAATGATAAAAGGAGCCAAGCTAAGATCATAAAAAGGGAAAACATGATCAGGTAGTAAAAAGCAAAAGGTAAATATTGTTCTTACACTTTTGTCTCTTTTCCGTACCTCCAAGTGTCAGATTTGATCTTAAGTTTGGAAACAACCCTCCCTAAGGAAGGTTTCTTCGACTTTTTCTCAACCACGTCTGGTCGAGACTCAAGTTGAGGAACAGTCATGACCACGTCTGATCGTGGAGCTTGATCGAGCACCATTGCTCCTTGAGCCTCTTGGCTCTCCGATTGGCCGAGACCTGTCTCGACGACCTCAATAGTGGCACTGTCCTCGACCACAGGTACTGCTGGCGCAGCAGTCTCCTTCACAAAAGACATGAAACTCTTCTAGTTCACCTTTTCTAATCGCTTGATAAAGCCACGAGAGGCAGAAACTGCGAAGGTTTTACTGTCATAATAGAAGGGTACCTTAGTCTTGGGGGCCCTGGGTTTGAATACTTCAGCTATTCCTGCCGCGATTGCTTCCTCTGCAGCAATTATTTTCGCGGCAAGATTAGCCAAAGGTGCAGATGGAGTAGCGGAGCTCGAGTTTACACCGCCCTCATCAATAGGCTTGTGTGAGCATCCTCCCCCTGGTCTGAGGAGCATCTGCTTGCCCAACAGCAGGGCTCGAGCTCGAGCCTCCCTTGTCGGTGGCCTTAACAAGCCGGCGTCTCTTAGCTGGGGGAGAAACAAACTGCTCTACGGCCGCACCAACGACCATTAGTTCGACTTCTTCGTCATCCTGACGGTCCTCCTTGCCTACTTTCTGCATAAATTAGAAAGAGAGATATTATAAAGCTGTTGTAAGTCTTCTACAACTATCACCATGTCATAAGCTTTTCTACGACAATCCCCTGATCGTAAGTTTTTCTACGATCAGAACCTGATTGTAAGTCTTCCTATGATCAGTACACAGTCATAAGTTCTTCTATGACTACGTCCTAAAGATGAAATCAACTCTTGATTACCTTTAGGCGCTCCACCTTGTCCTCTAGAGACAAGTCAGCCAGAATTGGAGGCGCCACAACATGGGCTGGGGTCTTCTCACAGATGAGCTTGACCCGAGCATCAATCTCCTCTAGTGAGAGGTTTGCAGGGATAAGAGAACCTTCAGTAAGCCTAATTTAAAACTAACAGAAAGAATGCTAAATCTCAAGGTTTACTTACCCTCTGCGTAGTCCCTCATCGGGTCCATCGGGCCCGAGTACCTCCACATCTGATGAGCCCTCTTCTTCAAAGGGCTGATGCGGCGCGTGATGAAATCCTTCACCACGCACCATCCGGTAAGCCCCTCTTCCTTCAAGTCTGCAATAGCTTGAATGAAAGGGGCGATCCGGCCAAGATCCTTGGGAATCGAACCCCAAGCGGGAACCTTCTCGGCGGGCTTCCTGGCGAAAGAGAGGTCGTCCTCGTTGGTGATCTCCCAATAGAACCACCTCTTCTTCCACCCCGGCCATGACGACTGGGTAAACATCTGAATATACTCCCTCGACTTCCCGTCGTGGAGTTTTAGACTACAACTACCGGCGATTCTGCTTAATCGGGTCATTCCGTAGTAATACCGGAACAACTCCAGATCAGCCAAAATCCCCAGGTAGGCCTCACACACGTACACGAACACCCCCAACATCATGATAGAGTTGGGAACGAGATTCACCAACTCCACTTGGAAGTATTCGAGTACCAATGTAAGAAAGGGATGAGTGGGCAATCGAAGATCACACTCACAGAATGCCTGGAAGACGGAGATTTGCCCAATCTCCTTAGACGGCCAGTGCTACCTGACGGCCTCAATCCACTTCACGAACTCCTCCTTCGGGATCTTCTCGGAGTCGACCAAAGCCTGGATTCTGGTTGCATCCATCTCCGATTCGGCCCACTGGGAAGCGGCTCTGGCCATTTCTCCCAAAAGTCGAAGATTTGGATGTGGAAAGATTGAAGAAGAAAGCTTGATTTGGTCGGCGGCGGGGAACTCGGGAGTTCGAACAGCAAGAACAATTTGGGGGAAGGTAAAGGACCTTATCCTCACCCATGGTGAAAATTTATAACCGCACGCCCGAAGTTGAAATGACATGGCTACCCAACGGTTGCCAACGCTTCGGGAACTGCTCCAACAGACAAGGGTAAGGGAGTCGATTGGGATTCTTAAATTTGTCTGCTTGAGGAAGTCAGGTCTGTTTTTACACCTCAAGCGAAATTACCTCCTTGACCAAGTTTTTTTCTGGTCAAAATGAAACAGCGACTGGAAAGATCCTACTTCTAGCCACAGTACTGTGACCACTCGGTGACCGTTAGATCTCCCACAACCACCTTGTAAGTCGCAAGATTATTCCACAACTTTCTTGACCAAGTAAATTTCTGGTCAAATGAAACACCAGTCTGAGAGTTCTTCCTTCGACCATTTCCCTACGACCACTTACTGGTCGTAAGACCATCTACTGCTCCTTTTCTAAGTAAGTTATTTTCGCTTAAGCTAGGGGGTTAGATGATGAGGATATAACAATCCTTATTTTATTATATATCTATAATTCATATTATGGATAATAATGACGTCATATAACTCTTGAGTATACCCTTTAATATTCATAAGGGAGAAGCTGGAAGTCATAAGTTCTTCTACGACCACCCTGTAGTCGTGGGTCTTCCTACGACTACCCCATAGTCATAAGCCCCTCTACGACTATTCCGTGATCGTAGGCTCTACTATGATCGATCTGTGGTTGTAGGCTCTCCTACGACCACCACCTGGTTTTAAGCTCTTCTACGATCAGTCCTCAGTCGACAAGACTCATAGACATGTGAGCCTAGTCGATCAAGGAATCTCATGTACCATATCTAAGGATATGAGCAATCAATTACACTGTTATTCCCTGGAATAACAGCACGACTTAACTCCCTGTTATGGTGATAATTGCTTGGCAACATGGGAACGTTACAACTCCCGTAATAACCTCCAGTAACGGCTCCACGATCTGGTGCGTTAATGTGACCTTTATACTGAAGATCCAATGGCGCACCCCGGAGATAGTATAAAAGGCAGTATAAAAGGCAAGGATCATCAGGAAGAGTGGGGAGGCGAAGGAAGATTAGAAGCACAATACTCTAGTCTTCGATTCCATCTTGTAATCCAGTATACTCAATACATACACACAGGAGTAGGGTTGTTATTCTTCCAGGAGAAGGCCCGAACCTGTATAAAAATCCCCGTGTCTCCATCTTTGTGTGATTTTGAGCCTAGAGGAACCCCCGAATCAAACAATCTTTACGTAAGTTCGGTCCTAAAACACCGACACATGTAATTTTAGAGAGCGTGGCATAGCAAAGCAGGAACACGATACTCGAAATGAAGTAATGTTTATTTGCATTTTTTTGTACGATCTAACATATCTTAAATAGAACAGGAGAAATTAGAGATCCAACAATAGAATTCTGTGCTATTTGGAATAAAATCTCACTCGAAGCAGTATGACAACTTTTGTAGGAGCAATACTCTTTTCATCGTGTCGAAGCAACCGAGCCTTGCCTTCCTGTAGTTCGCATCTTCAAGTAACCTGCAGCAATAAAATAATTAGATATGAACACTATAAAAAATAGTGTATGGATGAAATAAATACGGGAAAAATGAAAAGAACAAAGAAAGGTACGAACCGCACGTGCAGGTGGCACACTGTGGCTACTCGGAGAGTCATGGCTCATGGGCACAAAAATCTGACCTTGTGTTGCTTTCGAGGAGAAAGGCAAAAGTCGGGTTGATTTGAGACCTTTGGAGAAGGGGCCTGACAGGCAGAGGAGTTGGAGGACAAGGGGTAGAGGAGGAAGGCATGCCAGGGGGTGAAAGCGCGGCCACACGGGGCTCAAGGAGAGGGAATGGTAAGGATATGGGAGTAGGACGGTCGGCGAGCGCGCGAGGCGCCGGGAGCAAGGACCGCCAGAGGAGGAAGGCATGCCAGGGGGTGGAAGCGCGACCACACAGAGCTCGAGGAGGGAATGGTAAGGCCATGGGAGCAGGACGGCCGGAGAGCGTGCGAGGCGCCGAAAGCGAGGACCGCCCGCAAGAGGCGCACGGAGCGATGATGGAGAGGAGAGGGAGGTTGAGAACAAGAGGAGAGGACTGAGGAGGCGAGAGGATGGCGGTGGCAACGAAGGGGAGGAGGAAATGCCGGAGAGGAGGAGGCCGCGGAGAGGAGTCCTGAGGCAAGCAACGAGGAGCAGAGAGGGAGGCGGAGGGGAAGAGGAGAGGAGCGAGGAGGCGAGAGGATACCGGTGGCGTCTGAGGATGGCGTTGGTGGCGGCGGGGAGGAGGAAACGCTGGAGAGGATGAGGAGGCGGAGAGGAGTCTGGAGGCCAGGCGGCGCGAGGCAAGGCGACCGGTCTCGCACGAGAGAGAGGAGCACAGGAGAGGAAGGTACGGCTGGTCGTGGGAGAGAGGAAGCGTGGCGGCGCAGAAGATGATCCATAGGGGAGGCCAAAGGGATCCATGAGCAGAGCGAGCACGAGGCGACGGCGCGAGGCTCGAGCGGCAGCCTTGGCGCATCCCGGTCGGACGGACCACAAATGAACATACGCGATCCGACGGCAGAGCAGGCAGCGCACGCAGACCCGATCGAATGATCGCGGTGCAAGCCAGACGCGTTCCGACGGTGGCCCTTTTCCGGGTGACGTAGAGGACGCGGGAGGGCTCACTTTTTTTTCCGGAATTAAGAGTAGGTAATTCCTTTCATTTTTAGTGTGTGGTGAAATGCCGTACTATATAGGCTGAGCTATGTACGTAATGTAAAAGGAAAGAAAGGAAAGGAAGGTGAGACATTCTAACACGCCAATTGAGCTAACCATTAGCGCGATCGAGTGGCTCAAGACCGTTTCTGTCCGTCACTGGCCAGCTAGGTCGTCGACTTCGGCGGACGTCGACGTGGACACCCATGGACCGAGCTAGATGGATGTGTCACGATCGAGAACGCCGATAATTTCTTTGGCCACTGGATCGCCGAAGAAGAAAGGAACGGCCGGTATATAGGAAAGCGACGTCACGCGGCCGTCGACAAATAGGGGTTGGACCGAGAAATCAATATTCTCCATATCGTACGTTGTAGCATTGTTACCATTGTTCTTCTGGCCGAGTTAAGCCGTCCCGTCATTACCGAAACGGAAAGAAAGTATAATTATTTCTGCTTATACGTACATTCGACGAGCTTGCTCGGCCACAACGAAATTAATGCTCTAGCTTTCTTTCGTTCCCCTTTCCGCTAATTCTATCATGTAGCCCTGGTTGCTTGCTTGATATTAATTTCGACTTAATTAACGAATTGGTGTTTCCTCATCAGCTGATCTCCGCTGCTGTACTACCGCGGCTGCCAGTTTGATCAGTTGTTATACTAACTAGAAGGGTAACCCGCGCCAATGTCGCGGATACGACTGGTGGCAGGGATGAGGAAGGAACGTGTTTCTCTGGGTCTTTTGCTGAGCATGTTTTTTAGCAAGTGATTATCTATGGAAAATAACAGAGGTTATCGTTTGTCTAGTTTGTTTTTCATACGTTGTAAGTCCGTAAACTAAATGAAGAAAATGAAGAAAAACTACATGTAACGCATACAGACAGTGCTTTGTTTTTTTCTGTGATCGAACAATACGAGGACATCAAATTGGGAAAAGCAATAAGCATTAGCATGGTTGGCATAAGATGGTGATTAATCGTCTAGCATGTTCGAATCATGTCAACTGAATTTAAATGAACTAAAATAGATACCGATAAATAAAGAGGGAAAACATAGAGCCTTTTTAGTGTAGGGAATAAAAAGTTGTAATATCTAAAAAAACATAGTGTAGCGTATGTTCAAAACTAACAAAAAAAAAACACACTGAACGCTACGACAGTGGAAAATCTGAAATAGGAAAAAGCAGATATTCGTATGGAGACAAAAATAAATGTGTAGTGTATTCTTTAGAAGCTCAGACAGAATGTACACTTGAGCAACAATAACAAAACATATCTCTGGGAAAGGGTCCACAAAACAAACCAACTAAAGTGGTTATTTAACGGAAGAAATACCCATCTTTTCTAACTAAAGTATCCTACTACCTCAGTAACATCATGCAAGAAACAACTTTTGACTGAAAAGGCAAGAGGTAATGAAATTTGGAATGGAATAATAGAAAATGTACCTATCTAAGTTCTGCATACGTGGATATCCATGCTGGAACTGGTCTTCTTTGGGTCCTCATGTATGCACTACACGTCAGTCTGAACTATCTTGACCCACAAAAAAACATCTGCAAGGGCTAAAAAGCTAATAAAAAAGCGAAAGGCAGCTTGCAAGCTATGAGCTTGACATCATACATGGGAGCAAGCTATTCACAATTATGTATAGATGGTTCATTTAGTTCACAAAAACATAATTCTATATAAATGGTTCATTTAGTTCACAAAAAAAAAATCATCATACGTGGACAAAAGCTGTAACTAAAAAGACAGGAATAAAAGGAATTTTCATATAGAAAATAAAACATCCGACCCTTGATTAGTTGGTCCTTAATTAGCATATTTTCATGATTCTTAATATCACTGTCCCCGAGTTATGCATAATCTAAATATGTTATTAGAATCGTATTCTTCTGGCCATGGAGAACACAAAATTAGGGTATCACCGAAAGCAAGCTGTATGATAGAGTATACCTCTTTTCCATGGAATAAGAAATTGGGAAAGCGACAAACGATGCACACTGCTCTTTGTTCATCAAAAGTGATAGCTGTCCATGGCGACAAAAAAAGGAAGATAAAAGAAGTGAGGTTCAAAACACAACCAAAAAAACAGATAAAGAGGATATGATTTATTAACGTTCAGTTTCTGTCTAGGGTAACAAAACCTGCTAGTTTTATGAGACAGTCTAATGTTCTAGCCAGTGCTGATATGTTCTTGTTATTTTGACAAACAATAAAACTTCCCTAATTAGAACAATTGGAAATACAGAAAGAAGATGAGAAGAACGAAATACACATGTAACCTAATCTAACCAACTATTGCAAATCTGGAAAACTTAAAGTGTCATTGCAAATATAAGGAAATGATCTCTCAAGGAAAAAACATGAGGAAATGACAAATCCATTCCCCTTATTAATCAAACAACTATAAAAATAACTGTTTAGAATCAACCAACCTCCGAAGAGTTTGTTCGAGGTACAATCTTTCCCTTCCATCCAACCACATGACAAAGGGAAAAGCAATGAAAAGAAAAAGACTAATGCATGGTTTTGAATGATAGATTGCTAGGGCCAAAGGAAAACAACAAATTTATTCCAACAGAGACCATGTACTGTTATATGCGAAAAGTACATCACACATGGTCAAAAGGTGTAAAAATAAAGATACAAAATCAGAAATAAAAAAACATACTATGCAGTAGAATCATGTCCATGTTCATAAATTGAGTGGAGCTCAGATCAATAGAATCCCATAGTCCTAACACTCTCACTTTTATTGTCCATCTATCCACTTTTGTTGTGAATGACTGAATGCGCCTAGCGTTGTACGTTATATTGTCAAGTCCTGGAAAATAGGAAACAAAAGGGTAAGAGAATGCAGTAAAGATACACCGATTGGTAATATATAGCAGCTAAGCCGAGTATCTATTTTTTATCCAACCACCGCATCTGGTGGTGATGATCGATAGATGATTGAGATGGCAAAGAAAGGAGCACATGAAAGCTATGGCGAAAGAATGAAAGACCAAATAATATAGTGCGTACGCTGGAGCAAAAATGTAAGAATCAAGAACCGTCGTGCTAATCCAATCGTAACGGAATAAATAAAGATGACGGTACGCTAGGCCGAGGATCATGCAGAACCACGTGAGGAAAGCGAAGAGTATAAATACATGCATAACAACATAAGCAATATACAACCAAGGCAATAGGCATGGCACCTTACCACACGAAAAAAACACCTATCCTACTAAGTTAGTCTCTTATTCCTACATATTGATATTATGAGTAACCTATCTGAAACCTATGATACTGCAAGCACCGTTGCAAAAGGCAACAACTTATACCACCAACCTGACTATTTCAACTGGTGTGTTCTATTTAAAATGATTCATAACTATACCTCTAAGATCTGTAATTATGTACCTCTGTTCTAAATGATTAGTGTGTCCAAGTTGGCAAGCAATCCTCTGAGTAGTATTTTTTAAGGCCTACTACTATATGCTTAGTGCATATGTTTTCTTGTATTGTTTTATGGTTCTTTCTAACTTATACTATATTGAACTCATATGTTACAAACACAACGGACAACCTTTTTGAAGGCGTACTACTATATGCCTAGCGTAGGTGTTCTGTTTTAATGTTTTATGATTCTTTCTAACCTATACTATATTGAACTAATATGTTGCTAACACAATGGCTGAGTGTGTAAAATTTAGCAATCCCGCAAAAGAACTTCCTAAAGATCGCTGGATTACCATCTAAGTACCTCTTCAGCATTCAGTATCTGCCATCGACATATAGCTTAGTAAGGAGAAATGTGCATGTGATTTTGCAATGGCGTATAATGTCAGAGAGTGTGGCACAGCGAAGACTGAACACGATACTCGAAATGAAGTAATGCTGCATAGCCCTTTTTTTTGTATGATCTAACATATCCTAAACAGACCATACCACATTTTTTTCGGGGCGACGTGGCCCGCGTGAGAGGAGTCATTCCTACGGCCGGAGAGGGCCTCCCTCCATACGATCTTGGGCATGCGGGCGCGATCCGACTCAGTGACCTCAGCCTCTTCTCAGCAAGTTACGATGAGCTGCAGGCATGAAGGAGGTCACTCTTATAGCAATCGAAGGGAAAATAATGCAAAACTATGTTATGAACTTATATGGTTTAGCTTTTTTTGTAGAATAATATATGGTTTAGAATTGGAATTCATTGTGCTGGTTTTCACATAAAAATGAGCACACCTATGTAATTATGATGTAAGCCTGCAATAACACCTAAGAGAATTGGACTACAATAGCAAGGTTCGACAAAATTATCCTGAGAATACTAAGTGCTTGAATTAAAAACAGTCTGAATGTTCAGTGTCAGTTGTCCATCAACAGTGATTCTAGACTAGACTACTCTTCCAGTTCCTGCAATTTAGAAGAAAAAAGGGACTCAACTGAACCTTCACGATTTCTCGGATTAAAACCCTAAATAAATGAATCAAAATGCTGTTTTTTGGTGACGTGTCTAGCGCGAGGAGGGGAGAACTCCTTCGGCTATTAAATTAGGTAATTTTTATTAGTTGATGTACTACTGCTGATGTGTTTAGTATTACACAGACTAGTCACACGTGAGGATGGGGAGACGATGCATCCTCCTATATATGACGATTAGGTCTTTGCCTGAGGATTTTTATCAATATTATTATTATATTTCTCCTATACATGAATAGAAACAGGTGCAGAATTAACAAGGAAAACTCAATTTTATATAAGACAAGCATGCTATTACTACAATTAGGTTGTTTTATTTATATGGATCAGTTGATATTTTAGTGAAAGGTGTTGTAATATTAGCCTGTTAGGCCCAACCATGTGGAAACTTTACCTAAACAAGGTTCATTCGTGGTTAAGGCCCATTAAGGTCCATGAGACATGACTATCTAGTTTAGTCATATATTACTTATTGATTCATGAGGGGAGACCCCCTCTGCTTATATAAGGGGGCAGATGGTTCTCATCCTACACACACTTGCAGATCTCATATCTACCCATCAATAAAGAGAGAGGCTGTTGGGACTACTACTTGTATCTTCTACTTTTCGTGTGATTGTTCGTCGACAACGCGACCACAACTCTAACAAAAGGAATAAATCTTTCTTAATTAAGATGCATTATACTAGGAAAAGGGTGAGTAAGCATTTTTTCAAGAAGACAAGAGCAAGTAAACATCATATAGACCAATTGAACAATATCGTTATACCCTCCATTTCTTGCATCTATCAATCCATACATCATCCATTTTTTGACTGATTTTATCCCACAAAATCATTTGTTTTTGAACCATTAGATCGATTTAGATATGATCCAACGGTCCACACTCCCCCTTAGCTGTAACATCCAAAAAATCCCAATTTTGGGTAAGTGCATTAAAAATAAATGAGGGAGCAATTTTGAGCATGTTTATATGTGGGAAAAATGATTTGAGCATGTTTTTGAATTTTTCTTTAAAACAATTATCACATACCAACAACAGCTTAAAAGATTTTTCATGAAAAATTAAAATATATAAAATTCTATAAAAATTATACAATAATCTACTCTATGTTAGGAGGCTCCACAAAAATATTCATAATTTGTGGAGCCCATTTGCTACATTTAAAAATTCTCCAAACCCTTAGTCTTTTCTGGAAAATAACGAAGCAAATCCAAATCTCCCGCTAGGCTGAATCTACACCGGCCCATTTCTTCGTGCCCGCTCTAGCTCAGGCCAGCACCCCCGCTCTCCTCTCGCTGACACATTGGGCCCATGTGTCAGCACCATTCCTCCACCTTGCCTCCGCCTCTGCGTGCTAGCATGCTCTCCCGCGCCTGCTCCGCTTGTGGATTGCAACGCTACACCCACCATTTTTGAGCTTCACCTGCTCCCGTCGCCTCCGCCAGTACCACACCCATGCTAGCCACCCGCTGACACACCCTTTTCCTACACGAATGGAAAGACTGGAGAAAGCCACGAGTTTCTCGCCGTGCCCATCGTTATCATGCTCTACTCACTGCTACTTAAGCATCCAATCATGTCAACATCTCTCCAGCTCACCCTCATTCCATCTCATGTAATCTTTGAGCTTCTAGCTCTTTGGATCGCTAAGAACAAGTGTGTCATCCTTGACACTGGTGAGCGAGCCCTTGACCGCCATTTTCTCTAGTGAGCTTCCTTGCCCTCGCCACCTGCGTCATCGTGCGCCCCTTACCTCACTCATGTTCTTCCTCTACTTGATGTAGCCCTAGGGACTCCGTAGCGTGGATGCTTCGTCATCTTCTTCTCCTCCGGCGCGCACCCTGATCCAGACCTCCACGTTCTCAGTGCTCTGGTGAGCTTGAACCTCACCCAACCGCATCACAATATGTTCGACAATCCACTGATGCTTCCTTGCTTGATGTAGACCCACGCACAAGGAATCACCAGAATCAAGCTTCTTCCCCAAATCAGAACCCAAAAAAGGAGGGTTCTTGTGTAGAACTGTCTGTGATAGTCTTGTTTGTTACAAAAAAAAAAGAAAGCAAAAACGGCTGCTAAAACTTCAGAGGCTGTTTTGAGGCCCTAAACGACCTTTTTTGGGGGTTTTCACTTTGTCTGGAGTGTCCTGAGCCTCACGAATGAATCTGATATGGACTTATGGATTTTCGGATTGAACTTTTCATTAGCTTTCCAACATCATATAGACCAATTGAACAATATCGTTATACCCTCCATTTATTGCATCTATCAATCCATACATCATCCATTTTTTTGACTGATTTTATCCCACAAAATCATTTGTTTTTGAACCATTAGATTGATTTAGATATGATCCAATGGTCCACACTCCCCCTCAGCTGTAACATCCAAAAAATCCCAATTTTGGGTAAGTGTATTAAAAATAAATGAGGGAGCAATTTTGAGGATGTTTATATGTGGGAAAAATGATTTGAGCATGTTTTTGAATTTTTCTTTAAAACAATTATCACATACCAACAACAACTTGAAATATTTTTCATGAAAAATTAAGAACATATAAAATTCTATAAAAAATATACAATAATCTACTCTATGTTAGGAGGCTCCACAAAAATATTCATAATTTGTGGAGCCCATTTGCTACATTTAAAAATTCTCCAAACCCTCAGCCTTTTTCTGGAAAATAACGAAGCAAATCCAAATCTCCCGCTGGGCCGAATCTGCACTGGCCCATTTCTTCATGCCCGCTCTAGCTCAGGCCAGCACCCCCGCTCTCCTCTCGCTGACACATTGGGCCCGCGTGTCAGCACCATTCCTCCACCTCACCTCCGCCTCTGCGTGCCAGCATGCTCTCCCGTGCCTGCTCCGCTCATGGATTGCAACGCTACACCCACCATTTTTGAGCTTCACCTGCTCCCGTCACCTCCGCTAGTACCACACCCATGCTAGCCACCCACTAACACACCCTTTTCCTGCACGAATGGAAAGACTGGAGAAAGCCACGAGTTTCTCGCCGCGCCCACCGTTATCATTCTGTACTCACTGCTACTTAAGCATCCAATCGTATCAACATCTCTCTAGCTCACCCTCATTCCATCTCATGTAATCTTTGAGCTTCTAGCTCTTTGGATCGCTGAGAACAAGTGTGTCGTCCTCGACACTGGTGAGCTAGTCCTTGACCGCCATTTACTCTAGTGAGCTTCCTTGCCCTCGCCACCTGCGTCACCGTGCGCCCCTTACCTCACTCATGTTCTTCATCTACTTGATGTAGCCCCGGGGACTCCATAGCGTGGATGCTTCATCATCTTCTAGTAGTCCCCTAGAGCTATTGCACGCGTTAGATCAGTGGATTAGCGGCTGTAGCATCGAAGTCACCACAACTTACTAACATACAAGGCTAGTTTTCGATGACTTAATTAGCTAAGGTCGTCCCATACCGTTCCTTGTGGTTTTATGCTTAGGCTTTAGATTGGGAGCTCTGGTGTTCGGCCCTTAATTGACCCGGACGAGGATCTTCCCCTATCTACTTGTGAGATACACCTTTCACACTTCTCAGAATATAATAAAACTTGCCCGCGTCACAAACTAAGTTTTTTATTTTTATTTTTATAGAAAATAACTGAGTTAAACCCCCCTAGAACATCATTTCAAAATCTCCCGAATTCATGTTCAACATTTCATCCATTTTCCAATTTTAGTAAATCTAGAGCTCGGCTAAGCATTTGTGCGATATTCGCAGTCGAAAAACCCAATTCGACATCATTCATTGTCTAAACCATAACCTATTAGCTACAATCGTAAGGATACCAATTTTTCAAGGAGGGTAATGCATCGAATAGGACTATAACTAATGTTGTCCTCAAATATAGCAATTTTAAGTAAACATACAAGTATGCATAATAGATTTTGCAAAAATAAGTACAATACTTATAATAGTAGGATCAACATGGAAAAAGGGGGTGCTTGCCTTGCTCTGGTTGCTCTAAATAAGGGGATGGATGATTGTTGTAAATTTCGCTCAAACAATCGACGTCTAATCAAAAGAGCTAGAAGCAAATTAAATATGGAAAAATAATTTCAATAGAAACAAAATCCAAATAGTTTTGTATATTTAGATAGATCATGATTTTATATGAATTTATAAAAAATATTAATTCAATTTGAAGTTCGTATGCAAAAGTTATTAACATTTCAATTTGCTTCAGTTTGAAAATTCCAGAAATTAAAAAGAGCTGATGTCGAAAACGTATTTCCTGTGGTTTATGCTTTCCAACAAAGAAAGAGTATTTTCCTTTGAGTTCTACTGATGTTTACGCTTTGCAGTAGAGAAAGCGTATTCTCATCTAAACTGAAAGTGGCTTTCACATTTTTTCGAATTTTTCTTAACTTACATGTGGGGCCTACATGTCTGTGACTCATAGTTTTATTATCTAGATTTTTATTGATTAAACTGAGATGGTCCCAAATGTCATAGACTCATTATTCATTAACTAAATGATTAAACCTATTTTTATTTTAATTATCTGATGTCTGGGGCCCACATGTCAGTCTCGGTTTTAAAACGTGTTTCTAAAGCTAGGAATAGTGCGTGGTCCCACATGTCATAGACATATTTACTAAAAATGTTTAAAATTATATTTCTACTAACTCTCTCAGCTGGTCCCACCTGTCATCCACTTAGTACTCTTTACCACTGTCATTTAGAGTTAACTAAATCCTAATCGCTAGTGGGTCCCACCGGTCAGCGAGAGAGATGGAAAGCAGTAGAGCTGCGTGCATGGCCAAGCGCCATGGCGAGCTTGCCACCGGCGAACATTGTGATGAGCGGCGATGTTGGGTGGCGGAATGGAAAGAGGGAAGTAGGGCCAAGCCATGGGTGGTGGTGGCAGCGACAGGGATGGCTGGAGATGGCATTATGGCGGCGAAGAGCAGGGGAACGCCTTAGGCTCACGATGTACTATTCGTAGGAGGCATTCCCTAGGCTAAAGGAGGCTAAAGGAGTGACGCGTTGGGCTCAGTGAGTCTAGGCGATGCTAATAGACCGGGCGTGAGGACCTAGGGTCACCGGAGGTGAGCCGACGGCATGCAACCGCGGTGGCGCCATGTGTGGCTAAGAGGGAAAGTATACTAGAGGCTCGCCCATGTCGAATTGATGCACGCATGAGAATTAGTGACTCACCATGACCGCGAGGGTGAAGAAAATGAGGTCGGGGAAGGGTTGAGGTGGCTTGTCGACGACGAGCAGCGACAGTGTAGAGGAGGTTCACGACGGTAGGTCACTACAGCAAAGGAGGAGCTACAAGGAGTGTCGCGTTAAGTCACTGAGGTGTTAGAGATGGTGTAGATATCAGGAATTGGTCTGAGGCTCACCAAGCTTCGAAGGAGAACGAAAATGGCAGCGGCGGCTGTGAGAGAGAAAGATGGGAACTATGCTCGGATTCTTTGCGAATCTGCCTGTACTGAGTGACGTAATAACATCAATGGGGTTTGGAACACATTGTGATGCTCTCAGGTGGATCTCAAACTCACCGGAGCGACAGGAACGTGGTGGCAAGATCTGGTGCGTGCCGGAGTCGTGGACAAAGGCAAACATGATCAAGCTACGGGACTCCTAGGGCTGCATAAAGCAAATGAGGGAGATGAGTGATGCAACACGATCACAATGATGTGATCGTCGTGGGTAAGGAAGTTCACTAGAGCGGCAATGGCGTGGAAGCATGCTCACTGATGTTGAGAACGACGCAAGCGTTCCTGCGAAACCAAGGAGCGATGAAATGTGGGAGAGCTGAGGATGACAATGTGCGCTCTAGTGCTTAAGTAGCTAGGATAATTGCGCGAGAAGAACGGCGAGATGGCGGCGGCCGTGTGAGATACTTGCAGAGCCACTCTGGTCTCTACGTCCTTGCGGGAAAAGAGCACCATCAATGGGGTGGATATGGGCGAGGTAGGCGGAGGTGACAGAAGGTGGTTGAGGCACGAAATTGTGGGCGGCGGTCGTGAACCAGAGGCGGAGCAGGCAAGGCGCACTGGTGAGCGGAGGCAGGCACGAGGTGGACGAAGGCACCTGATGGGTGGGGCCACTCCGTCAGCGAAAGAGGAGCAAGGCGTTGGCATGGGCTGGAGTGACCGCGAGTGCAATTGGGCCGAGTTGGGTTTCAGTCCAAGGTCTGGCGGGAAAATCCGATTTTGCTTTTGAATTTTTCCAAAACTGGCTGAATGATTCCTAAATTTTTGTACTTAGTAAACGGAGTCAACAATTTATGAAAATTTTTGTGGGGCTCCCTAACCTAGTATATTTTCTTGTCTAAATATTTTAGGATTTTATCAGCTCTGTGTTTTCTCGTAAATTCTTACAATTTGCTAGTCTGCATGTGCTTTCACTATTTGAGTTATGCAACAATTCAAAAATCATGCTAAGATAGTTTTTCATACAACATTGTGCCCAAAACTTATTCTCCCACTCATTTTCACTTAATTTTCCCAAAATGTAACTTTTGGGATGTTACAGGGGTGGCGGCGGTTAGGAAAGGGAAAAATGGAACGACGGAGGATACGCGACCTCGTAGGTGGCGGCGGCACTACTCAAGGAGGTTGGTGGCTGCTGGTCGGCGGTGTGCGGTGGCCGGGGTGGGGAACGAAATGGGGCGGCAACACTTGGGTGGAAGAGGGGTGAAACAGAGGTGGGTATGAGCAGGAGGGGAGTGAGGGGAGCTCACCAAGGTTGTTGTGGGGATGGAGGTGAGCCGGGGCAGGTTGGCGGCGAGAGCCATGGGTGGCGCGGCTAGTTCAGTGTGGCGGCGACGCTGTGGAGGAAGGGAGCAAGAGTGAGTAGTGGGCGAAGGTTGGGGAAGGCGAGGCGATGCTCTGGGAGGAAAGAATTAGTCTGGGTCTCACCAGAGAAGGAATGGCGGTGGTGGGGTGCTTTTCGGCTAGACGTGAGGAAGACGAAAGCACTGACGACTTCTTGTGGATGAAACCCAAATTGGGCGAGGGAGAATGAACGGTAGGCTTGGGAATACTGAATGACGCGAAAGGAACAACAGTGGCTTCTTCTGGGTGGCTGGAATGGCTAGGGAAGGTGGCGGCCATTGCGAGGGCTCGAGCTTGCCACGGCTTTGCTTGCGCGAGCAAGAGAGGCAGAGGAGAAAGAAAGAAGAAGATGGTTGAGGTGCGGCTTAAGTAAGGCGGGGGTGAGGTGACAGCGGGCTATGTGCGACGACGAAGTGGTAGTGAGCGGCTTGGGAGCGGAGCGGTGACACGACGGGGGCAGGCGCAGGCGAGCTGGGGCGTGGGCGATGTCCCCTTGGTGGCAATGTGGCGAGAATGGTGCGGCGATTGGAGTGGGTGGGTCAGCGTGGAGCATGGTTTGGGTGAGGACGACGCAGACACGGGTGGGATGACGGGGTTGGGTGTGCGGCGTGGTGCCAGTGGCACGGTCGAGGGTGTCGTGATGGACAGCACAGGAGATGGAGGCAGGCGGGCGGCCAGGAGGAGGAGAAAACAAAATTGGGCCGAGGGAAAAGAAAGGTAGGAAATAAAAAGATGGGATGGCTTAGGCCGGGTTTTGGCCCAACCGGATTTTGGGGTTTTGCTTTATTTTCTTCTTTCCCTTTTCAGTTCAAATTTAGTTTGGCGATTTAAATTTAGGTTTAACTCCAAATTTGTTTTCAGGTTTCATTGACTTAAATTAGGTTTGGATTTTGTAAATGGTATTTCTGAAAATTCAAATCTTGACAATATCTCGAATAAAATCCAGAGAAACTCGAATGCTAAAAGGAGGCAATAAAAAGTTTTAAAAATATATCATTTTCACACAAATGTGAAATACATCAAATTTTGGGATGTCACACATCGGTAGATGAATCTAGATTATTCCTACCTCTTTAGCCGGTGTTTATTCTGCTACCAATTCAAGGCTGTCGCCGGTGCTGTTTTTGCTATCGTTGGGAGGGGGAGGGGAATGAATGGTTTTCATGGCCGCTAAATCTACAATGAATAAAATTTAAAACACCCAAAAAAACAGGAGCCCAAGAAAACCGGAAGCTTGTACCGACTGCAATTGGGTGCTCCCAAGAAATCCAACCCTTTTTGTGCCCGCAACCGATTGAAAAGCATACGGATCACAATGCGATCAGATGGGAAGGAGAGCGGGAGTAACTACGCTGAGAGTAGTTAGTATTTTTCCCATATATATGTATATCAATAGAATCACTTTATTTTGCCCAGAACAAGCTAACCAATATACAAGTCATCATAACTAACTGTGTGAAATTATAATTAATTACATTCTAATTAATCATTCGAAGACCTGCGATCTAAAGTTTAAGTGAGCTCATCATGCCTTCCGGTGGGGGGTGCTGTCATTGTATCCGATGCCCTTCCGTTTCGTCGGGAATACCATGAAAACGAAACTCGCCAAGAACGCCATCCCCAGTGGCAGGTTCTTCAGCAGCTCGTTGGTGCCAGCGGTGGCGTTGGGGAAGAAACAGTTTTGGAGCGCGACGTCGCTGAACGCTACGGTGAGGAAGACCACCGCCGTGAAGATGGCGTGCATGAAGTCTAGTGGCCGGAGGCGCAGCTTCTGGAGCTCGCCGAGCGCCCACTCACGTTCCTCCTCCTCCCCGGAGAAGTTGAACACGTTGAAGCCGTGCGGCGTGGCCACGCCGTAGTAGAGCTTGTGGTCGCGGCCGACGATACTATCCGTTAAGGAGAAGAAGAGGGAGAAGGCCGCGAGGATGGCGACCAACGCCACAGTGAGCCACCGATTGGAGGGATGGCAGTCGCCGTGGTTGGTGAAGGACGGCGAGAGCGCCTGGTACGCCAGCACGGTTCCCGTTGGCAGGAGCTGTGCCAGGTTCGCCGTGCTTGACATCACTTTGTCAGTCACCGTCGCTGGGCCAGCGGCCGTTGTGAGCTCAACGACGCCCTTAGGCGTCTGTGGAGCCGTGCCGGTTGCTGTCCCCATCGGTTCGCCGTTGGTGTTAGAAGTCATCTGGATCACGGTGGCCGCGGGAGATGCCATTGTGTGCTTTGGGTGTGTACTAGGAAGCTGGTCCATACGTGTTACAGGGTTGCTGTTCATATAGGTGAAACCTTTGAGAATGATTCCAAGGTTGGCGCGTTGATTTTTATACTTGATGTTGTGAAGGCCTGTAGATGCATGGACTTCAACTCTGCAACTCTGCAAGTGTGGTCAGCCCTACCCTGAATACAATATTTTCGACGTATATCTCCAACTTGGAATTCTCTCTAGATTTTTATTTAAATTTTAGAACCAACTTGGAGCATGGTAATTAAATTTCAACAATCGAGCTTGTTTGTTTCTTTCTCCTACCAATGACAACAAGAAATCGCCGTACGTTTTTATCGTGTTATGGAAGTCCTCTTCCACGAAGGTGAGGAAAGAGAAAGTTAGCTTGTGTATAAGTAATTTAATTTCCTAAGAGCCAGTTCGTTGTTTTCTTGTAGAGACTATTTTGTAATATCAATCCAGCTTTGATCAACTGATGAAGTACTCGGCACTGAAATCATAGAAGACATCAAACAATACTTCAGATTTTGTTGGCATGAATATATAAAACGAATTAATTAACAGACAGCATGGGCTAAATATCCCTTAGTTGTATCGTGTAATTTGGTTGCTATTAATTTTAGTTCTTGGTTGCTATTAATTTTGGTATTTGGTTGCTATTAATTTTAGTATATATGCATCATTGTTCGCTAGCTATCGTCCCTAAAGTACATAGCCACCATATACGATATATCATACAAGCTCCTATCATTAAGCGGTTGTTTCGTCACACAGATAAGCTAGCGTCAGCAGAGTTGAGCCAAATAGTCAGTTTTGTCACGTAGATCTCGCGGTGGTTCTCGATTGTCATGACGTGTGCGTGGGAACGTGTGATTGAACAACTACTAGCTAGCCGCGCACGGATATCTCACAATATAATTTTCTGCGTATAATCATATTGCATAAATAATATTTGCATGGTTCTCAGCTGCATGCTGGATACGTGAAAACAACAAGCACGAAGATATTTTTCTAGAACACGACATGCATAATTGTGGCCCGCATGACATGCAAGCAAAAAAGATATTGAATTTGATCTGAATCCTCTCTGCCATGCTATTATAAGATCTATCGAACTTGTGCCCATGCGTGTTCACGCCATACGATCCATATGTGATGCGCATGAGGCACAACAAACGACTGCGCACCCCTCTACTTCCACTTACTGGAAAAAATAAAATCGCATCACGTCCGCTCCCTAAAAGGTATTTCCGACGTTCTAAAGTATATATCTTTTAAACCGAGCATCTGATTAGCAACGAGGACTTATCTCGTGGGGTGGCAATCTTGTTGGCCATGTCATGGATGCCATCTGCATCCGGATGTATATTTCAGCTAAGTATTGAATTCGTAAAACATTACCAAATGTATGGGAGAGACGCTATATATTTCAGCTAAGTTTCATGGTCAGGCTCAAATCACATTTGCAAAATATGAAAACACAAATTCTGCATGAATAATGATTTCTCACTGTTCACTAAGTATTGGATTTTTTCATGGCTATAGGAGATGCCATCTTCTGCATCGGGTAAATGTTTGAGAATTCTTGAAAATTTTCATGCCTAGGTTTTCACTACATATTTTTGCTATTTTTGAAAAGGTGCTGTTAGCTATCATGTGTGAGACCTTGAAATTGAATCCGATGCAACTAAAGAGATTACACCAGAGGTATAACTCTTAACAGGAAACGAGCCCGATTTCAAGTTCCTAGATATGTGTCTCGCATTAGCTCCCAAGATCAATGGCTAATACGCACATATCCTGAACAACATTGTACACAGTCATACACAAGTCATACATTATTAAAAGGTGATTTACAAGACTAGAACTTAGTTCCAAAAGTTACACAAGTGACCGAGCGGTCTACTAAACATAACAAAAGTAACTAAGTGGAGGCAAAAACAACATAATTCGTTTGCGTCGCCGTATTCGGTGCTAACAGATTGATCGTAAACGTATTCTTCCTCACCTAAAACAAGTGGTTAATCTGATTAAGTACAAAAGGTACTCGGAAGTCTTACACAAACTAATAAAAGAAAGTGTTAGAGCCTATCCAAAGGATAAGAATATACATGTTAGTGTTTGTCCAAAGAAAGGTTGTATTGGCATAAATTTTGTCTAAAAGCGACAAGTTTCATTCCTACAAATTCTAATTTGCAAAGGCCATTTAGTAATCAAAATTTGGACAAAAGAGAACAAGTAATTTTTGATATAATCATAGATCAAAACATATCAAAGTGGTTGTCCACTTGGATCAACTAACACGCCTGAACAACCATTCATGCCGGTACCAAGTTATCACCCTGTCAAGTTTTAATTTGGAGTCTAATTAACAATAATGTCAATCAAAACAAGTGTCGTCCGTAATGCCGGCCAGGGAAACTAAGACTCGGTATTTTTCAGCAAGACGATCTTATTGAATTGAATCACCCTTGCGAGACGAGATCCCGCTTAGTACAAGCTACTGATAGAACCTGCTAAGCGGGGCACGCAAGTTGTGTTGGGAATGCCAACCCAATGAACAGAAATTTAAAGCTGTGCTCCCTTGCACATATTAGATTGCAATCGGATCCCTATGAACATATGATCAAACACATATATCCTCACACCACCTGTTTTTAAACTCAATAAAACTTTCCCCTTACTTAACCAAGGGGCGCCCATACACCGTGTGTGGAAGTACGTATGGTACTTGAATTGACAGCGCAAACTTCGGTCCTTAGTGATCCGGACAAGACTAACATAATACCCAATTCTCGTGCATGAAGGCATCCTCATTATCAATCACTTGTCCAGATTTAAATCATGTTTAAATAGGTAAATTTTTGACTCAAACCTCAGATTCGAAGATCTGAACAAAGACATAAAATTAAGACTGGTTCAGTGTTTATATATACCATCACATGATATCTAACTTAAGCATAACTACATGGAATGATTAAAGATAAGCCACAATGATTAGGATATAGCTAACTAGACTCACAAATTATTGATACACCAAAATAGCATGCACGCAATTATCATTGCATTTTAAAATACTAAATTAACCAAAAGTGGGATCAAAATGATGAAGAGGATGCTTGCCTTGTTGATATTCCACTTGTTCCGCCTTAGGATTCTTAGGTATATAATCACTCGCGTTAGGAAATTCAGAATCTAAAAATAACAATAACAAATAAATACCGGGAAAATCTCAAATGCCAAAATGCTAAAAAATGCATGAGAATTTTACAGTAGTGAGGTACTGATTTTAAGTGAATTAAGGTGAAAATTTTAGTTCATTTGGAGTTCATATGAATTTTCCATGAATTTTATAAGGTTAAAGTCCTTAATGTACAATTAAATTAATTATAAAATTTTTCTATAATAGAGACATGTTTCAAACCTAATTCAGATTAAAGTACAGTAAAAATTAAAACTAACAAAATTGATTTTACTTGATTTGGAGTTAAAATGAATTACTAATGAATTTTTGAAGTTTAAACCATTTTTAGGGTAAAAGTAATTCATTTCGAGATTTCAAAACGTAATTAATACTTTTTATACCTAGCCGAATCTAGCCCCAGTCACTTATGAGCGGGACCCAAGCTCAAGGGTTGACCTGGTCAACTTTGACCCAGCCCCAACCGAAATGACGTCGAAGACGTATCCTATGAAATACGTCTTCTGATTACAAAAGCGTACTTTTGGTTTAAGCATATAAGAAATACGTTTCCCTTAATAGAAAACGCACTACTCAACTTTACTCAATCACTTAACCAGTCATATGGGCCCACATGTTAGAGACTCACCATTTAACCCGGTTTCCTTAAGTCCCTTGTTTTCTGCTCCTGGTCCCACCCGTCAGCGATACAAACTAATGATCACACGAACTTAAATGACGCTTTAGCCCTAATCTGACAGCGATTAAGGTTAATTAAAATGCTACAGTGTTGTCAGGGCTTCCGACAACAGAGGACCTCACTACCGCGAGCTTGCCCAGCAGCTCGCCGACGCTGTGGTCCACGGTGGCGTGGTCCAAAACCTGAAATGGGTTCCCAATAACCTTGCGGTCCTAGTGGAGGCTGGATTTTGGCCAGCGGCGAACTCTAGCGGTGGTGTGACTACGACTACGTGCCACCTTGGAACCTGATGGTGCATTAAGAGAAATAACATACGCATAAGCATCACGGTAGCTACTAGAACCAAGAAGATGGTCGGAGAGTCACGGCAGCTCGCCGGCGACGTTGTCTGAAAAGCGACAAAGAGAGCTCCACGTTGTCGGGACCCGAAAATGCATCTCAGGAACACTCTGTGTATGCTGAACTAGTCTCAGATCAGTAGCTAGCTCACACAGGAAACAGTGATGAAATACCATCCATTTATTCGATTTAACTAAAAAGATCTCAGAGTACCAATAGTAATAATAACTGGACCTTATGGTCAACGTTTACTTAACTTGCCACGTAGGGCTAAAGAAACAAATAAACTCTTACAGCGGAACAAAACTTCTTCAAAAGGCCAATCAACATGCCTACAAGCAATCGAGCGGAGAACGCATCCTAATCCGCAAAACCTTCATAGTCCTCCTTCTAAAAGAACTCTTGGGCAGCTTGATATTCTTCAACTGCTGATTAAACAACGGGCACAAGCCATGAGTACTTTTGAATGTACTCAGCAAACCGTAGGGAAATGTATATAAATAGTATTCATGCACGGCCTGACAAAGGTTAGCTATATGGTTCTTTTGCAGAAAGCAGCATTTATGATAAATACAATAAATAGATTGAAATGCGTAGTTGAAAACAATAATAAATAATTAAACAATTTCTTTGAAATGACTAGTGAACTTCCCATTCACTTCCCAACCAAACCATAGATAAGTGAATTCCCAATTCACCAATCGACACAAACCACCAAGTGAATGACCTGTTCACCAAACAAACATTATATTCATAAAGTGAACATCTCATCCACACTCCGACTCATTTTAAAGAAACTCTACCTCCTGTGTGAAATCCCTGAGCACGTCCATAACCGCGGACACGGCTATTCGAATAGTTTTACACTCTGCAGAGGTTGTACAGCTTGACCCACAAGAGATTAATCACTCAGAGTTTGACCACACTTCCTTGGGTGTGCGACTTAAGTGATCATCACAAGGCTTTTACAAAGCTCCTTCTTAACCCAATTCTGCCCGCTAAGATTTCAACACTGAATGTCTTTCCGACCAGATAGGGCCCCCCTCTTGCGCCTGTCAGAATATGTTTCCCATAACTCACGCTTTCCACGACAGAACCGAAATTAAGACATTGCTAATTAGTCAGCCAGGTCCATCCCATACCAGACTTGTGGTTGTACGGTTAAGGCCCAGTTCAATGGCGCACAGGATTAAGTCCTTTACAAATTACTCAAGCGAGACTACCATAAACCCACAACATGTTACATCCACATCCCCACTATCCACCAACCACTCGCCCGAGCGAAAACCATTTTATTTAACTAAAACCAATGAAAAACCCTGTCATGGCACACAAATTTTAATAGCAGTGGCTAACCACCATGATTCCATATATCATTAAATCAAGATTAATCATTATGACACATGTGATGATGAACCCATCGTAACTAAGCAGAACTAAGCATCTATACGATAACCATGTTGGTGATACAAATATGTCCAACTAAAATTATCCACGCTAGGGTGACAAAGGATTCATGGCATTCAAATAATCAAAGGAGGCATAATGACAATAGGTAATAACTAATCCCAAAACAATTTGTATAAAAATAGCATGCAATTGTATAAAACAATATACTTTCGAAATCATAGGTTCAATATGATCAAAGGACTACGGCTTACCTTGGAATAAATACTGGGATTGATCTTGATCTTGGTAGACTCCTCCTTGCTCAAAGCTTCCCGAAGTATCAACGTCTAATCGTAAACAAGGCAAATAAACTAAATAAATAAAAATAGAGGCAAGACAAACTCCAAAAATTAAATAAAAATCTCAGATAGATAGATCTTGAATTTATAAGAATTTAGGAATTTGAATGGACTGAATCGGAGTTCGGATGCAAAAGATATGAGCTTTGGAAGATTCACATGAAATGGTAGAATCAGAATTTAGGGAATTGTTTCTCTGAAGGAAAAACAATTAATTGAGTCATGCTGACATCATCAATGATTTTCAGCTGAAAGATAATAAAGAATTTAGGGCTGACAAGTGGGACCCACTTGACATTGAGAGAGGTCCATGGTGAACCGGATCCATGGATGATTGGCTCGGTGGGGTTTTGGTTGTGCTACATGGGGCTGACCAAGGAGATGGTAGGGATGCCACATGTGCCAAAGTGGTGACATGGCTGCTGATGTGGAGAGATGAGGTGGCAAAGGAGATGGACAAGAAGAAGACATGGCCGACGTCTTGCTCTTGTCGGCGATGGCGACATCAGCGACTGAGCGACCCCCTGCAAAATCTAGGAGAAGCACCGGGATGGCATTGACCAAGGGATCATAGAATATGACTTGGGGCGACCGGAGGTGCACCAGGTCGGCGGCTGTCGACGATCGAATCGCCGATCTTACGAAAATAAACGAGGAAAATGATGTGGAATATCCTGGAATGGAATGGGGGTCGCTCTTTATTGATATGAACTGGATTTACAAGATGTGGCTAAGTACTACCCTGAATTACACTGAATGGAGGAATGTAGCAAGACAATCAGACTTAGAATATGAGTCTAAGGCTGATTATCTAGCTTCTAATTCCACCGCTTAGGCTTCTGTGCATATCTTTGCCTTGGCCTTGTTTTGTGTGTCGCCTATCGTCTCCCTTCTTGTCTCTGTTTTTTTTCTTTCGTCTTCTGTGCTTCACCTTTAAATAACTTCCGAAGAGGTGGCAGTTACTCCTGGAGAAGACGTCCCTGGTGAAGCGTTACGACTGGTCGGAACGGTAGAGCAGTTAGCAATTTGCTAACTTCCTTGCGGTTGCTTGTGAAAAGCTTAACCGTAGGGTGGTTAATAGTCAATGTCTCAGGGTTGTACCATTGCATGGTTTGGAACGTATAACACGTGTTCCATTCATCATACGATAAGAAATACCATTCGATAATTTTACGGCGGTTATCGGTCGAGGATTAGGCACAAAGCCTCATCCGACAGTGGTACCCATTAAGTAACCTCTGAATACTAACGACTGTGGAGGTCGTTAGTCTTAGGAATTACGACCATGAAGACGTATGGTCTTTTATTATGCATTTAAAATAATACATAGAGGTTTTAATCCTCGTCGGCTAGCCCCGAACTTTAAATGAACTGGTCGTGCATATACCTTTTTCCGATGAAATCGTATCGGCGGAACCCATTTAATGTCGTGGTATCTGAAGTGTCTGTGTTCACTTTAAAGTTGAGAACTTGCCTTGGGAAGCGAAGAGTTCCTCTGTCGTTTGAACAAAAAAAGCTTTTTGTCGGTTGGACTTTTGTGGGAATCCTTGAAAGTATCGGAAGTTTATAAAATCTTCTCTCATTGGGCTCTTAGAATTTTTATGCTTCCAAAATCCCTTCGATCCTTTAGCTTCTCGCCAAGAAATCCTCCGAGCCTTTTCTGTTCTTGACCACAAAGTCTTCAACTTCCACTACTCATCCTTGAGGATTTTCGCCATGTCGAGCAAATTACAAGTGGTTGCCTTGAATTGGGCAAGAAAAAGCTTGAGGCTTTGGCGAAGATGGGAATGCTCCCAGATAGAAATCGATTAATTGGAGACCGCGATCGGAGAGCATTTTTATTTGTGAAGATGAGGAAATCCTGTTTTCTCGCCTACATCGAATGTGAAATTTGAGATTATCGCAGTACACAAATTCCTCCTCCGCGTTCTTGAACATTACGGGTGGAATTAGTGAATTTATTAAATTCGATTGCAAATATCAGTATTTTCGCATATTTGTGCGAGGCATACCTGGGAATACAACCGAACTTGAAGCTCTTTAGTTATTTCTACCGCATGGTGATGGGAAAATCTGCGACAAAATCTGAAGCAGCTCCTGGGGAATGCACATTACGTCTTCATGACGGGAAGGCCGATGAGTACATCCTCATGTACGCGAAATCTTCGTGGTCGTCATGGAAAAATCTTGGTTTTACATGACGATTCTGAAGACGATGGCCTCTACTTCACGGAACTAGAGCAAGTGAAAACCCCAAATGGAAGGAGTAAAGAAGAAGACAGGATAGTCAAAAGATGGGCGGATGCCATCTATGACTTCAGTCGGGGCGACCGTGGCATGTGGTGAAGGATTTCACCTTTCGTTAGATTAGCCCATTGAAGCTCGGACTCATTCCTGCTCTGGTGCCTTGATCGTGATGAAGCTACCTCGGAAGGTGGTAAGTCTTTGAGATAAATTCGATCGGTATTTTGATTTGATTAATGTATTACCTTAAAATCTGTCTATTCTTCCTTACATTAAAGCTCTTTCCCGGGAAATTAGAGAACGAGTCAAGATGATGCTGCAAGGGGAGCACTGGAGAAAAGGTGAATGCCCCAAGATCTTAGCCAGTAACTCCTATTGAAGGAGACTGCAAGGCTTAAGGTAATTTAATCAAAATTCCTTTTACCATGTGTATATATATATATATTCCACCAGATTTCCAATCGTGCTCTACTTTTGCAATCGGTCGGATTGCGAATCATACAATCTGGTGAGGATCAACGCCCCACCTTAGTTCCGACCGAGTCGTGCCTCGAGGCACTTTCGAAGGAGATGAATCCTCGAGGTAATAGAACATTTGGAATCATATATGTATGAATTTTTTAGATAAAGGATTTCTTCACCCAATCAAATTTGTTCTTTGATTTAGGTGGATAAGCTCGAGGGCATGAGAATGTAGCTGCGGAGGTCAGAGACTCAGAGTGGTCGTGCACAACCTTACGGTTGTTCTTGAAACAAGCGATCTGGAGATTGATGAAACCACTCCCTCACCGGATAGTCGGGAATGCGGTCCTTGATGGGCTGGTCGAGGACATAGCTTCCAGACATCTTGTTGGAGGATGTGAGGTTCAACAAACCTTCTTTGGTCGAGAACCGGCAAAATTGGAGGAGAAGAAAAGGAAGGCTAGCGGCACAGATTTCTCTCTTGCGCGTTTCAGAGTCAAATCCCGGAGATTAACAAGGTATGTACAAATGAAAGTGGTCGTATAAGTATGTACCTCTAATAATTCCTTGATGATTTGATACTTTGAACTTCCCATCTTGGTTTGCATAGGTCTTCTGGTGTTCCGGTTGTTTCACTGTGTTCTTCCGAGGACTCGCACTGTGGAAGTTCCCGACCAGAGCACTTCTCAGGACAAAGTTCCTGAGGAAATAGTGGTTGAAGAAGCCCCCGAGAAGGTGACAAGGGCAACGGTTGAGTTGGATCCTTTGGTGATTGAAACCCCTTCTGTGGAGGTAGATGCCTCGAGAGGTCTCAACGAGTTCCGATCCATCGTTGATAACCCTTCCCAACCTAACAAGTTCCTTTTCGTCCCGATTTATCGAGGATAAGGAGCTTGATGAGGCGTGGCGAAAGTATCGGATACTCAACTCAAGATGCACCTCGATTTGATTTTTCTTTGGTTATAATGACCGAGCAATTGAATAAGTATTCTCGACCAGCTTCATAGCTCTTCTTTAAAAAGTTTATAAGAAACTTAAGAAAGAGAACGCTATTTGTGTAGCATTTGGTCGAGAACTTTCTTTGTGATCGGAGGATGACCCAATGAGTTAAGGACTTGGAGCAAAAGCACTCCGAGTTGGAAAGTAAGAACTTTTCCTTTTGAACTTTTGTTTCTTCTTCAATACTTTGCTCCTCTACAATTATTCTCCTTATCGTATTCGATAGATCCGGAGAAAATAAAAGAGGAGGTTGTGGAGAAAGCCAAGGCGACTTTTCTTGAAGAAGAAATAAAAGCTAAAGACGATCGTTCTTTGAAGCAAGTTCACTAAAGACAGGTTGATCGTGAAACAACGACCAAATATGAAACAGTTAGCAAAACAAATGAAGGTAATATGTCGTAAGCTTGATTTTTCCTTCACTTATGCTTGTGTTCATTAAGCTGATTTGTTTTTGCAGAGCAAACGCAAATCTTTGAGCGAGTAAAAAAACTCGAAATTTGAGCGGGATAAGGAGGCTCTTGCTCAAAATATTGATGAAAAGATTCATGCTTTGAACAAGATGATCTTTGATATGGGATCGAGGATCAAGCTTGCCTTCCTTAGGAGATCCAATAGAAAATGAACTATTTGGGTCAACTTCTAGAGGACCTTAAAGTTCTGCTCAAAACTACTCGGACGAATTATGCCCAGGCCCTAAAAACAGGCGTTGCAAGTGGAGTTAGTTTTGCTTTGGCAAAACTGAAAGCTTCCGACCCCTCCATAGATCTCTAAGCTGTTAAAGATGACTTCAACTGTCCACCTGAGGAGGCGACCAAGTTCACGGAAGAACTCAGGCCACTCGGAGATATAGTTGTAGAGGAGATGGAGGTCGAATCTCCGACAAAGCGAGAGTTAGGTGGGAATATTTCTTAGAGTAGGTTCCTGCAAGTGTAAAAATATTTGAATATCTATGAAAACTTATCTTTTATGTCATTGACAAAGCTTTTGTTTATCCTGTTTGACTTTTTTTTAAAAAAATTCTTGTATATTTCTTAGCCTCAACGCTTTATAGTAGAAGAACGTTCTTGTACAAGCAAAGTGAGCCAAGAAAGAGAATAAAAAGAGGTCATAACCATGTATGTGAGTTTTTGAAGGTATGTTTGGACATGTAAGACAAAAGCGATCGTTAAAAGATACTAGGAAATCAAATGTGGTCGGGACGGTATGATTTCGACTAGTTATAGATCTTTGTTTGTCATAATGGAAATACCAATCAAAAACACTATATATGGTCGGAAAAAGACTTTGTCAAACTTGACATAAGAAGAAATGCAAATATGTATGCAACAAATTATAAGTGAACTTTGTTTATATCTATTGTCCCATAATCTGGTGGAACTAATGCTAAGACACGAAGGCTTACGACACATTTCTTGAAAGCGTGTTCAAATTACATATCCGATCGTAGCGAGGATCGAAGAAAAGAACCGTCGCTAGGAAGCTCCTTCGATTAGGCGGGACCACGTCGCGAAAAAGGAGAGACTTCGACTAGGAGGCTTTCCGTGTCCCACCGATAACGAGACAAGAATAGACCAGAATCTTAAAATAATGAAGCATAATCTTCAGAATCGTAAGCATATCATTCATGAGATAGTTAGTTGTGTGGCGCTCACGATTACTCATTTTCTTTGAGAAAAGAGTGTAGTCGCGTGGGAATCATTTGAAGAAAAATGCTCACGACTAGGACCATAGAGTATCGAGATCCTTAAAAAGGATATCGGAGAGAAAAATGTCTTCTCAGACCGGACTAACAATAATAAGCGACCGAGAATGTGCGTGTATATATATAAGCAAGGTTGCACTTCTTAATTAATTAATGAATTTAATGAAATTGAAATTGAAAGAAATGAAAGAATGAAAATTAAACATAGAACTTACGCAATTGATCGATGTTCCAAGAATTTGACAAAATTTGCCCATCAGACATAGCCAGTCGTACGGAACCTGGTCGGGTTACTTCGACCACAGTGTAAGGACCTTCCCATTTAGGAGAAAGTTTATTGCGATTTGTTTGGCTCTCAATTTTTCTGAGAACCGGATCACCTCTGAGAAGGTCTGAGGTTGCACCTTACGACTATGGTACCTTCGCATGGCTTGTTGGTAGACTGCTGATCGTACAAGGGCTTGGTTTCGTCGTTCTTCAAGGAAATCGACGTCGTCGAGTCGTCGTTCATTCTAATCATTTTCGTCAAAACGATCAGTTCGAGCAGAGCCAATTTTGAGTTATGGAGGAAGCATAGCTTCAGCACCATAAACCAAAAGAATGGAGTTTCACCGGTCGCACGACGGTGGTCGTGGTTCGAACGCCCATAACACGTAGGGAAGTTCTTTAACCCAAGCGCTGACCGTTTGATTAAGCGGTGAATACTCGGCGTTTGATCCTCGCATAAGGATACCATTAGCCGCTCAACTTCTCCGTTGCTCTGCGGATATGCAATGAAGCAAAATGAACTTTGACACCAAGTTCATCGCGAAATTCTGGAATTGATTCTTTGGAGGCGGGAACCATTATGCGTGATGATCTGTTGGGTACACCAAATCGCGTGATCACATTTTTCGGAGAAATCTCTTAGCGGCCTCGGTTGTTATTTTAACGGTCGGCTCGGCTTCAATCCATTTTGTAAGCGTGTCAATCATGGCGAAAAATTCAAGCCCCGGTGCTCTTAGGAAAGGTCCCGAATATCCGATCCCAGGTTGCAAAAGGCCAAGAAAAGAAATTGTTTGTAAGGCTTGTCTTTGGTGGTGTACTTATCGGCTATAAACCGATATTGTACACACTTCATCACAAGCTCTTTTGCATCATGAAGGCGGTTGGCGATAATAGCCTTAGGAAGGCTTTACCGACTGTGGTTACGTAGGAATGGTGTGCTCCTGAGACACCTTCATGGATTTGGTTAGCAATCTAATGCCATCCGTTTGAGATATGCATCTCATCAACACTCCATGAGATCCTCATTTATACAAGGTACTTTCGATTAGAGTGTATGATTTGGCTTTTAGTGCTATCTGATCGGCCTCTACATCATCTTCTGGAATTGTGTCATCTTTGAAGATAATTGTAGATCGATGTCATCCGATCTCTACCTTGATCGTGTGGCGCCAACCGTCAACGACACTGTGGAGCATCCATGTTCCTTGATTAGTTTGTTCAACTTGCAAAGAATCATGTATGTTCTCGGAAGGCTCAACTACCGAGGGTGAATTGAGTTGCTCGAGAAAAACTCAGGCGGAGACGGCCGACCTCGTGGAGGCCATCCGTGGCAAGCTGAGTGCGCGAAAGTTTTCCTTTCTAGGAATATGTTGGATCTGAAAACGAAGAAGTGCTTTTCGAGTTTTCGTACTTCCGCCAGATAAGATGACATCTTGGTACTAGAGCATTGATACTCTTTCCCCACTTGATTCGCTACTAGTTGAGAATCGCCTTTCACTAATGTCTGCGAATCCGAGCGAACGAAGCGCTCGAGTCCCGCCGATAAACCTTCATATTACGCCACATTATTGGTGGCGGGAAAATTCTTGGATGGCGACTTGATGTGTTCGCCGATGAGGGATATCAAGACCACTCGGCCCCGATCCTTGTAACATCAAGGAACCGTGAATACATTGTCCACTCGTCGTGGTGTTCGTACTCGGGTCCTTGGGTGGGTTCGAGGTTTGTCCATTCGCAATGAATTACGCTATTGCACAGGACTTTATTCTTTGTTAAGTGAAATGAAGCTCGACCGCCCATTTGGCTATTCGTCCCGATGATTCCTGTTTCCAAGGACTTGACCAAGGGATATCCGGTGAGGTACGACCACTTTGTGGGCACGAAAGTAGTGCCTTAGCTTCCTTAAAGACATAAGGAGGCCATAGAGCAACTTTTGTACTGTGGGTATCTTTCCTTTGGTCCATGTAAGACTTCGCCACGTAATAGGTAGTCGTTGGATATTATCCCTTTCTACAACGATTACACGCTAAGCTATGCGTGGTGTTCTTTGCCACGTAAATTAGCAATGTTTCTCCGGTCTCGGAGAAACTAAAACCGGTACTTGTAAGGTACTTTTAAGTTCCTCAAAGGCATCGTTTGCCTCTTTAGTCCCTCAAAACTCCCATGTTAGAAGAAGTTTAAAGAAAGGTAATCCTTTTTCCCTAACCTTGCTATGAAACGACTTAACGCGCCATCTGACGGTTAGTTTTAGACTTCCTTCTTCGTGGTGAGGGCGATCAGTCGATGGCGCAATTTTTCTTTGGATTTGCTTCAATACCTCTAGCGAAACTAGGAAACCAAGCGGTTTTCAGTGAAACTCGAACACACACTTTTCGGATTTAACTTGAGGTTATGTCTTCTCAAGTTATTAAAAGTTTCTTGTAAGTCGAGAATGTAGTCGCATGGCGTTGGTGGTCTTCTGACGGATCGTCAACATAAGCTTCTAGATTCCGACCGATTTGTGGACTAAAAGTTTTTGCATCAACCTTTGAAAAGTTGCACTGACATTTTTGAGACCAAATGGCATCTTAATATAACAATAAGTACCATATGGGGTGATGAAGGAAGTTTTCTCCTCATCTTCTTTACACATACTAATCTGGTGGTACCACGAATACGCATCTAAAAACTTAGTAACTCGCACCTTAAGTAGAGTCTACTAGTTGATCAATGCGAGGAAGGGGAAAGTCATCCTTCGGACAAGCTTTATTAAGATCTGTAAAGTCGATACACATTCGCTATTTCCCATTATTTTTCCTAACCATTACGAGGATTAGCAAGCCCTTGTGGGTGGTCGACTTCACGAATAAATCCCGCTCGAGAAGCTTGTCAATCTCCATTGGATTGCTTCCTTCCGATCGGGTGCAAAACATCGTAGTTTCGCTTGATCGGTTTTTATCGGTGGAGAGCAAGCACGTGCTCGATCACCTCTCGGGGACTCGGGCATATCGGACGCTTGCCAAGCAAACCGTCTTGATTTGCTCGGAGGAAGGAGACGGCGACTCTTCCTATTTAGGGTCGAGTCTTGCCCCACCGAGAATCTTTGGCGGTTGGATCTGGTTGTCTGACCCATGTGACGACTTGTATTTGTCGGAGAAGCGCTTTTGTCGAGTAGTACCTCCTTGGTGCAGTCGGATGGTTTGGGCGTCATCTTTGGCCGAGTGCTTGACACGCATGGGAGACGGATTAACCTCTCGGTCGGAAGTTCATCAACGATTGCAAAGGATTTCCGATCGCATATGTAAGCCATTTTCGATCTCCTCGGTGTGATGACTCCTTCGCCCGGCATTTTCAAACTTTGATAACCGTAATGCGTGGCTATCAAGAATTTTGCTAATCTTTGGTCGTCGAGGATTCCGTTGTATCTTGATTCAAGTTTACTACATCAAGCGGGATCTTCTCTGTTCGAAATTGTCGGGTTTTCCAAACGTCACCGGTAAGGAAACTTGTCCTATCGGTTTAGCGGTAGAACCGGAACTATGCCATGAAAAGCATATTTCACGTGTTTCACCTTTGACATGGGGACTGCATTTCTTCTAAAGCTCCTACAAATAATATATTCAAGGAACTACCCCATCCACTAAGACCCGATTAACCCGACAATTATTAATAGTTGGTTCAGCGGCGATGGGGAACCTACCGGTCGGCCGATGGGATGGTGTAGTCGTCTTTCTTTGAAGAAGTGCGGTGTCCGACCACTTGAGTGCTTGATTACAGTTGGAGATTCGACGAGGTTGACCTCCGCTCCATGGCCTTGGATGGCGTCTGGACTCGTATGAAGAAGATCCTCCAAAAATCATGTTGGTGTGTGTGGGGATCCTAGTACTCCATCTCCTCGTCGCCATCCTTGTCCTTTTTGGAGCTCGTTTCTCCATGTTCTGTATTCTTTGAAATGGTCCTTTACGCATAATAATCCTCCGATTTCTTCGCGGACCACGATAGGTCGCAGATCATGCCACACCTTTGGTGAAGTGGACACCACTTCTTATTAAATCAGAATCCTTCGGTCGGAACTTTTGCTTTGCTTCGACCGGCATAGTCCTTCTTGCCCTTCTGATCTTATGCAGGCGGCGAGGACTTCTTTGTCGTCGGTCTGCGGTTCTTTTTCTTCTTGAGAGACTTATTGTTCTTTTTCTCCTGTTTGTCGAGGCACTGGTGAGGAATCTTGTCTGTCCGTCGATGGCTTCACACCACTCGATTGCTTCACTAGCGATGGCATATTTGTCCACCATATCAAAAAGCTCAGCGGTTGTTCTTGGAGGGTTCATTGCTATGTCCTCCGTAAACCGCCGATTCCTTAGACTGTTTTAAAAGCTTTGAATAACGAGAGGACTCTGCGACTTGGGTATAGAGTTCTGAACTGGTGAATCTCTTGATATATTGGCGTAAAGTCTCATCGGATCCTCGCCGGATTACGTGGAGATCGTCCTCCTTCGAGGCGGTCAGACGCACTCGAAGTTGGCAATCGAAGATCCGAGTTGTTCCCAAGTATATATGGATCCGGCCGGTAAGTTTAACAACCACGACCAAGGCGGACCCTTCGAGCATGGTGGGTAAATAGTTGGCCATTACATTTCATCGCCACCGGCAGACCACGATAGCGGTGGTATATATTTGGAGAAATTCCAATGGGTTTTGAGTTCCATTGAATTTGTCCAAGTTGGCGATCGGGCCGGCTAGGCCAATATACTGACTTGGAGCGGAGAAGACTCGACAACTGTGATTGATTCATGGCGTCTTCTCCGGGAAGGTGCGGATTATGTCGATGGGAGACCGATCCCTAAGATTGAGCGCTGGAACTCCGGTGTGCCGATCCGATCGTGGACATTGATATGATGTCCACGACCGCCACTTGGTTCAAGCGATGTCGGAGATCGTTAGGTCCTAGTGGTGGTTCTTCTCGGCGCTTGATGGGGAGTATCCTCTTGAAATAGCCTTCTCCCTCGTGACTCCTTGGTGGAATCGTCGAGGAGGTCTTGGTATCGGCGCTCTCTAGTATGACCGTCTTTGTCCCCTCTTGAGGAGGGCGTTGGGGACGAAGTCCTAGTCGACTTCTGAACCCCTCTGTTCTCGTCGCTTCCATTATTTGCATGGTGCATTGGAGAATTTGGATACCGACCTCTGAGTTGTACAAAACTAGGCGTTCTGCTAGAGCAGGATCGGAATTATTAACATGTTTTGAATCGTCGCAAGTTTTGTACGATTCTTGAAGGTCTCGGGTGGTTCATCTTGGTCGAGGTGTACGCCTATCTGAACCTTCCCCGACCTTGGATTTGTTCGATCTGTCGATCACTCTGGGTGGGGCGATGCGAGCGAGTTAAGCGATTGGCGTCGATTAGTTCCGTTGCCTCCGGAAGTTGGTGCTTGGCGGCGGATCATCTCTAACAACACGTGATGGTGTGGTAGAGAGTGTAGGACCGCAGGCATCTTGATCTTCATCTCGATCGCGTTGACCTCGTGCTTCGGATTGATCTTCCGATGAGCTTCCATCATAACTAATGGAGAGCTTGTCGGTAACCGCGAGAATCTTCCACGATGGAGATCGGTCGGAGATGAGCACTTCTGAGGTCTTCTCGGCTGATCCGACGAACCGCCGATCGTATCTTTGAGTGTGATCATCCCCACATGGCCTACAACCAGTGGAGGTTTCATCGACACCGTTACCAGGTGACGGTTGACTCCTGGAATTGCCAGAAGCCGAAGGAGAGTATCTCTCAGCCATGATTTCATCAATGGTATAGAGTTTTCGGGTGATGGAGCTGAAATTTCTTCACTGTTTGCGGTCAAGAAGACCGGGCTTGAAGAGATCTCTGGCATTCGGAATGGTCGGAACGGCGGTTCTCTGGTTGCGCCACGGTAGTGGCGGCGCATCTTCATCCATCCGTCGACCTCGCTAACGTCGGCGGCGTCGCGGCCGGCGGAGGAGGATGAGAGGATGACTGCCATTTTCTTCCATGGCGCGGATACATCCTTCCATGTCGAGGTTGGCGTAGTCCGCCGTCGAACCAGTTTTCCTCATCCCAAACTCGGGCATAGTCGTATGGCGATTGCGAGTTTTTGGCGAGGATTTTCTTGGCGAAAAAAAAAATTTCTTGAAACTTCGCCTTCTTCGCCACGGACGGCGCCATTGTCGGCGATCGAATCGCCGATCTTCGAAAATAAGCGAGGAAAATGACATGGAATATCACGGAATGGAATGGGGTCGCTCTTTATTGATATGAACTGGATTTACAAGATGTGGCTAAGTACTACCTGAATTACCTTGAATGGAGGAATGTAGCAAGACAATCGGACTTAGAATATGAGTCTAAGGTGATTATCTAGCTTCTAATTCCACCGCTTAGGCTTACGTGCATATCTTTGCCTTGGCCTTGTTTTGTGTGTCGCCTATCGTCTCCTTCTTGTCTCTGTTTTTTTCTTTAGTCTTCATGCTTCACCTTTAAATAACTTCGAATAGGTGGAAGTTACTCTGGAGAAGAGCGTCCTGGTGAAGCGTTACGGTTGGTCGGAGCGGTAGAAGCGATTAACAATTTGCTAACTTCCTTGCGGTTGCTTGTGAAAAGCTTAACCATAGGGTGGTTAATAGTCAATGTCTCGGGGTTGTACCATCGCATGGTTTGGAGCGATATAACCGTGTTCCATTCATCATACGATAAGAAATACCGATTCGATATTTTACGGCGGTTATACGGTGAGGATTAGGCACAAAGCCTCATCAGGCCGTGGTACCCATAAGTAACCTCTGAATACTAACGACCGGGAGGTCGTTAGTCTTAGGAATTACGACCATGAAACGTATGGTCTTTTATTATGCATTTAAAATAATACATAGAGGTTTTAATCCTCGTCAGCGGCAATACAAGAATTACTGGAGATGAAGAAAGCGCCCCATGGCAACCACTTGGTGACGGAGAAACGCTGTGAAGGGTAAGGATCGAATGAGAATAGATGAAGGCTCAAGGTGACGCGGGTAGGGGCAGCAAAGCTCACCAGGACAGGTAGATCAGAATAGCCAGGCGGCGGCCGAGTTTGGACAGCAATGGCGATGGCGGGGTAGAGGTTCTTGGGCGAAGGGGACCGCGTCACGGCGAAGCCCTCGATGATACGGTCCCGATGGTGAAGACGGCACAGCCGGAGATGCACGGACGGTGGAGCAATTCGTCGGCGAAGGAACTTCGAGCATCCTCGGTTTTGCGGCGATGGTAGCACGAAGAAGACGGGCTAGGGCTGGTGCTTTAGGGTTTTGAGGAGAGGTGGATGATGCGCACAAAAGGATGTGGGTGCTCGGTTTATATAGCACTGGGAAGGGGGAGATTAGGGATAGAACCGGCGGCGACTTCACGGTTCGGCTTGAACACGGGAGCAAGACTCCAGGAGGGAGATGATGCTTAGGTGGCGACGGCGGAGCCACAAGCCAGCGGAAGAAGCAAAAAGAAAAAGGAAAGGGGGCAGGCTTGGCACTGGCTTCAGTTCACGCGAACGGAAAGGAAAGGAGGGTTCGGTTTGGCTGTGGCAAAGCCGACGACCTGGCTTGGATGGGCCGCACGCAAGAAAAACAAGACGGTAGGAAGTGGGCTTGACCCGCGTCTTGAGAGGAAAAAGTCTTGTTGGCGAAGGCCAGGCTTCCACGTTCGCACAAAATGGAACAGCCCGGCGGCTAGCTTCAATTGGCGCGGCAGGAAACAAAAGCGCGACAGCCTAGGAAATTTGGCTGCGGCTCGTGCGCGGAAGGAAAAGACAAAGTGGCAGCTGTTTGGGCTTGGTGCTTTCGCCTGTTGGGCTTTGGCCACCTGTGAAACACTGTTGAAAGCGAAAAAGCAGTAGGGATTGAAGAAAAGAAAGAAGCAGGATAGATGGGTCGGAAATAAATAAGATTGGGCCGGGTCAAAAGGATTCGGCCCAAAAGGAAATTCTGAGATTTATAAATAGCTTTTCCTTTTTAGAAAATAGAAGAAAATCCAAAAGGCAAATAGAAAATAGCAAATGCACTCGGAAAAATTCTAGAAACTTCTAGAAAATATATCCAAGCACAAGGAATCCAAATAAAATAATTTTGATAATAGTTGATGTTGACATTGATCACATTAAATTGTTTTTGAACTCTGAAAATTCCAATTAAGCTTTTAACTTTACTAGGAAAATCCAAATGGTTATTTTTCTTTTAAAACTTTAAAACAGACCAAATTTTTGGGATGTTACACATGTGGAGAGAACAACCTAGGCAAAACCAATCGGAATGAATGGTCGAGATAGCTTAAGTATAGATCATAGATACTCTGAAAAGAAGGGATTGAGCAATGGCTTACCAAATCATAGATGAGCATGAAAGAACTAAAGTTGGCTGGAGATAGAGAAAATCCAAATTCCCGATGACCCTATGAGTCAAAAGACGAATTGATTGAGGGGTTTTGCTTATAATATCCTAGAACACGATTTAACACACACAAGAGATCACCGGACACAGAGATGACGCGGTGGCAGTGCTCAGGGCGTGCTTTGGACGAACCAAAAGACATGCTGGTGTTCCTGGAGATACAAGCAATAACAAGAGCCCAAATTAGCAGGATGAACACGACATGGAACAAGGATAAGAGCGTCAAAAGAGTGAGAAGAATGCCTGAGAGGAGTGGGAGAATGGTCGAGTGTAACAACTCGGCCGAAAGTGAGATGACCCGGTTTTGATGGCATTTCTTGCTGGAGAAAGTGACGACGTCACTCGAGGTGGCTCCTAGATGGACGCCGACAATGGTTGCAAAACGGTGTCGCACTGCATGGATGGAATGACCCAGCGCAACACCACCTCATGTTGTCTCTCGGCGACGGCGTGGTAGTGCAAGGCGATGAAGCGGTGTAGAGAGGGAGGGACTGACGAGCGGGCTCGGTTCGTTAGTGGCGTGGCGAAGCGGCTCGAGCCGAAGTCAGGTGCGTGCGATCGAGCAGTTTGGGTCCAGTCAAGACCTCCGGTTCAAGTCGGAACAATCCGAACGGTTTGGGTTAGGTTAAACTGTTGACCGAAAAGAATTCAAATACCTCTAGTTTGACCTCGGATTGAATAATAGCAAATAAATTTATAAAATTCTGAAATTTTTCAAGGAGACTACTGGGATGATATAGATCCCATATAAATTTTTAAACATCACTGTTCATGGTTTAAATGCTTAATTTAAAATCCTTAACCGAATAGGTTTAAATAAGGAGCCTAGATTTTTCTTAATATCAAGATGAACTCTAAAAATTTGAAAAAAATTATATTTATTCATAACAATTATTCTAGTATTTTATGAAATTAATTTCTAGAGGTCTTTACAAGCATTAACTTCAGTTTTCTCTTGGAGTGTCTTTTTGATTTATAAGTTTGCTTGAATTTGAAATTTTCAAATGCAATAATTTATGCACATGCTCCAAATGATATGTATGCTTATGATATGAGGCCATGACATCATGCATAGTCATTCTTGAGGCTCAGCAACCAAGAGGTCACGTAAACCTACTTAACTTGTATTTTGTGGGACTCAAACTATAGCCGTCAGTCAGTGGACAGAGGTACTATATATCAGTTGGACTTGCCACCACGCCATTAGTAATACTATTCACATGTTTTAATCCGACCCAGGGAAATAAGTAATTATATTGTTCGATATTTCCACATGTTAAAGGCCTTTTTAAAACACACACTCTCTCTCTCTCTCTATATATAAATATATATATAAAAATATATATATAGCGGGGCCTTTTCTTTCTGTGGAATTACACGTTACCATGCGCGAGAGAGAAAACCGGAGGGATAGAAGGAGGGGATGGTGCAGATGGAGTGAGGAGAGAGACAACGGAAATATCTTTTTAATTTAATCAGTGTGAGTCTTATTTTTTGAGTTGATAGGAGGTACTAAACACTAGAAAGAAAGATAATGACCTACCTATGTAATGTGACGATGATATCCTAGCGGCTGGGTTGGTACAGTACGCTGTGGATGCTCTGATATGTACGGTGGCGGGTCTTTTTTTCGACTTGTTCTACACCCACCGGAGCTAATTAATCGTATCTTTCCGTCTGAACGGCTGCAAGGCCATTCGTACTAATTAACCTTGTATGCATTGAAAAAAAGGGCAGAGAGACATTCTGACACGGTAAGTACAACCAGCAGTCCGGCACGAGCGGCTGACCGTCCGCCGCCGCGGGCGAAAAGGTCGCCGCGGATCGACCGATCGACGTGGAAGATGGGAGCTCACGATCGAGGCTGTGGAGAGAGAAAGAAAGAAACGTGTAACCGGTCCCGAAAGCGACGCCGTGGACCGTACACTAGTTGAATCCAACGAAATGGAAAGCTAGAAAGCTGCCTTTTGTCCACACCGAACATGTGAGTGTTGCTGTTTCCGCTCTTGTTCCTTAATTTCCAGTCTCCGTTTTAGCTGCGAGTCATCGGTCACACAAGGAAATGATGCGGTTGCTTCCACCGTTTTTTTTTTTCGGGGGAAAAAATAATCCTTGATTATATATAGCAGTGTTTTGTTCTAAACTTATCCGTGAGTTCGGTACTCTAAGAGGATTAACATATGCTAAAAGTTCACCCAAGCTAATGGCACGGATGTGATTGTTGATAGATCTGAGGAGGGTGCGATAATGTTTTGTGCTCGTCGTCGATCGTTAGTCTTAATAATAGATTATTTCTACGGAACGATCATTTTTATAAACCTTGGCTTGGTACGTGTTGAGTAGCAAAATGAAGGGAAACGGTAGCAACAACAAACATGTGTCATGTAAAGGTAAGATATGTGATTTTGGTTATAGTTTTTTTTTCTAGAACGTAAAAGGAGCAACTCAAAATCTCAAATAAGGAGAAGCATGTTTTCATGAACTAATTCTATCGACCTAATAGTTTTTTGTTAGGCTCGATCAAAATGGATTGTTTCGGGTACGTAAAGAGTAATAAACTGATACCTTTCTTTTGTAAGCAAAGGGGACTGTTTCAGAAATACGAAGATGTAACATCTGTAAATATATGTTTAGGGTGTCTATAATTACGTTGTGTTCATAATTGACATCTATGTGCAGAGATCTAAGATATACATGTGGATTATGAGTGTCTCCTGCGATCGTCTGGCCAGTAAATAGATCTCTACACACGCTTTGTGTGACATGCCTGATCTCTGAGCTGCAAATAGTAACATGCAGTTGTAAGTTCAGTGGCAAAATAAGAACGCTAGTAAGCTATGACGTTTGGTAGAGGGGAACAAAGCTCTTAGGACATAAAGCTAAATACCTAGATGAAACGGCAGCCATAACAGTTTGGTTTGTCATATATGTTTTGGAGTAGTAACTATAGTATGGTAAAACATGAGCATGCAATGGAGCAAAAGAACTGAAAACGATAGCGATGGATAACGCTGTAGAGCAAAGTAACTGAAAAATTTAGTAAAAGCTAACGATGCAAAAACGTAATAAAAGGTAGTGACGAACTATGTTTTATGTGGCAGCAAGAAAGGTAAATGCAATAGCGGAAATATAAATAGACTGACCTGTAGGTCGAAGGTAATTGACCAAACCAAGAAAAAACAATAGATCCTTGTACGCAATAAAAAAAAATTCCTCTAGGGGCTAAAAAAATATGAAAACTGCGCAAGTGATTCGCACTGCACAAAAAATATAGTCAGTTGTTTAGGACATCAGAAACGGTTCTAGACTTTTAGGCCAGGGAACCGACATAACAAACCTAAGCTGGGTATGGTTAATTAGTGTGTCACAACCCCAACCTTATTAAATGAATTATTATGCATCTCATGAGCATGCATGTCATTTCTGAAATATTTACACAAAATATTGTATTTGAAAATTTTGAATCCATTTGAAACCTACAACTCAAATTAAAGCTTCAACATAAAACATGAACAAAAGCTTGTGATCATCATTGGGAAATAATTGATTTAAACCTTATATTTGTAACACCCCAGCCCAACAAGAGCCTGGAATGTTACTAAACTAAACTATAATCAATTTAAACTAGAACAACCTTCTAAAAATCCGGCAGAACCTCCTCTGTATAGTTAACTATACCGGAGGTCCCAACAGACAAATATACCATAAGAGAAAAATCCAACACATGCTAATCAACTAAAACATAATCCTAAGCATTCAAGCTATGCTAACCATCATTATTACAATTAATCCAAGCAAGAGGAGTAATCATAATTAATTCTCTAATCAAATTCCTTCAACTACAAAAACTATCATTCTAAACAATTCGATGGTGAGTAGCTCGTGCCATTGTGCAACCACTCTAGGTTTATTCCCTCCCATGCATGCCGTTCTTGTAAAGGGTACCTAAAAAAAAAACAAACAACAACAGCAAGAGTGAGCCCAAAGACTCAGCAAGTACAATAAATGGCAACAATAACATAAGCAACTATAATCATCCACAGCCATTCACAAATCTTTACAACACTCATTTCATATGCTTATGCTATGCAAGATGCTCAAAAACACTTTATCTTTCTCTTTCTCTTTTGCATTTTACCGGTAATACAAAGTATGCATCCGTCGATGCATATCCATGCCTATGCCTTCTAGCACAGGGACCAATTGCCCATACTTCGCAAGTATGGGGACCAAAACCCATGCTCCACGAGCATGGGGACCTTTAGCCCGTCATAATCATGACGGGGACCTCAACAATTGCTTGGTCATCACATGACCAAGCCTTCAATATGCCATCATGATGCATATGAATGAAATCTTAAATCATCATAATCATGCATTCGCAACAACCTCACATATGAATAAACCTATTCATACTACAAGCATTCATGATCATTGACTTCATAATTTTCAAACATCCATGAATAGCACATAATTTGTAACACTATAAAACCTGAATATTAACCTTCATAATATCTGAGCAACCATGAACAGCACATATACTCATAGTATTAGCAAACAATGCCATTCACTCATATTAAGTCAATCAACCAAGGTACTTGCCTCAACCGTGAGACTGAAGACAACGACCGAAACCTCTAGCCCCGGGGGTCACCACCACCTGGCAACCGTGAATTATACTAAAAATCAACCAAACTTGCACAACATTGCATTGGAACAAAACAAGAGCAATCGTTCCTAAACAAAACCCGAGCATTAACCGATATACTTCCAAAATCCAAATCTGTCCAAACAAACAGCTATTAATAAAAAATCCATAACTTTTGAGTCAAAACTCCAAAAGTCATGAATCCAATTTTCCTGGAATCTACATAATCTTAGCTGCGACTTCTCAGCTGACTGAAAGGTCAAAATACCACATCTAATGCTTTGTTTTTAATCCTGAAGACCGTTCTGTCATCTTCAATATCTCTGACTTGGGAAAATCATAACTTTTGTTTGGCACAGCCAAACTCATTGTTCTAAGACTCCCTGGAAACTACAGAAAACCAGATATCTCAATAAAATTATAAAAAATATTCCCACTATGCAACAATGGTTTCAAACAGCCAAGCCTTTCACCTCTGTCCACAATAGAAGGACAGATTACAGTAATAACTTTAAAAATTCATAACTTTTGATCTATCCGTCCAAAATTTATGAACTTTACCTTCCTGGAATCAGCATAAAGTTATCTAAATATCTCATGGAGATCATCAGACTAAATTCGGCCATCTCCAAACTCTAATGTACAGAACTACGACCGCTGCACAAATCCTGAGACTGAATTAGCACCCAGTCTTGCAAAATTCGTAACTAATTCATCCTTTATCCAATAATTATGATTTAATACTTTCTAGAAAGCTAAAGAAATTCTCCATCTATCTCCTCCATCTATCTCCAGGAGACCCTAAACACTTAATCTGCCTGGAACTAACCCAATCTCGCGAATCAACAGAACTGCAGTACTATCGATCTACGACAGCAGGATACTACAATGATTAATTGGTAGCAAAACACATCTATAGAACCGAACTAGCTATTGAGAATCATGATCTTACCCACGAAATCCCCCACTGGACCACGTTGTAGTCCTCACGAAGATCACCCCCACCTTCTTCTTCTTCCTCTCCCTCCTCTCTTCTTCCCTCTCCTTCCTCTTCCTTATGGCCGGCCAATCTGCATGGGAAGCACCGAAGGAGAGGGGCGCTTCTGATAGCGCCGTGCTACTGATGACGGTGGCGTTCTGATCCGTGCTACTGATTTGGGGTGCTAGGGTTTAGTTCCCCCACATGGGCCCAAAGAGCTAGGGCCAAAGGCTCGAGTTCTAAAACTCCTCCAAAATTCTGAATTTTCTTTTCTAATTACTTTTAATTTTAGAACTAGTCACTTATATGTTTTATATTTGAGCAGGATATTACATTGTACCCCCTTAAACAGAATTAGGCCGAATTCTACTTGTCATTCTATTCGCAAGAACACTACAACTGAAATTAATCACATTCAACACGTGCATAATGTGAACAACCTTGGATTTTGGTCACGCATGCGAGATTTTAACTCTAAATCGCTTCCTCTAGGACATATCGACCACCTCACCTTGAAGGATATCAACACCTTACACCTCAACACTCGTCTCGACCTTTCTGAGTTCTCTCAACACACAAGACTCAAAAATAAGGTCCCACTTGTTGGCCAACGGCTTTAATCGAAATCCCAAGCTTCGGACTTCTCAGGTACTCACTCAACACCAGAACATACCAGACGATGCATACATCACGTATGGCCCCAAGACGGTCAAAGTGATACGCTCACTTCCTAATCCCCGCAACAATCGAAAACAAGTCAATGTACCCTGGGCCAACTTTCCTTTTGTTACTAAAGCACATAACATGCACAAACCACATGGAATTCCTGTCCCACTTCTCAATCGGTTTCTTCATCTAACAAGGAGCAATTCCTTTAACCAGGAACATATAGCAAAATTCGCTTTAAACAACTCTTTTATAACCAGAACCCCACTGAGAATAACGGATTCTCATTGCAACCACGAAATGGCAATTTCACACAAAAGGGGTCAAATTCGGAAGCAAAGATTCATCATGAAATCCCTTCCGCTTTCTAATGAGACAATTTATAAATAAACACGACATAAACCAAAAGAGCAACCGCTCAAATGCCCAAACCAAATACTTCCTTTATTTTTTCTGAACTGATAAGGACTACACATTCCATCACATACCACACAAGCTCAAATCTCTTAAATTGGCATACTCAAAACAATGCTCAAGCCGAAATACATCATCCACACCTTTGTATAGAGGCTCTATTGAACCCCGCCGAAACACTCTAGACAACTCCTTCTACTGAGAAAATTAATTTTTTGACAGAGGGCACCCAATGCGCCTCACAATAGATCTCACGCAATCACTTCACCTCAAACTTCTAAGAATAAATAACTTAGAATTCTCAGTACACCACTAATGTACTACACCAAAAGTGTTCTATCAATGATCATCTCATTGTTCGAAATCTGCCCTTTATTCTATTTCCTCTACAAAATCATTGGGCGACTAAAGACCTAGCATAGAAAAATGCAAAGTCCAAATTTAACTTCTAAACTCTTACAACGAACTTCTGATATAAAAGATAGGGAAATCCTCATATTGATTCCCTAAAGTTCCCACAATTCCAACATACTCGCTCATTAACATCATCATGGAAATATTTTCCTAACGAAATTACCTTTACAAGGATTTTAACTCTCAGAGGGTTACTCAATCAGACCGAGTCATTCTTGACATTAACTCAATATTTCACACTACCCCATTAATTGCAACAACGATTAAATTACTTTATAATCCTAGTCTCATTAAATCACATCATCATGAATCACCTACACAACCTGGCAATACAACCCAATTACATCCCATCAGTTCACTTCTTAGGGATGCTAAACACCATACTTCGATACATAATAATTGCACCTAGCAATTACATATGATCAGTGCATATTCATAAAAGATAACTCTAAGATTAACAGCCATTATGACAATAATCTAACACCTTCTGGACTTAACCATCCCAAAGGGTTAGACTAACACGTTGAGACCCGCAAATCCATTTTACCCAAAACAACTTACCAAATTTATCACCCATAGTGATCAAACTAGTTCATCAATGTTCTATACTTTTAATAACCCTTCTGACTCTATTTAAGTATGGATATACTCTTAGTTACTACCCATCAGGTAATTACTCTATGATAACATCAAATTAATCAACTTCAATTCCAATGTTCTGGGTTAAGACCAATCATGCACACGCCACAGATCCGACTTGATAACTCATACCTTAACAACGAACTTCTATGTTTACCATCTCTCGCTTAAACATAACAAGACAACATAGAAGGATTTTAATTCTTTTTAGAACAAAGGGCACTAAATTTCAACACTTGAAATAATCCCAAAAGAAACACAAAAGTCAAAGTTTTCACATGTTAAAGAACTTGCAACAAGAAACTTTCAATATCCAGAATACCAGGCGAATAAATTATTCATATTTTCCAATAAGAAGGCGGACCTCCATGAAAAGATCAATCATCTTTGTTAACCGCGCTCACACAAGCAACAATAGATCAGCATTCAGGAGATCAAGTAATAAACTACGGACCAAGGAAGACCAATGAAAACTTCACCATTGTATTGTAGCTCTAACTCAAGAAAAATCATCAACAACAACTGTAACTAGAAGTGGCCTAATTCAAGCTCAAGAAGAGAACAACTTTTCTAAAGGAATTCACCCTCAACACCTATAGCTAGGGTAGTCGGGGTATCTACTCCTCTATTTCCATACCACGAATGGTGGTGTAACTTTGGTAAAGCCCGGGCCACAACCACCACCTCAACCTATCAACAAAGACAACTAGCAACACACATAACCAATATAATCAATTATAAGTATGCAAGATCATCTCATAACAATTATATAATCGGTTAATAAGCAATCATACTCAATTCATATCGTTGATCATCAAAAGCGATGTAGCAACGTAAATGCAATGATTAGCCCATCCCCATCCTCATGTGCACTAGTGTATCAAACTTTTAAGTTGATTAGCCATTAGAAAATTTTAATTAATCTAGTCACCACGGACCTCTGACCCCCTCTGATACCAACTGTAACACCCCAGCCCAACAAGAGCCTGGAACGTTACTAAACTAAACTATAATCAATTTAAACTAGAACAACCTTCTAAAAATCCGGTAGAACCTCCTTTGTATAGTTAACTATACCGGAGGTCCCAACAGACAAATATACCATAAGAGAAAAATCCAACATATGCTAATCAACTAAAACATAATCTTAAGCATTCAAGCTATGCTAACCATCATTATTATAATTAATCCAAGCATGAGGAGTAATCATAATTAATTCTCTAATCAAATTCCTTCAACTACAAAAACTATCATTCTAAACAATTCGATGGTGAGTAGCTCGTGCCATTGTGCAACCACTCTAGGTTTATTCCCTCCCATGTATGTCGTTCTTGTAAAGGGTACCTAAAAAAAACAACAACAACAGCAAGAGTGAGCCCAAAGACTCAGCAAGTACAATAAATGGCAACAATAACATAAGCAACTGTAATCACTCACAGCCATTCACAAATCTTTACAACACTCATTTCATAGCTCATGCTATGCAAGATGCTCAAAAACACTTTATCTTTCTCTTTCTCTTTTGCATTTTACCGGTAATGCAAAGTATGCATCCGTCGATGCATACCCATGCCTGTGCCTTCTAGCACAGGGACCAATTGCCTATACTCCGCAAGTATGGAGACCAAAGCCCATGCTCCACGAGCATGGGGACCTTTAGCCCGTCATAATCATGACGGGGACCTCAACAATTGCTTGGTCATCACATAACCAAGCCTTCAATATGCCATCATGATGCATATGAATGAAATCTTAAATCATCTTAATCATGCATTCGCAACAACCTCACATATGAATAAACCTATTCATACTACAAGCATTCATGATCATTGACTTCATAATTTTCAAACATCCATGAATAGCACATAATTTGTAACACTATAAAACCTGAATATTAACCTTCATAATATCTTAGCAACCATGAACAGCACATATACTCATAGTATTAGCAAACAATGCCATTCACTCATATTAAGTCAATCAACCAAGGTACTTGCCTCAACAGTGAGACGGAAGACAACGATCGAAACCTCTAGCCCGAGGGTCACCACCACACAGCAACCGTGAATTATACTAAAATCAACCAAACTTGCACAACATTGCATTGGAACAAAATGAGAGCAATCGTTCGTAAACGAAACCCGAACATTAACCGATATACTTCCAAAATCCAAATCTGTCCAAACAAACAACTATTAAATAAAAAATCCATAACTTTTGAGTAAAAACTCCAAAAGTCATGAATCCAATTTTCTTAGAATCTACATAATCTTAGCTACGACTTCTCAGGTGACTGAAAGGTCAAAATACCATATCTAATGCTTTGTTTTTAATCCTGAAGACCGTTTTTTCATCTTCGGTATCTCTGACTTGGGAAATCATAACTTTTGTTTCGCACAGCCAAACTCATTGTTCTAAGACTCCGTGGAAACTAAAGAAAACCAGATATCTCAATAAAATTATAAAAAATATTCCCACTATGCAACAATGATTTCAAACAGCCAAGCCTTTCACCTCTGTCCACAATAGAAGGACAGATTACAGTAATAACTTTAAAAAATCATAACTTTTGATCTATCCGTCCAACATTTATGAACTTTACCTTCCTGGAATCAGGATAAAGTTATCTAAATATCTCATGGAGATCATCAGATTAAATTCGGCCATCTCCAAACTCTAATGTACAGAACTACGACCGCTGCACAAATCCTGAGACTGAATTAGCACCCAGTCTTGCAAAATTCGTAACTAATTCATCCTTTATCCAATAATTATGATTTAATACTTTCTAGAAAGCTAAAGAAATTCTCCATCTATCTCCTCCATCTATCTCCAGGAGACCCTAAACACTTAATCTGCCTGGAACTAACCGAATCTCGTGAATCAATGAAGCTAGATACTATCGATCTCTGACGGCGAGGATACTACAATGATTAATCGGTAGCAAAACACATCTATAGAACCGAACTAGCTGTTGAGAATCACGATCTTACCCACGAAATCCCCCGCTGGACCACGTTGTAGTCCTCGCAAAGATCACCCCCACCTTCTTCTTCTTCCTCTCCCTCCTCTCTTCTTCCCTCTCCTTCCTCTTCCTTATGGCCGACCAATCTGCAGGGAAGCACCAGAGGAGAGGGGCGCTTCTGATAGCGCCGTGTTACTGATGTGGCGCTATAGTACCGTGGTACAGTAATTGGGGTGCTAGGGTTTAGTTCCCCCCACATGGGCCCAAAGAGCTATGGGCCAAAGGCCCGAGTTCTAAAACTCCTCCAAAATTCTGAATTTTTCTTTTCTAATTACTTTTAATTTTAGAATTAGTCACCTATATGTTTTATATTTGAGCGGGATATTACAATATTATTTGTTTATCATGAATAAATATAAACTTTCCCAAAATTTTAGAACTTAATTCAACCTTGTAAAAATTCAAACCAAGTTCTAAAAGCCCTTGATGTTAATGAATTAAAATAAGAAGAATAAATCTTGAACAGTAAGGTTAGAAATTTTATATGGGTATTAGATCATCCCAGGAACACCTCTGAAATGTTTTATAATTTTAGGAATTTATTTGCTATTTTATTTAGCCCGGTCAAACTTGAGGGGTTTGAAGTTAAAATAGAAACTAGTCAGGTTGACTTGGGCCAATTGGACCCTCCGACTAGACCTGGCTCCGATTGGACCGTCCGAACAGGCTTGGCCCCGACCAGACTCAAACAACCGCACCGCACCGCTTGGCTTGACTCGACCCAGTCAACTAATCGAACCGACCGCGCCACACAATGACCCGCACCACTTTGAGTTACTGTCATCCCAGCCCCACTCGTTAGATCCTCCTTCCTCCTCTCACTGGCTCACACGTAGAGCTTCAACGCCATGCGGCCGAGCGAGCCGTTGGAGTGCAGGTGATGTCGTCAATCCGCCGTCCACATCGACCAGTCCTGGAACTTCGCCATCTCACGCTGCCTCCACTCTATCTCATTCCCGAGCATAACACCCCCTCGACACCCTCCTTCTCCCTCACTTTTCCTCATTTTGGCTGAGGAAAGGGACGCTTGTTCTAGCTCCTCACACGGGTAAGCTTCAAGCCTTGGTGTCCCCTCTGTTCCACGTTCATTGCCTTGCTCATTTGTACTAATGACAGCTCTTGTTGTGGCCCATAGCTCTCGGATCACCGGAGTGTCTTCAACATTGCCGGGACGTGCACCGAAAGCCACCCCCACGCCTTTGGTGTCCCTGGTAAGTATTATCCTCTCTTTTGCACGTCACATTGTGCCTCTAGGTGTAAGAATGTATTCCCCTCAACTCATTCCATCAATGCGTCGCAGGAACCCGAGGATTTTGAAGTTTTCCTTTTTCTAGCCGTGAGAACCCTTTTCTTCTCCGGCGATGTTTCGGTAAGGCATTACCTAATTCAGCTCATTTACACCATCTCTGTAGCACCCTTAAGCTATCCTGCACCTTCATTGATTCCCTTTTTTGCTTAGGATCTCCTCTCCGTGTGAAACCGTGCCATCGCCGGCTAGCCTCCACTACTAGGGAAAACCTCATCACAGACGGTTCGGAACCGTCATCACAGACGGTTTCTGAACCGTCTGAATTTGTTCGTCTGTGATGATATGAGGTCATCACAGACAGTTTTTGAACCGTCTATGAAAACTCATCATAGACGGTTCTGAACAAGAACCGTCTGTGATAATTGATTATCACAGACGGTTCTTGTTAAGAACCGTCTGTGATAATCAATTATCACAGACGGTTTTGAACAAGAACCGTCTATGATGAGTTTTCACAGACGGTTCTTATTGAGAACCGTCTGTGATGAGTTTTCACAGACGGTTCTTGTCTGTCTGTGATAGCCTTTTCTGTTGCAAAAAAAAAACCAAAAATGGCTACTAAAACTTCGAAGGCTGTTTTGAGGCCCTAAACGACCTTTTTTTTGGGGTTTTCACTTTGTCTGGAGTCTCCTAAGCTTTGCAAATGAATTTGATATGGTCTTTATGGATTTTCGGATTGAACTTTTCGTTAGCTTTCTAACGAGCCAAAGAACGTCATAATCCGAGTTCGTATGCAAAAGTTATAGTGGTTTTACCGAACAGTGCGCGATCTACCATCTATATTTTTGCCCAAACCAAATAACTCAACATGAACTACACATAAATAGTAGCATCACCCACATCTCAGTAGCATCAACTCAATCCATTTACAGAGCACTAACACTAGCTCTCAGTAATCCACATCACAGAGCAAAGGGGGGAGTAGAGAGAGTGAGGTCGTGGGAGGCCGGGGTGACGAAGTGGAGGAGGCCGAGGGCGATGAGGTCGTGGGAGGCCAGTGACAACGAGGCCGGGGAGAGGTGGAGGAGGCCGGGGGCGACGGTTCGGAGGAGGCCGGTGACGATGAGGCCGGGGCGAGTTGGAGGAGGCCGCGGGCAACTAGCTCGGGGGAGGCCGGGGCGCAAGGTGTGAGGAGGAGAGACGGCGCAGAGGAGGAGATGGAGGTATGAAACGGCGCAGGTGCAAGGTTATATAAAGCGAGTTTCGGCAGCCCACCAATTATGTCCAAATTTTTGTTTCCTGTCCAACAATCAGAGACGGTTCTTGTTAAGAATCGTCTGTGATACGTAGCTATCACAGACGGTTTGTAACTAGAACCATCTGTGTTAATTCATAGACGGTTGTTCTCAAGAACCATCTGTGATAACGGTGATTATCATAGACGGTTTTTTAATAGAACCGTCTGTGATCATTCACAGACGGTTCTAGTTACAAACCGTCTGTGATAATCACCGTTATCACAGACGGTTTGTAACTAGAACCGTATGTGAATGATCACAGACTGTTCTATTAAAAAATCATCTGTGATAGGTGCGTATCACAGACGGTTCATAATAAAAACTGTCTGTGATAGGCTATGCCCGGTCCCGATAGACCCAACACAGACGGTTCCTTTTGAACCATCTGTGATGAGGCGTCTACTATTGCATGTTTTGTAGTAGTGCTCTGATGAGCCCTAACCCTCTCCTATGCTCAGGTAGCATCCTTGAGCCTTGTAGATGCACATGTGCGCGCTTGTATGCACACCATAGAGCTCATTTGGCACATGCACGTACACCGTAGGATAGCTACCGCTCGCCACTAGCTAGCCGCCGCCGCTACCTTGAGGTGCGTGTAGCTTCAAGGTTTCCTTTTCTGGCCTTGGCCGGCTCCGCTGTGGTTGGAATCGTCGGCGAGGCTTTGGTCAAGTTTGAGCTCATGGGAGCTCTATTGTCGGAGCATCCGACAAGCACTGTAGCGATGCGGTTAGGGTAAATCTCGTTCATTAAGTACTAATCATTGCTTAGGTTATTAATTGGTTGTCTTAAAATACTAGTGTGTCTATTGCATGTGGGACCCGTAAGAAAAAAACGAGGTTAAAGTACCGGTTTGCATTAGAGAGTGACATGTGGGCCCAACACCTTAAGTGCTCAGTGGTGAACTCATGGACCGGACTCATGGATAGACAGTCCATGCACTGTTGCGTGGATCGATGTCTATGACCTACGGGCCCCAGCTATCAGAATGTATAAATTCGGGAATTAAATTGAAAAATGACACTGTGCAGTGGACCCCACTTGTAAGTGTCTATGGCTAGGTAGGCTTCGGTAGAAAAAGTATAAAATGCTTTAGAAAATTCAGAAATCAATTATTTATACACTAACATTTCATTTAACTTCAAAAATGCATAACTAATTCAAATCAACTCCAAATCCAATGAAACCAATTTTGATAATTTTAATTTTAATTTTAATTTAATTTAAAATAGGTTTCAAACATGTCACCATCATAGAAAATATTAATTTTCGAGATTCACCCAAAAATTGAATTATTTTTGCACTAGAAATTGCCTTTAACTTTGAAAATGCATAACTAATTCGTATGAACTCCAAATGAGATGTACCAAGTTATTTTGATCATAAATTTTTATTCTCTATTTATCTATGTAATCATTTTCTCCACCACTATTCTATAAAATTGTGCGAAAATTAGAATTCGGATGAATAGTAACTGAATTGTATTTTTCAGCCGTTTTCCAAAACCTGATTTTCAAACTACTATAACTTTCACATATTAACTCCAAATGGAATAATTATTTCAGATAAATTCATATAAAATCATGATCTAGCTACTGAAGAAAATTCATGCATTTTCTAACACTTCGAATTTTTCGGTTTTCTCAGTGTTGATTCAATGTCGTTTTTGTATAGAATATGAAGTACTTGACGTAGACTCTTACGCCACCGAGAGTGAGCAACTTGAGTTCCAGTAAGGCAAGTAGAATTTGAACTTTCTTTTGCATCATGTTGATCCCAACTTTTGATAAGTTGGTGTTTTGAAATGCAATGATATTGCTTGCATGCTATTTTGATATGTCAATATTTTGTGTTGAGTAGCTAGTTATGTTCTAGTCATGATGCTATCCTTGTTATTTCTCCAGTACATATATGCTTAAGGATGGATGGTTGTGATGATATCCTATTTTGTTTATTGAGTGCTTAGCCGTGCAAGTCTAGAGAGTGCGTTTGTACGGTTGGCGGGCTTATCCCGTCGATCATGGGAAACACCTCCACTATTCTTTTATGATTTTGGTCCAGATCTTTGAATCTGGTTATTATGTTTATATTGGTTAAAAACTAAAAAGGATTTCTGTCTGGGCAAGTGGTTGTAGTGTGGGTGTCTTCGTGCACGAGATTCGGGTTTGTGGTAGTCTTGTCCAGACCATCAAGGACCGAACTTTGGCGACGTCGTTAATTCAAGTAACACTCATACTATCACATGAGGTATTATAGGTGCTGTTTGGTTAAGTAAGAGGTAGGTTTTATTGGGTTAAGTCCTAGGTGGCGTGAGGACATTTGTGTTCGACCATTTGTTCGTAGGATCCGATGCAATTTTCTATAATGCACATGGGAGTGCTCTTTTTCTTTATTTACATTGCATCGGTATCTCCAACACAACTTGTGAGCTTGTTTAGCGAGCTCTATCAATAGCTTGTACTAAGCTGGGGTTCATCCCGCAAGGGGGGACTCATCTCAATAGGATCTACTTGTTAAACAATACCAAATCTCGAACTACCCAACCAACTCACCAAAGACTGTGTGTTTGGCTAACGGGCAGGGCGTGTCAATATGGGTAAAGTAGTACCCCCCTACAGGGTAAATCTATTTGAACAACCGTGTCCACGGTTACGGACGATCGCTTGAATTCAGGAGTCATTATTATTAGACTTTAAATTAAAATTTGCATGGTTACAAATTGGTATTCAGCATGAACGGGTTTTCATTCATGTTAGTTTATCAAAGTGGGCTACCACTTTGGTATTGTTTGCTCTATTTATATATCAATGATTATCTTTGTCACATATTTTACTTTTGCTTTAAATCTGTTTTCTAAATAGCAATTGTAAAACTAGTATGTGTAAGATGTAAATTGTTGCGTTTTTCACAAAACTAAGCCATTAATGCCATCCTATGAATATCCTCTAAGCATAAATAATTTTTACTTTGTGTAACACTTGTGAGTACATTTTGTACTTAACTCGGGTGCTGCAAATTCAGGTGAATATGATACTACGCCCGACGAGTTCGTTAGCGCCGATTTTGACGATGCTAATGAATAGTGTTGTTTCTAACTCCCAGTTGGTTGCCATGGGTTATGGGGCACACCATTGCTAGACCTTTTGTTTATTTTTCTTACTTCCGCTGCTACTTGATGTATTAATTTGAATATGGCTGGTCGGCCCTATTGTAATAGTTGTAGACTTCAACTATTATGTTGTATGCAACTATGTAATGTCAATGTATGCCTTGTATGACTTGTGATTGACGTTGTTAAGGGTATGAGTGTGTTGGTCGCTGATCATGAGAGCCAACACAGTCACATACCCACTGTTTTTTTATTCCCTTTTAACTTGTTTAAGTGTGTATTCGGTTGTTGGGGGGAACCGGCTACCATGTAGTACCCGGAAAGAGGTGGTGTGCATGGTTCCTAGGGCTCTAGGGTGACCAGGTCTTCTCACTTAGATGAACTTAAGATGGAATTCATTTAGTTCAGGCCCAGAGTTATTTTCATAAGACCGGGAAGGCCTCGGTCTTACGGAAATAACCCGAGGGTCCTCACAGCATTGGTATTAGAGCCATACTGACTGTAGGTTAGAAATAGCACTAGCGTTAGTGTTAGCAAGTCTTTTAATCAAAGTATTCTAAATTATCAAATTAATTTTAGAAAGTTAAGATATGTATCTATTTTATTCATTATCCATCTTCGAGTTATTTTCTGACCCTACTCTTATTTGAATTTATAACCTAAAGTTTCCTCTTACCTTGTCCTTGTTGTCTTTAGATGAGTCGTTAATACTTGCTCAAGGAAACTGTAACATCCCAAATGTATAATTAGGGTTTGTTCAAGTATAATTATATGTGTAGAAATTAAAACTTTTTCTCACATCTTGAAAACCCCTAAAATCTCATGTAATTCTTGTCCAAGAGTTGTGTAATCCAAAAACACAAAGCTCTTGTTGACCAAAAGTCAAACTCATTCTCCGTTTATCTTAGATCTTGTGCCAAACATTTGGAAAATATTTTCCTTGGTCCTAAAACTAATGTGGGACCCCTCCGAAAAATATCACAAGTTGTAAAACTTGTTTGATAAATTTTGGAGGTAAAACAAATCCTTGAACAACCTTCATGAATTTCCTGAGAAAAATGCATTGCATAATAACCTCTGGAAATTTTATGTGAGGTTAATCTCATTGTCAGCAAGCTCCAGTTAAAATTTCATGAATTTTGGAGTTCATTTGCTATCTCAAATAATTCTGCTAAGTTTCATTTGTTAAAAACTAAACTTAAAAGCCTACCTTTGTTCCTTGGGCTAGCCACTTTCCCAAAAGTGGTCCATTAACCTTTTCCCCTAGCTCGTCGGACCTCCTCTCCACCTTGATCAGGTCGTAGCCGTTGGATTAACATCCAACCGCCACGACCTCCTCCATGATCAACACCGCAAAGATCTCCCCACCTCATGAGGTCATTGCCGTTGGATCGGTGATCCATGGTCATGACCTCCCATGTGTTAAACCTCAAAGACCTCCTCATTTGTTAAACCATCGCAACGAGGTCATCCCATTTGTTGAGGTCGTGAGCCGTTGGATAAAATCCATGACCACGACCTCCTCCTCAACATACTCGATTAGGACCTCCCGCCTCATCGAGGTCTTGGCATTTGGATCAAAAATCCATGGCCTGACCTCCCATGACTCAAACCACCTTGACCTCCCTTTTGCACTCACTTGAGGTCGAGCCGTTGGATCAATCCAAAGGCCACGACCTCCTCTCGCAAACCATCGCGTGGATCTCCCACCTTGTTGAGGTCATCGCCCTTGGATAAAAATCCATGGCCCGACCTCCCTCCTTTGTTAGACTAAGCAAACCTCCCACCTAACCGAGGTCATAGCCGTTGGATCAGATCCAACAGCCCACGACCTCCCCTCAAAATCTAGCGCACCCAACCTCCCCATCGTGTGTTGTAGCCGTTGGATTTAAAATCCACGGTCACGACCTCCTCCTTGTCTTGTGCGCATTAGACCTCCCCGCGCACGTGAGGTCGTAGCCCTTAGATTTAAATCTAAAGGCCATGATCTCCCTGGTGCGTTGCATAAACTCAGGACCTCCCCCTCTTTTGATCAGAACCGTTGGATCAAAAATCCAAAGGTCCTGACCTCCCTTGCCTTTTGCGCAACGTCTCAGACCTCCCTCGCCCTCTCATCACCATTAGATCTTAATCGATGGCCATAACCTCTTGTGCGCCACGCGCGATGCTAAGACCTCCCCTTTGGTTGTGCGCCCTTGGATTTAAATCCAAAGGCCATGACCTCCCCTCTTGTTCTTAAGTTAGGTATGCGGTTAAGACCTCACGGGAGGTCCGCACCGTTGGATTGAAATCAACGCCTTGGACCTCTGTCCCTTTTTCCACGTCTTGATTCGATGATGGAAATCGGAGGGTCACGACCTCCCGGCCAGATCAATGGCTGTGATCTCCTCCTTCTCCCTTTAAAAGTTACTGTTTGATTTAGATCGAGGTCACGACCTCCCCTCATTTCTAATCGGACGGTGGTGGGCAACTCTGTTCTTCTCCTAGCTCTGGCCTTGCGTCACGCCATGGCGATGGAGGAGGCGTGATCTGTCTTGTCCCAGCGGCTCTTTACTGCAGCGATTAATCTTGGTCGAGCTTTTAGCCCCAAAGTCATTGTCTTGAGGCACACTGCTCTGTCACCTCCACGTCTGTCCAAGCCGTGGACCTCCCTTGGGCTAAGCTCACCATGAGCTTAACCCGTGGTCCAGACCTCTTTTGCCCTAGCTATAAAACCCCCCTTTGTTGCCCTTGGCTTCTTTTACACACCATTGAGCTTGGCCTTGCTCTGTATTTGGTGGCATCTCCTCCTTGACCAACCCCTTTTGGCCGCCATTGTTGAAGTCCTTGGAGCTCCTCGGTGGCAGTGCTTCAGTGGCTCCCTCTTCAACCTCTTGTTCACATTGTGCTCCCCAGACCTCCTGGAGCTAACCCTAACCCCAATTGGGTTAACATATTCAGAAGAGGCCTAACTTGGAGCTTGGAGCTTGGAGTTGACCGTGGAGCAACCCTTCTTCCCCAACTCCGGTCCTCCACGTCCCCAACCTCCTCCGCACCTCCGCGACCTCCAGGTAACCCTCCTGGTAGTCCCGTAGATGCTGGCACCTGCATGTATGTTGTTGCGGAGCTTGGCACACGCTTGAATGTACACTGCGGAGCTCATTATCGCTGTTTGTGTTTTGGCCGTGTGTTTTTGCGCCGCCAATCTTCGGCTCGTCGCCGTTCAGGGCCACCCCCGCAGCCGGGAATGGTCCTGGCGTGTGCGTAACACTATTGCGCACACGTTGGTGTCCTTGGATGGCGCCGGTGAGGTCCTCATCGCCGGCGTCGAGCCTTGGTAGCCTCTCGGGATTTTGTCGGACGACCATGGCACCGTGCCTTTGTCGTTAAGACAAAGACCTTAGTGCTGCGTGCGAGGTCTTGTGCCGTCCATCTTAGGTCTACGGCCAGGACCTCCTTGGGGCCATCTTAGCCATCTTGGACCTCCCCTCGGGGTCCTCTTTGCAAAAGACCACCCCTGGTCTTTTGTAAGGACAACCCCTAGGACCTCCCTCCTTGCGATCTTGACCGCTAGGACCTCCTTGTGGGAGATCTTAGCCGTTAAGGTCCTCCCTGTGTTGATCTCCACCGTGTAGGACCTCCCCGAGGTCCTCTCAATCTTTGTGGACCTCCTCGGGTAAATCTTAGCCGCCCAGACCTCCCCGTGGAAATCTGAGCCGCTTAGGACCTCCCTTTGTTAGATCTTGGCCGTTCAGGACCACCCCAAGTGGATCTGAACCGCCCAGGACCTCTTTGTTGTTGTCTTGACCGTTAAGGTCCTCCCTGGGACAATCTAGGCCATTAAGGTCCTCCCTTGGAAAATCTGGACCGTCTAGGACCTCCCTCGAGAGGTCTTGACGATGTAGATCTTCCTTGGGGAGATCTTGATAGTTTAGATCCTCCTTTGGAAGATCTCAGCCGTCCAGGACCTCCCTCGTTTGATCTGGACCGTCCCGGTCCTCCCTCTTGTGTTGTGGTTCGTTGGATGCGGTATCAACGGCCACGACCTCCCTCATTCTTAGTGGCGTGGCAGGGAGGACATGGACCGTTGGATCCAAGATCAACGGCCCGTGTTCTCTGGACCTGCGCAGGCGCGTGCGCGTTTCCTCTGGAGGTCTTGGGCCGTTGGATTTAAATCAACGGTTCACGTCCTCCCCTCTGTTTTGGAAGTTTAGAAATTCCAGTGAACTCTTAATTATAAACTGAAATAAGGTATAAACTTTAGAATTCCATATCTTATTCATTCTAAATCCAAATGAGGTCATTCAAATTGTGTTAGCTCTGTCTTGAACTTGACTTTAATCCAAAAATGATTGTAAGTTGAGTTCAGCTCCAGAGCACAGTTTTGCCATTAGATTTTAAACCTCACTTTAAATATACACTCAAATTAATGCTTAACTTGTAAAATACATAACTAAGGCTCTGTAGATTATCTTTGGGTGAGACCAACTTTGTTGGTTTCCTCTATTAGTGATCTCCCTGTGAAAATTGGTTTTGAGCATGTTGCTGTTAGGAAAATGAGGACTTGTGCATTATAATTTTGTTCAAGTTCTTATTTTTGAAAATTTGTAGAGAGTGCAATATAGCTCCAAATGAGATGAACTCAATTGTGTTATTCATCTCATGAGGTGCTGGTTTTACAGTAAAAATTTCAGCTTCACTTCTTTTCTAGAAAATGTTGCCTCATAATTAAATTAGTGAATAGTGCAGTTTGGTATTTTTAGGGCTGAGCAGAATTGTTTTGCTCATAACTTTTGCATTGAGAATCCAAATCAATTGGTTCTTGTTGCTAAATTCCCTAAAAATCACCCTCTTGCTTCTGTGGAAAATTCAGAGTGTTTGGAGTTCGTTTGCTGTGCTGTCTTTGTCGTTTTCGTCGTTCTTATCGATTGTTTTCGTCTTTCCGATTAGGTGCCGACGAGTGTATTGATCCCGTGAGCGATCCTCGGCAACAAATTGTCCAGCAACAGCAAGACAAGCAGTTTGATCATTTCCATCATTGCCCCATTACTTTAAAGTCTAATATTTTGTTTAACTTGTATGTATGCATGCTTTTGTGTCAAAGTATTTTATCGTTTAGAGGTAGCTATTCCTATTGCATAGTTGCCCCTAAATTGTTACCCCTGCCACAAACCATAAGTTACTAATATCGCTGGTGAATTAGAGCCCGGTGATTTAAGTATGCTCTTTTATTGCTTTTACGGTGTCATGCTTAGCAATGCTTAGATAACGGTAGTAATGGGCGATCATCGACTTAGTCGATGGTCTTGATCACTCAAAACTGATTATTACTCCCATATGTTCAGCACTTGTGCTTTGATTAATTTGTAAAATCAAAAACTGAAAATAAAAGATTTAGACTTGGGCATATTGGATGGATGGTGCGGTTTTTGGATGTGGTGGTATGCCTGGGTCCCTAAGGACCGAGTACTTGGGTCACTAAGCCAAGCGATTTCGCGTACTAACCACACGAGGGGCATATGGAACCCCTCTTGACTAAGTACTCTAGGAGGTGTTAATTATGAGCGAGCTCGGTTGGTGTGTTTTCAAAAACAAATGTATATGTATAGTGTGGGAGGGGAGCATTAGCTTCCGGGAAGGTTGTGTGATGTCTCCTTCTCCCCGTGGGTTGTGGAGCTCGTAATTAGCATTCATCCTTTGGAAAGGTCCGTAGGACTTAGCGTGCGGCACACCTTGGAAGTGTGCGTAAAGGAAAAGCGGTATGGCGTGGGTACAGTGGTACACCTGCGAGGATAAAACTATTGAATAGCCTCGTCCTAGGTTATGGACATGCTTGGTAAGGTCGTTCAAGACTAGACTACAACCTTTAATTAAAACTTGACATGGTTGGTATGAACGGGGAGTTCATACTATTGTTGTGGTGACTTGGGTTAGTCACTTCTAGGTTGTTCTTGTTGTTGTTACTATGTTACTACCACGTTGAATTTCAACAATTAAAATGCTTTGTCAAATTGCCTTCAATCTATTATATTATTGCAAATGAAACTTGCTTTATGCTAAAATGAGTCCAAAGCCTCATCCACTTAAATAAAGCTTGCATGTAGCTATTTATAGTTCTGTTATCTTACACGTAAGTCTTGCGGAGTACTTTATGTACTCATCGCCGTGGTTGTGGCATTTTGTGGCTTTTGTTGCAGAGGAAGGAGGTGAGCCCCAAGGGCTTCACTCTTCTTGAGTTGTGCTTCGGGTTTGACGACTAGCTTGGCGGTCGGTTAGTTGCCTTGTGGGTAAAGGCACACTAATTGGCTTTTGTTTTAGCCATCTTTATGGCACTTTTGCTTCATTGTTATCTTTTTGTAATTATTGCTATTTGGCCTAAGGGCCTCTCTTTTGTAATATCTATTTCATATTAATGTTAACTTCGGTTTGTTGCTTATGTACTATGTGTTGTATGGAATTGATACATTCTCTTGTTGTGAGGTATGTATCTTGCATGCAGGAAGTATACATCTCTCGAGACCGGTTTATTTGGTTGATAATACTAGGGTCAATTGGATGACTAAGTATTATGAGCTTAATAAACGTCGGGGTCTCACAAAAGTTGGTATCAGAGCTATACTGACCGTAGTAAGGCAAGCTTGGTCGTCTTTAGGGTATTTTGAAAACCTAATTTCAAAGTATCAAATGAGTTTTGAAAGCTTAAGAAAATTCTCAGATTTTACTCCTCATCTATCTTAGCTTTCTCTTCTCATCTCCCTCTAATTTAAGTTTTAAAAGTTGTTTTCCTCTCTTCCCTTCTACAAAATAGTTGTTATCGATTAATGGGGTTTTGGGGAATCAATGAGTTTGGCAAATTGAAGTGTTAGCTGCCCATCTACAAGGTTTTGAAGCTTGGAATGGACAATTTATTTGGAAGCTTGGATGCAAAATCTGGACAGCAAGCGTCAATTTCCGGACAGCAAGCTCAAAGGTTCTAAATAGGGTAGAAAATGAGAGGTTAAATCAACTAAAATTTGTGGAAATAAAAGGGTAAGATGTGATACTAGCTAGCTAAGTATCTAGCACTTATTTCGCTGCACTAACCTTGCCCTCTAATAGTTTTAGATCTCATCTTACAATCTGATTTTTAATCTTCTCAACCAATTACTCGTTCATTCAATACAAGTTAGTTGTGTTGGGAAGTTGGCCTTTAATCTTATGTCTTCCTTGCTGTTTTGGAGTCATTTTGGGAGCTTTTAAAGTGCATTTCCTTGCTGTTTTTGTTTCTCCTTTATTATGCTCCCTATAACTTCTTTTATTCTGCTTGTTTCATTAGTTTACATTTACTATCATCTAATCCGTTATTAACTCGGTAGGGATTTGTACTATCTATTTTGTTGGCCTTCGGTTAGGGTGATGTTCCGTTCCCCTAGTCGTTGGCATCCCTTTTCGCTTTCTTCAACTTCTAGTCCTTGGGTTTCGTGTTAACCCATCTCTTCGTAAATAGCGAGGATGTGCAGGCGGACCCGGCCGGACTAGGTCGACAAGCTGGTTGGGATGAAAATCCTCCTTTTGCCTTAGGCGTGGCGAAGAAGGGCATTCGCCGATGATTGCGAACTAGGAAAAGTCAAGGTTTGTCGGCGTTGTGGTGAGGAAGGACACTCTGACAACGATGTACCACACCTGTCCAAAGCGTGGCGAAGACCACTTACGGAGATTGTCCATTTGCCAAAGTTACTTGTTTCCTTTGCGAAGCGATCACTATCCCAAGGAGTGTAGCTTGAACCTGGTGATTGCCAAGTCATTGGAGCTGCAGCGACTGTTTCTTCGGTCATCTGCAAGCATCGCAATCGCCAATGCCTCCAAATCAGAGAAGTTCTTGGGTGATTTGTCTGAGGAGTTGCGGGACAAATTACCAGTCCATGCCTTCCCCGACTTTCAGCTTGTGGCTGAAAATCCTGTTGTTGCTATGGGCAGAAAGGGAAAGTCAGAGGATCGTCGCAAGTGTCAAGAGAAGACTCAGGGTGACTTCAGCAAGGTCGCCGGTGTCACTTGTTTCTTCTGCAATCTCAAGGGCTATTATGCGAATAATTGTCCTAAAAGCTTCTGACAACCCCTCGTCGTTCGCGAGCCGTGCCTCCATCACGTGCACTGCGAGTCAACAAGTGGTCCCCGCAAATCGATCTTGGGATCACTTGTTTCTTTTGTAGCAAGAAGGGGCACTACGCCAACAATTGCCCTTTGAAGCAGCAAAAGATCGTTTGTAATCCAGTCGACTCCATCTTAACTGAGAAAGCTCTGGAGGCACGGCGTCGTGTTAGGTGCGCTTCTCGCTAACTCTTGCCTGCTCTTTGTTTTATTCAGTTCAAGAGCGCCTCATTCCTTTGTACCTCCACCTTTTGCCACTGTTAGCGATCTTTATTTCGCTCTTTTATCCGGTGCTCGGCACCACCCGATTTCAAAAAGGTCTACTAGTCTACCCTGAACCCCTAAGAAAAATGATGCCGTTTGGATTGTCATCAATCGTTTGACTAAGGTGGCACATTTCTGTCCCTTTACATTTTAAAGGCATCACCTCCCTGTTGTTGCCTCGAACCTTCGTGGCCTAAACGGCCATAATCCTTTGTAAGAGACTAGCTGCGGAGGGATGACTCCGTATAGCTAGTTAACCGACCAAGGTCTCGTTTGTTAGTGGAGTAACCAGACAAATTGCTCCACCAACTAAGAACGACCTTAGTCCCTCTAAGATAGCTAGCTGCGGAGGATGACTCAAGTAAAGCTAGTTAGCGGTGAGATCCGTTATTCTTGGAATTAACCAAATAAATCGCTCGAATTAACCGAGACAAGTTGTTAGGAATTAACCAGATAAATCATTCCACCAACTAACAACGGCCATGCACCACCAACCATCGAATCAAGAACAAGCTCTCAGTCTGTCAAAAATAACCTTCTTGTAGGTTTTCCAAAGGATCTCTACATATTCCGCATCGTAAATTTGCACGGTGTACTGAAGACAATCGTCTTGATCGTGCTTCTCTGCTCACGTCTCAATGTTGGCATAGCCTATAAGAGGCTACTGAGCTTCGAGTTTCTTCGGATCAGCTTACCCTCATCAAACCGATGGTCGGACCGAAAGGGCCATCAACATTTAAATCGTTATGGGCGAGTTAGCTCCTCGTCGTGGATCCTTACGCGTGCTCGAAAGAAAGGGGCTATCGCCTATAAGATTGAAATTACTGCTGCCCTTGCGGGAATACATGATGTGTTCCATGCGTCCACGTTCAAAGGAGTGCCTCCGTGTTCCAGCGAGGAAGCTCCGTTGGAAATTCTTGTTGTGCAAGAAGTTGGGTCGAGAATCGTGACTGACGAGAAACAATGCAATAAAACAAATCAAATAAAATCCGGCTCGACAAGGAGCGAGTGGGAGCAATATGTAACTAAATAAAGTGTTGGTTGGGTGAACATAGTTAGAAATTAGGTCCCAAATACAACAAAAATATTATAAATGGATAAGAGTCTTAAAGGAAGGTTCGTATCTTTGAAGAAGCTAAACAAAGATCAAGGAATCGTGTCCTCAAGATCCTAAAAGTTCAATGGCCAAATCATTACGTGGATGAACTTGCTTGGAAGCGGAAAGACTACCCATCTTCCTTCCCTTTGAGCCAAAATCTCGGGGACGAGATTTTTGTAAGGGGGAGATTTTGTAACATCCCAAATGTATAATTAGGGTTTGTTCAAGTATAATTATATGTGTAGAAATTAAAACTTTTCTCACATCTTGAAAACCCTAAAATCTCATGTAATTCTTGTCCAAGAGTTGTGTAATCCAAAACACAAAGCTCTTGTTGACCAAAAGTCAAACTCATTCTCCGTTTATCTTAGATCTTGTGCCAAACATTTGGAAAATATTTTCCTTGGTCCTAAAACTAATGTGGGACCCTCCGAAAAATATCACAAGTTGTAAAACTTGTTTGATAAATTTTGGAGGTAAAACAAATCCTTGAACAACCTTCATGAATTTCCTGAGAAAAATGCATTGCATAATAACCTCTGGAAATTTTATGTGAGATTAATCTCATTGTCAGCAAGCTCAGTTAAAATTTCATGAATTTTGGAGTTCATTTGCTATCTCAAATAATTCTGCTAAGTTTCAGCTGTTAAAAACTAAACTTAAAAGCCTACTTTGTTCCTTGGGCTAGCCACTTTCCCAAAGTGGTCCGGCCCAACCTTTTCCCCCGGCTCGTCAGACCTCCTCTCCACCTTGATCAGGTCGTGGCCGTTGGATTAACATCCAACCGCCACGACCTCCTCATGATCAACACATAAAGATCTCCCCACCTCATGAGGTCATTGTCGTTGGATCGGTGATCCATGGTCATGACCTCCTGTGTGTTAAACCTCAAAGACCTCCTCGAGTTTGTTAAACCATCGCAATGAGGTCATCCCTTGTTGAGGTCGAGCCGTTGGATCAAATCCAACAGCCCACGACCTCCTCCTCAACATACTCGGTCGGGACCTCCCCACCTCATCGGGTCTTGGCATTGGATCAAAATCCATGGCCTGACCTCCCATGACTCAAACCACCTTGACCTCCCCTTTTGCACTCACTTGAGGTCGTGGCCGTTGGATCAATCCAAAGGCCACGACCTCCTCTCCAAACCATCATTGCGTGGATCTCCCACCTTGTTGAGGTCATCGCCCTTGGATAAAAAATCCATGGCCACGACCTCCCCTCCTTTGTTAGACTAAGCAAACCTCCCACCTAATCGAGGTCATAGCGGTTGGATGGGATCCAACGACCCGACGACCCCTCAAAATCTAGCGCACCCAACCTCCCCATCGTGTGTTGTAGCCGTTGGATTTAAAATACAGTCACGACCTCCTCCTTGTCTTGTCGCATTAGACCTCCCCGCAAGACGTGAGGTCGTAGCCCTTAGATTTAAATCTAAAGGCCATGATCTCCACAGTGCGTTCGTAAACTCGGGACCTCCCCTCTTTTGATCGAACCGTTGGATCAAAAATCCAAAGGTCTGACCTCCCTTGCCTTTTTGCATAGCGTCTCGAGACCTCCTCGCCCTCTCATCACCATTAGATCTTAATCGATGGCCATAACCTCTTGTGCGCTTCAGCGCGGTGCTAAGACCTCCCTTTGGTTGTGCGCCCTTGGATTTAAATCCAAAGGCCATGACCTCCCCTCTTGTTCTTAAGTTAGGTATGCGGTTAAGACCTCACAGAGGTCCGCACCGTTGGATTGAAATCAATGCCTTAGACCTCTGTCCCTTTTTCCACGTCGATTCGCATGATGGAAATCGGAGGGTCACGACCTCCCAACCCCAGATCAATGGCTGTGATCTCCTCCTTCTCCTTTAAAACTTACTGTTTGATTTAGATCGAGGGTCACGACCTCCCCTCATTTCTAATCGGACGGTGGTGGGCAACTCTGTTCTTCTCCTAGCTCTGGCCAGCGTCGCCATGGCGATGGAGGAGGCGTGATCTGTCTTGTCCCAGCGGCTCTTTACTGCGGCATTAATGCGGTCGAGCTTTTAGCCCCAAAGTCATTTGTCTGTGAGGCTTGCTCTGTCACCTCCACGTCTGTCCAAGCCGTGGACCTCCCTTGGGCTAAGCTCACCATGAGCTTAACCCGTGGTCGAGACCTCTTTTGCCCTAGCTATAAAACCCCCCTTTGTTGCCCTTGGCTTCTTTTACACACCATTGAGCTTGGCTTTGCTGTATTGGGTGAGCATCTCCTCCTTGACCTACCCCTTTTTGGCGCCATTGTTGAAGTCCTTGGAGCTCCTCGGTGGCGGTGCTTGATGGCTCCCTCTTCAACCTCTTGTTCACATTGTGCTCCCTGGACCTCCTTGAGCTAACCCTAACCCCAATTGGGTTAACATTTTGAAGAGGCCTAACTTGGAGCTTGGAGCTTGGAGTTGGTGTGGAGCAACCCTTCTTCCCCAACTCCGGTCCTCCCGTCCCCAACCTCCTCCGCACCTCCGCGACCTCCGGGTAACCCTCACGGTAGTCCGTGAATCTTGGCACTGCATGTATGTTGTTGCGGAGCTTAGCTGCACGCTTGAATGTCTGCTGCGGAGCTCATTATCGCTGTTTGTGTTTTGGCCGTGTGTTTTTGCGCCAATCTTGACTCGTCGCCGTTCAGGCCACCCCGCAGCGGGAATGGTCTGGCGTGCGCTAACACTATTGCGCTGCGTTGGTGTCCTGGATGGCGCGGTGAGGTCCTCATCGCCCGGCGTCGAGCCTTGGTAGCCTCTCGGGATTTTGTCGGACGACCATGGCACCGTGCCTTTGTCGTTAAGACAAAGACCTCCCATTTTGGCTAATCACCTCCAACCATTGTAGCTTTTAATGTGTCCTTAGTCTTTGCGTCACGAGGTCTTGTGCCGTCCATCTTAGGTCTATGGCGGGGACCTCCTTGGGGCCATCTTAGCCATCTTGGACCTCCCTCGGGGTCCTCTTTGCAAAAGACCACCCTGGTCTTTTGTAAGGACAACCCTAGGACCTCCCTCCTTGCGATCTTGACCGCTAGGACCTCCTTGTGGGAGATCTTAGCCGTTAAGGTCCTCCTGTGTTGATCTCCACCGTGTAGGACCTCCCGAGGTCCTCTCAATCTTTGTGGACCTCCTCGGGTAAATCTTAGCCGCCCGGACCTCCCGTGGAAATCTGAGCAGCTTAGGACCTCCCTTTGTTAGATCTTGGCCGTTCGGGACCACCCCAAGTGGATCTGAACCGCCCGAGACCTCTTTGTTGTTGTCTTGACCGTTAAGGTCCTCCACAGGACAATCTAGGCCATTAAGGTCCTCCTTGGAAAATCTGGACCGTCCGGACCTCCTCGAGAGGTCTTGGCGATGTAGATCTTCCTTGGGGAGATCTTGATAGTTTAGATCCTCCTTTGGAAGATCTCGGCCGTCCGGGACCTCCTCGTTTGATCTGGACCGTCCGGTCCTCCCTCTTGTGTTGTGGTTCGTTGGATGCGGTATCAGCGGCCACGACCTCCCCTACTTGCCTTGCGTGGCGGGGAGGACATGGACCGTTGGATCCAAGATCAACGGCCCGTGTTCTCTAGACCTGCACAGGCGCGTGCGCGTTTCCTCTGGAGGTCTTGGGCCGTTGGATTTAAATCAACGGTTCACGTCCTCCCCTCTGTTTTGGAAGTTTAGAAATTCCAGTGAACTCTTAATTATAAACTGAAATAAGGTATAAACTTTAGAATTCCATATCTTATTCATTCTAAATCCAAATGAGGTCATTCAAATTGTGTTAGCTCTGTCTTGAACTTGACTTTAATCCAAAAATGATTGTAAGTTGAGTTCAGCTCCAGAGCACAGTTTTGCCATTAGATTTTAAACCTCACTTTAAATATACACTCAAATTAATGCTTAACTTGTAAAATACATAACTAAGGCTCTGTAGATTATCTTTGGGTGAGACCAACTTTGTTGGTTTCCTCTATTAGTGATCTCCCTGTGAAAATTGGTTTTGAGCATGTTGCTGTTAGGAAAATGAGGACTTATGCATTATAATTTTGTTCAAGTTCTTATTTTTGAAAATTTGTAGAGAGTGCAATATAGCTCCAAATGAGATGAACTCAATTGTGTTATTCATCTCATGAGGTGCTAGTTTTACAGTAAAAATTTCAGCTTCACTTCTTTTCTAGAAAATGTTGCCTCATAATTAAATTAGTGAATAGTGCAGTTTGGTATTTTTAGGGCTGAGCAGAATTGTTTTGCTCATAACTTTTGCATTGAGAATCCAAATCAATTGGTTCTTGTTTCTAAATTCCCTAAAAATCACCCTCTTGCTGCTGTGGAAAATTCAGAGTGTTTGGAGTTCGTTTGCTGTGCTGTCTTTGTCGTTTTCGTCGTTCTTATCGATTGTTTTCGTCTTTCCGATTAGGTGCCGACGAGTGTATTGATCCCGTGAGCGATCCTCGGCAACAAATTGTCCAGAAACAGGAAGGCAAGCAGTTTGATCATTTCCATCATTGCCCCATTACTTTAAAGTCTAATATTTTGTTTAACTTGTATGTATGCATGCTTTTGTGTCAAAGTATTTTATCGTTTAGAGGTAGCTATTCCTATTGCATAGTTGCCCTAAATTGTTACCCTGCCACAAACCATAAGTTACTAATATAAGCTGGTGAATTAGAGCCGGTGATTTAAGTATGCTCTTTTATTGCTTTTACGGTGTCATGTAGCAATGCTTAGATAACGGTAGTAATGGGCGATCATCGACTTAGTCGATGGTCTTGATCACTCAAAACTGATTATTACTCCCATATGTTCAGCACTTGTGCTTTGATTAATTGTAAAATCAAAAACTGAAAATAAAAGATTTAGACTTGGGCATATTGGATGGATGGTGCGGTTTTTGGATGTGGTGGTATGCTGGGTCCCTAAGGACCGAGTACTTGGGTCACTAAGCCAGCGATTTAGCGTACTAACCACACGAGGGCATATGGAACCCTCTTGACTAAGTACTCTAGGAGGTGTTAATTATGAGCGAACTTCGGTTGGTGTGTTTTCAAAACAAATGTATATGTATAGTGTGGGAGGGAGCATTAGCTTAGGGAAGGTTGTGTGATGTCTCCTTCTCCCGTGGGTTGTGCAGCTCGTAATTAGCATTCATCCTTTGGAAAGGTCTCGTAGGACTTAGCCGTGCAGCACACCTTGGAAGTGTGCGTAAAGGAAAGGCGATCGGCGTGTGGGTGCAGTGGTACACCTGCAGGATAAAACTATTGAATAGCCTCGTCCTAGGTTATGGACATGCTTGGTAAGGTCGTTCAAGACTAGACTACAACCTTTAATTAAAACTTGACATGGTTGGTATGAACGGGGAGTTCATACTATTGTTGTGGTGACTTGGGTTAGTCACTTCTAGGTTGTTCTTGTTGTTGTTACTATGTTACTACCTCGTTGAATTTCAACAATTAAAATGCTTTGTCAAATTGCCTTCAATCTATTATATTATTGCAAATGAAACTTGCTTTATGCTAAAATGAGTCCAAAGCCTCATCCACTTAAATAAAGCTTGCATGTAGCTATTTATAGTTCTGTTATCTTACGTAAGTCTTATGGAGTACTTTATGTACTCATCGCGCGTGGTTGTGGCATTTTGTGGCTTTTGTTGCAGAGGAAGGAGGTGAGCCCCAAGGGCTTCACTCTTCTGAAGTTGTGCTTGGGTTTGACGACTAGCTTGGCGGTCCGGTTAGTTGCCTTGTGGGTAAAGGCACACTAATTGGCTTTTGTTTTAGCCATCTTTATGGCACTTTTGCTTCCGCTGTTATCTTTTTGTAATTATTGCTATTTGGCCTAAGGGCCTCTCTTTTGTAATATCTATTTCATATTAATGTTAACTTCTGGTTTGTTGCTTATGTACTATGTGTTGTATGGAATTGATACATTCTCTTGTTGTGAGGTATGTATCTTGCATTCAGGAAGTATACATCTCTCGAGACCGGGTTTATTTGGTTGATAATACTAGGGTCAATTGGATGACTAAGTATTATGAGCTTAATAAACGTCGGGGTCTCACAGAAACCCAAGTGGAGAATGTTGATGGATATCTAGCGCTTCTCCGAGACATAATGTGGAGGGCCAACTTCACATATTAACCCCAGTACTCCATCTACCGCTGCGATAAAGGACCAGGCATGGAGGAATACATGGCAGTGATCAACATCACTCCAAGACAAAGTTACGGGACGCATCCCATATTGTTTCTAGGCATGTGGTGCTTCTGAGGCCATGGTTGTGCAAGAAGTGGCTTGTGTGGCTATGAGCCATCTTCGTCATGACTTGACGGAGTTGTCTCAGCCACCGTACGACCACTTTCCCATGCAAGAACATGACGCGGAGGTGAACACCTTCGCCAGGATCCAGTATGGGGAGATCCCCAAGTGAGGCAGTTAGCAAGGTTGGTTCATATCATGGACCAAGTTCATCGCTGCACGATGCATGAGTTGTACGAGACCCGAAACATCTTGTGGTGGCCCAGGAGCACCTACAACTCAAGTGTAATATGGGGCTTATTCACTGTAACGTACTTTACGGCGCAAATGAGGTCTCCCATACGCTGGTGCACCTCCAAAGTACCTTCTTCCCGAAGTGGGAGGACGTTTACCCAACTATGAGCTGAGACAATAAGCCTATATGTCGGTGGGCTTTACTCGCACCCATAGGCCGGAACCTGCTGGAGGCCACAGGGTTGAACAAGGATCTCCATTGCGTCTCGTCAACCCGTTGGACCCCGAAGACTCGGGATCAGCTGGATATCATGTGAGACCCCGGGGTATTTAGCTTGTAATGCTTAGTCTTCCAATTGACCCGAGCATCACAAACAAGATATCCTGTGCCTCGGGAAAATGTGTACCTCCCAGAATTGCTGTACACATACCCTTTTACAAAATCATGCATCAATTCCATACAAACATAGAACCGAAGCAAGAACTTAAATAAACAAAAGACAGACATAATAGAGTTATTACAGCAAGGCCAACCAGCCACATATACAAGCTAAAGAGCTAAATAATAGTGGAAGCAAAAGCCATAAGATGGCAACAACAAAAGCCATACGGTTTGCCTTAAGCCCACAACGCAACCGACCGGGCCACCAACCTAGTCGTCAAAGTCGAAGTCCGTCTCGCAATAGTCAATCCCTTGGGGATCAACCTCCTCTGCCACAATTAAGCAATGCAAATGAGTACAAAAATGTACTCGCAAGACTTACAAGTAACAACCTATACATAGGTACATGCAAGCTTTAATCAAAGGAGAAGGCTGTAGGTTTATTTTCAGCATAAAGCAAGTTTCATTTGCAATAATGTAATACCTTTAAAGCAATTTTTGCAATCTGTTTTTAATGTTCAAATAACAGCGAGTAACAATAGCTAAAAGACAACAACAACCTGGAAGTGACTAACCCCATAGCCACCACAACAATAGCATGAATTACCCATTCATACCGCCCAAATCAAATTTTAATTAAAGGTTATAGTCTAACTCTCGAAAGATCTCCCCAAGCGAGTCCATAACCTAGAACAAGGCTATTCGAATAGTTTGAACCCTGTAGGGGTGTACCAATGTACCCACATGTCATATTGTCTTTTTGCCACAAGATTAAGCACACTACCTTTGGTATGCCGGCATGGCTAAGTCCTACGAGACATTTCCAATGGATTGTGCTAATTAAGAGTCGCACGTATGGGGGTTATCACCAAGTGAACTGCTGTTACGGGCACCCACTAAGGACCCATACGAAGAGTAGGATGCACCAGCCCAGCCTAAGCAACTGCGAGTGCTCCCCTCCTTTCCCAACAACATTTTTCTTTACAACAACCACCAACGACTCATTAATTAACACCCCTCAAAGTACTTAGTCAAGAGAGGTCCTATATCCCCCTCGTGTGGTTAGCACACAAAATTGCTTGGTTTAGTGTAACAAGATGTTCGGTCCTTGTTGACTTAGGCACCATTCCATTCACACCAATAGATCACACCATCAACCATTGTGCCCAAGTCTAAAACAGTTTTATTTTCATTTTTGACTTTACAAATTAACAAAGTACAAAGTGCTGGACATAATGGAATAATAATAAGATTTGTGTGATCAAGATCATCGACTAAGTCGATGACCGCCCAATTCTACCGATAGCTAAGCATGACTAAGCAACATCAACACGTAAACTACTAAGTGACAAGAGCTCATCCAACGAACTCTAATCACAGCAAGATAATCCTAGGCTCAGTAGTAGAGGATAAACATTTACCTACAGATTATGCATCCAGAGGATCAACTAATCGATTGATAGTTTAACAACAAAATAGAGCAATGCATACATACACTTTGTAAACAAGATATATAGACTTTGAAATTAATGGGATTAGTATGATCAAATAGCTTGCCTTGTTGGTAGCTTTCTTGCTGCAAAAGATCGCTTTCGAACTCAACGAACTCGTTGACACCTAATGAAAAAATGAAAAGAACCGACAAGAACAAAGAACACCGAAAAGACTCAAAAACCAACTTCAGCCAAAAGCTATGAAGTTTTTAAAGTAGGTATAGCATGATTTTTAAGGAAGTAAGCAGCATGAACCAATTGATTTGGATTCTCAATGCTAAAGTTATGGCCAAAACAAGTTTGGTCTGTTGGAAAAAGGCTGAAAAATTCATCTCGTGTACTGTTCATCCGAACCATCTATGATAACTATCTATCCCAGACTGTTCTAAACACAAACCGTCTGTGATAACTAGCTATCACAGATGGTTCGTGTTTAGAACCGTCTGTCATGAGGCGTCCAGTATTAGCCTTTTTGTAGTAGTGAAAGCTCATGCGCCACTTTAAACGAGCTCGAGTACGTTTAGTTGATCGGGTTCAACCCAGTGGCTTGAGCCAGTTTGAAAAGGGCGACCGAGCGCGAAGGGGTATGCACTGCAACGGCTGGATTAAAATCCAACGGCTCACACGCACGGAGCGATCGGAGGTCCGATGGGCACAGCGAATGAGGGCGGTACGATCCAGATCCAACGGTTGAGATCCAACGCGCGTTTGAAAGGGCTCGGGGCTGAGCGCACGCGGTTGGATTCAACCAAGAAAAGCTGTTGGGCTCGGGTCTGACCTCGACCCAACAGAGACTTTGACTTAGGATTTGAAACAAGCTGAAAACTTGGAAGAATATTTAGAGGTAGCAAACTAACTCCAAAAATTCTGAAATTTGGACTGGAGGTTCCTAGCTCCAGGATAAACCTTGTGTGAATTTTCTAGAGGTTTTTATGCATAGCATTCTTCTCCAGAAATTTCTCAAGGTTTGTTCTAGGGTTTGACCAAGAGTCAAACTGGTTTGACTGGCCTCTAAAAATTATCAAATAATTTCTAAAAATTATGAAATTTTTCAGAGGAGTCACACAACATCCCTAGAACCAAGGAAATATATTTCCAGGGGTTGAACATAAGATTCTCAACAAGGAGGTCATGACTTTAGTCAATTGGAGATTTTGGTTTTTGATTTCCACAATTCCTTTACTAGAATTACAGAAAAGTTCAAAAACTTCAAGATGCAAGAAAAGTTTTAATTTGTTCTCATTTTCTTACATTTGAAACACAAACCCAGATTTGGGATGTTACAAAACCTCCCCCCCCCCAACAAAAATCTCGTCCCGAGATTTGGCTCACTCGGAAAAGAAAGATGAGTAGTCCGCACGCAGACAATCTTCCTGTTCCCAAGTAGCTTCATCCTCGGAATGATTTGACTACTGAACTTTAAGGAATTTGAGGGCACGATTCCTTGTTCTTCGTTCAGCCTCTTCAAAGATGCGAACAGGGTGCTCGCGGTAGGTCAAATCTTCTTTAACATCGAGAGTTTCTAACAGAGCTTCCTCGGTTGGAACACGGAGGCACTTCTTTAACTAGGACACATGGAACACATCATGTACCCCCTCAATTGCAGCAAGCAAATCCAACTTATAAGCAACAACTCCCTTCTTCTCGATGATGCGGTAAGGACCCACATATCGAGGAGCTAACTTGCCCTTGACGCCGAAACGTTGATGGCCCTTCAAAGGAGAGACTTTGAGATAAACAAAGTCATTAGGCTCAAAACTCAACTCACGACGCCGATGATCCGCATAGTTCTTTTGCCTGGATTGAGCCGTGCGTAAACGATCATGATTAAGCTAGACTTGACTCTTGGCCTCATTGATCGAGTCCGGACCAAAGAATGGTCTTTTGCCAGTCTCAGACCAATTCAACGAGGTTCTGCACTTCCTCCCGTATAAGGCATCAAAAGGTGCCATGCCGAGACTGGCTTGAAAGCTGTTGTTGTAAGAAAACTCGGCGAATGGCAAACATTTCTCCCAATGCTTCCCATAGGAAAGAACACAAGCATGGATCATGTCTTTCAAAACCTGGTTGACTCTTTCAGTCTGACCATCAGTTTGGGGATGATATGCTGTGCTGAAGGAAAGGCGAGTTCTCATAGCCTCTTGCAAACTATGCCAAAACCGAGAATTGAACAGAGAACCACGATTAGAAACAATCGTCTTTGGTATCCCATGCAAACTCACAATTCGGGAAACATGGAGCTCGGCTAAGAGACCCACGCGAAGCTAAGTCTTGACAGGAAGGAAATGTGCCACTTTAGTCAAACGATCGATGACAACCCAGATGGCATCATTTTTCTTCGGAGACCTGGGTAGACCGGTTATAAAGTCCATCCCGATCGAATCCTACTTCCACTTAGGGACTGGCAAAGGTTGAAGCAGACCTGCTGGACGCTGATGCTCAGCGTTCACATGACGGCACACGTCGCACTCGGCAACGAACTTCGCAATCTCCCTCTTCATTCGGGTCCACCAAAATCTCTACTGGAAATCTTGATACATCTTCGTGGCCCCGGGATGAATGGATAAAGGAGAATCATGGGCTTCGCGGAGGATCAAATTCCACAATTCCATGTCCTTTGGAACCACAAGACGCTGTCCGAACCTCACAACACCAAGTTCATCTTATGAGAAGCACTTGGCTGTTCCGTTCTTGACGTTCTTCTTGATTCAGTTCACTCCAACGTCTGATTGCTGAGCAGCCTTGATCCGATCCACCAAGGTTGGTTGCACAACCAAAGCAGCGAGGAAACCATGCTCAACCACTTCCAAGTTGAGCCGCTGAAATTCCTCTAGAACGGTGGGCTGCTGCTCCTTGAGCAACAAGGCATTGCAATGCACCTTACGACTAAGCGCATCGGCAATGACATTAGCCTTGCCCAGATGATAGTGAATACCCATGTCATAGTCTTTGATCAATTCCAACTACCTTCTTTGCCTAAGGTTCAGATCGGGTTGGGTGAACAAATACTTCAAGCTTTTGTGATCCGAATACACTTCACAACGATTACCGATTAGGTAATGTCGCCAAACCTTAAGTGCATGAATCACAGCAGCTAGCTCCAAGTCATGGGTAGGATAATTGAGTTCATGAGGTCTCAATTGCCTTGATGCATAGGCCACTACCTTGCCTTCTTGCATAAGGACACAACCGAGCCCTCGACGAGAAGCATCGCAAAAGATATCAAAGTTTCGATGGACATCGGGAAGAACGAGAACGGGAGCTATGGTCAAACTCTTCTTGAGTTCTTGAAAACTTTCCTCACAATCAGCGGACCACAGAAACTTCTTGTCCTTCTTGAGCAACTCAGTCATCGGCTTCGCGATCTTGGAGAAGTTCTCGATAAAGCGACGATAGTATCCCGCTAAACCGAGAAAACTCCTCACTTCGGTTACCGAACTGGACTGACTCCAGGAGAGCACATCGCTGACCTTGCTAGGATCCATGGCTACGCCTCCCGCTGAAAGGACATGGCCTAAGAAGGCCACTTCCTTCAACCAGAACGCGCACTTGCTAAACTTCGCATACAGCTAGTGCTCACGCAGCTTTCCCAACACAAGCCTCAGATGTGCAGCGTGTTCTTCGTCGTTCTTGGAGTAGATAAGAATATCATCGATGAAGACCACCACAAACTTATCCAAATACTCCATGAACACCGAATTCATGAGATTCATGAACAGGCGGTGAGCATTTGTTGCCGAAGACATGACGGTGTACTCGCATGCATCGTGAACGTAGTAGAGAAAGCTGTCTTGGGAATATCTTTAGGTCGGATTCAAACTTGATGATATCCCACTCTCAGATCAATCTTGGAGAAAACTCGAGCTCTGGTTAACTGATCGAAGAGGTCATCTATGCGGGGCAAAGGATACTTGTTCTTTACCGTTACTTCATTAAGAGGATGGTAATCGACGCATATGCGCAAAGTATTGTCCTTCTTCTTCACAAAGATTGCAGGACAGCCCCACGGAGATGAGCTAGGGCGGATGAAACCCTTCTCTTGCAGCTCACCAAGTTGCTTCTTTAACTCCACCAACTCATTTGGTGGCATTCGGTAAGGCCTCTTTGAAATCGGGGCAGTACTGAGCGCCAACTCGATAACAAACTCGAGGTCACGAACTGGTGATCTTCGGGAAAGACATCGATGAAGTCACACACTGCTGGGACTTCACGAATGTCCAGAGCCGGCTTTGCTTCAAGCGTGAAGAGATGTGGTCCTTGCAGCTTCGGCGAAAAGCAAACCTGCTCACCAGAGGGACTTGTGAGGTAGATGAGCTTCTTGGCGCAATCGATTTGTCCCAAGTGCTGAGACAACCAATCTATGCCAAGAATTACATCTAAACTTACTAAATTGAGGAGGATAAAATTTGCCAAAAAATCCTACTCCCTCAATCACAACAAGAACATCTTGACACTCGGTTTCAGCTCTCAACTCCGACCCGGAAGAGCGAATGAGCAACGGGACCAACAAAGGAGCAAAAAGAAGATCACCAACAGCAGCAAAAGACTTAGACACAAAAGAATGAGAAGCTCCTAAATCAAACAAAATTGTAGCTAGACAAGAGTTGACAAGAAGCGTACCCAACATGATGTCAGGCGCTTCCTGCGCTTCCTCCGCGGAGATGTGGTTGACGCGACCGCTTCCCACGCTCTGCATCATAGGGACAACCTTCTGATCCTGAGGATGTCCACCTCCTTGCCCGTGTCCTCCATTAGGACGAGGGGCCGCTCCAGTCTTCTTAGGGAAATTATTCACATAATGGCCCTTCTGATTACAGAAGAAGCAAGTGACCCCGGCAGCTGGATTGTGGAGGCCACCTTGCGGACTCGCAGGTGCACGTGGTTGAGACACGACCTGCGAAGGATGAGGTGCAGGTGCTGACCACCTCAGGGGTGCTAAAGCCTGAGGACGGGACACCTGAGCCTGCCCGAAACGAGGATGGGAAGAGTTGGCCTTCGACGACTTCTGGGACTCCCACTTGCGCTTGCGGGACTCTCCCAGCACTCTTCCCTTGTGCTCTGCGACAATGGCCTTGCCGACCAAGGTCTGGAAGTCGGGGAAGTCAACAATAGATAGCTTGTCCTACAGCTCCTTGGACAAACCATCCAAGAACTTCTCTTGCTTGGCCTCATCAGTGGCCACCTCTTCTGGAGCATAACAAGCCAAGTGGTTAAACTCGTACAAATACTCTGTCACCAAGCTACGCCCTTGCTTGAGTGAAAGGAACTCCTTCTTCTTGAGCTTCATCAAACCAGCGGGGATGTGAGCCCGACGGAAAGTAACACGGAACTCCTCCCAAGAGACGGCGTCACCAGCGGGTTGCATGGCGAGGAAGCTCTCCCACCACGAAAGAGCTGCACCCTCCAGCTGATGGGAGGCAAAGAGTGCCTTCTCCTGATCCTGGCACTGAGCGATGTTGAGCTTCCACTCAACCAGACGCAACCAATCGTCTGCATCCAGCGGGTCCTCTGACCGGGAGAAAGTGGGCGGCTGAGTGCGAAGGAACTCCGCGAGTCCCCCTCGCAGCTGATGTCCACCTCCTCCCCCTGATCCGGAGGCACCTAAAAAAGTGGAGATATTGCGTGCGATAACCTCCAGAATCCTTGTCTGATCCATTCGGTTTCGCTCGATCTAAGCAAGAACCGAAGCCATAGTCGAAGGAGGCGGGAGCTCCTCATCTGGACCAGCTGATTGGCCTTGACCACTACGAGTCCTTTCAGCCATCCTGTTCCAAGGAGATGGGTTAGCAACAAAACCTGAAAACTAGAGGCTAAAGAAAGCGAAAAGCCAACAACTAGGGGAATGGAACATCACCCTAATCGAAAGCCACAAAACAGCAAAGAAAAGAACTCTAAAAGCTTACAAAAAGGTACATCAAATAGCAAGTAACCACAAGACTAGAGCTCAACTTCCTGGCACGACTAACCCGTATTGAATGAACGAGTAATCGGTTGAGAAGATAAAATTTCAGAACACTACTCTACCTCTAACACGCCTAAAGAGCAAGGTAAAACCAGCAAAAGAGGTGTTAGATACTTAGCCAACTAGTATCACATCTTACCCTTTTATTCCCACAAGTTTTAGTTGAATTATCCTCTCATTATCTACCTTAATTACTAGCTAAAAGCTTGCTGTCCAGAAATCTTGCTTGGTGTCCAGATTTGAATTCCAGCTCCAAGCACATCTATTCTTCATCAAAAGGCAGCTAACACTTCAATTTTACAACTCTCATTGGTTCCCAAAACTGAGATTAAACGATAACAACTATCTTTTGAAAGAAAAAGAGGAAAACAACTTTTTAAACTCAATTAAGAGCCAAGTGAGATGAGCAATCTAAGATAGGTAAGAAGTAAAATATGAGAATTTACTTAGCTTTCATAGACCATTTGATATTTTGAAACTAAGTTTTTTCAAAACATCGTAAAGACGACCAAGCTAGGGTTTCTACGGCCAGTACGGCTCTGATACCAAACATTGTGAGACCCCGGGGTATTTAGCTTGTAATGCTTAGTCTTCTAATTGACCCTAGCATCACAAACAAAATATCCTGTGACTCGGAAAAATGTGTACCTCCCAGAATTGTTGTACACACACCCTTTTACAAAATCATGCATCAATTTCATACAAACATAGAACCGAAGCAAGAACTTAAATAAACAAAAGACATACATAATAGAGTTATTACAGCAAGGACCAACCAGCCACAAACACAAGCTAAAAAGCTAAATAACAGCGGAGGCAAAAGCCATAAGATGGCAACAACAAAGCCATACGGTTTGCCTTAAGCCCACAAGGCAACCGACCGGGCCACCAACCTACTCGTCAAAGTCAAAGTTTGTCTCACGATAGTCGATCCCTTGGGGATCAACCTCCTCTGCAACAATTAAGCAATGCAAATGAGTACAAAAATGTACTCGCAAGACTTACAAGTAACAGCCTATACATAGCTACATGCAAGCTTTAATCAAAGGAGAAGGCTATAGGTTTATTTTCAGCATAAAGCAAGTTTCATTTGCAATAATGTAATACCTTTAAAGCAATTTTTGCAATCTGTTTTTAATGTTCAAATAAAAGCGAGTAACAATAGATAAAAGACAACAACAACCTGGAAGTGACTAAACCCATAGCCACCACAACAATAGCATGAATTACCCATTCATACCACCCACATCAAATTTTAATTAAAGGTTATAGTCTAACTCTCGAAAGACCTCCCCAAGTGTGTCCATAACCTAGGACAAGGCTATTCGAATAGTTTGAACCCTGCAGGGGTGTACCAATGTACCCACACGTCAGACCGCCTTTTTGCCACAAGATTAAGCACACTACCTTTGGTATGCTGGCACGGCTAAGTCCTACGAGACATTTCCAATGGATTGTGCTAATTAAGAGTCACACGTATGGGGGTTATCACCTAGTGAACCGCTGTTACGGGCTCCCACTAAGCACCCATACGAAGAGTAGGATGCACCGGCCCAGCCTAAGCAACTGCGGGTGCTCCCCTCCTTTCCCAACAACAAACATTTTTCTTTACAACAACCACCAACGACTCATTAATTAACACCCCCAAAGTACTTAGTCAAGAGAGGTCCCATATCCCCCTCTTGTGGTTAGCACGCAAAATTGCTTGGTTTAGTGTAACAAGATGTTCGGTCCTTGTTGACTTAGGCACCATTCCATTCACACCAACAGATCACACCATCAACCACTGTGGCCAAGTCTAAAACAGTTTTATTTTCAGTTTTTGACTTTAAAAATTAACAAAGCACAGAGTGTTGGACATAATGGAATAATAATAAGATTTGTGTGATCAAGATCATCGACTAAGTCGATGACCGCCCAATTCTACCGATAGCTAAGCATGACTAAGCAACAGCAACACGTAAACTACTAAGTGAGAAGAGCTCATCCAACGAACTCTAATCATAGCAAGATAATCCTAGGCTCAGTAATAGAGGATAAACATTTACCTACAGATTATGCATCTAGAGGATCAACTAATCGATTGATAGTTTAACAACAAAATAGAGCAATGCATACATACACTTTGTAAACAAGATATATAGACTTTGAAATTAATGGGATTAGTATGATCAAATTCCTTGCCTTGTTGGTAGCTTTCTTGCTGCAAAGGATCGCTTTCGAACTCAAATGAACTCATCGGCACCTAACGAAAGAACGAAAAGAACCAACAAGAACGAAGAACACCGAAAAGACTCAAAAACCAACTTCAGCCAAAAGCTATGAAATTTTTACAGTAGGTATATCATGATTTTTAAGGAATTAAGCAACAAGAACCAATTGATTTGGATTCTCAATGCAAAGTTATGGCCAAAACAAGTTTGGTCTGTTGGAAAAAGGCTAAAAAATTCATCTCGGGTACTGTTCATCCGAAATTAAATCTTTAGCACCAATGTCTAGAGAGGTGTTGCACCTGAAATTTTTATGGTAAATAAATCACATTATGATATGAACAACACAATTTGATTCACCTCATTTGGAGCTAGGATGCATTTTCTATGATTTTTCAAAGACATGAAAAAGAGCACAAAACAAATGCAACCACAAAAACTTAACAGCAGAAGCATGCCTAAAACTTATTCTACAAATAATCTTACTAACAGAGGAAACCAACAAAGTTGATTTTACTCAAAAAGGATTTACAGAGAAATACTTATGCATTTTTCAAGTTAAATGAATTTTTAATGCACAAATAAAGCCTAAACAGAAATTAAATCTACTAACAAATTTTTCTGGAGCAGAACCAAGCTTACAACCATTTTTAGATTAAAGCTTAGTTAAAACCAGAACTAACAAAATTTGAATCAACCAAAAAGGAGTTAAAATGAAATAGTTATGCAATTTTAAAGTTTAACACAATTTTCAGTTTACAAATAAAAGCTTCGGGCTTTTCTTAAAAACTAACTCAACCGGAAAAACATGGGCCGTTGAGATTGAATCTAACGGCCCACAACACACTGAGCACAGCCATGCACGCGCGCGCTCACGCGATCCAACAGAGCCACCATTGGATTAGATCCAACGGTCCACAACGAAGAAAACGTTCGGACGGTCCGAACGTTCAACCGAACGTGGGCCGTTGATCCAAAGATGGAGGGCTGAGATTGAAGTGACATTCGGACGGTCCGAACGTTCACGCAATCTGAGCCACGGATCAAGAAATGGACGGCCCACAGTAACTTGAGACGATGGGGTGTTCCGAACGTTCCAAGGGATCTGGGCCGTTGATCAAGATCAAACGGTCCAGAGTTGGGCTAAGCGTTGCGCACACGCACAATGCGGGGATTAAATGCGCAGGCCCACCTGACAGCGACACAGGAGCGCACTTAAGGACAACCATTAATTACTAACCAATTATTAACAATGATTAGCCTAATTAATGAACAAAATCTTTGTCTTAAGTGACAACGGCACTATGCTGCTCGTCCGACAAAAAGACCGAGGGCAGTCCAGGTGTAGGACCGGAAAGGCGACTAGAGGGGGGGGTGAATAGACGCTTTCTCTATTTTTTTCACTTCGATCGAACTCAACACTACTTTCACTCCAATAGCTATAAAAGCTATGAAGATCTGTATACAGGCACAGCGGATCCTGTGTTGAATCTGATCAAACCCCGAAGCCAAAAGACAAAAACATCTCGCAATCGCAGCTGTCGCCGGCCTCTGATCTTATGGACGGCGTCGCATGCACTGTAAGTCGCAACAAACACAAAGAGCCGAACCAACAAGCATGCAAAGAAAAACTGCAGCAAAGCAAAATTTAATTCTGAACCAGCAAAGCACACAGCAGCCAAAGATTCAGAAACTTAGATGCATCCTTGAGCAGCAGCCCAAGCATTAAACTAATCAACTAGTTACTGCCACTAGCAATAAAAATCTGAAACAGCGACAAGTAGGATCTTGACCTTTCTGCTCGAGAGAGGACGCCGCCATAGGCTCCTATTTTTCAAGCAGAGCACCGGCCGCCGACAAGGGAACTTGTTTTTGCGGGCACTCCCTTACAGACGCTACCAAGATCTCCTTTTTCTTGAGTCTACAGATAGCAATACAAGCTGCCGTCCTAAAGCTCTGATTTCTACCGAAAGCACGCAAGCGCACAAAGAAGACGCACACGCACGTAAACAACGTAAAGAATGAAAGAGAAATAACAGCCCAAGCTAATAAAAAAGATAAACAACAAACTGCTAGCACCAAGGATCCAGTAGTATCTATTTTTCATACATCATTACTATGCAAACCATGTAACCGCACAGAGCTCCTATTTCTGCCCGCTACACCAGCAAATTGAGGATTGATAGTAGTCAAAGCAGAGACAAAATCGTGATACAGGGATTGCTGCGGGCGCACCAAAAAATGCTGCCGCACAGGGGTCCCGTTTTTCACCTGATACAAGCCGCCACAACCTTCAGACTTTACAGGGCACTGCTATTTAAAGAACCCGGATTCAAACGCAACTTGATAGCAGGCCAAGGCAAATCAAACCAAAGATGGCAGCCAAATAAACAACTCCTAAAACAGGGAATCGCCAGATCTGCATTAATAGCCGCCGCAACCCACACAGATTTTTCAGACACACCAAAGAAGGAAAACTTCTCACGACCAGCAGCAACAAGCATGAAGCAAAACGCGACTAACAACCAAAAGAATGACTCAAGAAAAGATTAGTAAAAGCAGTGAACTGATGCCGTCACAGGTCCGGTTTTTTTTTGCGGGCTGAAACAAGGCGTGCCCAAAACACGTAGCACAGCTTCAATCGCACCTACAGCCTCACAGAGACACATAGCTCTCGATTTTTGGACTAAGGGGCGCCGCCAACCTCTGATTTTGTTTACGAGTGACCTGGATGACATGCAAGTACCCAGGACCAAGGTAAGACCAGTACGATACTCTTTCCATGGAATCGCATCGATCTTCTGCTAAACCAATTGGCCAAGTTTTCTTCCTTTAACATTTGGTTCACCAAGTAATTTCAGACGAGAAAATCTCCTTTGATGTGGTCGATTTCGACACGCATATAACGCCATACTCGGACGACCAACTTTGGCAAAATTCCTAATGGCTACTCATTATGGATATCAATGTATTAAGATGCCAGTCTCAAAGGAGTAATCACAATCCATTGTGACAAGAAGATGGCGATACCGCGATCGCCGATCCTCGAGATGGTTGGACAAATACCAACTCGAGAAGAAAGTCACCTTCGACTAGCAAATCGCTTCTAAAGCTGCACCAAAGCCGAACGCCAAAGTCAAAGAGGTTCCTCCGACGCAGGGAGCCTCAAGATCGATCAGATCGGGGATACTTCCGACCCCAAATAGGAAGACACCCTCATCGCTTTCCTCCGAGCTAACGCAGATGTCTTTGCGTGGCAAGCATCCGACATGCCCGGAGTCCCTAGGGAGGTGATCGAGCAGGCTAGCTTTACGGCCGACAAAGTACCCGTAAAACAAAAATTACGAAGATTTGCCCCTGATCGATGAGATGCTATTAAATCAGAATTGGATAAGCTACTCAAAGCAGGCTTTATAAGAGAGGTCAACCACCCACAGTGGTTGGCTAATCCTGTAATGGTTACAAAGTCAAACGGCAAATGGCGCGTAAAGAACTTTCTTGATCTTAATAAAACTTGTCCAAAAGACGATTTTCCTTTACCTCGTATCGATCAGTTGGTTGATTCTACTACAGGTTGTGAAATGTTAAGTTTTTTAGATGCATATTCTGGATGCCACCAGATCAATATGTGTCTAGACGATGAAGAAAATACCGCATTTATTACACCATTTGGTATATTTTGCTATGTCAAAATGCCATTTGGTCTAAAAAATGCCAGCGCTTCTTTTCAACGCTTGATGCAAGCAACTTTTTCATCTCAATTAGGCCGGAATCTAGAGGCCTATGTTGATGATCTAGTTGTTAAAAGCATCAAGAGGCTTAATCATATTACTGACCTACAAGAAACATTCGACAATCTCAGAAAACGTCGCTTAAAACTCAATCCTGAGAAGTGTGTGTTTGGAATCTCTTCAGGAAAATTGCTTGGATTCCTAGTATCTATACGAGGAATCGAAGCAAATCCCAAAAAGATCAAGGCCATTCTCCAAATGCGCCCTCCAACCACAAGGAAAGAAGTTCAGAAACTCACAGGGTGCATGGCGGCTTTTTATTCGTTTCATCGCACGACTAGGAGAAAAGGGACTACCTTTCTTTAAACTTCTAAGGAAACATGAAGGTTTTGAGTGGTCGAAAGAGGCGAACGCTGCCTTTGAGGATGTCAAGAGGTACCTTACGAGTGCTCCTATTTTGGTCTCTCCGAGGTCAGAAGAAACACTCTTAATTTACCTAGCTGCCACGCCACAGGCAGTAAGCGCAGTACTGGTCGTAGAACGTGAAAACGTACAATGACCAGTTTACTACGTGAGTGAAGTTTTACATGGGCCTAAGGAGCGTTACCCTCAGGTCCAAAAGCTTCTATATGCCCTCCTCATGTCTTCGAGGAAACTGCGGCATTATTTTCAGGCGCACAAACTAGCTGTGCCGTCTGAGTTTCCCTTAGGAGCGATCCTCCACAATAGGGAAACAGCGGGACGCATGGCAAAATGGTCAGTCGAACTTGGGGAGTTCGACATCCATTTCGTGTCCCGAACGGCCGTTAAATCCCAGATCTTGGCAGACTTTGTCGCCGAATGGACAAATCCTGAACCTGTTCAGGATCCCCAGTACGATTCCCACGACCAGTGGACGATGTACTTTGACGGGTCACTTACTTTAAGTGGCTCGGGGGCTGGGGTGGTCCTGGTATCTCCTACCGGAGAGACCTTAAAGTATGCCATACAATTAAACTTTCAGGCCACTAACAACGTGGCAGAATACGAAGGTTTGCTAGCTGGCATACGAGCAGCGAAAGCGCTCTCGATTCGCCGACTACTTGTGAGAGGAGACTCTCAACTAGTCGTGAATCAAGTCGGAAAAGAGTACCAGTGCTCTAATCTGACAATATCTCGGTACTTATCGGAAATGCGTAAGCTAGAAAAGCACTTTTTAGGTTTCGAGGCACAATTCATCCCTCGAAAGGATAATTTCCTCGCAGACCAGCTTGCTCGAATAGCTTCTTCCCGATCTGAAGTACCAAAAGGAGTCTTCTTAGAACAACTCCAGAAGCCGTCTCTGGTCGACGAACCAGAAACACCTCCTATTGAGACAGCCTCTCTAGAATACGAGGATATATGGATGACACCCATCTATGCATATCTTCAGAAGGGTTCTATACCCGAAGACGATCTCGAAGCAGATCGCTTATCTCGAAAAGCCAAAATGTATGCTTTGGTGGAAGGAGTCCTTTATAAACGAGGTACTCAAGGGGTGCTCATGCGATGCATTCCGCAGAGCGAGGGATTAACACTTCTTCATGACATACATGAAGGCGTCTGTGGAAATCATGCTTCCTACAGAACGCTGGTCGGTAAGGCCTTTCGACAAGGTTTTTATCGCCAATGACCCTTTACGATGCTAAAGAGTTGGTTAAAAGGTGTGTCCATGCGGATTTCATAGCGTGTGATACACCAACCGGCTCGGGCATTACAAACAATACCTCTATCTTGGCCTTTTATGACACGGGGTCTCGATATCCTAGGACCGCTCCCCAAAGCTCGGGGAGGTTTCGTGTTCCTTTGTGGCTATTGATACGCTCACAAAATGGATCGAAGTTTAACCTGTGGATCGATAACAACGAAGCGGCAAAACGGTTTATGATGAGATGCGTAATTACTCGATTTGGAGTACCAAGTCGAATAATTAGAGATAATGGTAAGCAATTTTGAGCATAAAATTTCAGGAATTTTTGCGACGAGTTGGGTACCAAGTTGTGTTATGCTTCAGAGCCCATCCCCAAAGTAATAGGGCGTCGAACGTGCAAACGGTCAAATAATGAGAGGAATTAAGACTCGAGTCTTCGACCAACTCATCAAACGCTCGGGGGCCCACCTGACAGCGACACAGGAGCGCACTTAAGGACAGCCATTAATTACTAACCAATTATTAAAAATGATTAGCCTAATTAATGAACAAAATCTTTGTCTTAAGTGACAACGGCACTATGCTGCTCGTCCGACAAAAAGACCGAGGGCAGTCCAGGTGTAGGACCGGAAAGGCGACTAGAGGGGGGGGGGGTGAATAGACGCTTTCTCTATTTTTTTCACTTCGATCGAACTCAACACTACTTTCACTCCAATAGCTATAAAAGCTATGAAGATCTGTATACAGCCACAGCGGATCCTGTGTTGAATCTGATCAAACCCCGAAGCCAAAAGACAAAAACATCTCGCAATCGCAGCCGTCGCCGGCCTTTGATCTTATGGACGACGTCGCATGCACTGTAAGTCGCAACAAACACAAAGAGCCGAACCAACAAGCATGCAAATAAAAACTGCAGCAAAGCAAAATTTAATTCTGAACCAGCAAAGCACACAGCAGCCACAGATATAGAAACTTAGATGCATCCTTGAGCAGCAGCCCAAGCATTAAACTAATCAACTAGTTACTGCCACTAGCAATAAAAATCTGAAACAGCGACAAGTAGGATCTTGACCTTTCTGCTCGAGAGAGGACGCCGCCACAGGCTCCTATTTTTCAAGCAGAGCACCGGCTGTCGACAAGGGAACTTGTTTTTGCGGGCACTCCCTTACAGACGCTACTAAGATCTCCTTTTTCTTGAGTCTACAGATAGCAATACAAGCCGCCGTCCTAAAGCTCTGATTTCTACCGAAACCGCAAGCAAGACAAAGAAGATGCACACGCACGTAAATGACCCGACAAGAATGAAAGAGAAATATGTTTCAAGCTAATAAAAAGATAAACAACAAACTGCTAGCACCAAGGATCCAGTAGTATCTATTTTTCATACATCATTACTATGCAAACCATGTAACCGCACAGAGCTCCTATTTCTGCCCGCTACACCAGCAAATTGAGGATTGATAGCAGTCAAAGCAGAGACAAAATCGTGATACAGGGATTGCTGCGGGCGCGCAAAAAATCTTTGCCGCACAGAGGTCCGTTTTCACCTGAGACAAGCCGCCAGAACCTTCAGAATTTACAGGGCACTGCTACTTAAAGAACCCGGATTCAAACGCAACTTGATAGCAGGCCAAGGCAAATCAAACCGAAGATGGCAGCCAAATAAAAAATTCCTAAAACAGGGAATCGCCAGATCTGCATTAACAGCCGTCGCAACCCACACAGATTTTTCAGACACACCAAAGAAGGAAAACTTCTCACGACCAGCAGCAACAAGCATGAAGCAAAACGCGACTAACAACCAAAAGAATGACTCAAGAAAAGATTAGTAAAAGCAGTGAACTCGATGCCGCCACAGTCCGTTTTTTTTTGTCAAACAAATGCACCCAAAACACATAGCACAGCTTCAATCGCACCTCTGACCTCACAGAGACACATAGCTCTCGATTTTTGGACTGAGGGGCGCCGCTAACCTCTGATTTTCAACCACGTGCACAGAAGACGCCGCCCCAGATCCTTCTACTCTACTCAGCTCCTGATTCTCGGGGCTACAGCGCTCTGGTTTTTCAGAGATTGAGCGCCACAGTTTCAAAGTGACATGCGGCCGCCTAGGCTCTTAAAATTTCTAAATTTTTTTAGCGGCTCCAACAGCTGTTTTTCCTCGAGCAGCCAATCTTTTTTTTAGTGGTTACCCTAATCTCCAGAAGCAGCAGCACAGAATATTCCATCTCAGCTCCTTTTATAGGGTAACTTCTAACCCTAAAAACCTTCTATATGATTTACCCTAATGGGCTTCCGTTAAGGCCCAACATCAACGGAACACACACACATGCATCTCAAAGCGCCGTCTTCATCGTCGATTCATCTAAACCGCTTCACCATGCGCCGACCCACGCCGCGGCTTAGTCAAAAGGTCACCAAGACGGTATTTGGTAAAATTACCAAAATACCCCTTCTCGATCCTTCTCCAAAAGACCGAGTCCATCTGCTGAAGCAATCGCCGCCGCCACGTAGGTTGATCAACGGCTCCATGTCGCCAAGTCTCCCGCTCGATCCCACCGAACCACCGAGCACTTGCAACGACTCGCGCCGCTGATCCAACCAACAAGACCGAACCGCCCGTTCGGTCATCCTTGTCCATTCTGCGCCACGCTTGAGTCACTTGACCTCACCCGGCATCTATGATCGTTCTGGACCTCAGCTCTCCAAGCTTAGTCCCGATCCTCCTCGCCGTTGACCGTCATTGACCTATAAGCCACCTGCACAGCAATAGACAAGCAAACACGAATCCGGGAACAAGTTCTTCACAACTTGACCCACGTTAGCCAAAACATGCAATATGCAACACATATGCATTAACAAACATGGATATGACCTAACCCATAATCAAATCACCACTTATATCAACATTCAGCACAAAAACCGGTCAGACCGCCGCTGACCTGACAGATCTGAAACTTTGTCGAAAACACATGAAACTTCAAATCAAAAGCCACATTGCCAATTATTTCATCATCCTAAGATCATGGGCATATCCCCATGATATCCACAATCTCCCCCTTGATGAACACATTGGCAATCTCTCAAAAAATGTAAGTTTGTGGTTTGGAAAGTAAAATACTCGACGTTAAGACAAAGGCACAACTTGGTCCAAATGCAAGAAAAAGCAATGGAAACGACCAAGTCGGGCTCCAGAATAGCATAAACAAGTGAGATAAGGCAAAAGAAAGCAAGAAAGCAGGAAAGCTTCCAATTCCAGAGAATCGACAAAAAATCTCACTTAAGGTCCATATGAAAGAACAATTGTTCTATTTGACCTTAGATCATTGTGAGTTTTCAAGAATTGCAATTCAAGTTCAAAAAAAGGCAATAAGACATGAATGCTCCCCCTCACTATGTCTTCATTTTAAAAGAGAGAATATGAAATTTCAATTTCTTCATTTCTCCCCCTTACAAAACTACTCCCCCATAACCAAAAAACTCTTTATTAACATTACATTTTCGCTATATCTTCTCCCCCTTTGACAATGGATTCATCAAGGAATCATCCCTTCCTCTCATCCAGAGATGACAAATGCACAAGCAAGGAAGAAGCAAAAGAAAGAGTATGCATGAAATGCAATGGGGTGGCTTCATTTTTGTTTTGATTTTTCAATTTTTAGGTAAAAGAAGCTTTGGAGATTACTCAATTGAACAGGCTAGCATTTCTACCATTACTCAAGATACAACAAGCCTGACAAAGCTAGCAAGATCATGTTAAGACATATATAGCAAAGCTAGGCTAATGAGCTCAATATATCACAAGTTGTTGGATAAAATTAAGCAATGCTTCAAAATTAGCAAGTTCAACAACAGGTATCCTAAAGTGATAATAGCCATATCAGAATGTCATTGTGAGATCCAGAAGCTAGCAAAGACCATCTTAGAGACAAAGAGTCCTGAAATGAATCATTTAGCTCAATTTTTGTCTAAAGCCCAAATTTCAACTATTTTCATTTGCAATGAATATTCAAGTTGATAAAAGGTCTATCTTAGTAAAGAAGGTCGTGGACTAGGAGCCATCCACAACCTCTTCCTAAGCTTCAACCACATTTGACAAATTGCATTTTCAGCCATGTGCTAGATCTCAAGCCTCACTGCGACCATCCCAAGCAACAAAAGCTTAAAAGAGTGGTCTAGGTCATCCAAAACTCCCCCTGAGTTCATGCCTAGTATAATGGCAAGCCGTCTCATGAGAAAGAATTGGTGAGATCAGTTTTTTCGCACAAAAGAGATCATATTTCATTTTGCACAAGAGCTGTTTGAGATTCTTTAATGAACTGAAAGCTCAAAGATGTTCAATTCTAGATTCCAGAGCTAACAAAGCAATTTTGACAGGGCCAATGTCACAAAAGGATCACTAATTGTGCAACTAGCTAAAAGATCCACAAATTGCAATTTTCAGTTCAAGTTATATTAAAAGTTCTAGCTCATTTAGCAAAGACATTGCTGCACATGTAAAAGCATGATAATTCTAGCAAGTCATAGAACTAGACACAATCTTGAGCAAGAATTGAAATACTAAAGCTCAACAGAATAATAAGCAAAGCTTCATTAATTAAAAGAAAGAAGTGGTAAAGCTTATATTACAAGTATCTTTTTGTGATTTTTCATTTGTATGCAATATGATACAATGAGATGCACAAAAGATTAAAAGCCTAAAAAGATCACAAGGATCAAAAAGATCCAAAGAAGATACCACTTGAAGAAGGTATCAGAAAAGATCCACAAAAGCTCAAATGAACAAGGAAAGTTCAGATGAACAGAAAAGGTTCAGAAAAGAACTAAGAAAGTTTCAAAAAGAACCAACTCCCCCTCAAACCAACCCATAGGGATAAATTATCCCTTACTCGCATCTCAAGGTGGCAAGCCTTGTTGGGTCAAAAAGCTTTGAGGGGAGATCTACCAATTTGCCTTGGACTCCACAAGAACTAGCACAAAGACTTCAAACACCACACGATCTCTAGGGAAAGCAACTCAAAAAGCTAGGGAGCGAAACACCAGCACTAAAAAGACCTACAGGCAACTCAAAAACCTGCTAAGGACCAGTGACTGGGAGACAAGCTCAACCTAGGCTGTGAGAAGAGTTCAACCTAGAAAACCAAGGGATAAGAAGAGTGCCTAGAAAAGACACGTGCTAGAACAGAGCCTCCTATCTACCCTGAACTCGACAAGCCCAACACCTGACACAAACCAGATGCAATGCAAGGTAGACTAGGGATACCATACATAAATGAAAAGTATGGAAGCTCGAACCTGAGTCGCACTGCTTGGCAGTGAGATGTAGCGATGATGAAAGAAGATTCATTCCTTGAAACTCCAGAAAGTAGTTGCACTCACTCATCATCCTCATCTCAAATTCCTTCGTCTCCGAGAAGTGGTAGTCATCATTGAAGGCACAAATGAAGAAGAATCAACAGTTTGAAATCATGAATCACATGTTCTTCTTCTCAACTGAAAAGACTACACCAAAGAGACAGAAAAAGTCTATGCCTTGGTACTGGGTTAGTGAAACAATATCTAGCAAAACAGTACCAAGACACATGACTAGCAAGGATAGCAGCAAATGATTCAAAACTCATAAAAGCATATAATCAACAATTCAAGACATGAGCATGAAGATAAACAAATCAATTGCAACACATGCTATCCAAGACATGACAAAGCTCAAACTATCCTTAATTAACAATAAGGCACAGGAGCAAGCAAACAAGCACATAGCATATCACCCATCATATATACAGTCAAAAGCAAGCTAGTGAAAGCTATGGCAAGACCCATGCATCCACAATTAACAGAAAAGCACAATAACCATGTAAGCATAAAGCATATTAGAACAAATCATGAATAATGAATGCTAACATGGATATCAAGTGAACAAGTGGATACATAAACAAGGTAAAGGCATGATAAAAGATATGACAAAAGTAAGACATGCCAATAAGGTACAAGTGAGCACAAAGTAAGCACAACATGCCAAGTATGAGTAATCAGGAAGATAAGGGCATGAAGGTATATGATTGCTCACAAAACAGGTGTAGATGCCGATCATTAAAGCACATGCCTCTTGGAGGCCATCATTGAGGTGGAGAACCATCAAGTGTCTCGATCATGTAATGAAGCAAAAGATCAGAATCCTTTAAGTCCATGTTCTCCAACCCGCGTTCTTGGTACCTACACATGAGAAAGGCAAGGTGTCCGAGTCTTGGGTCCCGAAGGGTTAGAGAGCGAATGCTTAGGAACCCAAACCTTGGACACACCACCACCAGAGGTAGTCGACCCATTATGTGAGTTAGCATGATGCAAATGATGGTCCATGCAAGAAGATCCAACATCAACCTTGAAGGCATGCCGCGAGTGGACACCTCGAAGAGAAAAACGAGGTCCATCTCTAGAAAAACGGCGATGACCTTGCTTGAAAACACCATGATGAGAACCAACAGAAGCATCAAAGAAACTCACACAACCTCGCCGTGGGTGTGTACCTCGATGAACAAAACGAGGTCCACCTCTTGGACAACGGCGGAAATCCTGCCTCGGGGCAGCTCGTGGACCAAAACCAAAACTATACAAACCATGTCCACGGTGCTGTCCGACACCACTAGAAAAGGTGTCAAAGAAGCCATCAACAAATCGAGTCTTCGTGCTAGGCTCTTTAGTGTGCATGTCATGAGAGAGACTATGCCCACTAGGAGACTTAGAAGCATGAGCTCGACGCAAATGTTTTGCACGCCGGAAACAGAAATCCACATGATGTCCATTCTTCCCACAAAATGAGCAATGGTGTAAAGGTCTACTAGTAGACACGGTCCGAGAGGACGAAGCACCATTGTGGCTCAAAGAAGAAGTCCTGGAAGAACTAGCATCATGACTCGTCTTCGTATCGACACTAGACCCACACATGCCATGAGAAAGGCTATGTGTGTTCCTAGAGGTACGACGACGCACTCGACGCTCATGTTTCAAACGGCGAAAGCAAAACTCAAGAGTGTGTCCATTCTTCTTACAAAATGTGCAATGGTACTTCTCTTTTGAAGATTTAGTACCATTTGAGAAAGAAGCACATTTGTCTTTAGAAATACGTTGGACAACACAAGAAGAGTCCGAAAGAGTCGAACTCACCAAAGAAGAGCTATCCAAAGCGATGCCACAAAAACCAACATCAAGTGACTCACGTTTAGCACAAAAAGACTCCAACTCCAAATGCAAAGATGCAAGAGAAATCTTAAAAACATCAATCTCGGAGTGAAGACAAATACAAGAGTCACATGACTTGGCGCTCATATCATCGCGCAAAGACTCAACCTCGCTCTTCAATGAAATGCAAGATGTGCAAGAAATTAATGATGCTTTCGAATTAAGCATGCAGTTCAAAGCATCAATTTCAGTTTCTAAATAAGCACAATTCTTGCAAAAGACTAAACCATCCTTAAGCAATTTTTCATGTTCTAAGCACATGCTACAAGGCCTAGCTTCAATTTCAATAATCTCAGCCCTAGCATTTTCTAATTGCTCAAGATGCATGGAATTAGTCAATCTAAGCTTCTCAATTTCAGCAAGCATGCCTACACAAGAATCACAATCATTTCTAGCCATAGATCTAAGATTGCCTATTTCTAACTTAGCATTGTCAAGTTCATGATGTAAGGCAACACAAGAATCACAAGGCATAGAAACATTTGATTTCAAAATTTTATTTTCAGATTTTAGGCATGCAAAAGAATTGTTCAAGTTCTCCATGTCTACAAGCAATGAATCATAAGCATTCATGGAGGTTTTCAATTCGGAGAGCTCATGAGACAAATTACCCTTCTCTTTTTCTAACAATTTTACTTTCTTCCTAAGAGCAAGCAGTTTAAGATCATATGAATATAAGACTTTTACAAGTTTTTCTTTGCTCACCTTGCTTAGCTCAAGTAGGGGATCGTCCTCATAAGAGTCATCACTATCATCAAAAAGCTCATCATCAAAATCCTCTCCATCATGTTCATCCTCAAAAGTCACGTGATATACGCCATCGGGCTTCTTCTCCTCCTGCTCTAAAAGTGACTCATCCACAAACTAGGACAATCAAAACAAAAGGATTTGCCACAGATATCACAGGAGACTTCCTCCTCCATCGCCATTAGACTTATCATGCATTCAAATATTTTGTTACGGCCAACATCATTGGTAAAAGAACCACGACAAGATGCAAGGAAACGCTCACAAGTCCTCACACTAGTCGCCATGCTCAAAGATCAGTAAAGATCACAAAAGAGCAAACTTGGCTCTGATACCAATTGTAGGACCGGAAAGGCGACTAGAGGGGGGGGGTGAATAGATGCTTTCTCTATTTTTTTCACTTCGATCGAACTCAACACTACTTTCACTCCAATAGCTATAAAAGCTATGAAGATCTGTATACAGGCACAGCGGATCCTGTGTTGAATCTGATCAAACCCCGAAGCCAAAAGACAAAAACATCTCGCAATCGCAGCCGTCGCCGGCCTTTGATCTTATGGACGGCGTCGCATGCACTGTAAGTCGCAACAAACACAAAGAGCCGAACCAACAAGCATGCAAAGAAAAACTGCAGCAAAGCAAAATTTAATTCTGAACCAACCAAAGCACACAAGGCCAAAGATTCAGAAACTTAGATGCATCCTTGAGCAGCAGCCCAAGCATTAAACTAATCAACTAGTTACTGCCACTAGCAATAAAAATCTGAAACAGCGACAAGTAGGATCTTGACCTTTCTGCTCGAGAGAGGACGCCGCCACAGGCTCCTATTTTTCAAGCAGAGCACCGGCCGCCGACAAGGGAACTTGTTTTTGCGGGCACTCCCTTACAGACGCTACCAAGATCTCCTTTTTCTTGAGTCTACAGATAGCAATACAAGCCGCCGTCCTAAAGCTCTGATTTCTACCGAGCACTGCAAGCAGACAGCAGCACGCACACGCACAGAAACAGCCGTAGTAATGAAAGAGAAATAACAGCCCAAGCTAATAAAAAAGATAAATAACAAACTGCTAGCACCAAGGATCCAGTAGTATCTATTTTTCATACATCATTACTATGCAAACCATGTAACCGCACAGAGCTCCTATTTCTGCCCGCTACACCAGCAAATTGAGGATTGATAGTAGTCAAAGCAGAGACAAAATCGTGATACAGGATTGTCATGGCGCGCCAAAAATGCTGCCGCACAGGGGTCCCGTTTTTCACCTGATACAAGCCGCCACAACCTTCAGACTTTACAGGGCACTGCTATTTAAAGAACCCGGATTCAAACGCAACTTGATAGCAGGCCAAGGCAAATCAAACCAAAGATGGCAGCCAAATAAACAACTCCTAAAACAGGGAATCGCCAGATCTGCATTAATAGCCGCCGCAACCCACACAGATTTTTCAGACACACCAAAGAAGGAAAACTTCTCACGACCAGCAGCAACAAGCATGAAGCAAAACGTGACTAACAACCAAAAGAATGACTCAAGAAAAGATTAGTAAAAGCAGTGAACTGATGCCGTCACAGGTCCGGTTTTTTTTTTCCGGGCTGAAACAAGGCGTGCCCAAAACACATAGCACAGCTTCAATCGCACCTAAAGCCTCACAGAGACACATAGCTCTCGATTTTTGGACTGAGGGGCGCCGCCAACCTCTGATTTTCAACCACGCGCATAGAAGACGCCGCCCCAGATTTTTGGACTGAGGGGCGCCGCCAACCTCTGATTTTGTTTACGAGTGCCCTGGATGACATGCAAGTACCTAGGACCAAGGTAAGACCGGTACGATACTCTTTCCATGGAATCGCATCGATCTTCGGCTAAACCAATTGGCCAAGTTTCTTCCTTAACATTTGGTTCACCAAGTAATTTCAGACGAGAAAATCTCCTTTGATGTGGTCGATTTCGATCAAGATATAACGCCATACTCGGACGACCAACTTTGGCAAAATTCCTAATGGCTACTCATTATGGATATCAATGTATTAAGATGCCAGTCTCAAAGGAGTAATCACAATCCATTGTGACAAGAACATGGCGATACTGCGATCGCCGATCCTCGAGATGGTTGGACAAATACCAACTCGAGAAGAAAGTCAGCCTTCGACTAGTAAATCGAAGCCTAAAGCTGCACCAAAGCCGAACGACAAAGTCAAAGAGGTTCCTCTGGACGCAGGGGAGCCCTCAAAGACTGTTGGCATCGGGGATACTTCCGACCCCAAATAGGAAGACGCCCTCATCGCCTTCCTCCGAGCTAACGCAGATGTCTTTGCGTGGCAAGCATCCGACATGCCCGAGTCCCGAGGAGGTGATCGAGCATAGGCTAGCTTTTACTACCGACAAAGTACCAGAAACAAAAATTACGGAGATTTGCCCTCGATCGACGAGATGCTATTAAATCGAATTGGATAAGCTACTCAAAGCGTGCTTTATAGAGAGGTCAACCACCCGAGTGGTTGGCTAATCCTTTAATGGTTAGAAAGTCAAACGGCAAATGGCGTAAAAGCGAGACTTTCTCGATCTTAATAAAGCTTGTCCAAAAGACGATTTTCCTTTACCTCAGACGATCGCTTGGTTGATTCTACTGCAGGTTGTGAAATGTTAAGTTTTTAGATACATATTCGATACCACCGGATCAATATGTGTCTAGACGATGAAGAAAATACGCATTTATTACACCATTTGGTATATTTTGCTATGTCAAAATGCCATTTGGTCTAAAAATGCCGGTGCTTTTTTTCAACGCTTGATGCAAGCAACTTTTTCATCTTAATTAGGCCGAATCTAGAGGCCTATGTTGATGATCTAGTTGTTAAAAGCATCAAGAGGCTTAATCATACATCGACCTACAAGAAACATTCGACAATCTCAGAAAACATCGCTTAAAACTCAATCCTGAGAAGTGTGTGTTCGGAATCTCTTCAGGAAAATTGCTTGGATTCCTAGTATCTATACGAGGAATCGAAGCAAATCCCGAAAAGATCAAGGCCATTCTCCAAATGCGCCCTCCAACCACAAGGAAAGAAGTTCAAACTCACGGGGTGCATGGCGGCTTTTATTCGTTTCATCGCACGACTGGGAGAAAAGGGACTACCTTTCTTTAAACTTCTAAGGAAACATGAAGGTTTTGAGTGGTCGAAAGAGGCGAACGCTGCCTTTGAGGATGTCAAGAGGTACCTTACGAGTGCTCCTATTTTGGTCTCTCCGAGGTCAGAAGAAACACTCTTAATTTACCTAGCTGCCACGCCACAGGCAGTAAGCGCAGTACTGGTCGTAGAACGTGAAAACGTACAACGACCAGTTTACTACGTGAGTGAAGTTTTACACGGGCCTAAGGAGCGTTACCCTCAGGTCCAAAAGCTTCTATATGCCCTCCTCATGTCTTCGAGGAAACTGCGGCATTATTTTCAGGTGCACAAACTAGTGTCTTGCCCGAGTTTCCCTTAGGAGCGATCCTCCACAATAGGGATACAGCGGGACGCATGGCAAAATGGTCAGTCGAACTTGGGGAGTTCGACATCCATTTCGTGTCCCGAACGGCCGTTAAATCCCAAATCTTGGTAGACTTTGTCGCCGAATGGACAAATCCTGAACCTGTTCAGGATCCCCAGTACGATTCCCACGACCAATGGATCTATGTACTTTGACGGGTCACTTACTTTAAGTGGCTCTGGTCGGGTGGTCCCGTATCTCCTACCGAGAGACCTTAAAGTATGCCATACAATTAAACTTTCGGGCCACTAACAACGTGGGCGTATCTGAAGGTTTGCTAGGCGGCATACGAGCAAATGAAAGCGCTCGATTCGCCGACTACTTGTGAGAGGAGACTCTCAACTAGTCGTGAATCAAGTCGAAAAGAGTACCGGTGCTCTAATCCGACAATGTCTCGAGACTTATCGGAAGTGCGAAGCTAGAAAAGCACTTTTTAGGTTTCGAGGCACAATTCATCCTCGAAGGATAATTTCCTTTCGCACCAGCTTGCTCGAATAGCTTCTTCCCAATCAAGTACCAAAAGGAGTCTTCTTGGAACAACTCGTGGCCGCCTCTCGGTCGATTTAACCGTAAACACCTCCTATTGAGACAGCCTCTCTAGAATACGAGGATACATGGATGACACCCATCTATGCATATCTTCAGAAGGGTTCTATACCCGAAGACGATCTCGAAGCAGATCGCTTATCCCGAAAAGCCAAAATGTATACTTTGGTGGAAGGAGTCCTTTATAAACGAGGTACTCAAGGGGTGCTCATGCGATGCATTCCGCAGAGCGAGGGATTAACACTTCTTCATGACATACATGAAGGCATCTGTGGAAATCATGCTTCCTACAGAACGCTGGTCGGTAAGGCCTTTCGACAAGGTTTTTACTGGCCAACAGCCCTTTACGATGCTAAAGAGTTGGTTAAAAGGTGTGTCCAGTGCCAGTTTCATAGCAGGCAGATACACCAACCAGCTCAGGCATTACAAACAATACCTCTATCTTGGCCTTTTTGACACTGGGTCTCGATATCCTAGGACCGTTCCTCAAAGCTCCGGGAGGTTTCGAGTTCCTTTTGTGGCTATTGATACGCTCACAAAATGGATCAAAGCGAACCTGTGGATCGATAACAACGAAGCGGCAAAACGGTTTATGATGAGATGCGAATTACTCGATTTGGAGTACCGAGTCGAATAATTACAGATAATGGTAAGCAATTTTGGCGCAAAATTTCAGGAATTTTATGACGAAGTTGGGTACCAAGTTGTGTTGTGCTTCTGTAGCCCATCCCTAAAGTAATGGGGCAGTCGAACGTGCAAACGACCAAATAATGAGAGGAATTAAGACTCGAGTCTTCGACTAGCTCATCAAACGCTCGGGGGTTGGGTACAAGAGCTACCCTCTATATTATGGGCTGTTCGTACGACTACCAGTCGGGCTACAGGTGAAACACCATTCTTTCTAGTCTTCGGAGCTGAAGCCATGCTTCCTCCGGAACTAAAGATACGGTCAACACGAGTCGAAACTTTCACAGACTCCAACCAAGAACAACTTCGAGCAGATGATATTAATCTACTTGAAGAAAGGAGAAACCAGGCCCTAATTCGTTCAGCAGTCTATCAACAAGCCCTGCGAAGATACTACGATCGAATGTCCAACCTCGCATGACCTCCAGAGGTGACTTGGTATTGAGACTCGCCAATCCAAGTCTAATCGGAACAAATTTTCTCCCAAGTGGGAAGGTCCTTACACAGTGGTCGAAGTTACTCGTCCAGGGTCGGTACGATTGGCAATGGAAGACGGCCAGGATCTCTCAAATTCTTGGAACATCGACCAATTACGCAAGTTTTATGTGTAACCAATCATTCAGACAATAAAGAATCAGGTTCTCTCTACCTCTATTGTCTTACTTTTGAGTAGTGCTTTCATAATCTTTCGACTATATTCTAAACACCTAGTTTCCTTTACACTGGTCGAAAGGCAGATAACATCACCTAGTCGAAGCCTCTCCTTTCTGCATGTGGTCCTGCCCACTAGAAGGAGCTTCCTAGTATTGACTCGTTACTCACTTTTGCTGCCAACACAAAGAGTTCGGGTTCTATTTAGTTGAAATATTTTTGAAAGCTTACTCCTTTCACCTTAGATTATTTCTTCAGTTCTTTTGAAAAATATTCTAAGCAAAGTGCACTTTTTTAGATTTATTCACCTGCCTTTGGTGCATTCGATTCGTCTCAACTAAGTCGGAGGAAGAAACACATCTAGTCGAAGTCTCTCCTCTCTGCACGTGGTCCTGCCCACTAGAAGGAACTTCCTAGCATCGTTCAGTTTCCTACTCTTGCTATCAGGACAGACTTATTGAGTCCTCCAAAGAAGGGCGAATGAATTTTTTTGAAGTCCTCTGGATGTTTGTTTAACTCAAGTTGCTGTTCTCGACTTAAATAATCTAGTCAGAGATGGTAACATCACCTAGTCGAAGACTTTCCTCTCTGCACGTGGTCCTGCCCACTAGAAGGAACTTCCTAGTGTCGATTCGTTTCCATTTTTTCGACCAGTGCATGACGGTTGTGATAAAAAACAACAAGTTAAACAAACCTCTCTGTTTTCAGAAAACCTTTTTAACACTATTTATTTAGTTCGTCTAAACAAACTAAGCAAATAGTCGGGAGCTAGGATAAAGTTATTAATTTGACTTATCTTAGTCTTTTATTTTGTTAATTATCTTTTGAGTTACTAACTACTCGACAAGATGATTTGCAGGAAACAAGATGGATTATCTAATACATCAACAAAAGATTGTTTTTCAGGTTTGTTACAAACTACTCTGAAGAAGGAGAGCCCAGTCGCATCTCCTCCGAAACCTTCCGGGCAACTGATTGCATTTCTTCAATCAGACGACTTGCTTCTGCTTCAGGGCAGTCGAAGTCAGCTTCGATTGGTTGAACATTAAGGTTGGGGTCACGAGCTTTAAGTTTGGCCAATGCATAACTTACTGCAACTTCGACCGCCTCCTTTATCGATTCAGCTTGGTTGGTCTTCAGGATGGTCATCAGTTCTTGCAAAGTCCCGACTTGTTCCCCAATTGTACTTATGTGAGTAGCCATCGTATCATCTTGAGGAGCTTTTCCCTCAGTATGAAGCTCACTAAGTACATTGTTCAGGAGCGTGACACTGCTCTGAAGATTAATCTTCATTGTCTCCATCTCCTGTTGGGTACGAGTCGAAGCCTCGTGGAGTTGTTTGTTTTCGACCGCTTGCTCTAAAAAGAATAAAACCGGTCAAGTAAAAATAAACTTCTAGAGGAAAAGAAAACAAAAATAATTACAGGTAAAAGATTTCCTTACCTGCTAGTCGAGAATCCAATTTCTTGATTTCTTCATCATGGGAGGCAACGGTCTCAGCATGCTTCTTCTCTCATGATCTAATCTCCTCCGCATTTTCTTTGGCAATACGGACAGTCTCAGTATAAATCACGGTTTTATCCCTGAGCTCATTTTCGAGCCTTCCCAGTTCGAGTTCCATTTCTAGAAAAGAAATGAGAGTGAGAATATGAGAAGAACTCGTAAAAGATTGCAGGTAAAGAATTGTTTACCTGATCTTTGGGACTTTAGTCTCGTAATTTCCTCATTTTTCTCTCTGGAGATACGAGAAGTCTCGTGAATGACCAAAGTTTTATTTTGGACTTCATTCTGGAGCTTTCTTATATCATCTTCTTTTCTTAAAAGAAGTATGAACAGCAAAGATCGAAAACATAAGCGGTCTTAAGTTCAAGACTTCTCGTTTATCCTTTCCTCGCACCTTTTCGGTGCAGAGTTAGCTTCTTTAAGCTTTCCCAGAGAAATTCTACTTTCTCCTCAGAACTCTCGACTCCTCTTTTTGATAATCGAGCGAGTCGGTCGAGTCTTTTTCGCCGCTTTTTAACTTTGTAAAGGTTAAAAGTGGACATGAACATTATTAAATTGGTTGTATGCTCTCCTACAACCATTGATCCGATCAGAAGTTCTTCTACGACTATGGATCTAGTCGTAAGTTCTCCTACGACTAAACCTTCGGTTGTAAGTCTTTTACGACTAGCATATAGTCGTGAGTTTTTCCACGACAAACCCTGTAAGCACTATATAAGTAGTCAAATCGAAAACGACTATGAAAAATAGTAACTTACCACCTCTCTGCCTATTTGCAGAGTTCCTCTTTTTCCTGTCGCAGCTCTAGAAGTTGTCGATGATATTCACCGACAACAGCGATTTGCTCTATGGCTTTCTGCAAAAGAAAAGATAGTGAGAAACAAGAGAAGATTATACCTGTATGTATAAGTATCATCAAATACTTACACTCATGGTTGATCGAGCAAATATCGAGTAATTCAGCTCTAGGTGCTTCAGCTCGTCCACTTTCTCAACTTGGTCCCACCAAACCTCCTCAAGGCGCCATTATCAAAAGTGTTCCCTCTATTGGGAATGTCTTTGGGATGGGGACTTCGATTCTAGATCTAAAAGCGAAGATCCCACTATGGAAGGGGCCAAAGAAATCGTAATGGTTGAAGTATTCCTCATCTTCCGATTCTGAAATTGTAATTTCCTTTGGGTACCGGGAAGGAGGTCTGTAATAATTTCTTCCCTTGCACGGTGGTTTGGCACATCACCACCTTGGGCGAGAGCTTCTGCGACTACCTCGCTGGTCCCACGATCACATCAAGGGTCATGGCGGCTACCTCGGAGTTGTAGACGCCACTCAAGAACTATGGTCACGCCTCGGTGGCTATAGCTACAACTTCAACTGGTCGAAACAACCGCTTCAGAGCTACGACTTTTTCCACAACCCGAAGTGTGGATGATCCTTCGACCATCTCTGTTGTCATCTCTCCAATCACCGGAGAGGCTGCAATGGGCTTTTCGATAGAAACCACTATGGAAATTTGAAGGAGTCGAGCTAAAATAAACAAAAGGATAGCAAGTCAAATTGTGGAAAGCAAAAGGTAAATGCTGTTCTTACACTTTAGCTTGTTTCACATACCTCTGCATCCTGGACTTGATCAGAAACTTTGAAGCCATCTTCCCGATGGAAGGGTTCTTCGACTTCTTTGCTACGACCACGTCTGATTGTAGCTCAAGTTGGGGAATAGGCTCGGCCACGACCACGTCTGGTCGTGGATCTTGAACAGGGACCATCTCTCTGGTCTCCTGACTTTCCGGAGGGCCGAGATCGGTCTCGACCACTCCAAGAGCAGCGCTACCCTCAACAATAGGGACTGGATCAGCGTTGTCCTTCACAAAAGACATAAACTCCTTCCAGTTCTCTTTTTCTAGTTGCTTGACAAAACTAGAAGTGGCAGAAACTGTGAAAGCTTTCTTGTCATAATAAAAAGGTACCTTAGCCTTGTGGGCTTTGCGCCTAAGAGGTTCTTCAACCTCCACGGCCTCCTCACCGCAATGCTTGATCTTGGCTCTTGCTGTGGTCATGTCCTTGGTCTTACTGGATCTTGCGATAAGAGGTTCTTCATCCTCCTCGACTTCAGTTGCTTCGACTTCATTTCTGCTGCGACTATGCGTGCCGCAGACCTTAATAAGGACCTGGTCGAAACGAGGGGACTTGAGCTTGATCCTCCCTTGTCGACGACTCTTGAAAGACGACGCTTTTTACTTGGGGGAGCTGAGTCCTTGTCCATCGTCGCCCTCGCCCAATGGTCATCAGTTCGACCTCTTCGTCGTCCCGGCGGTTTTCCATGCCTACTTTCTGTAAAGAAAAACAGAAGAAGAAGAATCAATGACCAGTCGTAAGTTTTTCTACGACCAGTACCTAGTCGTAAGCTTTTCTACGACATGTCCCTGATCGTAAGATTTTCTACGATCACTACCTAGTCGTAAGTTCTTTCTACGACTATAAAGTCCTAAGGATAAAATCAGCTTTTGATTACCTTTAGACGCTTAACCTTTTCCTCTGCGGACAAAACCGCAAGGATTTGAGGAACCGCCATTCCGGGTGGCGGGGCTTTCACAAACGAAGTTTGACTTCGAACGCCAATCTCTCTGGAAAGATCGTATAAAAAAGATAAAGATACTCGATTGATAAATCAAGAAGACCAAACTAAGAGTTAAGTCAAAAACTATTTACCCTCATCAGAGTCCCCGGTCGGGTCTTTTGGCCCCGTGATACTTCCACATAGGAGGTACTCGTTTCTTCAAAGGGCTAATTCGACGTGTGATGAAATCTTTCACCACATGCCATCAATCAACCCCTTCTTTCAAATCCTTAATAGCTTGAATATAGGGGCAATTCGACCGATATCTTGGGGAGTTGAATCCCATGAAGATTTTTTTAATGACCTTCCCCGAAAGGTAAGGTCAGCTTCTTGGATGTGACTTTCCAAGAAACCACCTCTTCCTCCACAACGCCATGAGGACCGAGTGAACATCTGAATATACTCCTTCGACTTCCGTCATGGAGCTTGAGACCACAACTTCCAAACTATCCCAGTTGGCGAGCCATTAGTAGAAATCTTGAAAAAGCTCAAGATCATTTGAAATTCCTGTGCACGCCACACAGATATACAAATACGCTCAGCATTGTGATGGAATTAGGACCAAGGTTCACCAATTCCACTCCAAAATGCTCAAGTATAAGTGTAAGAAAGGGGTGAGCAGGCAATCGTAGACCACACTCACAGTACGCCTAGAAGACGGGAATTTGTCCATCCTCCCCCGACGGCCATTCTTTGCTTGTTCACGAACCACTCCACGAGAACTCTCTCGAATCTTCCAGCGTTGACAAGGGCTTCCATCTTCGCCAGATCCATCTCGACTCGGCCCACTCGGAGACCCTCCCGCCATTTCTCTCGTAAGGGGAGATTCTTGATTGAGTTGGTGGCGGAGAAGACAAGAACTTGATGAACAGAGGGATAATTTGAGGAAAAGTGTGAACCCTAAGTCTTACCCCCGGTAAGTATTTATAACCGCGTGCCTCGGGCTGGAGGCGTGGTATTCCAAAGGTTGCCACCGTCTCGGGAACCGCTTCAACGGACAGGCTAACAGGCGTCGTTTAAAATTCCCCAACGTGTCCGTTTGAGAAAATCAGGTTTGCTTTTACACCTCAAGCGAAATTACTTCCTTGGTTAGATTGTTTTTAACCAAAGGAAATGTTAATCGGAAAGGTTTTTCTTCCGATCACCATGCTGCGATCACCTTGTGATCGTAGAAATGTTCTACGACTATTTGATAGCCGTAAGCAATTTCCTTGACCAAGCATATTTCTGGTCAAAGTAGTATACTAATGACGAAGAGTTTTTCCTTCGACTATTTTTCTACGACCCTCTCGTGGTCGTAACCTCTCGTGGTCGTAAGACCATCTATAACCCCTTTACCAAGTAAGTTGCTTTCACTTGAAGCTGGGGGGCTAGATGACGAGGATATAATAATCCTCATTTTATCTTTTATCTATAATTCTTATTATAGGTAAATATGACGTCATATGGTCCCTGAGTATACCCCTTAATGTTATAAGGGAAGAGCCTACTGGGTGGTCGTAAGTTCTTCTACGACCACCCCCATAGTCGTAAGTTATGCTACGACTACCCCAATAGTCGTAAGTCTTGCTACGACTACCTCATGGTCGTAAGTTCTTCTACGACTAGGTCAGCTACGACCACCTTATGATCAATTAAACCTACAGACAAGTGGGCCCAATTGATTAAGGGATTCAAACAGTCATCATACGCTGTTACTCTGCGAAGTAATAGCACGTAATGCTCCATTATCTCTGGTATATTGTTGTTAGGCGACGTGGAGGAGTTAATACGCCGGTGATTACTACCAACGTACGTCCGTTACAGGATGTGATGAGGCGCCGCTTCACCTAGAGAAACTGCCGCTCCTTCACATACTATATAAAGGCGGCAATCAGAGAAGGAAAGGGGGATCGATCGGGTCATCAGGAATACCAGTACTATCTGTAATAGTCTTAGTTTTTCCCCTGATTGTTCAGAATACACTCAATACCATACACACACAGGAGTAGGGTTGTTATTCTCTCCGGAGAAGGCCTGAACCTGTATAAAAATCCTCGTGTCAATCTCTCTGCGTGATTCCATTCTAGGAGACCCCCCGAATCAAACAATCTTTACGTAAGTTCGGTTCTAAAACACCGACACACACCAAAGAAGGAAAACTTCTCACGACCAGCAGCAACAAGCATGAAGCAAAACGCGACTAACAACCAAAAGAATGACTCAAGAAAAGATTAGTAAAAGAAGTGAACTGATGCCGTCACAGGTCCGGTTTTTTTTTGTGGGCTGAAACAAGGCTGCCCAAAACACACAGCACAGCTTCAATCGCACCTACAGCCTCACAGAGACACATAGCTCTCGATTTTTGGACTGAGGGGCGCCGCCAACCTCTGATTTTCAACCACGCGCACAGAAGACGCCGCCCCAGATCCTTCTACTCTACTTAGCTCCTGATTCTCGGGGCTACAGGCGCTCTGGTTTTTCAGGAGATTGGAGCGCCGCCAGGCTTCAGGCGGACACGCCGCCGCCTAGGCTCTAAAAATTTCTAATTTTTTTTAGCGGCTCCCACAGCTGTTTTTCCTCCAGCAACCAATCTTTTTTTTAGTGGCTGCCCTAATCGCCAGAAGCAGCAGCACAGAATATTCCATCTCAGCTCCTTTTATAGGGTAACTTCTAACCCTAAAAACCTTCTAGATGATTTACCCTAATGGGCTTCCGTTAAGGCCCAACATCAACGGAACACACACGCACGCATCTCAAAGCGCCGTCTTCATCGTCGATTGATCTAAACCGCTTCACCATCGCCGACCTACCATGCGCTTAGTCAAAAGGTCACCAAGGCGGTATTTGGTAAAATTACCAAAATACCCTTTTCGATCCTTCTCCAAAAGACCGAGTCCATCTGTTGAAGCAATCGCCGCTTCGCCACGCGTGTAGGTTGATCAACGGCTCCATGTCGTCAAGTCTCTCCGTCCAGGATCCCACCGCACCACCGAGCACTTGTAACGACTTCGCCGCTTGATCCAACCAATCGACCAACCGCCTGGATTCGGTCATCCTTGTCCATTCTGCGGCCACGCTTGAGTCACTTGACCTCACCCAAAGATCCATGATCGTTACGGACCTCAACTCTCCAAGCTTAGTCCCGATCCTCCTCGCCGTTGACCGTCATTGACACGCAAGCCACACGACAAAGAATAGACAAGCAAACACGAATCCGGGAACAAGTTCTTCACAACTTGACCCACGTTAGCCAAAACATGCAATATGCAACACATATGTATTAACAAACATGGATATGACCTAACCCATAATCAAATCACCACTTATATCAACATTCAGCACAAAAGCCGGTCAGACCGCCGCTGACCTGACAGATCTGAAACTTTGTTGAAAACACATGAAACTTCAAACCAAAAGCAACATTGCCAATTGTTTCATCATCCTAAGATCATGGGCATATCCCCATGATATCCACACCAGGGCTCATCGCCAGCGACGAGGACCTCGCAGGCGCAAACCAAGGGCACCACTAGGTGCACAATAGCCTTGCGCACACACAAGGACCACTCTCGACAGCGGCGACGGCCTAGAACGGCGGCGAGCTGGAGAGAGGCAGCGGTGCTTCTAGGGATCCGCAGCGGTTCAGGGTAGCGGGTTCCATAGCTTCTAGGGAAAAGCTACCTCAACACTGGAGAGGTCCAGAGAAGGACAGAGCAGCTCCGGCGACGATGAGGCTTGCCGGCGCCGAGGAAGATGATGCAGAGAAGCAAGCCTGAGCAAAAAGAACAGGACTGCGTCATCGGGATAGCTTCAATCTAGCTCAAGGATGGTCCCAGAGCAAGTAATTGAAAAGCTGAGGTGCTTACCGGCGCTGAGGGCGAAGGGGGTGAACTCGGCCGAGGAGATCCAAAACCCAAAATTAGGCCACTCCTGTGAAAGCAACCCAAATCAAGTTAGGGGATTTGCTCAAGGTGATTAGATGCACAAGGTGACGCGATTGGATTTGACAATGAACCACTGAAGCGCTGGCGGTGTCGAGGAGCTTCAAGGTCCAACAATGGCGAAAAGGGGGCTCTCTGGTGTTTTGAGCTCAACACGCAGAGAGGGAGCTAGGGTTAACAAGAGTACTGATGCTGAAACGAATCCAAGGAAGAGCTTGAGGGCTTTATATAGCCGAAGGAGCAAGGGTTTAGCAAGGGCAAAGCCCCACGGGTGAGCTTGGTCTATGCCCCTGCCATGGACGAGTTGAGTAGAGGTGCAGCAGAGAAAGGGCGACTTTGGGGGCGAAAGCACTGGCAGCATTAAATGCTAGCAGCAAAGAGCCGTTTGAAGGACTCCAAGGAAGTGACAATGCACTTCAAAGCCTCTCGCATGCGCTAGCAATGGCGCGGGCACGCGGAAGGGGAAGAACAGATTCAAGCGGGCCCCACTAGTCAGCGAAAGAGACTCAAAGTGGCTTGGGTCTGAAGTGAGCGAATGGGTTAAGCCTAACCCAAAAGACACAGCCCCAAACCACTCACGGTAGGATCGGAAATGGAGGGCCAGGATTGAACGCGAAGTTTGGAGGGCTCCAACGCTCCCACGCAATCTTGGCAGTCCGATCAAGAATGAACGGTGGAGATTGAATGAGACAATCGAAAAATCCGAACGGCACATGCAATCTGTAACGTCCGATTAAGATCCAAAGGTTGAAACACTACTACAGAAAAGACCTTCACGAGCGGTTCGTAACGCCATCACGCGAGCGGTTTCGTGAGCCGCTCGAAGTTTATGGGTCGATAATGACATGAGGTCATCACGCAGCGGTGCCAACCGCTCGTGATGCGCATTTCACGCTGAGCGGTTATTAACTCGTAACCGCTCGTGATATACAACTATCATAGACGGTTTGTATCTAGAACCGCTCGTGATATTATCTATCCTGAGCGGTTCTAACACCAAACGCTCGTGATAACTATCTATCACGAGGCGGTTCTAAACACGTGCTCAGGATAACTATCACGATGGTTCATGTTTAGAAAATGCGTGATGAGGCGCCCAAGATAGCCTTTTTGTAGTAGTGAAAGCTCATGCGCCACTTTAAACGAGCCCGAGTACGTTTAGTTGATTGGGCTCAACCCAGTGGCTCAAGCCAGTTTGAAAAGGGCGACCGAGCGCGAAGGGGTACGCACCGCAACGGTTGGATTAAAATCCAACGGCTCACATGCACAGAGCGATCAGAGGTCCGATGGGCACAGCGAATGAGGGCGGTATGATCCAGATCCAACGGTTGAGATCCAACGTGTGTTTAAAAGGGCTGGGGGCTGAGCGCACGCAGTTGGGTTCAACTAGGAAATGCTGTTGGGCTCGGGTCTAACCTAGACCCAACAGAGACTTTGACTTAGGGTTTGAAACAAGCTGAAAACTTGGAAGAATATTTAGAGGTAGCAAACTAACTCCAAAAATTCTGAAATTTGGACTGGAGGTTCTTAGCTCTAGGATAAACCTTGTGTAAATTTTCCAGAGGTAAAATTCCGAAATTTGGACTGGAGGTTCTTAGCTCCAGGATAAACCTTGTGTAAATTTTCCAGAGGTTTTTATGCACAGCATTCTTCTCCAGAAATTTCTCAAGGTTTGTTCTAGGGTTTGACCAAGAGTTAAACTGGTTTGACTGGCCTCTAAAAATTATCAAATAATTTCTAAAAATTATGAAATTTTTCAGAGGAGTCACATAGCATCCCTAGAACCAAGGCAAAATATTTTCAGGGGTTGAACACAAGATTCTCAACAAGGAGGTCATGACTTTAGTCAATTGGAGATTTTGGTTTTTGATTTCCACAATTCCTTTACCAGAATTATAGAAAAGTTCAAAAACTTCAAGATGCAATTTTTTTTTAATTTCCTCTCATTTTCTTACATTTAAAACACAAACCCAGATTTGGGATGTTACATATCATCTCCTAAGTGAATTCCCAGTGAATTTCAACTGAGAGGACTAGGGTATTAGGGTCGCTAGCTCACTGTCTGGAAATGTGTTCAGCAAGCATTTATCTTTAATGTCACAGCTCCATTTTTATTAAATGGGATTTAGATGCATCTCATAATCATTTCGTGTTATTTCTGGAGCATGTGCATAAATTATGCATTTGAAATCAAATGTAAACCTCTAACTCAAACTAAAGCCACAAAAGAAATTTGAAATAAATGCTCATGAAGATCTCTAGAAAACAATTTATTTAAATACTAGAATAATTATCATGAATAAAAATGAATTTTATCAAATTTTTGGAATCCAATTTAACTATGAGAAAAATTCAAACTCAATTAATAAACATCTTCTGTAAATGAATTTTAAACAAGTGAATAAATCATGAACAGTAGTTTTAGAAAACTTATATGAATTAAACTTTGTTAGGAACCTTCCACTAAATTTTTATGATTTTTGGGCTTGTGCCGAGCTGGCCTCACCATTCTGCTGCCACCCACTTCTCCTCGGCCTCCCCGCATCTCCACCTCACCCTGAGGAAGCGCCCGGTCGCCTCAGCTCCGCCACCATCGCTGCTGCCCACTTGGCCGCCGCACCCCGCCGGGCCACGTCGTCGCTCCGGTGGCGCCCAGCCTGGGTCAACACGCCCCAAGAGTCACCTCCGCTTCCCTCTCCCTTTCCCCCCTTCTTCAACCAAGCACCCGCGTTCAAGCCCCGCTCGGTCGCCAAGCTCTATGCCCACCGTTCCATCCAGCCCGGAGGACCTCTCCCTCGGCCGACCACGCCGTGATGTGTTCCAAGACCCCCTCTGTGTTTCCCCTCTATTGATTTCCCCTTTCATTGACAGGATTGCATTGGCCTTGGTTTCTTCCCTAGCATCGGCCAAAATCGCCACCCAAGCCACTGTGCCACATTTGCGGATCCCCGGCTCGATTCCCCACACATGGAGCATCCATGTGCCTCCCCCGACCTCCCCCAACCACCCCGACCTCCCCCAACCACTGATTGAAGCTTTCCACCACCCGGCCGGCGTCTCCATAGCAAGCCGCCCACGCCAGCTCGGGTTTCCGTCGCCAGCCCGCCTCCGACTCCCTTTCCGCTGCCCAACCCCACCGGTGAGTGCACTTTGTCCCCATGGAGCTCATGCGCTTGTTGGTTTTTCCCCTCTTACCCTCCAGCGCCGTCACGCCTTTTCTTCTCTAGGCCCAGCCGCCACACGACGCCGCCAGCACGCTCCAGCGCCACCTAAGCTACGCCGCTATCACCCCCGGGGCCGCCTCTCGCTCGCGTCGTCCCATTTTTCCCTTCAGTGGCGGCCGCCGTTGTCTCCATCGCCGGCAACAAGTGTGCCCGAGCCACCCCTGAGCATTCCCTGTTCGGCCCCTTCTCTGCCTCTGTGCTTCCTCTCTTGTTTCCATGACAGGTGGGCCCCCTCACATCTCTCTCTCTGTAGTGCTCATGCTAATTGAGATGTAAAGCTAGATGCTAGCAGATGTATAGAGCCAATACAAGATTAGAAATAGACAATGAATATCTGATGAAATGTTTGAACAAACAAGGTATTAGATGACTAGTTGTTTTGTCAGTGGGTATAATCCAGTGAATGTCAGTGATCTTCTATTCTCCTGTGAACCTTAGTATATGTATGTATGAGAGACAAGGGACTAGTGAATAAATCACCCACTTAGTGCTAACTAACCTAGTGACTGATGATTCAAACCACTCAATTGATCTGACGAAAACTTGCAGCTTGAGTTAGCATGAACCCTTTTTTAACACCATTTGTCAAAGGCTAACAATCTCATTGTTGTTCATTAGGTCACTCAAATAAACTAACCATTTTGAAATTTGATATTGGGTGGAAGTAAGCACTTCTTTTTCAGAAAGCTTTAAAACAGAAGAAGTGTTTAATACAAATCTGAAATAGTAATAGGAACCTCTTGTAAGGAAGATTAGTACTGTTAGCTTAGTATTGTGACTAACTAATCGGTCACTCAATATGATTGTTCAAATAGACATGTGAATTAGGTAACAAAATGATTCTTCACAATGGTGAAATAAACGAGAAATGTTAGATGGAACCTTGAGTTGAGAGTAGGCTGAATAGCATTTTAACACCCATATCATAGCTAAAAACTGTGTTTAGTAAACAAATCACTAGTAGTTAAGTTAGACCTAATCAAATGATCACAAAGATTAGCAGTAACCTCATGTCAGGTTTATCAGAATAGCATTAGTAACTATAAGTCAATGGGATGATTGGTTAAAACTAGTGAAGCAATTAAAGATTAAAAATTATTAGTCTTTTTAGCAAATTATGCCGAAAAAGGAGAGCATATAAGAGGAGTGATTTTGACTATATGATCGTCGTGGATGTATACATAGAATGCCTGGAGAGAAGTACTAGGTGTCCTGTTAAGGAAATTAACATCGCCTAGGATCTAGGTATCGTCCGTTGTTATGGTTACACTAGAAATTGAATTAACTTCAAAAGTACATAAGAAATTCTTATGAACTCCAATTAAACTAAAATCTATAGCTAAAAGAATCTAGAATCATAATCTCACTAATATGTAAATGTCATGCATTTTCGAGCATTTTGGATTTTTTTTGGTTTTATCGTGTTTATTCGCTATCGTGTTTTCTCTCTAGATTCCGAATTGCATGGAGTGAACAATTACACCTCTGAGCATGAACAAGTGGACTTCCAAAAAGGCAAGCATCCTCTTGCATCATTTTGATCCCAGTTTTGGTAATTTAGTATTTTGAAATATAATAATAATTGCCTGCATGCTATTTCTGTGTGTCAATAATTTGTGAGACTAGTTAGCTATATCCTAATCATTGTAGTTTTCCCTTAATTACTCCATACACCTATCCTTAAGTTAGGAATCATGTGTTGATATATTTATTATTTGTGTGAATGTTTAGCCATACAGGTCAATAGATACGGTAGATCGATTGATGGGGTTAGCCTATCAATCTTGGGAAATACTGAACATTCTATTCTATATGATTTTGTTCAGATTTATGAACATGAATTTTGAGTATAAAATTTGTATATTAAAACATGATTTAGATCTGGACAAGTGTTTGATAGTGAGGGTGCTTCGTGCGGTAGTCTTGTCAGGATCATTAAGGACCGAACTTTGGGCTGTCATGCCAAGAACTACTTGTACTTCCACATGCTGGATTGGGGCCGGTTTGGTCAAGTAGGGGGAGGATTTTATTGGTTTGGAACACAGGTGGTGTGAGGACATATGTGTTTGATCATATGTTCATAGGGATACGATTGCAATTTAATATGTGCGAGTGAGCACAGTTTTAGATTTTAGTTCATTGGGTCGGCATTCCCAGCACAACTTGCGTGCCCCGGTTACCAGGCTCTATCAGAAGCTTGTACTAAGCAGGATTCGTCACACAAGGGTGTTTCAACTCAATAAGATTTTCTTGCTAAAAAGTACCAAATCTCTATCTACTTGGCCGACATACCAAAGGAAGTGTGTCATTATCCGGAGGCTTACGGGCTAGTCGAGTTGTGTGGGTAAAGATGTACGCCCCCGCAGGGTTAAAACTATTTGAATAGCCGTGTCCCTGGTTATGGACAATACTTGGTTTTGATAGACATCATCGTTAGACTTTGAGATAAAATTGACATGGGAATACTTGGTATCGGCATGAATGTTTGTTCATGCATGTTAACTAGTCAAAGTGGACAGCCACTTTGATATGTTTTGATTTATGATTAATTCTTAATTACTTGTTGTTTTAGTCCAAACTTGTTTATAAAATGGCCTTTGCAAAAAATAGAAAGTGTAGGAATAAAACTTGATGTTTTATGCAAAACTAATGCCAATATAGCATTTCCTTTGAACAACATTTAATATGTATAATCTCTAATCCTTTGGATAGGTTCTATTAAACACTTTCTTTTAGTAGTTTGTGTAAGTCTTACAAGTATCTTCTGTACTTAGTGGAATTAACCACTTGTTGCAGGTAAAGAACGTCCTAGTTAATGTTTCAAGTTGAGGCGATAACATTGGTACTTCGGCTTTAGTCCCAGTCGGTTGCCCTTGGGTTGTGGCGCACCATTGGGAAGGTTATTTTATTACTTGATCTTCTATTCTTGTTTACTTAATGTTTTCCGCTGCTAATTTTTACTGTTATATTCTAATCGTTTATGCAAGTGATATAATGTTGTATGGATATGTACATGTTAGGAGCTGATCCTAGGAGCTAACATGAGATGCATATCCAGAAACTCGAAATTGGGTTCGTTCCTTGTTAAACATTATGCCTTTGGTATAATCTTTTAACTTGAAATGAATTCAATTTCGAGGGTCCTCTCAGCGGACGTATTAGAGCTGTATCGACTGTAGGTTAAAGCCGTAGCAATGGACATTGTTAGGATTTTGGTTTGCAAAGAATATTTTCCAACTAGCAAAAATTTGGCAAAAATGCAAGTAATATAATTCCTTTCTTTCTCACCCATCTTAGCATCTAATTCCTGTCTCACCATTCATTTGATTTTTGCAAAATAATTTTCCTTCATTGCTCATCTCTTCTCCAACAATAGACACGCTAAATAGTAACTGGTGAGGGCAATGGCGACAGGATGAGAAGATATTGCCTTCCAGCAATATTAGGATTACACTACAAGAAATCTGCTGAACGGTGACAATCAGAACTCGTCACGGATCTGTAGCACCCCAGCCTGACAAAGGCCTGGAATGCTACTAAACTAACATTATATTCAAAATTAAACTAAAACATCTTACTAAATTTCGGCAGAACCTCCTTTGTATAGTTAACTATACTGGAGGTTCCCAACAGTTAATTATAACCTAACTAAATAATCTAACATCCAGCATAATCAAGAGACATTCAAAACTAAGCTAATCATTACTATATCATCCATAGCAAGATAAACAACTAAGTATAATCCAATGGGTATCTATAATCATCTAGTCAACTCTATTACAACTTAATCCAAGCAAAGGGATTAATCATAAAGAATACTTTAAGCAGCTTATTCAACTACTAATTCATCATTCTACGAATTCAACTGTGAGTAGTTTGTGCCATTGTGCAACTACTCTAATCTTTATTTCCCCCCATGCATGCCGTTCTTGTAAAGGGTACCTAAAAACACAACAACAGCAAGAGTGAGTCCAAAGACTCAGCAAGTACAATAAATGACGACAATAATATAAACAATTGTAATCATCAACAACTGTCCACAAATCTCTATAACAATCATGTTGCATAATCATGCTATGCAAGATGCTCAAATGCACTTTCTCTTTCTCTTTCCCTTTTGCATTTTACCAGTAATGCAGAGCATGCATCCGTCGATGCATACCCATGCCTATGCCATCTAGCACAGGGACCATTGCCCATACTCCACATGTATGGGGACCTAAGCCCACACTCCACGAGTGTGGGGACCAAAAGCCCGTCATAATCATGACGGGGACCTCAAAAGATGCTTGGTCACCACGTGACCAAGCCTTCCATATGTCAGCATGATGCATATGAACAAATCTTAAATCGTCATAAACATGCATTCTTAGCAACATCACATATGAATTGAACTTATTCATACTACTTACATACATGTTCATTGGTGTTCATAAAATTCAAGTATCCATGGATAGCACATAATCCATAATACTAGAAAACATGAGTATTATCATTCATAATATCTTAGCATCCATCAATAACACATATACTCACAAGACTAGCACACAATGCCATTCATTCATACTAATTCTACCAATCAAGGTACTTGCTTAACTGTGCGAGAATGAAGGACGTGAAGATGGCACTGCCCCCGGAACCAAACCCCCACCTGAGTATATATATATAGCATGCTAAGACAATAATACTAGACCAATAACAAAACTAGAAGTACAAACGAACTCGCTATATTCTCTAGCGCAATCCCAACTCCACTCCTAAATGTCGATCTGTCCCCTCTGTGGACAGTCACATTCTAAAATACGTATCTTTTAGTACAGGAGTCCAAATGGGGTGTTCTTAGACTTTCTGGAAAGACTATCAATTTCGCCAACTAAACTTAGTTGATGAGCCTTTCTGATTCGGCCATCTAATGCCCCTATCAAGCTAATTAACAGAACATCAAATTCACGTCGGGTTTCTGGACAGTAATACTAAATCTACCATAACTTTCAGTACGATTGTTCAAATTTCGCGTTCTTGAGCTTTCTAAAAATCTGAGACAATAATCTACATCTTTCATTATAGTGAGCTCCTCTAATTTTTCCTTTAGCTATTCGCTTAATCCAGATTACTAAAAACTGTCGGGATACCGACAGATTTGTAGGACAATAGCGCTATAAAAATTCATAATTTTTGAACCGTTCGTCCAAATGACGTGATCTAATACTCTACGGAAAGGTATCGACGTCGTCTACAATTCTCTAGGAGCCGTCGAGGACAGATTCCTCACTTAACCTTATCAAAAACTTCGATCAACCCAATCTGTCCTAAACCAATCTAATACCGACGTCGCTAAATAATCAACTAATCGACTAAACGAAAGGGGATCAGATCTTACCCTTGGCAGAACCGCTGATGAACATCGAAACCACCACCACACAACCCTTCTCCTTCCTTTTCTCTTCCCTTCCTCTTCTCGCTGGTCTCCTTGCGGCAGCAGCAGAAAAAATCCCATGCAAGCCAACTAGCTAGCAGTCTCTCTCTCCCTACTGTTGAAACCAACAAGAACTAATACAAAAGTAGTCACGTGAGGGCACAGCAAAGCTGTGGCTTGTATGCATACGTGAACTTCTAGCAGCAGCACACGCATGCATGTAGCACACGCATCCATGTAGCACACGCCAGAAATTATCCAGTGGTAGTAGCGGCAAGGATAGGAGCAAACGGCGGCAGGGACAGGCGGCTGAGCAGGGGAAGGCATTGGCTGGCGGCTGCAAGGGGTTGGAGACGGGAAAAAGATAGAGGCTAGGGTTATGGCCGACTCCCCCTTGGGCCGTGACACCGTGGGCGAAGAGCCCGCAGCCCAGGTTTTTTTTCATTTTAAGCAAAAACGTCCCTCTAAACACTATTAGTTCCATTCCCTCAATTAATTATCCTCTCTAAAGCGAAACGGGGTATTACATTCTAACCCCCTTAAACGGAATTCGACCCCAAATTCTACTCGTCGATCTTCACAAAGGAACAACTACAACTGAAGCTAAACATTAAATTAACACATATCAGACATGAACAAGTCTAGATAATGCTCACGCATACGAGACTCCAACTCCCGTGTCGCTTCTCTCTCGGACTGACGCGGCCATAACACCTTGACGTATACCAACGTCTTGTGCCTCAACACTCGCTCCGACCTCTCCAGAATACGCATCGGATGGGACTCAGAGACGGTCCTAGAGATACGCTATCTTCCAAAATCCCTGCAACTAACAGAAACAAACCGATGTACATTGGGCCAATATTCCCTTTGGTACCAAACCAAACAACCTGCACAATCCGCACTGAACTCCGGTTCCCTCTCTCAAAATCAACCACTTCACCTTTGTAAGGAGCATCTCCTTTAACAAGGGGCGCACAATAGAACTTGTTTTAAACAAACTCTTTTAAAAAAACAGAACCCAACTGAAAATAAATGATTCTCATCGCAAACACGCATTACCATCTCCCCACCAAAAGAGTTAAATCCAAAACCAAGATTCATCATGAAACTCTTCCACTTTTCAAGTAGGCAGTTTGCCAATGAACACCACATAAGCTAAAGGCGAAATCACTCGAATGCCCAACACAACCATTTCCTTTCTTTTTTCTTAACAAAAAAGAATCACGCATACCAAGAAGAACCAACTCAATTTATAATTGGCATCTGTCATAGAGACAAAGCTCAAATAAAAAAGAAGAGAATACTTTATTATCCGAGAATACAACCTTTTCTCAAACTTTCTTTTTAGAATTCAACTTTCTCTTAACCCATGAGATTCCAAATCATCGCATAACACAATAATTCATTTCTTTTAATTTGGCAACCTCAAGCTATGCTCAACTAAACACAAAATCCATACCTATGTAGAGAGACTCTTCCAATCCACACTAACATATTCTGATCAACTTCTCTACCAAAGGAATTACTTTGACAAATAATTCTCAACACACCTCAATATAGATTTCAGCCACAATCACATCACCTCAACCTTTTAAGGATAATCAACTTGAAATTCACCACATTCACACTCATTTACTGCATCCAAAGGATTCTATCAAAGATCACTATAACTCTTGGAATCTAATCATGGGAAACCAAGATGCTAGCATAAAGATGCAAAGCCCAATTCAATCTCTAAGACTCTTACAATGAATTTCCGGTATACTTGATAGGTAACCCTCAGATCTGAGAACTAAAAATTTCACACAGCTCAACAATAACCTTAGTTATTAATGTCATCATTCCTCACTAATCAAGTAACCGCCTAAAGAGATTCATTTCACCAATCTTAGACCTTCTCTAACCCACACCAATCAAATTCAGCTACACGACCACAATATACCCATTCATAATACTTTAACTGATTGATCAAGATTCAAACATACTCAATCATTAACATCAATAAATAAATATATTCTTGACCAAGTTATCCTTAGAGATAATCTAACTCCCATAGGGTTACTCACTGAAGCCGAGTCATACTTGACCATAACCCAACATTCTGTGCTATCCCCTTAATTAACTCGACTATTAGATTTCTCTATACTGCTACTCTCATTAAACTACACCATCATAATTCTTCTACACAATCTTACCAAGTACCCAATTGTGATACTCCAATAAACTGATCAAGATTTTCATACTTGCTAATTCTAATGTTCTGTCAAAATGAACACCAAATCTTGGACCACATATCGCTATAGGTCCTACTAGTTGCGACAACAAAATCTGTTAGCTCCAAAGACAAGCATTCTTTTTAAATCAAATCCTCCCAATGATTATTCTAATAAATCAATTTATTACTCAAAGCCTCTCAAACAACCTGACACCTAAAGGTTCACACAAACCATCTACTAGGCTACCACTATCTAGTTGCCAAAACATAACCGAAGAGACTTTGCAATACAGTTCGGTTAACCCTTTCTTAGAAGAAGAGGCAAATAGAAATAAATTTCAGCACGAGGGAAAATGTTACCACTTGCAGTAGTTACAAGATCAAGAGAAATAATCAAATAGCAATAACCTCGGAAAACAAAAGATGTGATCATAGTTGAGGGCACACGTCCCGCAAACAGAGAGTATCAAACCTCAAACGCGAATAACACATTGCTTTTGGGATTCGGGAAACTCTGTTGGGCAAAACAAAAAGTTTAGGCAAAAATCGATAAACTGCAAGTTATAAAACTTTGACTTCAATCTCAAATACTTCTACTTCACTCTTACTTTTAAAAAAGAAAACGACTTTCGTTGGTTACAGCATCACCATGCCAACTCCAACAAGAAGAGATTTGAAAACCACAACATAAAAACCACTTAGGAACTAATAAAACATCTCAGCACGTTACTTTGCTCAAAACAATTTTAGCTACCACACCAACATGAGGTCTGAAAGATCACAAACGCGAAACTAGAAGCATTTTCATTTAATCAATGTCAAGCGAGCGATCCAATTCCTTTATACCAAACATTCAATATTATCATCATAATCTCTTGCCGACAATCTCACTAACAATGAAATAATACACTCCTAGCGAGAATCATTATAGCCTCTTATCGCATCCTAAATCTCTCCAAAAGAAACACCAGCCACAAGGTTGAAACAAACCTCTTTTAACAAAAATCATACTGTCAAATAACAACTTCTCCATGCACGCTTTCAGATATCACTTATTTATTCATCCATGCAACCATTAGTGCTGCTCAACACACACTTCAACTATCATTGACAATTGACATTTGTCTTTATCACGTATGCAAATAGGGACCTACTGCTATTTACAGTCATATATCCTTTTATAAACACAGAGTAAACATTCCACTATGCTCAATGTATAAGGCAAAATATAACTAGAGATTTAATATTATCATCTCCTGTAAAACAGGGTTTCACAAGGTACTACCTCAACATCCATCAAATCCGATATACATGTTTCAATCTAGCAATTATGTATGATCATCAAGTAGTCAGTTTATGAAAATTTCTGGATTAATATCCTCTAAGGCAACGTCAAACACATCCTTAACATAACCACCACTATAGATAGATTAATCCATTGGACCCATTACACTAAATTATCCATTAAATTTACCAAATCCCACCATCTTAATGATCAGTTCAAATCATCAATATCTCACAGTTATTCATATCTCCTTTAACTTCAATTAGGTATAGCCATTCAATTAGGTATAGCCATACCGTTAAACACAGTTCCTCAAGAACTACTACAATACACCATCAAATTAAACAACTTCCCTTTCAAGGATCTTAGTTAAGATCAAATATGCACCAGACTACAAACTCAACTTGATAATCCCATAACACAACCATTAATTTCTTTGATTATATCCTCTCGATAAACCACGACAAGACGTCGCTAAAGGTTTTAACCTTTTTTTTTCATAAAAGAGAAGCATTCAACTTCAACACTCAAATTACCCAAAAGAGATACATTGAGTAAAGCTTCCATGTATTAAAGGACTTGCAAAAGGAAACTTTCATTTTTCAAATCATCAAGCGAAATAAATGGATCATGTTTTCCATTAAGAAAGACAAAACTCTAATACAAAGGTTAAAGTTGACAATCAACCAAGTTCACCAGCCGCAAGAATAACTCATCGGTTGGAAAAACAACGATTGTTGTACGGGACAAATTAAGCCAATGGAAACATATCAATCCTTTTCAAAGTAACCCATCAACCGTAATGAACTAATAACCCAAGAGAAACTCATCAATCACAACTAGATAAGAGTTGACCAAATTCAAATTCAAGGAAGAGAACAACCCTTCTAAAGATACTCACTATTCTCATATTATGAGCGGTGGTGTAGCCTGGTACAGCTCAGGGCCACAACCACGACCTCAACCTCTCATCATGGGTTATCCCCACACATAATAACCATAGTATTATAATATAGATATATTAGATCATCTCATAGCAGGAATCATCAATACAACATAACGGAAGCGTAAATGCAATGCAGTAACCCAAACCCACCTACTGTGCTTAGTGTGTCAAGCTTAACAATTCAAATACCATGGATCTACAGCCCGCTCTGATACCAACTGTAGCATTCCAGGCCTTTGTCAGGCTGGGGTGCTACAGGATCTGTGTTTTTTTGTCACAGTATGGGATCTGTGACGTTCCCATGATGAAAAAACGATCGTCACCTATAGTGCGTCGCTGATTGGTTTCTGTGACGAAAGTAGCGAATTCGTCACAGACTTAGTGACGAAACCATTATCGTCACGAATTTTATGAGGCCGCCACGTCATATTCTTATTGTCATTGGTAGCTTGGTCGGGCCACGCGGGATCTGACGTGGCTGTTGGTTTGTGACGATGTATACCGTCATAATGTGAGTTAGGCCCATGTAAATTTTTGTCATAATTTCTACAAGGCCCATTTTGATTCCATCGTCCGCTAAGTCAATTTCTGGTTGTAGGCCATTTTGTAGGCCCAACTTATTTTAGGTTAGCCCAAATTTTTTTGGGTGTAGCCCATTTTGATGTTTTGAAAGGCGCAATATATTGTTGGGCTAAAACCATTTTGGCCTAGTTTTATCTGGGCCAAGCCCTTTGACAATTCACAAACCAATTTTCCAATTTCACACCTACAGACCAAACCGTTGTGTTTGGCCCAGCACATCCATACAGACAAAAACAGTACAAGCATACACAATAAGTTCATGTCATGTCATAATAGCAACATCCAGCACATTGTTCCTAGGTTACATGCATCCAGCACAGTCACAAAATAACAGTATCCCAGATCGCAGTGCCATCAAACCACAAACTACATCAGCTTAGGGAGTAGGGTTCACCTGACCCTGATTGCAATTCAGTAAACGATGGAGGAGGGCATCAGTATCTGCAATCTTATCCTTCAAAAAGCCAATCTCTTCTAAGCTCTTCTTCCGAGCTGCTTTGGATTCTTCTGCCTTCTTCTTCAAGGCATCCAAAACTTGCTGCTGAGCTTCAAGTTGGTCTCAAAGTTGGGATGCTCCTTGCTTCTCAATGTGAAGTTCAGCTTCAAGCTCTTCCACACACGAAGAAACACCTCGTCTCAAGCTTTTCTGTGAGGGTGTTTCAAGGCCCACACGTTCAAGGAATTTGGTTGACTCACCGAGCACTTCAGAAATAGCTGCAGTAGGAGACTTTGATTCTTGTCCATCTTCCACTGGTTGAGGCACAATGGCTTCCATATCAGCCTAGCAATAGATGGACTACATGTAAGTGTTATTATTTACAGTATACTTATGTACAAAAGAAATGAACAAGTGATGACTAACATTTGCTTTCTTCACTGGCTCACGAAAACCAAGTTTCTTGTTATTATGGCACTCTTTGAAGAGGTCAATTGCAGTGGGCTCTACATCTTTATATTTCTCTTACTTCTGAAATGTTCAAATCATTGCAAACTGTAAACTTCCAACATGGTATGGAAGGGTTTCCTAACAAATGTATAAGAACATCATTTCTCTAAGTACTTACAACAGCATGATAGTGTGCAATGTAGGAACGAGAGCCGGTCCACTGCTGGAACTGGACTTTCTCACGGTTCAATTTGTTTTTCTCACAACGGTCCTACAGAAAGACAGATTAGTGTAAAACACGCCAAGTAACAGATAACTAAGCAAATGAACCAATTACTTTCATACCATGTGCTTTAGGTTGGACCACATCTGCACCAGTGCTCTCCATTGCTCAGTAGTCATTTGCTTTAGCAGGCTAGTGGTTCTCACTTGATTTGCTGGTACACCATCAAAGTAGCGCTTTTTAAGCCTGTACCTCATCTGTCGTTGTCCACACTTGAGCAAATCAGCACATGCAGATGTGACTACCTTTGAGTTGGTGTCCATGGTAAATTGACCCTAACAAAGAGCATACATATTACACAAGAGACATGTGAATACAACAAGAAACAATAGAACAAGGAAAATAGAAAGGGATTTCACTTTTGGCCAAGAGTTGATATACTTACTGCAACTTTTCCAATGCAGTCCGTAAGGTGAGACTAATCATTCTTGTACTCTTTCCAATGTGGAAGGACTAGTATATGCTGCCTTAGTATGATCCCACCCTCTGATGCAAGCTTTGCAACTTGCATAGGTTCCTCGGGCCGTTTCTTCACTTCCAAAATTTGGATTGGAATCTTACAGCTTAATGCTATTCATATCCTATCAAGATCTCTGCCCTTATTTCTTCCCCTCTTATTTGATTGTTGACTGACATCTGGTGCATCTGAAAATATGAATTTCATAAAGTTAGTGTAAAGCATATCTACGTTTCTTAAAGGGTTGTGCACAATCACTTGCCTTCATCAAAGTACATTTGAATGTGCTCCTCAGATTAGGTAGGTACCAAAGAATCATGTGTGGCAGTAGGAGGGCTTTGAGTGGCCTGTTCTTTTGGATCTGAACTCGTACCAAGGGAAACTTCTTGAGTTAATGTGGACTCTCTTGTCTTCTGCCTAGTGCATCTAGCAGGTTGGAATTGATCATCAGGTGCCATCACCCTCTTTGGTGGTACAGTCCCTCCTGGAGGCATCCTGGCAGAATTGTTTTCCCTCTGTCTAGATCCCTTCTTAGAAACCTACCAGGTCTCATTGGTAGAATACAAGAAGAATTAGTAGCACATGAATCAACTACAAACTGAATATATGATAAATAACACTACAACAATGCAAGGATACCACATGAGCAGCCTCTCCCAGCCCCCCAAACCCCTAACACAAGAGAGAGAGGCACAGAACAAGAATGAGCACCTTATCGAGTTCCTCTTGTTCAGTGTCCTCATCCTCATTCTCTTGAGGGTCATACTTGGATCCAGAGTCTTCTGGACTACTACCCTTGCTGTCTAAATGTGTATTTGCAGGAATTGATGCTAATGCAGTGACGCCAAGTCCTTGCAACACTTGATTGTTCCTCATCAGATTTTGAGCCCTCTTTTTGTCATATTCGGTAAGTGGTGCTTCTTTACATGAGTAAGAAAATAAGCGTAAGATTGCAATTTTGATACTACAAAGTTACTAGTATGCAACTAATTAAATTGCGACAAGATTACTATGGAACTCTAGCATGCAACGCCCAATGGAAGTAACAAATTTACAAGAACTTTAGCATGCGAGGCAGCCGAGTCTGCCGCTGCTGCCCTCGCTGCCCTAACGCCTGCTCCCTAACGTGCCTTTGCTGGGGCCGTGGACGTGCTCCCCCGCCCCGGCATCAACCACCTCCGCCGATCCGGCCTATCGACGCGAACCCTTCACCGACCGGATGAAGGGAGATGGAACTTACTGGCCAACTTTTTTCTCGTTATCACCTTCCACCTCGGCATGGATGAAGGGAGATGGATGTCACCGTTGCCCTTCCCCTTGTCGTTGCCATCGCCCAGCCCTTGCCGTCACCCCACCGAGTGCCGTCGTCTTGCTGGAGGAGGGGATTTGGGGTGGGTGATGGATCGACTAGGGTTTTGGGAGAGGGGATTTGGGGGAGAGGATTTGAGGAGGGTATTCGGGCAGGAATATGAAGGGGTCTGCGCCGCGCGCATGCGTGATGTTTACAAAAATACCCTCCACCTGGTTGGGGTGGTCCAGTGACCTGTTTGGACAAAATAGACATTTCACAAAAAAATTGGGTGGCTGGCGGGGTGGGTTGTGGCGCACAACGAATTTTTGGGCGGGATTGTGGGTGTAGTTCGCAGTTTTGCCCCCGGTGCCCAATATATTTCACTAAAAAATTAAGTTAGTGAATTATGAAACTCGTGAATAATATTTTTCAAAGTAATTTAATATGATATGTGATGCTAAAATTCGTATAAATTTATGAATTAATTCATTTTAATATACAGAAAAAGTTAATGACCTAAATGTCATATAGCACTCATCCTAATTTAATTATTTGGCCAAAATTGGTAGAAAGGTGGTGGGAAAAAGGATTACATAGATAAATAGAGAATAATTTTATAAGACCAAAGTAACTGAGTTTATCTCATTTGGAGTTTTTTTTTATGAATTAGTTATGAATTTTCAAAGTTAATAGTCTTTTCTAGTTCAAAAATAACTCAGTTTTGGATCACTCTCCACAAAATAACTCAGTTTTGGATCACTCTCCACAAAAATAACTGGTTTCACTCATTTTGAAGTTAAGAAGAATTAGTTAAGCATTTTGTAAGTTAGTTGTATTTTCAGTGTACAACTAAACGTTTGGGCCACACGATCTAATTTGGACGGTCCAGATTTGAGTGGCCATTCGAATGGTCCAAATGGCACACTCAACAAGGGCCATTCGATCAAGATCAAATGGTGGCGAGCTGGTAAGGTGCGATGCGCTCGGTCCGATCGGACTCGGGGCGTTTAAGAACCACATGATACAAAATGTACGACTGGGATTTCGTGGCCGTTCGGACTGGTCTGAACGGTCCAATCAATGCGGGCTCTCCGATCAAGAATTAATGGTCTGGATCGATTTGGCGTTCGGACTGATCCAAATGGCCCAATCGTTTTCAACGGTTGGATTCTAATCAAACGGTTGCGCAGAAGTGATAGGGTTGGGCTGAGTCAAGAGGCGCGTCGGGCTCGGGCCAGATGAACAGTGCTTGAGCCCAAGTTTTGAATTCAGTTTGACCAAATCTCACAAGGTTTGACCAGGGCTTTAAAAATAGGTTCGTCTAGGCTCGCCGCACTCTCCCCAAATTGATTCTAGGGTTTGGCCCTCCACTCCCCGAAACCGGTGACCTGAAGCGTCGCTCCTGTGGTACGCCTTGACCGCCGCTCCTGTGGTACGCCTTGACCGCCGCTCACTTGCGCGTTGCTACACCATGGACAAGAAGAAATGTCGCACGGAGACACACTTCGAGTGGTTAGCCACAGGCCCTAGCGGTGGTGGGCTACCTCTCGTGCTGTTCCCAAAGTGCCAAGCCACAATGATCTGGGCCGTGTCCAGGAGCTCGAAGAATCGAGGAAAGGAGTACTACAACTACCCTAGAAACGAAGGGGTAAGAAACTCCCTTTTCTGTTGAATTTGGTTTTTGGTTTTACCGGGCAGTTTATGGTTCTTGTTGCTCCAGATGTATACGGGTGAGTGCGACACATTCATGTGGAAAGACCAATACCTGAGCCATTGGGCTGCATCTTGGGCGCCTGCATCCTGTCGGACAGCAGAGAAGAGATGGAAATGAAGTGGTTTTCACAGTGGACCACCATGTATTGAAACAACATTTTGCTGTGATGAAGAGCTCATTGGACCAGATCAAGACTTCATTGGACGAGATAAACAATTCACTCAGGAAAGCCACTTCTGGAGATGAAAAGTTAAAAATTGTTGTAGTTGCATTTGTATTCTTGCTATTAGGAATTTGCATTGAGAAGATTGTCAACTGATTTCCTAATGTAGTTATCTTCAAGTCTTTTGTAATGTAATATCTAGTTTGTATAAATTCTGTCTGAAATGGGAAATGAAATCTGAAAAGATGTCTCAGTGTACATTTCAGCTGGAATGTTGGAATGCATTTCAGCATGGTTCATACAGTTGATAGTTGGATGCATGGTTCTCTTGTTGCAATTGTGACTCTGAAACTATGGCCAAATTAACATCAGAAAATACAACAATGTGCCAAATTAACATCAATCTTACATATCTATGTCCACATTATAACAAACTAACAGATCACAAACTACTCCTCATCGCTATCTATCTCAGGAATTGCGTGATCTTCATTATCACTACGGTACTGCATGTAAGTTTTGTCACCTTCATCAGACTCGCAATTGACATCATCCACTTGGTTGCGAGCATTTTCAATGACACTAGCAGGGACAGTATGACAATCTCCATCATCAGCATGTAAATTTTCATAAATAGGTTCATTTTCTTGTACTAGACATTGTGTACAGTCATCATCTTGGTATGTAAGATCTCAGTTTCTGCTTCGGTGACACTCCACAAATGCCTATGCTCAAACTTTTGAACAACTCTCCAGTCTCCACCAAACTTTGTGTCCTGCAAGTAAAATACCTTTGTTGATTGTGCGGCTAGAATAAAAGGATCTCCTTTGTACCAGTAACTTGTAGTGTTGATGCTTTTGAAATATCCATCATCTTTCAATCTTGTCTTCTTGCCATCAAGATCAAACCAGCCACAACGAAATAAAATAACTGTTCGACAGACGTCTCGGCTTGAGTTATACTGCAACTCGATAATGTCTTGCAGACAACCATAAAAATCAATATGCTCACCATTATGTATACCCTGAACCATGACTCCACTGTTCTGAGTCTTTCTATTTTTTTCACGGTCAACTGTGTGATATCGAACGCCATCAACAATACATGCTGAATATAATCTCACTCGCATATCTGGTTGGCATGCCAATGAATATAGGTCATCACTGACCTCTACTCCTTCCACGTAACGCAGTCTTGCCATTTGAACAACAAAAAGGTCAGCATGATGATAACCTATACACCTGATCAAAGTTCCATCCAAAATTGCAAAGAAAACTCACATGCTTCTTAAACCATGTGGCAAATTCATGCTCTAGCCTTTTTTTCCACATCATGACTACCTTCTTTATCTAACTCTTGTCTGCATAACTTGCATAGTGGCTTCAGAAATTACAGATAAATAATATATTATATTTGAAACAAAAGTCAAAAGTGTTAGAAGGGATCACATACTCCATAAATGGCTGAACCTCAGGACAATTGTTGAGCACATACCAAACCATCTTGTCATAATCAGCTTCAAGATATGTCATCCTCGAGGCTCCAATTAAATGAACACCATGCTAAAAAACAGAGAGGTCACCTTCTTTTAGGTCAACACGCTCTCTGTTCCTGCCCTCTTGATTGAATCGTGTCTCCACATCATTCAAGTACCTTGAGAAAAAAAGTTAAACACTCATTAGCAACATATGCTTCTGCAATGGATCCTTCAGGTCTAGCCCTATTCCTCACAAAACGCTTCAGTGTACATAGCCTTCTTTCCACTGGTACATCCAGCCATATTGCATTGGACCTCTTAGGATTGCTTCATGAGGTAAATGAACATCCAACTGCACCATAACATCAAAGAAAGCTGGTGGAAAATTTTTCTCAAGCTTGCACAAAATGATTGGGATTTGAACTTTCAATTTATGCAGAACATCTAGCTTTAGAGTTTTGCAACATAATCTGCCGAAAGAAAATTTCCAATTCAAAGAATCGCTTCATATATCTCCTTACTCATGATTCCTCAGAGGCGAGAGGTAAAATTCTTTATAGAAGAATATGACAATCATGAGTTTTAATCCTAGCACCTTGCATCCATCCGCACTAATACATTTTGCTAAGTTAGAAGCATATCCATCTGGAAATTTCACCTCTCTTATAAATTCAAAAAATTTACGCTTTTGGTCTTTTTTCATTTCATACGGGGCTTTAGGGATACTGTATGAATCTCCTTCATACTGCAAGTGTAAAAAAGATCTTATGCCTATGTCTTCCAAATCTAGCCTAGCACTGATTGTGTCCGTTGTCTTCCCATCAATGTTGAGAAATGTACCAAGCAGGTTGTCACATACATATATTTTCAATGTGCATTACATCAAGATTGTGCCGCAGCTTCAGACTCGACCAATATGGCAAGTCAAACAAACAAACTCTTCAAGTGTAAACTTGACTATCGGCTTGCCGCTTTCTCTTATTACCGCTTTGCGGATGCTTTCCTGGTCTAACATCTCTTACATTGTCCAGTTGCTGTAGCAGCTCCTCTGTACTAAGTTTCCAAGGCTTCGCACGGGTTTCATTCTCACCATTAAGTTCTTTCCTTTTTCTCCACGGATGATCCCTTGGAAGGAAACGACGATGGCCAATGTAACATATCTTGTGCCTTAAGTTCTTTAAGCAGGGATCTTTGTCACAACGCACACATGCATAATAACCTTTTGTGGTTCGTCCTGACAAGGTGCCCAATGCTGGATAATAATGAATGCACCATAAAATTGCAGCATGTAGATCAAACATACTAGCACTACATGCATCATAAGTATGGACACCCTTCCAAATCTCCAGCAACTCTTCGATGAGAGGCTCCAAGAACACATCAAGATCCTTTCCTACACATGTTGGACCTGGGATCAATAGGGCCGTCACGAAGTTGGACTGTTCCATACATGCCCAAGGTGGCCCGTTGTAAGGCACGACAAATACTGGCCACATGCTATAGGAGGAGCTCATGTTGCCAAATGGATTGAAACCATCTGTAACAAGGCCAAGTCTCATGTTCCTTGCATCTTTTGCAAACCACCCATATTTTCTGTCGAAGTCTTTCCATGCCTCACCATCAGTAGGATGGCTAAGTTCATTGTCCACAGGTTGCCGCTTCAACGTGTGCCATTGTGCCTCCTCCACTGTATTTTTGGAAGCAAACATCCTCTTTAGCCTTGGAATCAATCGAAAATGCCGCAATACCATCACAGGAATCTGCTTCCTTCCTTCTGCATCTTTCCATCTAGATTCACCACATACTGGGCACTCATCATTGTTGGTATGCTCCTTTCGAAACAAGACACAATTATTCTTGCAAACATGAATTGAATCATATCCAAATCCTAATGCATGGATAAAGTTCTTTCCTTCATTGTAAGATGTGAGAAGAAAGCAACCTGGGAACATAAGTACGGACACCCTTCCAAAGCTCTAGCAACTCTTCGATGAGAGGCTCCAAGAACACATCAAGATCATTTCTTGGACATTTTGACCTGGGATCAGTAGGGCCATCACGAAGTTGGACTGTTCCATACATGCCCAGGGTGGCCCGTTGTAAGGCACGACAAATATTGGCCACATGCTATAGCAGGAGCTCATTTTGCCAAATGGATTGAAACCATCTGTAGCAAGACCAAGTCTCATGTTCCTTGCATCTTTTGCAAACCACCCATATTTTCTGTCGAAGTCTTTCCATGCCTCACCATCAGTAGGATGGCTAAGTTCATTGTCCACAGGTTGCTGCTTCAACTTGTGCCATTGTGCCTCCTCCACTGTATTTTTGGAAGCAAACATCCTTTTCAGCCTTGGAATCAATCGAAAATGCCGCAATACCTTCATAGGAATCTGCTTCCTTCCTTCTGCATCTTTCCATCTAGATTCACCACATACTGGGCACTCATCATTGTTGGTATCACTACTACAGGAAGCCTCATCACAGACGGTTCGGAACCGTCATCACGCATTTGATTTCCAACCGCCTATATTTGTTGGTCTGTGATAACAGTAAGTTATCCTGACGGTTCAAAACCGCTCGGATACGCACTATCACGCACGGTTTTTGTTTAAACCGCTCAGTGAAGGCTATTATCACACGGTTTTCATCAAAAACCGCTCAGGATCGAGAATATCACCGACGGTTTAATTTACAAACCGTCTGTGATGACATTTTCACAGACGGTTCTTGTTTAGAACCGTCTGTGATGAGTTTTCACAGATGGTTCTTGTTTAGAACCGTCTGTGATAGCCTTTTCTGGGGCAAAAAAAAACCGAAAACGGCTGCTAAAACTTCGGAGGCCATTTAGAGGCCCTAAACGACCTTTTTTGGGGTTTTCACTTTTTCGAGACCTCGTGAAGAGAATCTAACCTTGACTTATGGATTTTCGGATTGAGCTTTTCGTTAGCTTTCCAACGAGCCAAAGAACGTCGCAATCGAAGTTCGTATGCAAAAGTTATGATGATTTTACCGAACGGTGCGCGATCTACCATCTATATTTTTGCCCAAACTAAATAACTCAACATGAACTACACACATCATAGTAGCATCACCCACATCACAGTAGCATCAACTCAGTAATCCACATCACAAAGCAAAGGGGGGGAGTAGAGAGAGTGAGGTCGTGGGAGGCAGGCGGCAAGTGGAGGAGGCCAAGGCGACGAGGTCATGGGAGGCCAAAGTGACGACGAGGTCGAGGCGAGGTGGAGGAGGCCGGGTGATGGTTCGGATGAGGCCGGTGACGATGAGGCCGGGACGAGTTGAGGAGGGCGCCGCGACAAGCTCAAGGAGGCGGGGCGCAAGGTGTGAGGAGGAGAAACGGCAGAGGAGGAGATGGAGGTATGAGCTGTGAGGAGGAGAGACCGCAGAGGAGGAGATGGAGGTTATATAAAGCGAGTTTCGGCAGCCCGCCCATTATGTTCAAATTTTCGTTTCCCGCCCAACAATCAGAGACGGTTCTTGTTAAGAACCGTATGTGATTCACAGACGGTTCTATTAAAGAACCGTCTGTGACACAGGGCCTCCAGAGCGGCAGTGCGGCAGAGGCAGCGGCAGTGCGGCAGAGGGATAGCAGGATATCACAAACGGTTCTTAATTAGAACCGTCTGTGATAACTAATTATCACAGACGGTTCTTATTCAGAACCATCTGTGTATTATCACAGATGGTTCTTATTGAGAACCATCTGTGATTGGCTGGATTATCACAGACGGTTTGTGAATAGAACCGTCTGTGATAATTCACAGACGGTTCTATTAATGAACCGTCTATGATAGATGACTATCATGCACGGTTCTAAAAATACCGCTCGTGATAGGTCGCTCGCGCCACACGCAGGTCCGTACAGACCCAACACAGACGGTTCCAAAGGAACCGTCTGTGATGGGGCGTCTACTATAGCCTGTTTTGTAGTAGTGTATACTCCTTTCGAAACAAGACACAATTATTCTTGCAAACATGAATTGAATCATATCCAAGTCCTAATGCATGGATAAAGTTCTTTCCTTCATTGTAAGATGTGGGAAGAAAGCAACCTGGGAACATAAGTACGGACACCCTTCCAAAGCTCTAGCAACTCTTCGATGAGAGGCTCCAAGAACACATCAAGATCATTTCTTGGACATTTTGGACCTGGGATCAGTAGGGCCATCACGAAGTTGGACTGTTCCATACATGCCCAGGGTGGCCTGTTGTAAGGCACGACAAATACTGGCCACATGCTATAGGAGGAGCTCATGTTGCCAAATGGATTGAAACCATCTGTAGCAAGGCCAAGTCTCATGTTCCTTGCATCTTTTGCAAACCACCCATATTTTCTGTCGAAGTCTTTCCATGCCTCACCATCAGTAGGATGGCTAAGTTCATTGTCCACAGGTTGCCGCTTCAACTTGTGCCATTGTGCCTCCTCCACTGTATTTTTGGAAGCAAACATCCTCTTCAGCCTTGGAATCAATCGAAAATGCCGCAATACCTTCACAGGAATCTGCTTCCTTCCTTCTGCATCTTTCCATCTAGATTCATCACATACTAGCCATTCATATTGTTGGCATACTCCTTTCGAAACAAGACACAATTATTCTTGCAAACATGGATTGAATCATATCCAAGTCCTAATGCATGGATAAAGTTCTTTCCTTGATTGTAAGATGTGGGAAGAAAGCAAGTTGGGAACGTTGAAGGCAACAACTTCAGCAATGCAGTGAATGCAACATTATTGATTCGATAGAATGACTTGATATGAAGTAACTTCACACAACAAATGTAAATCTTGAAAAATGAGCACATCCAGGATAAAGCTGGCGGTGCAACTCTGCTATTACACTTCCAAACATTGAATTTCGCCCACCTTGTTCTTCAGCTGTGTATAACTCCTCTACCATATCTGGAATTCTATCATCATCGTCGTCATCCTCGTTCAAACCAACATCCTCTTCAACATCATGTTCCATAATATCGAATAGTTCATTCTCATGTAGTGCATTTTCATGAATTCCATCATCCAATGGTTCTCCATGATGGATCCACCTATTGTATGTGCGTGACATCCCATGAATATATATGTGATCCTCCACAACTCCTTGAGGTCTATGAGCCCGATTCAAACGTACACAACATGGGCAAAGTATTTCAGCATTCTCATCAAATCGGACACTAACAAATTGCATGAACTCTTTCACCCCATTGATATGTGCAGTGCTAAACTGTCTGGATTTAATCCAAGATCTGTCCATCTGTCAGACACTCAAGCAAGTACAGATTAATCAAAATTATTGCCCATCTATCAGCCATTCAAACATGTAAACCTTAATTAAAATTATTGTCCATGCTGGTCACATCTTCATACCGTTCAACTTCACAAAACATAAATATTTTGCAATGACTGAATGGCTTGTAAAATTAAGTGTATTCTAAATTCTCAAATTGGTAATTCAGTGGCATATACTCAAGTTAAACCACGGACCAGCTAAAAACGCACAAAATCTACAATAGCACTATTATTCAACCAAACCCGAGCCACTAAGAAGAAACAAAAGGAGAATGGAGGGAATCCTTACCTTCAATTGAAGACTACAATTGAGAATGGCCTATGTCTGGCCAGATCTGGGTGTCGGCTTTGTGTGGCGCCTGATCGCCAGAGTATGTGTGGCCGTGCCACGGAGCTGTGGTAGTGGCGCAACGAGCATGGGACGAGTAGCCCTCGCCGGTGGGAGTCACAGCCGTCCCCTTTGCTCAACTGTTCAAACACAGTGGCCGCCACCGTGCTACTGGTTTTTCTTTGTAAGTCCCTGCCTTGCATGCAATAGCTTATCTAGATATTCACATACGATTTCAACGAATTCCTCTCGATGGTACAGTGGTGTTGCAGCAGCTTGCGATGCAACAGGTCCCCGGTTCGAAGCCTGGGAGCTGGTTTTTATTTGAGCATGTCACATTACATTTTGCACCACTTCCTGACATGTGGGTCCCACTTCTGTTCGTCCACGGTGGCAACAAACCAACTTGTCACATGTGTAAATTTATCCAGAAAAAACTCCAAGAGGATTACGACGATATGAGATTGTCACCTGTGTAACTATGACAAAGCAATGGCGTCACAATGCCAAACGCCCTGTTTATGACATTTTTCGTCACTACAAGTAGGATCCTAGCCCCGGGATGCTCTTTATGACGCTGATGCTGAAAAACGTCATAGAATATGGGCAGATAATGACGATTTACCTAGTTGTCATAGAAATTTTGTCATAGTTTAGCAGATTTCTTGTAGTGTTAATTTAGGGATTATTCTTAGATTATATACACCCTAATTATATTCATTCGCTTGTAGACGCTGGATTTTGAAATATAATCATTTGCTCTATTTTGTTCCAAGTAGTTGCGTATCGCCTACGGGCAGCATGTATAGCAACTATACCAGAACACTAACTGTGGTTCGCTTGAATCTTGTACTAGCCTTGAGCCTTAGTACACCCATTTGGATCTTGAGTTTCAAGGTTTCGGGATTATGCATTCATGATAGGAATTATTGCATTAGTGTTGCATGTTTACTCATCTTATGCTCATTCTCTCCTCATTTCATCTCTTATGCACCAAAATATTTTTTTGGGGGGGTAGAAGCTACCTCAAATCATGTATTAAGTATCTTGATTCTTACACTTTGATCATGCATATAGTTCTAATATAACTCAAGCATATCTTGTTACTTAGGTTGTTAGTAAGAATCATAATTAAAAACAATTTATATAAATTAAGATGCATGTTTAGTATTTCATCTTGGTGATTAAAGCATGAAAATAACTAGTCTATAGAAGTATAAATTGAAATTTTCCTTAATTTGCTTTATCTTAAAATTATTAACTAAATTGGAATTTAACAACTTGCCATCCTCATATAGATTTCTTATATGAATTTAAAAATTTGGAGATCATGGATGTGTAACTTGATATGCTAGATTGTTGTAAGATTTAAACAACATGTGAAGATGTCATAACATGAACTGAGAATAGCTTATTTCTATTGTTATTCAACTAAAAGCAATTAAACTAGATTAGATTAAACTTGTAGTTCTATACTCTTTCAAAGAGAAACCCTTTCCTTGCTATTGTGTAATTTTTTGACCTGGAATGGTGAAACTATGCTCTAGTGTCGCTAGGGGATCTTAACAATCTTAAAAATATTGACCTGAGCACCTAATAGTGTGTAGTTCACCAATATAATGTTTCCATAATTTATAGAACTCGTTATGCCTAGAAATTAATTCAAAAGTTTTGCAGGGCTGTTCTAGCCAAGTTTGAATCTAGATGCTAATAGAAAGGTTTTAAATGTTATGGACGAGATCATGGTAGTATGAATTCATGTACTTTATTAAATCTGATATTCACCTAACACCAATGAAATTGTTTGGTTGCATTTTGATAGAATCATGTAAGCATGCATGTGATCCTTTACACTCTCATTATCTAAACCTAAATTTGTCATAAAGTTGACTGCATTTAAGCATCCTTCAAGTATTCACCCAATGCATTCTTCTCCAAGCCGGGCAATTAGAACTAGCGAAACAAGGGTTAAGTGAGACTACCATCAACTATGTTTTATTTTCTCTCTTCCCTGCACAACATCCCAATATCCCAATATTGATACTAGATTACCATTTGACCAACCCTCCTGTTCTATCGATCGATACCTATTTCGGTCGACTGAATGGTGCTATGTCATCCTCCTACCTAAAACCTACAATTGCTAAGAAACCCCATTTGATTTCGAATCTGGACCCTCTCTTTAAGTAACTCTTCCCTTGTAGGTAGTCTTTTCGTTCTATCAGAAGACGACGCAGAGCTTGATATGTTTGAAGTGCCTTCGAGTCAAGAAAGGAAAGGTTAAACAAAGCAATGGAAAGGAAAATGTGTCAGCAACGTCATGTTACTTCATCAAGATCTCTCAGCTCTATCTTTGAAGGAAATCAAGACAACAGATGGTGCATTTCGTTTAGAGTTGAAAGAACCACCTAGGAAACACACGAGAGATTCATGGAAAATCCTTCGACATAGCTTCCTTCTATAGGACCTAAAATTTAGGGAGAACCTCACATGAGTCGAATTTGAGTTCGATTGGCGACGAAATCCAAAATGTGACATAGTGACCAAATGCAGCTCGGTTTGTCACAGTCTTTTGTTCCGATTTCCGAGCTACCGGAATCTCGGGACGAGATTATGTTTAAGGGGGGGAGGGGTAGGTTTATCACAGCCCCATTTTTATTAAATGCGATTTAGATCCATCTCATAATCATTTCGTGTTATTTCTGGAGCATGTGCATAAATTATGCATTTGAAGTCAAATGTAAACCTCTAACTCAAACTAAAGCCACAAAAGAAATTTGAAATAAATGCTCATGAAGATCTCTAGAAAACAATTTATTTAAATACTATAATAATTATCATGAATAAAAATGAATTTTATCAAATTTTTGGAATCCAATTTAACCATGAGAAAAATTCAAACTCAATTAATAAACATCTTCTGTAAATGAATTTTAAACAAGTGAATAAATCATGAACAGTAGTTTTAGAAAACTTATATGAATTAAATTTTGTCAGGAACCTTCCACTAAATTTTCATGATTTTTGGGCTTGTAATTCTATGCCTAAAAATTCACCTAAATCATCAGCATTTTGGAAACTCAATTTTTGGTCCTCCTTTCACCGGCCGGTGGACCCCATTAGGCAGAACTTTTCTTCCATGCAGCCATTCCTCTGCTCACGCATGAGCGCCACGCTACCAGGCAAGTCGCCACGGCGCCCACTGCCCATGCCGTTCGCCCATGCCGCCTTTACCTCCGGCCGCTCCACCCGTTGCCTATTTAGGCCAGTGCCAAGCCGACCTCACCATTCTGCTGCCACCCACTTCTCCTCGGCTCCCTTAGCTCCCCGCATCTCCAGCTCACCCTGAGGAAGCACTGGTCGCCTCAGTTCTGCTGCCATCGCCACTGCCCGCTTGGCCACCGCACCCCGTCGGGCCACGCCGTCGCTCCGGTGGCGCCCATCCCGGGTCAGCATGCCCCAAGCGTCGCCTCCGCTTCCCTATCCCTTTTCCCCCCTTCTTCAACCAAGCACCCGGGTTCAAGCCCCGCTCGGCCACCAAGATCTGTGCCCGCCGTTCTAGCCAGCCCGGAGGACCTCTCCCTCGGCTGACCACGCCGTGATGTGCTCCAAGACCCCCTCTGTGTTTCCCCTCTAATGATTTCCCCTTTCATTCACAAGATTGCGTTGGCATTGGTTTCTTCCCTAGCGCTGGCCGAAATCGCCGCCCAAGCCGCCATGCCACATTCGCGGATCCCCAACTCGATTCCCCGCACGTGGGGCATCCATGCGCCTCCCCCGACCTCCCCCAACCACCGATTGAAGCTTTCCACCACCCGGCCGGCGTCTCCACGGCAAGCCGCCTACGCTAGCTCGGGTTTCCGCTGCCAGCCCGCCTCCGACTCCCTTTCCTCTGGTGAGTGCACTTTGTCCCCATGGAGCTCATGCGCGTGTTGGTTTTTCCCCTCTTACCCTCCGACGCCATCGCTCCTTTTCTTCTCCAAGCCCAGCTGCCACACGACGCCGCCAGCACGCTCCAACGCTGCCTAAGCTGCGTCGCTATCACCCCCGGGCCGCCTCGCTCGCGTCGTCCCATTTTGTCCTTCAGTGGTCGTCTCCATCGCCGGCAACAAGTGTGCCCGAGCCGCCCCTGAGCATTCCCTGTTCGGCCCCTTCTCTGCCTCTGTGCTTCCTCTCTTGTTTCCATGACAGGTGGGCCCCCTCACATCTCTCTTTGTAGTACTCATGCTAATTGAGATGTAAAGCTAGATGCTAGCAGATGTATAGAGCCAATACAAGATTAGAAATAGACAATGAATATTTGATAAAATGATTGAACAAAGAAGGTATTAGATGACTAGTTGTTTTGTCAGTGGGTATAATACAGTGAATGTCAGTGATCTTCTATTCTCCTATGAACCTTAGTATATGTATGTATGAGAGACAAGGGACTAGTGAATAAATCACCCACTTAGTGCTAACTAACCTAGTGACTGATGGTTCAAACCACTCAATTGATCTAACAAAAACTTGCAGCTTGAGTTAGTATGAAGTTTAGTTGACAAACACTCCAAATCGAATGGATGGGCAGAGAAATGTTTAGGTTGTTAGGATAACCCTTTTTCAACACCAATTATCAAAGGCTAGTTGTTGTTCATTAGGTCACTCAAATAAACTAACCATTTTGAAATTTGATATTGGGTGGAAGTAAGCACTTCTTTTTCAGAAAGCTTTAAAACAGAAGAAGTGTTTAATACAAATTTGAAATGGCAATAGGAACCTCTTGTAAGGAAGATTAGTGTCGGGACCCAAAATATACAATTTTGGACCCTCTGTGTATACTGCACTAGTCCAGGATCACGCTAGTACACACATGTAACATCCCAAATGTATAATTAGGGTTATTCAAGTATAATTATATGTGTAGAAATTAAAACTTTTTCTCACATCTTGAAAAACCCCTAAAATCTTATGTAATTCTTGTCCAAGAGTTGTGTAATCCAAAAACACAAAGCTCTTGTTGACCAAAAGTCAAATTCCTTTTCCAATTATCTTAAATCTTGTGCCAAACATTTGGAATATATTTTCCTTGGTCCCAAAACTGATATGGGACCCCTCTGAAAAATATCATGAGTTATAACACTTGTTGATAATTCTTGGAGGCAAAACAATCCTTTAAACAACCTTCATGAATTTCCTGAGAAAAATGCATTGCATAATAACCTCTGGAAATTTTATGCAAGGTTGATCCCATTATCAGCAAGCTCCAGTTAAAATTTCATCAAATTTGGAGTTCATTTGCTATCTCAAATAATTCTGCTAAGTTTCAGCTGTTAAAAACTAAATTTAAAAGCCTACACTGTTCCTTGGGCTAGCTATATTCAAAGTTGGTCCAGCCCAACCAGTCTGCAACTCACAGACCTCATCTCCATTTGATCAAATCGCACTGCTGGATTTACATCCAACAGCCACGACCTCCTCCATGATCAACACCGTAAAGACCTCCCGCCTCATGAGGTCATCACCGTTGGATCAAAGATCCACGGTCATGACCTCCCTCGTGTTAAACCTCAAAGACCTCCTCGAGTTGTTAAACCATCGCAATGAGGTCATCCCATTTGTTGAGGTCGAGCCGCTGGATCAAATCCAATGACCACGACCTCCTCCTCAACATACTCGGTCAGTCTTCCCATTTCACGTGAGGTCATAGCCCTTGGATACAAGATCCATGGCCCTGACCTCCTCCTCTCAACCTAAACTAAACAAACCTTCCACCTAACCTAGGTCGTAGCCATTGGATCAAATCCAACGGCTCACGACCTCCCTGCGTTATCAAGTACTCACAACCTCCCCCATCTTTTGTTGTGCACCGTTAGATTTAAAATCTACGGTCACGACCTCCTTTTTGTCTCATGCGCACCAGACCTCCCCAGCGTACGTGAGATCGTAGCCCTTAGATCTAAATCTAAAGGCCATGACCTCCCTTGTGCGTTGCGCAAGCTCAGGACCTCCACCTCCTTTGATCGTAGCCCTTAGATCTAAATCTAAAGGCCATGACCTCCCTTGCCTGTTGCGCATCATATCAGACCTCCCCATCAGGTCAGTGCCCTTGGATTTAAATCCAAAGGCCATGACCTCCCCTCATGTCTTTTGATCGCGTGCGGTTAAGTCCTCACTGGAGGTCCGCACCGTTGGATGGAGATCCAACGCTTTGGACCTCCTGTCCCTTTTCCTCACGTGCGCTGCGATTAAGGGAATCGGAGGGCCACGACCTCCCCATCCTTGATCGTGTGGTGGGACCTCCTCCCACCACTTAAAACATAACGGTTCAAAAATTGATCCGATGGTTAGGACATCCCGTGTCTTATCCAACGGTCATAAGGACCTCCCCTGTTCTTCTCCTTCCTCTGGCGCGCATGCGTGCTCTAAGCGGGGAGTTAATGTCCAAGATGTCCACTTCAGGTCCTTTCATCACTCTTTGTTGACCAAGATTTAATGTGTCGACTTTCCGCCTCATTGGTCAGCTCAGCCCTGTCACCTTGTCAACCTCAACGTCCTTGCCACCCCATGGACCAACCCGTGGGCTAAGCTCACCATGGAGCTTAGCCCCAGCTCATAACCTTCACTCAGGCTATAAGTCATCCCTGGGAATCCTCCCTTGGCTTCCTTTGCACACAATTGACCTCAGCCTTGCACTTGTGCGTGGCTGAGCTCCTCCTCCACTAACTCTCACTCACCTCCCATCTTGGCTGCCATTGTTGAAGTCCTTGGAGCTCATCAGTGAGACAAGGGTTCCAGTGGCTCCCTCTTTCCAACCTTTGCTCACTTTTGCTCCCAACACCTCTTGGAAGTTATCCCTGACTTAGTTGTTTGGGCACTTTTCAGAGGAGGACAAAGCTGGAGCTGAAGCTGGTGTCTTAGGCGGTGAAGCTTCACTATCTTCCCCAACACCGGCCATCACCTCCACGACCTCCCCAGCACCTTAGGACCACCAGGTAAGCCCCTGTTAGTCCTTTAGATGCTGGCACCCGCATGAATGATTTTGCGGAGCTTTTCTCGGCACAAGCTTGAATGTTGCGCGGAGTCGCTTTTGCATTTTCGTGTTTGGCCGTCTTTGGTCATCTTTTGCCCTCTCGGCCGCCGGCGTTCAAAGCCGTCGCCGTCGAGAGGAGGTCCACCGGCGCGCAACGCGTTTTGTGCACTCGGTGGTATATTGACCTCACCGGCGAGCTCTACATCGCCGGCGAGATCACTTCTTCACGCCGGGATTTTGTCGGACGCCCCGAGCGTGTCATTGTCGTTTTAGGACATAAATTCACCGCTTTAAATGCCCAATCATCGCAATCATTGGTGTCTTAACCGCCATTAACCCTGCCCCTTTGCGCGCATTAAAACCCTCGCGGACCTCCTCGTGGTCTCGCGCGCATTTATCTCATGTCCAAAGCTCGTGCGCGTTGGGTCTGGGACGTCCAGACCTCCTCCGAGGAGATCTGGAGCGTCCAAGACCTCCTTGGCGCAATCTTGGCCGTCCAGACCTCCCTGGAGGTCTGTGACGTTGAGGACCTCCTCTGGGACCTCCTCGAGGTCATCTCACCATGAGGACCTCCCCTTTAGATCTGGTCCGTTCCGGACCTTCCCTTCCATGTTGTGGTCCGTTGGATTTCCCATCTACGGCCCCGACCTCCCCTCACCTCACAAGATGTGCGTTGTTAGGAGGTCCAGACCTCTGGACCTCCCATGTGCGTGTATGTTGTTCTCTGGGAGGTCTGAGCCGTTAGATCTGTGATCTGTGGCTCACGACCTCCCATGTCTTTGCGAGTGTTAGAAATGCCAGTAAATTCTTAATGATAAACTGAAATAAGGTATAAACTTTAGAATTTCATATCTCTTTCATTCTAATTCCAAATGAGGTCATTCAAATTGTGTTAGCTCTGTCTTGGACTTGACTTTAATCCAAAAATGATTGTAAGTTGAGTTCAGCTCCAGAGCACAGTTGCCATTAGATTTTAAAACTCCCTTTTTAAATATACACTCAAATTAAGGCTTAACTTGTAAAAGACATAACTAATGCTCTATAGATGATTTTTGAGTGAATCCAAGTTTGTTGGGTTCCTCTAATAATGAACTTACTAGGAAAAATAGTTTTGAACATGTTACTGTTTTCAGAAAGAATAATTATGCATTATAATTTTGTTCAAGTTCTTGTCTTTAAAAAATTGTAGAAGTTGCAATGTAACTCCAAAAGAGTTGAAACCACTTCCATTAGTCTTAGAATGTCATTACCTATCTACCATAAAAATTTCATGTCCAGAAGACCCCTAGAAAATAATTTATGAACAGTAGCCCTTTTTAATTTAATTTGGATTTTTCTGGCCGAATTGAATTGTTTTGATCATATCTTTTGCATCAAGAATCCAAATGGATTGATTCTTGTTGCTAAATTCATGATAAATCTTTATCTTGCTGCTGTAAAAATTTCAAGTCTTTTGGAGAAAGTTTGCTGTTGAGTCCTTTTGAATTCTTTGTTCTTATCGGTTCTTTTTCGCTCTTTCGTTAGGGTTCGACATTTGTGGTGATCCCGAGAGCGATCCTCTGCCACAACTTGGCCAGCAACAAGGCAAGCAGTTTGACCATTTCCATCATTGTCCCATTACTTGAAAGCTTAATACTTTGTTTTACTTCTATGTATGCATGCTACTTTGTGTTAAATGTCGCTAGCAAGCCTATAGATGCATGATCTGTAGGAATTGTTTATCCTCTACTACCATGAGCCTAGGTTATTTGCTGTGGTGGGAGCTCGTTGGATGAGCCCTTATCACTTAGTAGTTTCGATGCAATTGCTTAGACATGCTTAGTTATCGGTAGAATGGGCGATCATCGACTTAGTCGATGGTCTTGATCACTCAAAATGATTATTACTCCTATATGTCCAGCACTTGTGCTTTGATTAATTTGTAAAATCAAAACTGAAAATAAAAGATTGATTTAGACTTGGGCATATTGGATGGATGGTGCGGTTTTTGGATGTGGTGGTATGCCCGGGTCCCTAAGGACCGAGTACTTGGGTCACTAAATAAGCGATTTAGTGTACTAACCACGCGAGGGCATATGGAACCCTCTTGACTAAGTACTCTAGGAGGTGTTAATTATGAGCGAGCTCGGTTGGTGTGTTTTCAAAAACAAATGTATATGTATAGTGTGGGAGGGAGCATTAGCTTCCGGGAAGGTTGTGATGTCTCCTTCTCCCGTGGGTTGTGCAGCTCGTAATTAGCATTCATCCTTTGGAAAGGTCTCGTAGGACTTAGCCGTGCAAAGACACCTTGGAAGTGTGCGTAAAGGAAAGGCGGTGCGACGTGTGGGTGCAGTGGTACACCTGCAGGGATAAAACTATTCAATAGCCTCGCCCTAGGTTATGGACATGCTTGGTAAGGTCGTTCAAGACTAGACTACAACCTTTAATTAAAACTTGACATGGTTGGTATGAACGGGAGTTCATGCTATTGTTGTGGTGACTTGGGTTAGTCACTTCGAGTGTTGTTCTTGTTGTTGTTATTATGTTATTATCGCGTTGTTATTTCAACATTTAAAAATGCTTTGCCAAATTGCCTTCAATCTATTATGTTATTGCAAATAAATGTTGCTTTATGCTAAAATGAGTCCAAAGCCTTATCCACTTAAATAAAGCTTGCATGTAGCTATTTATAGTTCTGTTATCTCACACGTAAGTCTTATGGAGTACTTTATGTACTCATCGCCCGTGGTTGTGGCAATTTTGTGGCTTTTGTTGCAGAGGAAGAAGGAGAGCTCCAAGAGCCTCTCTTTTGTGCTACGTGTTGCGTTTCTTGACGACTAGCTTGGCGGTCGGTCAGATGCCTAGGGTTAAGGCACACCGATTGGCTTTGTGTTATAGCCATCTTTATGGCACTTTTGCTTCGCTGTTATCTTTTGTATTTATCGCTTTTTGGCCTAAGGGCCTCTCTTTTGTAATATCTATTCCATATTAATGTTAACTTCTGGCTTGTTGCTTATGTTCTATGTGTTGTATGGAATTGATACATTCTTTTGTTGTGAGGTATGTATACTGCATTCTGGGAAGTATACATCTCTCGAGACCGGGTTTATTTGGTTGATAATACTAGGGTCAATCGGATGACTAAGTATTATGAGCCTAATAAACATCGGGGTCTCACAAAAGTTGGTATCAGAGCCGTTATGACCGTAGTAACGCAAGCTTGGTCGTCCTTAGGATATTTTGAAAACCTATTTTCAAAGCATCAAATGAGTTTTGAAAGCTTAGGAAATTCTCGGATTTTATTCCTTACCTATCTTAGCTTTCTCTTCTTATCCCACTCTAATTTGAATTTTAAAAGTTGTTTTCCTCTCTTCCCTTCTACAAAATAGTTGTTATCGATTAACACTGGGTTTTGGGAGAACCAATGAGATTGGCAAATTGAAGTGTGAGCTGCCCACTACAAGGTTTTGAAGTTCTGGAGTCGGTGATTCGACAAGGAGCTTGGATGCGAAATCTGGACAGCAAGCATCAAATTTCCGGACAGTAGTCTCAAAGGTGTCTAATTAGGATAGATAATGAGAGGTTAATCAACTAAAACTTGTGGGAATAAAAGGGTAAGATGTGATACTAGTTAGCTAAGTATCTAACACTTATTTCGCTGATTTAACCTTGCTCTTTAGTAGCATTAGCTCTCACCTTACAATCTGATTTTTGATCTTCTCGACCGATTACTCGTTCATTCAATACGGGTTAGTTGAGTTGAGAAGTTGAGCCTTGCTTTTGGTGTTTCTTGGCTGTTTTTAGAGTCTTTTAGAAGCTTTTTAAAGTTTAAATAACCGCTGATTTTGGCTTTCGTTTGGGGTAATATTCCATTCCCCTAGTCGATCGCTTTTGCTTTCTTTAAGGCTTTGTTTTCGGGTCTAGTTGCTAACCAAAAATTCCTTGTAACAGGATGGCCGGACGCACTCGTAGCGGCCAAGGCCAGTCAGCTGGTCCGGACGAGGAGCTTCCTCCTCCTCCGACCATGGCCGAGGTTCTTCTTGGATCGGCGCAACCGCGCGGATGACCGGAGAGTTCTATCGACGGCATCATCGCAACACCACAAAGACTTACCGGAGCTTCAGGATCTGGGCCAGGGAATGCCCATCAGCCGCGTGGAGGACTCGCGGAGTTTCTTCGTACTCAGCCCCCTACCTTTTCCCGGTCTGAGGACCCTTTGGATGCGGACGATTGGCTTCGTCTTGTGGAGCGTAAGCTTCGCATCGCGCAGTGCCAGGAGCACGAGAAGGCACTGTTCGCGTCGCACCAGCTGGAGGGTGCAGCTTTGTCATGGTGGGAGAGCTTTCTCGCCATGCAGCCCGCATACCACACCGTTTCTTGGGAGGAGTTTCGTACTGCCTTCCGTCGGGCTCACATCCCTGCCGGCTTGATGGAGATCAAGAAGCGGGAGTTTCTTGCGCTCAAGCAAGGCGAGCTCATCATGGAGTATGTCTACGAGTTCAACCATCTAGCTCGTTATGCTCTCGAGGACGTGGCCATCGATATGGCTAAGGTGCCAAGTTCAGCGTGACTTGTCCGAGGAGTCAAGGACAAGCTATCCATTGTCGACTTTCCGATTTCCGGACCTTGGTCGACAAGGCCATCGTCGCTGAGCATGCGGCTCGAGAGCTTATGGACTCCATAGCGCAAGTGGGAGGCCCATAAGTCATCCAGGCGCTTCTTCCGTCCCGCTTCAGGCGCCTCTGGGTACCACTCTCACTCTTGGCGCCCGAGATCACCGCCCTGTTCCTCGTCGCCCTTCGCAGCCGTGTCTCGATCCACGCACTGCGAGTCGCAGAGCGGCCCAGAACCCGGTGCCGGGTCACATGTTTTCATGCAACCGTAGGGGCATTATGCGAACCAATGCCCTAAGAAGACAGAGCGACCCCTCGCCCTAATGGAGGACGCGGGCCGAGGTGGAGCATCGCAGACCGGAAGATCGTCCGGCTACCCAAGGCGTGGGTAGTGGTCGCGTCAACGCCATCACCACAGAGGAGGCTCAGAGGCACCCAACGTCGTGCTAGGTACACTTTCTCGTTAACTCTCATCCCGCCATCTTTGTTTTGTTTGATTCAGAGCATCTCATTCATTTGTTTCGAGTCTTTTGCTGCTGTTGGAGAGCTTCTTTTCTCTCCATTGTCGGTCCCGCTTACTCATTCGCTCTCCGGTTCGGAGTTGAGGGCTGAGGTTGAGTGTAGGATGTCCCTATCGAGATCGAAGGGTAGGTTTCTTAGCTTAACCTTATCCTTCTCCATTCAGCGAGTCTTGATGTGATTCTTGGCATGGATTGGTTGTCCCAAAGACATGGGACAAATCGATTGCGCCAGAAGCTCATCTCTCTATCTAGTCCCTCCGTGGCGAGGTTAAGCTGTTCGCCGAAGTCGCTAAATCCGCATCTCTTCGCTTGAAGCGAAGCCGCTCTAGATATTAGCTAAGTCCCAACAGTTTGTGACTTTGTTGATGTCTTTCCGCTGATCTTCCGGGATGCCACCCGCTCGAGACCTCGAGTTTGTCATTGAGTTGGCTCCTGCATCGCCCCTATCTCAAAGAGGCCTTATCGGATGCCACCGAACGAGTTGGTAGAGTTGAAGAAGCGATTAAGTGAGCTGCAAGAGAAGGGTTTCATCCGCCTAGCTCATCTCCTTGGGGTTGTCCAGCAATCTTCGTAAAGAAGAAGGCGGTACTTTTATGATGTCGCCGATTACGCCCACTTAATGAAGTGACGATGAAGAACAAGTATCCTTTGCCCAAGATCGATGATCTCTTCGATCAATTAACTGGAGCTCGAGTTTTCTCCAAGATTGATTTGAGAGTGGGATATCATCGAGTTCGGATTCGCCCGAGGATATTCCAAAGACGGCGTTCTCTACTCGCCACGGCTTGTATGAGTACATCGTCATGTCGCTCGCTTAACCAATGCCCCCGCTTTGTTCATGAACCTCATGAATTCGGTATTCATGGAGTATTTGGATAAGTTTGTCGTGGTCTTCATCGATGATATTCTTATCTATTCCAAGAACGATGAGGATCATGCCGAGCATCTGAAGCTTGTGTTAGGCAAGCTACGTGAGCACCACCGGTGACGCCAAGTTCAGCAAGTGCGCGCTCGTTGAAGGAAGTGGCTTTCTTAGGCCATATTCTTTCCGCGGAGGCGAGTATTGATCCTAGCAAGGTCACCGATGTTCATCATGGAGTCCGCCCGCCACCACCGGCGCGGAGTTTTCTTGGTTTAGCGGGATATTATCGCCGCTTTATCGAGAACTTCTCCAAGATCGCAGCCGATGACGGAGTTGCTCAAGAAGGACAAGAAGTTCTGTGGTCCGATGCTTGCATGGCAAGTTTCCATATACTCAAGAAGCGTTTGACCACCGCTCCCGTTCTTGTTCTTCCCGATATCCATCGCAGACTTCGATATCTTTTATGATGCTTCTCGTCGAGGCCTCGGTTGTGTCCTTATGCAATAAAGCAAGGTAGTGGCCTATGCATCAAGGCAATTGAGACCTCATGAACTCAACTACCCTACTCATGATTTGGAGTTGGCTGCTGTGATTCATGCACTTAAGATTTGGCGACATTACCTAATCGGTAATCGTTAGAAGTGTATTCGGATCACAAGAGCCTCAAGTACTTGTTCACCCAACCCGACCTGAACCTCGGGCAAAGGAGATGGTTGGAGTTGATCAAGGATTATGATATGGGTATTCACTACCATCCGGGCAAGGCTAATGTCGTTTCGATGCGCTTAGTCGCAAAGCGCATTGTAATGCCTTAGTGCTCAAGGAGCATTCGCCTCTCTTCTCAAGGCATTCCAGCGCCTCAACTTGGAGATAGTTGAGCATGGATCTCTCGCTGCCATGGTTGTGCAACCAACCTTGGTGGATCGGATCAAGTCCGCCAGCGATGGATTTGGGAGTGAGCCGATTAAGGCAAATGTCAAGGCGTAACGACCAAGTGCTTCTCGAGGATGAGCATGGCGTCGTGAGGTTCGGCAGCGCCTTGTGGTTCCAAAGGATATGGAGTTGCGGAATTTAATCCTCCATGAAGCCCATGATTCGCTTTTATCCATTCATCCGGGGCCACAAAGATGTATCAAGATCTCCGCTAGAGATTTTGGTGGACCCGAATGAAGAGGAGATCGCGGTTCGTTTCGAGAGTCGGCGTGTGTCGCCGTGTCAAGGCCGAGCATCGGCGTCGCCTTTGATCGCTTGACTTTTGCCAATTCTCGAGTGGAAGTGGGATTCGATCGAATGGATTTCATCACGGTCTACCCACGCCCTCAAGAAGAATGATGCCATTTGGGTCGCCATCGATCGATTGACTAAGGTGGTACATTTCCTTCCGTCAAGACCGAACCGGGTAGGTCTTTTGGCGGAACTCTATATCGCCCAAGATCGTGAGTTTGCACGGTGTCAAGACGATCGTGTCGGATCGTGGATCCTTTTCACATCTCGCTTTTGGCATAGCTTGTAAGAGGCTATGGGCACTCGTCTTGCTTTCAAAGACGCATATCACCTCAAAGCGATGGTCGACCGAGAGGGTCAACCAAGTTTTGGAAGACATGCTTCGTGCTTGTGTCCTTTCCTATGGGAAGCATTGGGAGAAATGCTTGCCATTCGCCGAAGTTTTCTTATAACAACGACTTTCAAAGCCGGTCTCGGCATGGCACCATTTGAGGCCTTGTACGGGAGAAAGTGTAGGACCCCGTTGAACTGGTCAGAGACCGGTGAGAGACCTCTCTTTGGCCCGGACTCAATCAATGAGGCCGAGCGCCAAGTCCAGCTTATTCGTGAGCGTTTGCGCACAGCTCAATCCAGGCAAAAGAGCTATGCGGATCGCCGTCGACGTGAGTTACGTTTTGAGCCTAATGACTTTGTTTATCTCAAAGTCTCTCCTTTGAAGGGCCATCAACGTTTGGCGTCAAGGGCAGTTAGCTCCTCGACACGTCGGTCCCTACCGCATTATCGAGAAGAAGGAGCTGTTGCCTATAAGTTGGAGTTGCTACTGCACTTGCGGGGTACATGATGTTTTTCATGTGTCCCAGCTTAAGAAGTGCCTCCGTGTTCCAACTGAGGAAGCTCCGTTGGAAACTCTCGATGTCCAACCAGATTTGACCTATCGCGAGCACCCTGTTCGCGTACTCGATGAGTCTGAACGAAGGACAAGGAATAAGACCATCAAAGTTCCTTAAATTCAAGTGGTCAAACCATTCCGAGGATGAGGCTACTTGGGAAAGAGAAGATCGCGTCTGCGTGCGGACTATCCATCTTTCTTTACCGAGTGAGCCAAATCTCGGGACGAGATTTTTGTAAGGGGGGGAGATTTTGTAACATCCCAAATGTATAATTAGGGTTATTCAAGTATAATTATATGTGTAGAAATTAAAACTTTTTCTCACATCTTGAAAAACCCCTAAAATCTTATGTAATTCTTGTCCAAGAGTTGTGTAATCCAAAAACACAAAGCTCTTGTTGACCAAAAGTCAAATTCCTTTTCCAATTATCTTAAATCTTGTGCCAAACATTTGGAATATATTTTCCTTGGTCCCAAAACTGATATGGGACCCCTCTGAAAAATATCATGAGTTATAACACTTGTTGATAATTCTTGGAGGCAAAACAATCCTTTAAACAACCTTCATGAATTTCCTGAGAAAAATGCATTGCATAATAACCTCTGGAAATTTTATGCAAGGTTGATCCCATTATCAGCAAGCTCCAGTTAAAATTTCATCAAATTTGGAGTTCATTTGCTATCTCAAATAATTCTGCTAAGTTTCAGCTGTTAAAAACTAAATTTAAAAGCATACTTTGTTCCTTGGGCTAGCCATATTCAAAGTTGGTCCAGTTTCAACCAGGTCTGCACCTCAAACAGACCTCATCTCCATTTGATCAAGTCGCACCGTGCTGGATTTACATCCAACACCACGACCTCCTCATGATCAACACCGTAAAGACCTCCCACCTCATGAGGTCATTACCGTTGGATCAAAGATCCACGGTCATGACCTCCCCTGTGTTAAACCTCAAAGACCTCCTCGAGTTGTTAAACCATCGCAATGAGGTCATCCCACCTTGTTGAGGTCGAGCCGTTGGATCAAATCCAATGACCATGACCTCCTCCTCAACATACTCGGTCAGTCTTCCCATTTCACGTGAGGTCATAGCCCTTGGATACAAGATCCATGGCCCCGACCTCCTCCTCTCAACCTAAACTAAACAAACCTTCCACCTAACCTAGGTCGAGCCATTGGATCAAATCCAACGGCTCACGACCTCCTCGCTATCAAGTACTCACAACCTCCCCATCTTTTGTTGTGCATCGTTAGATTTAAAATCTACGGTCACGACCTCCTTTGTCTCATGCGCACTGACCTCCCAACAGACGTGAGATCGTAGCCCTTAGATCTAAATCTAAAGGCCATGACCTCCCTTGTGCGTTATGCAAGCTCAGACCTCCACCTCCTTTGATCGTAGCCCTTAGATCTAAATCTAAAGGCCATGACCTCCCTTGCATTGCTATGCATCATATCAGACCTCCCCATCAGGTCAGTGCCCTTGGATTTAAATCCAAAGGCCATGACCTCCCCTCATGTCTTTTGATCGCGTGCGGTTAAGTCCTCACTGGAGGTCCGCACCGTTGGATGGAGATCCAACGCTTTGGACCTCCTGTCCCTTTTCCTCACGTGCGTTTTCGCGATTAAGGGAATCGGAGGGCCACGACCTCCCCATCCTTGATCGTGTGGCTGGGACCTCCTCCCAGCCACTTAAAACATAACGGTTCAAAAATTGGATCCGATGGTTAGGACCTCCCCAGGTCTTATCCAACGGTCATAAGGACCTCCCCTGTTCTTCTCCTTCCTCTGGCGCGCATGCGTGCTCTGAGCGGGGAGTTAATGTCCAAATTGTCGATTGTGTCCTTTCATGACTCTTTCTCGACCGCATTTAATCTTGGTCGACTTTCCGCCTCATTGGTCAGCTCAGCCCTGTCACCTTGTCAACCTCAACGTCCTTGCCACCCCATGGACCAACCCGTGGGCTAAGCTCACCATGGAGCTTAGCCCCAGCTCATAACCTTCACTCAGGCTATAAGTCATCCCCGAATCCTCCTTGGCTTCCTTTGCACACAATTGACCTCGGCCTTGCACTTGTGCGTGGTGAGCTCCTCCTCCACTAACTCTCACTCACCTCCCATCTTGGCTGCCATTGTTGAAGTCCTTGGAGCTCATCAGTGAGACAAGGGTTCCAGTGGCTCCCTCTTTCCAACCTTTGCTCACTTTTGCTCCCAACACCTCTTGGAAGTTATCCCGACTTAGTTGTTTGGGCACTTTTCAGAGGAGGACAAAGCCGAGTCTAGTGGTGTCTTAGGCGGTGAAGCTTCACTTGTCTTCCCCAACACCGCCATCACCTCCACGACCTCCCTGAAGACCTTAGGACCACCGGTAAGCCCCCTGTTAGTCCTTTAGATCTTGGCACCCGCATGAATGATTTTGCGGAGCTTTTCTCGGCACAAGCTTGAATGTTGCACTGAGTTGCTTTTGCATTTTCGTGTTTGGCCGTCTTGGTCATCTTTTGCCCTCTCGGCTCGCCGGCGTTCAAAGCCGCCGCCGTCGAGAGGAGGTCCACTGGGTGCGCAATGTTTTGTGCACTCGGTGGTATTATTGACCTCACCGGCGAGCTCTACATCGCCGGCGAGATCACTTCTTCACGCCGGGATTTTGTCGGACGCCCCGAGCGTGTCATTGTCGTTTTAGGACATAAATTCACCGCTTTAAATGCCCAATCATCGCAATCATTGGTGTCTTAACCGCCATTAACCCTGCCCCTTTGCGCATTAAAACCCCTCGCGCGGACCTCCTCGTGGTCTCGCGCATTTATCTCATGTCCAAAGCTCGTGCGCGTTGGAGTGCAGGGCGTCGCACCTCCTCCGAGGAGATCCGGAGCGCCCAAGACCTCCTTGGCGCAATCTTGGCCGTCGGACCTCCTCGGAGGTGCAGTGGCGTTGAGACCTCCCTGGGACCTCCTCGAGGTCATCTCACCATGAGGACCTCCCTTTAGATCTGGTCCGTTCCGGACCTTCCCTTCCATGTTGTGGTCCGTTGGATTTCCCATCTACGGCCCCGACCTCCCCCTCACCTCGCGCATGTGCGTTGCTAGGAGGTCCAGGACCTCTGGACCTCCCATGTGCGTGTATGTTGTTCTCCTGGGAGGTCTGAGCCGTTAGATCTGTGATCTGTGGCTCACGACCTCCCATGTCTTTGCGAGTGTTAGAAATGCCAGTAAATTCTTAATGATAAACTGAAATAAGGTATAAACTTTAGAATTTCATATCTCTTTCATTCTAATTCCAAATGAGGTCATTCAAATTGTGTTAGCTCTGTCTTGGACTTGACTTTAATCCAAAAATGATTGTAAGTTGAGTTCAGCTCCAGAGCACAGTTGCCATTAGATTTTAAAACTCCCTTTTTAAATATACACTCAAATTAAGGCTTAACTTGTAAAAGACATAACTAATGCTCTATAGATGATTTTTGAGTGAATCCAAGTTTGTTGGGTTCCTCTAATAATGAACTTACTAGGAAAAATAGTTTTGAACATGTTACTGTTTCCAGAAAGAATAATTATGCATTATAATTTTGTTCAAGTTCTTGTCTTTAAAAAAATTGTAGAAGTTGCAATGTAACTCCAAAAGAGTTGAAACCACTTCCATTAGTCTTAGAATGTCATTACCTATCTACCATAAAAATTTCATGTCCAGAAGACCCTAGAAAATAATTTATGAACAGTAGCCCTTTTTAATTTAATTTGGATTTTTCTGGCCGAATTGAATTGTTTTGATCATATCTTTTGCATCAAGAATCCAAATGGATTGATTCTTGTTGCTAAATTCATGATAAATCTTTATCTTGCTGCTGTAAAAATTTCAAGTCTTTTGGAGAAAGTTTGCTGTTGAGTCCTTTTGAATTCTTTGTTCTTATCGGTTCTTTTTCGCTCTTTCGTTAGGGTTCGACATTTGTGGTGATCCCGAGAGCGATCCTCTGCCACAACTTGGCCAGCAACAAGGCAAGCAGTTTGACCATTTCCATCATTGTCCCATTACTTGAAAGCTTAATACTTTGTTTTACTTCTATGTATGCATGCTACTTTGTGTTAAATGTCGCTAGCAAGCCTATAGATGCATGATCTGTAGGAATTGTTTATCCTCTACTACCATGAGCCTAGGTTATTTGCTGTGGTGGGAGCTCGTTGGATGAGCCCTTATCACTTAGTAGTTTCGATGCAATTGCTTAGACATGCTTAGTTATCGGTAGAAATGGGCGATCATCGACTTAGTCGATGGTCTTGATCACTCAAAAATGATTATTACTCCTATATGTCCAGCACTTGTGCTTTGATTAATTTGTAAAATCAAAACTGAAAATAAAAGATTGATTTAGACTTGGGCATATTGGATGGATGGTGCGGTTTTGGATGTGGTGGTATGCCGGGTCCCTAAGGACCGAGTACTTGGGTCACTAAGCCAGCGATTTGGCGTACTAACCACGCGAGGGCATATGGAACCCTCTTGACTAAATACTCTAGGAGGTGTTAATTATGAGCGAGCTCGGTTGGTGTGTTTTCAAAAACAAATGTATATGTATAGTGTGGGAGGGAGCATTAGCTTCGGGAAGGTTGTGATGTCTCCTTCTCCCGTGGGTTGTGCAGCTCGTAATTAGCATTCATCCTTTGGAAAGGTCTCGAGGACTTAGCCGTGCAGCACACCTTCGGAAGTGTGCGTAAAGGAAAGGCGATCGACGTGTGGGTATGCAGTGGTACACCTGCAGGGATAAAACTATTGAATAGCCTCGCCCTAGGTTATGGACATGCTTGGTAAGGTCGTTCAAGACTAGACTACAACCTTTAATTAAAACTTGACATGGTTGGTATGAACGGGGAGTTCATGCTATTGTTGTGGTGACTTGGGTTAGTCACTTCCAGGTTGTTCTTGTTGTTGTTATTATGTTATTATCGCGTTGTTATTTCAACATTTAAAAATGCTTTGCCAAATTGCCTTCAATCTATTATGTTATTGCAAATAAATGTTGCTTTATGCTAAAATGAGTCCAAAGCCTCATCCACTTAAATAAAGCTTGCATGTAGCTATTTATAGTTCTGTTATCTCACACGTAAGTCTTGCGGAGTACTTTATGTACTCATCTGCCCGTGGTTGTGGCATTTTTTGTGGCTTTTGTTGCAGAGGAAGAAGGAGAGCTCCAAGAGCCTCTCTTTTGTGCTACGTGTTGCGCTTTCTTGACGACTAGCTTGGCGGTCGGTCGAGATGCCTAGGGTTAAGGCACACCGATTGGCTTTGTGTTATAGCCATCTTTATGGCACTTTTGCTTCGCTGTTATCTTTTTGTATTTCTTGCTTTTTGGTCTAAGGCGTCTCTTTTGTAATATCTATTCCATATTAATGTTAACTTCGGCTTGTTGCTTATGTTCTATGTGTTGTATGGAATTGATACATTCTTTTGTTGTGAGGTATGTATCTCGCATTCGAAGTATACATCTCTCGAGACCGGGTTTATTTGGTTGATAATACTAGGGTCAATCGGACGACTAAGTATTATGAGCCTAATAAACATCGGGGTCTCACAACACAGTGGCAACATCAGTGAAATATCATTTCCATATACAAAGATTACACACCGTACTCGCAAGTCATACCATAGAATGCAAATTATAGATGCAGGCTTATTCCAAAGGAATGGCTTATGTAGTTATTTTGCAGAAATGCAACATTTGCAATTTAAATACAAATAATAGATTGAACCATAATTCAAAACAAATAGACAATAATAATTTATTAGTTGTTTTCACAAAGACACATAGCCTAATCAAGTTATCCCATCCCAAGTTTTATGAAAATCTACCCCTCGTGTGAAATCCCCGAGCATGTCTATGACCGCGGATGCGGCTATTCGAATAGATTGATTTAACACTCTGCAGAGTTTGTACACTTTACCCACAAGATGCAATCAACCGGATCAGAGCTGATCACAATAAAACCTTTCAGAAACTTCATCTCAAGCATTGACACTCCCAGTGTGCTTACAAACCGTCAGACAACCCCACACAGAAAGTCAGTCCGACACACACCGTTGGACAGGGACACGGCGAACCGCCCCGTGATGTGACTACTTGGTAGCACACCTCCACCCATGCCTACAGCCTAACCTACAACCTGAGTAATCAATGTCAAGACTCCATAACTTATTAAGTTAGGTCCGTCCCATACCAGGCTTGTGGTTGTACGAGAGGCTCAGTTCAATGGCGCACAAAGTTAAGTCTTTAATTGACCAAGGCAAGACTACCAATTAAACTCCAAATCTCTATGCACACAGGTTATTAAGCCCACGCACATAGCTCCACCAAAATAACACACAGTCCACTTGCCTCCGTCTAAATCCTTTCCCACCTTGTTGGTTAAGTGCAATATATGCCATCAACGAGTAATAGCACATAGTGCACACAGTTTTTATCACATAGTTCCATAGTCACTTAGTCATGTTTATATTTGTAACTTACATGAGATGATGACTTGTAGCATGGCTAAGCAATCTAATCGCATCTAACCAACCCACGTTGGTAATACAATAGCACCAACTAAATAAACCAAACTAGGGTGACAAATTGGATATTAACTAATCCCAAAAACATTGAAATAAATAATTAAAGTAAATGCAATAATTTAAATCAATATAACTTTTGAAAACTGGGTTCAATATGATCAAAGGTATAACTTGCCTTGCTAGCAATAATGATCTTAATTATCTTTGATCTTTTACTGTCTTGATCTTCAGCTCCTTCTTGATCAGAACTTCCCGAATTATCAACGTCTACTCGTAAACAAGCAATAAACCAAATAAATAATAACAGAGAGCAAATAAACTCCAAAAATTAAATAATAATCTCAGATAAATAGATATTGAATTGAGATGAATTTAAAATTTTGAATGGACTCAATCGGAGTTCGGATACAAAACATATGACCCTCGAAAGGATCACATGAAATGATGAAATTGAGAGAGAAAAGAATATTCAAAGAATATTTCTTTGGATTAAATAAAATAAAAAGAATTGGATACTTACAAGTAGGGTCCACTGGTAAGTGAAACAAAGATGAAACAATGGATGACATGTGGGGTCAAGGTACTGGAGAGAGAAAGAGAGTGATTGACAAAAGGGTCCCACATGACATTGAGATGGGTGTATGTGGACTGATTTCAAGGATCTTTGCATCGGGTGGGATGTGGATGTGCCACATGGCTATTGACTGGGTTGCCACATGGGTGACACACTGGCACAAAACATGAGGTGGCATGACGTGGAAGGGGAGGTGGCAAACCACATGAGCAAAGGAAGGAACACCGAGCAGGACAGAAGCTGCCCGACAGCTTTAAGCTTGTCGTCGACGGCGAAGGGTGATCGGAGGCGGACGAGCAGCCAGAGAGCGCACAAATGAGACCCTGTGAGCGAGGCGGAGCCTTGGGCGACGATGGCTTGACGATCCCGGCGACATGGTGACAACAGCGGTGAGTTAGGCGGTGGAGAAGCTCTCGGTCATGGTGACTTCAACGGTCGGGCGATGCTCTGCAGAAATTAGGAGGAGCACTGGGTAGATGGTGACGCAAGGATCACAAAGATGAGTTCGGAACCACCAGAGAGCAAGGGAACCGACGGCAAGACGACGGTGACCGAAAGTGGAGAAGAAGCATGGTGAGGGTGATTCGGCGACTAAGAGAGGAAAACAGGGGTAGGGATCGGATGAGAAGGAGTTAGGATGCACTTTGACGCACAAGGAAGGGCTAGAATCTCACCAGCGAGATAGATCAGAATGGCGGCAGCGCGGCCGGATCTGACGCGAACTGGAGACGGCGACGTAGAGGTCCTTGGGCGAAGGGGATGGCGTCACGGCGTAGACCACGAGGTTGCGACTCCAGCGGAGGTGACGGTGCGGGCTGGGGAGGTCGGATGGTGGAGAACTCCGGTGGTGAAGCGATGTCGATGGCGCTCGGACTTGGACGGATTGCGGCGCAACGAAGTCACAACAGGGAAAACCGAGTTAGGGTTATGGGAGAGGAGATCGAAGCACACGATCTGACGCGATCGGGCTCCTTTTATAGGACAGGATGGGAGGAGTCCAAGTCGGGGCCGGCGCTGCCTTAGTGTGAAGGAACTGGACTCAGGTTTCCTGGAGGAAGACGAAACACAAGGCATGGGGCCAGCGGTCGGCGATGCAAGGAAAAAGGAAAGGCAGTGCCGGCTCGGTTTGGGCCATATGAGCGCAAGGGAAAATGGCTGGGCCCTTCACGCGTGGAAGAACAAAGAAAAGCGGCACTTTGGGTTGGGCTAGCGAAGCTCATAACCATTGGGTTCGCTTCACGTCTTTCGCACGGAAAGGGAAACAAGCTGGGCTAAGGCTCGGTTGGAGATACGACATGAACAGTATTTCACGATTACTGTAGCACGGGATTCGGATGAATAGTACCCGATGGGTATTGTAGCTTGCAGCAAGAGAGAGAAACAGGTGATTTTCGGAATTAAAGAAAATACCAAAAATCAAGGTGATCCAAATAAATAGCAAACAAATCCAGAAAAATCTCACAAAATACTAGAAAATTCCTTGGAACACATGGAAGCCAAATAACACAGGTTTTTATTTAATTGATGTTTAGATTAGTCAAATTAAATATTTTTAATTTAGGAAATTCCCAATTAAGCTTTATTAACTCAAATAAAATTGGTGAAATTTTCCAGGGACCTAAACTACATAAAAGTTTTTTTGAAAAGGCAAATTTTGGGACGTTACAATTAGTACTGTTAGCTTAGTATTGTGACTAACTAATTGGTCACTCAATATGATTGTTCAAATAGACATGTGAATTAGGTAACAAAATGATTCTTCACTGTGGTGAAATAAACAGAGAAATGTTAGATGGAACCTTGAGTTGAGAGTAGGCTAAATAGCATTTTAACACCCATATCATAGCTAAAAACTCTTAAGTGTTTAGTAAACAAATCACTAGTAGTTAAGTTAGACCTAATCAACACTACAACAAAACTATCACGTAGAGACGCTTTTGTTTTGACGCTTTTATGTCTGTCTCTACGCCGAGAAACACCTCGTATGTAAAGACACTTCTCAAGACGTTTTATATGACGCCACAAAATCTCTTACCGTAGGAAGGCACATATACGTTTACATTTATGTAGAGACGAATCTTGAGATGTTTGAGAATATGTTTGAGAATTAAGAGGACAAAATTTTAGTTATAGAGACGAATCTTGAGACATTTTACAATATGCCTCTACAGCTCTAGGAAAAGTATTTCGTTTTAATTTTTTTTCGGTGGGGACCGAAAGGACTGAAAATAATTTCAAAAGAATTTCGTTCAAACGTTTTGGATCAAATATACAGTCACTAATCAAGCCATTTTTTCATAAATTTGTAGGCAGATACGAGCAGGCCATATACAATTTTAGGTCAATCTAAGATATACTGGCATATAATACACGCATGAAGAAAATATATAACTTCACCAGCAAAAACATCAACTATATATAACATGCTAGATAATTATATATCATCGAGCATATTAAAGGATATTAATGTTCCCGTATTTATGTTGGCATTTTATCGGATATCCATTTTTCTAATTTATCCGACAACTTCTTGATATTCTATTAGATACGAGTAGTGTTGTGACAACACTCGTTTGCCACGTCACGGGTTGTTGCGTGGTCAGAGGAGTCAAAATTGGAAATAAAGTTAGGAAGATGTTATCTTTAGAATATTTTTTAAAAAAGGATTAAATCATAAAAAAAATTCAGATATTAATTGTCCTGTATCATAGCACACGTCACATGCAAATATTTTATAGATAAATGATCGGACAGATATTATGTGACTTATTTTCACCTGCTAAATATTGTAGCAAAATACTTGGTTTGGCACACTATTTTCTAAGTTTTACCGCTTAACTTCCCCACCTTTTCCTTTGAAAAAAATTTCCCAAATAATTTCCCCACGCCTGCCTCTCTCCACCTCCCCCACGCAGGTGCTGTTGGCTCTTGCTCCTCCCCTTGGCGCCTCGGCTCGCCCCACTCGCCTCGACCACACCTCCTTCTAGCGCAGGCGCACGGGCTCGGCCAGAGCCAGATCTGCGCCGATCGCCGGTGTCCCCCTCCGCAGCCTCCTTCTAGCTCCGTGTCGCCTTGGCTCAGCTAACCTTCTCGCTCGCGCCTCCCATGAAATTTGTGGCCGTGCTATCGGCTTTGGCCCGACCGCCCGGGTTCTAGTGGCAACTGGCAAGGAAGGTGATTAGGTGAGGCGAGTTGAAATCTTAAATCTTTGATAAATTGATGTGTTAGTATGTAATGTGTTATAGACTTAAGTACTTAACACTTTGGCATAAGACTTTGGCTTGTATGAGTAAATGAGTTAATTAGTTATGACTTATGACTTATGAAGTTACGATTTATGAGTATGACTCATTGTATGACATATGACAGTATGGGACTAAGTGTTACTATGCATGTCAATTTGTGATTTGGCATTACTATCATTAGTACTGTAGTTTTTGTTTATAAGATTCTGCCAATTGGTCTATGCTATCGTTAGATTTATGTTTTGTAAGGCTACGAGCTATGACACAATTGTCATATTGAACATTCTGGTCTGGAACCACCTTTTGGGCAGCAAACAGAACATGGAAACTAGGAAAAAACGAATTAAATGAGGAATTCATGATATTTAACCTATAATCATGTTCCTGGTTGAAGTAGAAGTATAGATCGATGTACATTGACTTCCCCATTAATGCAGATAGTAAGGATACATGTTTGCTATTAGACTTTTAAGACTCCCTGAAAGAATCATTACATGCTAGGCTTAATCCTTAAGAGTTGCAGTTAAAATTTGTCTTCTTCAATGAACAAAGAAGATAAATCCATGATGAAGTGTAGTATCTAAAATCTTACTGGGTTTTCCAAATATGTCAAGCCGGTGGTTTTTGGTAGCTATACAGATTATAAAGCACAATATCCAAGAATAATGGCTGGCAAGGAGAAGCAAACTAAAGGATATATGTCCTCGTACAAAGCATTGTGACCAAAATAACGATAACATGCACATGCTTTAAGAAAGAGAACCTCATGTACTAACAATTTTTTTCTGAACAATCCACTGTCATTGAGTAAATTCAGATGATTGCTAACATATGAGTGAGAACTATGTCTTTGGGTAATAGATCACATGTATTTCAGACCCCAAGTAAAATGTTGAATGGTTTCGTGGAGACAATCTTGTCATGCATTTGACAATTGTATTCAGATGTCTATTGCTTTATTTTTCGATTCACTCAAAGACACGACAATCAAGTGCCTCCTGTCAAAACTTTCTCAATTCTTGTCTTACCAACTACCAAATTTGAATTAGAGACCTTTTCATTTAATCGGTTTTACGGGTATTCATATCTATGACTCTATCCATAACATCTTGACTGGGTTACATTCACGTGCTCCTTTGAGGATTCTACAGCACATGGTAGCACTCTTGCTCTTGACCGCACACATCTCTAGAACTCTCATGTTCAAACTTGTCTCTTGCATGTTACATTCTTATTTCGTAATTTGCATTAAAAATAGCGTTGTGGTCTTGTGTCCCTAATTTACATACGCAATTTTATCTTTGCAGGCTCAGGTTCTCGTACTATTGTTGATGAAGATATGATAAGATCAAATGAACCAAATCTTTGTTAATTAAGCAAAAATTACCTTGTGCTAATGGAATGTTACATTCTTTTTTTTTTGCTATGTTTTATCTATTTTGTCGTATCGTTAAACATCAAATTAAAATTTCATTTCGATTGTGCATTTGTGTTGTACTTTTTTTATACCTCAATGTTGATAGTATTTGATGTTAGTTATAGACTTATAGCTCTTTAGTTTTGGGCTCGAGGCTTTGTCAAATCCTGGCTCCGCCACTGTGTTACATGATGAAAAGTAGTAAGACTGTAAGACAAAAGGAATATCCATCACAAATCAAGTGTTCATTGACAACTAAAAGAACTTCAGTGACCTGTTCCTCTGGTCCATGTTTCCTTTTTTCATGACATATGTACAAGAAGTGTTTTCTCTCTGTTAGCTTATTCATGCTTTGCAACTAAAAGGAAGATGTAGATTATTGTTCTTTAACTTGTAGTTGCAGAGCATAGAGTTCTCAAAACAATTTGCAGCTCCTATGACTGTGTGGCCTATGCATATATTTACTTGTCATTAGATTGTTGGTTGACTTCTGAATTTTTCTTTGCTTTAGCAAAGATATTATGGCCAGGACACATAGACGATTGCGAAACTTGAACCTTCCAGCACAAGATGCAGAAAATGTGCAACTTCATGAAGATAATTTAGAAGGTTCTCTAGAGATTAATAACATATTACCAGAGAGGCCTCATGAATCTACTAGGCCAATTAAGATTATATGTAAGTTTTGTAATATATTTTTCAGATATATACGTAAGTGTGCTTTGCCCCAGTTACGCACCATTGTGCTATTCCTACATGCAGGGCCAAATGGAGATGTGCGACAAATTCTAGGGGAATTTCGAGTTAAAAATTTGTCGCAATTAGACGGAGGAAAGATAATTGTGGAGACTGATGAAAATGGTGTTCCAAACGAAAGGTCAGCTTCCATTCTTAGCCAATATCTTGGCCAGCTAGTAGAGAATTCAACATTTGCACCATTGAACATTCCTAGATGGGACAACGAATTGTTTGTGAAGAAAAAGGAGAACATGATAAACCATGTGGAGGTAAAATTTTCACTACATTGCACCATAAATCATTATGTTCACTTAACATGCTAACAATCAACTTTACTTGTTGAAGGAAAAATTTGTCTATCCTCCTGAGACAAAGCAGCTTACACAAGACTGGATCCTAATGACTATTAGTAAAAGGTGGAGAGCCTACAAATCTCGTTTGAAGAACAAGTATTTCAATCGTTATGAGAGGTCTTTGGATGAAATTTTGAAAAATGTTCCAAAAGGTGTTAATGCACATCAATGGGAAGCTCTTATTGGAATGTGGTGTCAAGATTCGCACACGGTGATGTCTTCATTTTCTCATGCTTCAACTAAACATTGAAATTAGTTTGTTAACATCAGTATTGACTGAATCTGTTGTATTTGCAGAAATTATGTGAGAAGAACACTGAGTGTGCAAGGCAACAAAAGAACCCGCACACAACCAGGAGAAAAAGCCATTCTAGGCTAAAAAAAGAGATGGTCATAATTGTTCTGTCTCTATATTTTGTTTTTTGACCAACTAAAAGATCTTCTAACAGAAAAATTAATAAACCTTCTACTATACTTCATTCTACAGGAAACATTAAGGAATGCAAAGGTGCGTAAGATTGACCTATGGGATGAAGCTCATAAGAAAAAGAATGGCAATTATACTAACAAGAATACGAAGATACTAATGGTATATTTCAGTCTTATGGTTACAATAAAAATAATTAATTAGTTCATAGTATAATGACTTGTTTATTTCAATAAGATACAACTTATGAGGAATTAGCAAAAAGGAAAACAAATAACAATGGGAGCCTGTCATGTAAAGATTATAGCAAAGTGTTTAAAGGTGTAATTGGAAAAGAGTCCAAACTTCGAGGGTACTATGATGATAAGTATTGGAGCCAAGTAAAGGTTTCTCAGGGACTAAATTTTGTTGAGCAATCTGAGCAAGAAGAAAAGCTTCAATTTGCACTACAATCAATGGGAGATAATGTAGAAGACACAAGAGATGAGATGAAAATGATGTGTGCGTTCATGGCCAAAAAGTTTCCTGGAGAGGATTGGAGAAATGCAATGTTAGTGATCTCTTTGAAAGAGTTGTTGATAATGATATTCGACATGAATCTGATAACGACCTTGAGGAATTAGATGTCAATGCACACTCTCCACCGAATACTATGCAGGTGATGCTGTGATTTTTCATTTATTTTATGCATTAATAAATTTAAATGCAAGTTTTTGCTAATGTTTTAAAACTATTGTTTATCATAAGTTGCAGTAATTGTGTCTCGGCAATTGTACTAGAACTAAAGAGGGTTATGCCAATTCATCTATACCACATGAACACACGATTGCTAAGGTGTGTGAAGAAATTTTCACTCAGTTATCAAACTATGCTCATTTTTAGTATAAGTTCACTTACAACTAAATTGAACTTCAATTGTAGAAAGCACATACCGAAAATTGTGTTGAAGCCAATCAGGGTTGTGCTGAATCAGCTTTACCGCGTGAGTAGGTTACATACCAGGTATATGCAAACTGCAAATCAAAATTACTGCACCCATATTGTTTCGTACAGTAGTATTACCGATTTTGTTTGTGCATTCACTGATCTTTCTCATTTAAATTATGTCTGTCACATCTCACATGTATCTCAAAGAATGAAAGTACTATAATATAGTTGGTACAATTCAATATGTGATGTTCCTAGTTTTTGTATAAAATAAACCCTTTACAAGTTCATCAATAACAAACATTGTATTTCTTTAAATGATAGGATAATACTGAAGTCTTATTGTTTGCGACAAACCCAAGAAACAAAAATAAAGTTGTGGCCAAAGGAGGTTTAGTGAGTAGAGATAAAACATGTGTGGTTGGAGGAGACATGCTTGGAGATGAATATTTTGGAGTTTTTGCTCACGCTGTTACAAATATTGGTGATGAAAGATTGTTTAGACCATATGAAAGTATACATACAGTAAGAGATGCTATTGGTTGTATTGTTGCTTGGCCTCGGTCATATGTAAGTCCGTTTTCATAAAATCATTGAGTACATTCCAATGTTTGATAGCTGCTTAAACTCTATTATTCATGAAGAACCTTTGCACTTTTTAGGTCAAAAGAGCTAAGAAAACAACTTTAAATCAGTCACAAAACAACCTGGTATGTTACATTCTTCTAATTTCATCAAATAAACTTGTCATCTTACACTTTTCTAACTAGGACATTTATTTCTTTTTCAACCGGCTTTGCAGGATAATTGAGGACTACAAAGAGAAAGCAATGGAGATGGAGGAGCTAATGTATTAGTTTCTCCCTAGGCAAAGCTTATAGATAGATTCCAACTATTTAGAAAAAAATTTGTGTCAATCCATAGGATCTTTTCCTGATGTATCTGCACCTGTTTTATATGGATGTTTGATTCAGTTGTGAACTCCACTTGCTGTAAATTCAAATATTTGTTGTTGCTATGAAGTGCATGCATGCTCTACAGTTTTCTTAGTTTGCTGATTGTGAGAATATGATGCTTCCATGTGAAGATATGTGCTCTACTGTTTTCTAGTTTTTTTTTGGATGAGGTGGAATAATGTCTTCATATGACGAAATATGTTTTCATTTGTAGCAAAATGCACGAATCAAATTCAAAGTAATCCAATTAAATTTGAAATATTGTTTTTCACAGTAAGATGCCCAAAAGATGCTTTTGTGTACCTAGAGACGTATATAATGTCTCTACAAAATGTGTATAAATTGTGCGCATATGACTTGAATAAATTTGTAAAAGCGTCTCTATGTTTGTTGGCAAGCAAATCGGACGTGTCTATATCAGTAAAGACGTTATGTAAGTGTATCTACTAAAATGTCTCTACATACATAGACATGAATTTTAACGTCTCTGTAAAGTGTCTTATATCCTGTACATATGTTTTACAAGCGTCTCTACGGTTCTTAGCACGGTCTGTGGGGAGGCGCTCCAAGGATGCTTTATAAAAACGACTCTACGGTCCTCTAGAGATGAAATAACACGTCTCTAGCCTATAGATTGGACGTATCTACACGGATGTTGTGTTGTAGTGCAAATGATCACAAAGATTAGCAGTAACCTCATGTCAGGTTTATCATAATAGCATTAGTAGCTATAAGTCAATGGGATGATTGGTTAAAACTAGTAAAGCAATTAAATATTAAAAATTATTAGTCTTTTCAACGGTTAAGGACAACTGCAGATAATAGATGTGCACACAATCACCATCAAAGTATGCTGAAAGAGGAGAGCATATAAGAGGAGTGATTTTGATTGTATGATCATCATGGATGTATACATAGAATGCCTAGAGAGAGTGCTTGTGAGTACTAGGTGTCCTGTTAAGGAAAACAACATCGCCTAGGATCTAGGTATTGTCCGTCGTTATGGTTACAGTAGAAATTGAATTAACTTCAAAAGTCCACAAGAAATTCTTATGAACTCCAATTAAACTAAAATCAGTACCTAAAAGAATCTAGAATCATAATCTCACTAATATGTAAATGTCATGCATTTTCAAGCATTTTGGAGTTTTCAGTTTTATTGGTGTTTATTTGCTATCGTGTTTTCTCTCTAGATTCCAAATTACACGGAGTGAACAATTACGCCTCTGAGAGTGAACAAGTGGACTTCCAACAAGGCAAGCATCCTCTAGCATCATTTTGATCCTAATTTTGGTAATTTAGTATTTTGAAATGCAATAATAATTGCCTATATGCTATTTCTGTGTATCAATAATTTGTGAGACTAGTTAGCTATATCCTAATCATTGTGGTTTTCCCTTAATTACTCCATACACCTATCCTTAAGTTAGGAATCATGTGTTGATATATTTATTATTTGTGTGAATGCTTAGGCATGTAGGTCAGTAGATACGATAGATCGATTGATGGGGCTAGCCTATCAATCTTGGGAAACACTAAACATTCTATTCTTTATGTGTTTTGTTCAGATTTATGAACATGAATTTTGAGTATAAAATTTGTATATTAATACATGAGTTATATCAAGACAAGTGTTTGATAGTGAGGGTGCTTCGTGCACGAGAATTGGGCATTGTGGTAGTCTTGTCCGAATCATTAAGGACCGAACTTTGGGCTGTCATGCCAAGAACTACTCGTACTTCACACGCTGGATTGGGGCCGGTTTGGTCAAGTAGGTGGAGGATTTTATTGGTTTGGAACACAGGTGGTGTGAGGACATATGTGTTTGATCATATGTTTATAGGGATCTGATTGCAATTTAATATGTGCGAGTGAGCACAGTTTTAGATTTTAGTTCATTGGGTCGGCATTCCCAACACAACTTGCATGCCCCGGTTAGCAGGCTCTATCAGATGCTTGTACTAAACGGGATTTGTTGCGCAAGGGTGTTTCAACTCAATAAGATGTTCTTGCTAAAAAGTACCAAATCTCGATCTACCCGACCGACATACCAAAGGAAGTGTGTCATTATCCGGAGGCTTACGAGCTAGTCGAGTCGTGTGGGTAAAGATGTACGCCCTGTAGGGTTAAAACTATTCGAATAGCTGTGTCCCCGGTTATGGACAATACTTGGTTTTGATAGACATCATCGTTAGACTCTGAGATAAAATTGACATGGGAATACTTGGTATTGGCATGAATAGTTGTTTATGCATGTTAACTAGTCAAAGTGGACAGCCACTTTGATATGTTTTGATTTATGATTAATTCTTAATTACTTGTTGTTTTAGTCCAAACTTGTTTATAAAATGGCCTTTGCAAAAAATAGAAAGTATAGGAATAAAACTTGTTGTTTTATGCAAAACTAATGCCAATATAGCCTTTCCTTTGAACAGCCTTTAACATGTATAATCTCTAATCCTTTGGATAGGTTCTATTAAACACTTTCTTTTAGTAGTTTGTGTAAGTCTTGCGAGTACCTTCTGTACTCAGTGGAATTAACCACTTGTTGCAGGTAAAGAACGTCCTAGTTAATGTTTCAAGTTGAGGCGATAACGTTGGTACTTCGGCTTTAGTCCCAGTCGGTTGCCCTTAGGTTGTGGTGCACCACTGGGAAGATTATTTTATTACTTGATCTTCTATTATGTTTACTTAATGTTTTCCACTGCTAATTTTTACTATTATATTCTAATCGTTTATGCAAGTGATATAATGTTGTATGGATATGTGCATGTTAGCAGCTGATCCTGGGAGCTAACATGAGACGTATATCCGGAAACTCGAAATTGGGTTCGTTCCTTGTTAAACATTATGTCTTTGGTATAATCTTTTAACTTGAAATGAATTCAATTTCGGGGGTTCTCACATTTAAATTTATGTAATAGGGTAGTATTGTTGAAATCTTTATGGTTGTTACAAGAACTTTTTGTTTCAGGCGATTGCCGTTTGCCTAAGGGCTAATATTAATGTCATTGTGCCGGAAAACTATCATTTGCTTTTATGGATCTTGTACTAGCCCTAGTGCCTTTGTACACCCATTTGGTGTTAAGTTTTTGCACATTTTATATCATTATGCATGCTAGATTTAGTAGTTTTCACCCGTTGTCTAGATTTTTCCTTTCGTGCTTATTCGAGCGTACCTTTCCTTGTTTGCTAACCATCCTTGTGACAACAGGATGATGGGAGCTACTACTCATTCCAGAGCTCAACAAGGGGAGGGATCACCACCCTAGGGATCCTGCTCTGCTGCTGTTAGTGAGCTTTATGCACGAGGAGAGCATGCGGAGCCTTCTGACCGACAAAATCAGCAAGGTTGTCAACTAGAAGAGGAGCTGTAATACTCCACATGCATAATTCAGAAGGGAGCAATAATTCAAAGAGAAGGTCTATTAAGGAGTCAATTTAGAAGAAGGATCAAATAGAAATTTCTCAATTAATCAAATAATAAAGGAGTTAACAGCACTTTGGGGGCAACTTGGGCCTGGGCCTTGGCCCATACAGCCCCCTAGTGGCCGCCCAAGGGGGGGGGGGGAAGGCACCCTTTCCCCCCCCCCAAACACTAGCCGCCCATACCCCCCTCCCACTCCCTTGGCCGCCCCTCCCCTCACCCCCCTTGTGGCCGCCGCCACTAGGCACTCCTCCCTGGTCCCTTGCGCCTCCCCCTACACCTCCCCCACTGCCGGCAAGCTCGTCCTCCTCCCGCTGGTCGTCCAAGGAACGAGAAGAGGAGGATCGCGCGCGTGGTGGCCGGCCAAGAAAGGAGAAGAAGGAGGAAGGGAGGGAGGGAAGAGGAGAAGGAAGAGGAAGGGCTCGCGGGCTGTTCTTCATCTCCAATAGCTCATCCCTGGTAACTTTCGTTCTCCTTCCATTAGGTGTTCGATTAGTCGTTCTAGCGATGTCGGTATTTAGGGCTGCTCAGGACAGATTAGAGAGAATCGGGTTTTTCATGGGTTTAATTGTAGAAATGGTCCAGGATGTCTCTTAGGATATTGTAGGGGACGTCGTCACCTTTCCGTGAAGGGCTAGAACACGTAAATTGGACCCCTGTAGCAGAAGTTATGATTTTATTAGTGGGACTGTTCCGCAGATTCGTTGCTGTTCTGACAGGTTTTAGTAATCTCATGGAAACGATTAGTTAAAGGGGAAATCAGAGAATCTCAGTATAATAAAAGTTGCAGATAATGTCTCAGCTTTTCAGAAAGATCAAGAACTCGAGATTTGGATACACGCACTGAAAGTTATGATAATTTTAGTGTACTGTCCAGAGAACCCGACGTGATAATTGACGTTCTGTAGATTGGCTTGGTAGGGGCAGTAGATGGCAGAATCAGAAGGGCTCCCCAACTAAGTTTATTTAGGCAATTTAATTATCTTTCCATAAAGTCTAAGAAATCCTGGATTGGACTTCTATAGCAATAGTTATGAATTTTTGAAGTCGACTATCCACCGAGGGGGACAGATCGATGTGTAGGCTTGGGATCGAGTTAGACGCTCTTCAAGTTAGCGATTGTTGTTGTATGCTTTGGTTTGTTCCGCTACTGCTATCTTAGTATGTGCTATATTAATTACTCAGGTGGTGGCGGGTCCCGGGGGCGGCACCTTCGGCGCATTCTTCACTCTCTCGCGGTTAAGGCAAGTATAATGATGGTTACAGTAGATATTGCTGAATGACAATGTTTAGTATATGTAATGGGTATTTGTGTGTTCACGATCGTGATGATGGCATGTTTGATAATGTTCATGGTTGCTAGAGTTATGATTTACGTGTTAATCATGGATATATGTTAATTGTGAGTTCTATGTTGATGAGCTTTATGAATAGGATATTCATATAAAATATTGATGTGGATGCATGTTGTGATAATTTTGAGAGTTCTTACATATGCATCATGCTGAATTATTGAAGTCTTGGTCACGTGATGACCAAGCATCTCTTGAGGTCCCCGTCACGTTGATGACGGGCTAAAGGTCCCCATGCTTGAAGAGCATGGGCTTAGGGTCCCCATACGCTGGCGTGGCGTATGGGCATGGTAATCCATGCAGATGGTACGAGCATGGGTGTGCATCGACGGATCGCACTTTGCATTACCGGTAAAATGCAAAAGGGAAAGAGAAGGAAGAGAATTGTCTTTTTGAGCATATTGCATAAATGCATGTGTAAGGTAGTTGATATGTGGAAATTGAGGGGTTTAATCGCTGATTTACATGGTTGTTCATTGTTGATGCCTTTTATTATACTTGCTGAGTCTTTGGGCTCACCTCTTGTTTTTGTTGTGTTTTTAGGTACTTCTTGCAAGAACGGCATACGTGGGAGGGAGTAGGATTTGCTAAGGATGCACTCACTACCACACATCCTTTTAGAGATGATCATCATTAGTTCATACCTTAACTAAAGCAAACTGCTTAAGGAATAATTTTGGTTATGCTTGAATGCAATGACCTATTTGTAATAACGAGAGTGGTAAATCTTGATCATGCTTACTTATGCTTTAGCTGAATAGATTCACTATGGTTGCTTGATGGATTTTAGATATTGAGGTATTGATAATAAATTATGCATCTGACGGAACCTCCAAGATACTTAGTTATACAAAGGAGGTTACTTAATTTTGTATGAAGTTTCAGTTTGTATATGTTTTAAATTAATTATTTTAGTAGCATTCTAGGCCTTTGTTGGGCTGGGGTGTTACAGTTGGTATCAGAGCGGGCAGTAGGTCCGTGGTTAATGAAATCTTAAATTTGACACACTAAGCGATGATGAGTGGGGTTTGGGTTTGCATTGCATCTACGCTTCTATTGATTAATCTAGTTTTTATGTATACTTAATATTTGAGTTTATGTCGTTTGTGATGTTTTAGAGATGGCAAGGGGTGGAGGCCGTGGCCGTGGTCGTGGGCGGGTGGTGCTTGACGAGGCGCATAACGCCCCGCCAAGTTGAGCTCTGTGGGTGGAGAGCCCGAGGGGTCAGAAGAAGAAGTGGCTTCAGCAGTTCAGGGAGGTCAGGCGCCACCAGCTGCACCCGCAGCCGCTCCTATGGTGGTTCCTGCGATGGTGCAGGCGGTGGGTGCTATGGGACTGCATCAGTGGAATGCTTTTTGGCCGACACTTTTGATGGGTGGGCACGCCGATTGATGCGCTAATCTAGCAGCCGTCACATAGAGAGGCATTTGGGAGCGTTGGGATTGACTTTAGAGCAGAGGGCTCAATTCGTGGCCTTTCAGCTAAAGGGGCAGGCGGATCTCTGGTGGGAAGGAGTCCTGTCAGCTAGAACCGCTGCCCATGGACCAGCAACTTGGGAACTATTTGTGGACAGTTCAGGAGGAGGTTCTATCCTGCCTCATTTGTGGAAAGGATGGAGGTATCTTTGAATAGTTACAAGCAGGGGAAGATGTCGGTGTGATGTATCACGAAGTGGGTTTCAATAACTTAATCCGCTTGTTCGGTAGTGGCTACCAACGAGGCGGAGAAGGCTAAGAGGTTTCGCAGAGGGCTCAGGCGGGAATTTCGTCAAGTGTTAGGGGCATTGGAGCTGCGTGATTTTAGCTCCTTGGTAGAACAGGCCAGGGGTATGGAGCTAGAGATGCAGATTGGGGAAGAGTTGCAGGGTACAGGAGGTACCATGGCTCCCGAGGGCGCAGTGGCGATCACAAGAAGGGTCTGGGAGGAGGAAGCGGGTCATCTCAAGCCTGTTTCCAAAAGTTCAAGGGCCCGCAGAACTCTTTCAGTCCAGTTGAAAGCCACAGTCATCCTCCACTTCTCGACCGACAATGAATGCTCCTAGGATGCTTGGGTCCTAGGACAAGGTATGAAGTGCTTCAAGTGTGGTAATGAACATCGTCTTTGCAGAGTGTACTGGTGGTACTTGTCGCCACTATGGTCGAGGGCCACAAGGCGTTGGTTTGTGCGGAACCCGACAGTGTTATCAAGTGGGAGCCAATTCAGGCATCGGCACCCGTGATTACTGCTTCTTCTCGAGGGTCGGTGCAGATGCTTGCAGCTACTCCCACTCAGCCATGGATGCAACCACAGCCCTACTATCCTACTCCTGGAGGGATCCCACCACTGTGGTATTTGTGGCCGCCCTCCCAGCAGCCTTGTTCCCAGTGTGGCGCATTCAAGACCTCCAAGCCGCTGCCACACCGCCATACCAGGGTGTTGGGGCTCCCGCCACCCTAGCATCAGTCCCCTACGCCATGCCGACTACTGAGTCAGTGGGTCATCCCGATGTGGTGACAGGTACGCTACTGATGGATTCAGTGGAGGCTTTGTTTTGTTTGATTCTGGGGCTACTTTCTCTTTTGCATCGTTAGAGTTTGCTAGCCGGGCGAAGTTGAGTATGCAGTCTATAGCTCAGTCAGTTTTAGTTAATTCACCTGGAGGGATTCTTTCTAGTTGCACAGTTTGTCCTGGTTGTGTGATCTCTTTAGACGGGGAAGATTTTATTGCTAATCTGATGGTCATGAGGATGGAACCCTTTGACGTTATTTTGGGTATGGATTGGTTGCATAGCTACCGTGCTGTCATATCATGCTTTTGGAAGACAGTAACTCTGCAGGCTCCGTCTGGGCAGGAGATAGTTTTTCAGGGTAGTGCCCCTTCTTATACTCCCTGTGTGCTGGCTAGTTTGTTTCCAGGTAGTCGGGCAGCAAAAAGTGGCTTTCTTTTGTCATTGCTGGAGAAGCCGAGTTCGCCCTTGACTGCTGCAGGTATTCCAATGGTTCAGGAGTTCCTGGACGTATTTCCAGCTGATCTGCCAGGGATGCCTCCACCTCGCCCAGTGGAGTTCAGGATTGATTTAGTTCCCGGCGCTCGACCGGTTTCTATGACCCCGTACCGTTTGGCGCGACCTTTTCAGGAGGAACTAAAGAAGCACTTGGACGATCTAAAGGCGAAGGATCTTATTTGGCCCAGCGTTTCTCTGTGGGGGGCCCCTGTGCTTTTTACCAAGAAGAAGGATGGTAGTTGGCACATGTGTATTGACTATCGTGCTCTCAACCAGCTGACCATTAAGAATAAATATCCTTTGCCACGCATTGAAGATTTATTTGATCAGCTAAGGGGGGCAAAGGTATTTTCAAAGATTGATCTCCAATCGGGATACAATCAGATTCCTGTTCGAGAGGAGGATATTGAGAAAATGGCGTTCTCTACAAGGTATGGGCACTTTGAATTTAAAGTTATGTCTTTTGGACTAACGAATGCCCCTGCTGCCTTCATGGAAACAATGAACAGGATGCTGCATGAGTATCTGGATGATTTTGTCGTCATCTTTATTGATGATATTTTGATCTACTCCAAGAGTGAAGCAGATCATGGGCGTCATCTAAGGCTGGTGTTGGAGACGCTAAGAGAGAATAAGTTTTATGCCAAGCTGAAGAAGTGCGAGTTCTGGATGTCTGAGGTGGGGTTTTTGGGGCATGTTATCAATGTTAAGGGAATATCAGTTGATCCAACCAAGATTTCCACAGTGGTAGAATGGGGATGGCTGACCAACGTCAAAGAAGTGAGAAGTTTCCTTGGAATGGTAGGTTATTATCGGCGATTTGTGCAGGATTTCTCCATTATTGCCAAGCCCTTATCCAGACTCACTCAGAAGAATGTGAAGTTTTGGTGGGATGATGACTGTGAACGCAGTTTTCAGACTTTGAAAGAAAGGTTGGTGACCGCTCCGGTTCTCACTGTTCCCGAGCCCGGGAAACGTTTCACAGTTTACTCTGACGCTTCTCGAGTTGGATTGGGTTGTGTGCTCATGCAAGACGGAAAGGTTCTAGCTTATGCATCTAGACAGTTGAAGAAGCATGAGCAGAACTACCCAACACATGATTTGGAGCTGGCTGCGGTAGTATTCGCCTTGAAGCTTCGGAGACACTATTTTTATGATGAATCTTGTGATGTCTTTACTGATCACAAAAGCCTTAAGTACATTTTTACCCAGAAAGATCTGAATCTGAGGCAACACAGATGGTTGGAGCTGATCAAGGATTACGATCTCACGATTCAGTACCATCCAGGCAAGGCCAATGTGGTGGCTGATGCTCTTAGTCGCAAGGCGACGCCTGCTACTCTGGATTGCTTAATTGCGGATTTTGACCGCATAGGAATATCTTATTGCTATGCAGGCACGGCTCAGGTTGAAACTCAGTTGATCTTAGAGTCAGCCATTCCAGAACGGGTGCGGGAAGCACAACAGTATGACCAATTAATGCAGAGGGTCAGAAAGCGTCTGGAGATGGGCAAGGAAGGGGATTTTAGTTTGGATGGGTCTGGAGCATTGCGATTTAAAGGTCGCCTATGTGTGCCGCAGAAGGCAGAGGTTAAGGATGATATTTTGAGGGAGGCACATCGCACCCCATATACTGTTCATCCAGGTGAGACGAAGATGTACCGTGATCTGAAGCGGAACTTCTGGTGGAAAAGAATGAAGGTGGATATTGCGAATTATGTAGCCTCTTGTGGCATTTGTCAACAAGTAAAGGCAGAACATAAGCGTCCTGCAGGGTTATTACATCCTTTGGAAGTCCCTCAATGGCCTTGGGATGATATCTCCATGGACTTTGTAGTCGTGTTACCTCGAACGCCGCGAGGAAAGGATACAGTTTAGGTGATAGTGGATCGATTCAGCAAATCGACACATTTTATTCCTATCCGCACGACCAACTCAGCGAGCGATTTAGCTCCTATTTATGTGCGTGAGATTGTGAGATTGCATGGCGTGCCAAAGACCATCATTTCTGATAGAGATGCCAAGTTTGTCTCCAAGTTGTGGGAGAGTTTGCAGAGTGCACTGGGCACCCAACTCCGTTTGAGCACAGCGTTTCATCCCCAGACAGACAGACAGTCAGAGCGCACCATCCAGACCTTGGAGGACATGTTGCGGACCTGTGTTTTGTCCTGGAAGGGTAGTTGGGAGGATCAATTGCCACTGGCAGAATTTGCTTACAATAACAGCTACCATTCAAGTATCAAAGCCGCACCGTTCGAGGTTTTGTATGGGTGAAAATGCAGGTCACCCTTTTGCTGGGAAGCGATGGGTGAAAGCGATCTTGGGACGGATTGGGTCCGAAGGCGATTGAGCAGGTAGCCTTGGTGAGACAGAATCTGTTGGCAGCCCAGAGCAGACAGAAAAGCTATGCAAGATGTGAGGAGAAGGGACTTGGAGTTTGAAGTGGGGGATCAGGTGCTCTTGAGAGTATCTCCCACTAAGGGAGTAGTGAGGTTGGTACCAAAGGAAGCTTAGTCAGGGTATGTTGGACCTTTCACGATCTTGGCTCGAATTGGCAAGTTGGCTTACCGCTTGGACCTTCCTGAGTCTATGCGAGGGGTGCATAACGTATTCCATGTATCTATGTTGAGGAAATATCTGCGAGATCCGGAGCATCTTGTTTCACTAGAGCCATTAACCATCGAACAGGATTTAACTTTTGAGTCCAGGCCGGTACGGATTTTGGAGAGATCGAAAAGAGTTTTGAGGAATAAAACTTTAAAGTATGTTAAGGTACTTTGGTCGCAGCAGATCGAGAGAGAGGCCACATGGGAATTGGAGTCTGCATGTGAGCAATATCGAGTTATTCACGTCAGGTACGTGTTAACATTGTTTTTATTTAGCTATAACTGTGATTTTACCTTGGCTTAAGCGTGGATAGAATTCGGGGACGAATTCAGTTTAAGGGGGATAGAATGTAACACTCCACATGCATAATTCGGAAGGAGCAATAATTCAAAGAGAAGGTCTATTTGAGTCGATTTAGAAGAAGGATCAAATAGAAATTTCTCAATTAATCAAATAATAAAGGAGTTAACAGCCTTTGTGAGGGCAACTTCGGCTGGGCCTTGGCCCATACAGCCCCTAGTGGCCGGCCAAGGGGGAAGGCACCCTTCCCCCACCAAACCCTAGCAGCCCATACCCCCTCCCACTCCTTGGCGCCTCCCTCACCCCCTTGTGGCCGCCGCCCTAGGCACTCCTCCTGGTCCCTTGCGTCCCCTGCACCTCCCCGCTGCCCGGCAAGCTCGTCCTCCTCCGCTGGTCGTCCAAGGAAGGAGAAGAGGAGGATTTGCAGCGTGGTGGCTGCCAAGAAAGGAGAAGAAGGAGGAAGGGAGGGAGGGAAGAGGAGAAGGAAGAGGAAGGGTTCGCGGGCTGTTCTTCATCTCCAACAGCTCATCCCTGGTAACTTTCGTTCTCCTTCGATTAGGTGTTCGATTAGTCGTTCTAGCGATGTCGGTATTTAGGGCTGCTCAGGATAGATTAGAGAGAATCGGGTTTTTCGTTGGTTTAATGGCAGAATTGGTCCAGGATGTCTCTTAGGATATTGTAGGTGACGTCGTCACCTTTCCGTGAAGGGCTAGAACACGTAAATTGGACCCCTGTAGCAGAAGTTATGATTTTATTAGTGGGACTGTTCCGCAGATTCGTTGCTGTTCTGACAGGTTTTAGTAATCTGGTGGAAACGATTAGTTAAATGGGAAATCAGAGAAGCTCAGTATAATAAAAGTTGTAGATCAATGTCTCAGAGTTTCAGAAAGATCAAGAACTCGAGATTTGGATACACGCACTGAAAGTTATGATAATTTTAGTGTACTGTCCAGAGAACCCGACGTGATAATTGACGTTCTGTAGATTGGCTTGGTAGGGGCAGTAGATGGCAGAATCAGAAGGGCTCCCCAACTAAGTTTATTTAGGCAATTTAATTATCTTTCCATAAAGTCTAAGAAATCCTGGATTGTACTTCTGTAGCAATAGTTATGAATTTTTGAAGTCGACTATCCACCGAGGGGGACAGATCGACGTGTAGGCTTGGGATCGAGTTAGACGCTCTTCAAGTTAGCGATTGTTGTTGTATGCTTTGGTTTGTTCCGCTACTGCTATCTTAGTATGTGCTATATTAATTACTCAGGTGGTGGACGGGTCCCAGGGGCGGCACCTTCGGCGCATCCTTCACTCTCTCGCGGTTAAGGCAAGTATAATGATGGTTATAGTAGATATTGCTGAATGACAATGTTTAGTATATGCAATGGGTATTTGTGTGTTCATAATTGTGATGATGGCATGTTTGATAATGTTCATGGTTGCTAGAGTTATGATTTACGTGTTAATCATGGATATCTGTTAATTGTGAGTTCTATGTTGATGAGCTTTATGAATAGGATATTCATATAAAATATTGATGTGGATGCATGTTGTGATAATTTTGAGAGTTCTTACATATGCATCATGCTGAATTATTGAAGTCTTGGTCACGTGATGACCAAGCATCTCTTGAGGTCCCCGTCACGTTGATGACGGGCTAAAGATCCCCATGCTTGAAGAACATGGGCTTAGGTCCCTATCTGGCGTGGCGTATGGGCAATAATCCCCTGCGGATGGTACGAACATGGGTGTGCATCGACGGATGCAATTTGCATTACCGGTAAAATGCAAAAGGGAAAGAGAAGGAAGAGAATTGTCTTTTTGAGCATATTGCATACATGCATGTGTAAGGTAGTTGATATGTGGAAATTGAGAGGTTTAATCGCTGATTTACATGGTTGTTCATTGTTGATGCCTTTTATTATACTTGCTGAGTCTTTGGGCTCACCTCTTGTTTTTGCTGTGTTTTTAGGTACTTCTTGCAAGAATGGCATACATGGGAGGGAGTAGGATTTGCTAAGGATGCACTCACTACCACACATCCTTTTAGAGATGATCATCATTAGTTCATACCTTAACTAAAGCAAACTGCTTAAGGAATAATTTTGGTTATGCTTGAATGCAATGACCTATTTGTAATAACGAGAGTGGTAAATCTTGATTATGCTTATTTATGCTTTAGCTGAATAGATTCACTATGGTTGCTTGATGGATTTTAGATATTGAGGTATTGATAATAAATTATGCATCTGACGGAACCTCCAGTATACTTAGTTATACAAAGGAGGTTCTGCCGAATTTTGTATGAAGTTTCAGTTTGTATATGTTTTAAATTAATTATTTTAGTAGCATTCTAGGCCTTTGTTGGGCTGGGGTGTTATTCTGATTAGTATCGAGCGAGGCGATGAGGTCCGTTGTTAATGAAATCTTAAATTTGACACACTAAGCACAGTAGTGGGGTTTGGGTTTGCATTGCATCTACGCTTCTGTTGATTAATCTAGTTTTTATGTATACTTAATATTTGAGTTTATGTCGTTTGTGATGTTTTAGAGATGGCAAGGGGTGGAGGCCGTGGCCGTGGTCGTGGCCGGCAGGGTGCCGGACGAGGCCAGGCAACGCCCCCGCCCGAAGTTCAGAGCTCTGTGGGTGGAGAGCCCGAGGGGTCAGAAGAAGAAGTGGCTTCAGCAGTTCAGGGAGGTCAGGCGCCACCAGCTGCACCCGCAGCCGCTCCTGTGGCGGTTCCTACGATGGTGCAGGCGGTGGGTGCTATGGGACTGCATCAGTGGAATGCTTTGCGGCTGGACACTTTTGATGGGTTGGCACGCCGCGATTCATGCGACTAATCAGCCGTCACATAGAGAGGCATTTGGGAGCGTTAGGATTGACTTTAGAGCGAGGGCTCAATTCGTGGCCTTCGGCTAAAGGGCAAAGCGGATCTCTGGTGGGAAGGAGTCTGTCGGCTAGAACCGCGCCCATGGACCAAACAACATGGGAGCTGTTTGTGGGAGCGATTCGGGAGGAGGTTCTATCCTGCCTCATTTGTGGAAAGGATGGAGGTATCTTTGAATAGTTACAAGTAGGGGAAGATGTCGGTGACAGAATACGAAGTGGGTTTCAATAACTTAATCCGCTTCGTTCCAGCCGTGGCTACCAACGAGGCGGAGAAGGCTAAGAGGTTTCGCAGAGGGCTCAGGCAGGAATTTCGTCAAGTGTTGGGGGCATTGGAGCTGCGTGATTTTAGCTCCCTGGTAGAACAGGCCAGGGGTATGGAGCTAGAGATGCAGATTGGGGAAGAGTTGCAGGGTACAGGAGGTACCATGGCTCCCGAGGGCGCAGTGGCGATCACAAGAAGGGTCTGGGAGGAGGAAGGGTCATCTCAAGCCTGTTTCCAAAAAGTTCAAGGGCCCGAGAACTCTTTCAGTCCAGTTGAAAGCCACAGTCATCCTCCACTTCTCGACCGACAGCGAATGCTCCTAGGATGCGCCCGGTCCTAGGACAAGGTATGAAGTGCTTCAAGTGTGGTAATGAACATCGTGCTGCAGAGTGTACCTGGTCGGGTACTTGTCGCCACTGTGGTCAGGAGGGCCACAAGGCGTTGGTTTGTAAGCGGAACCCCGACAGTGTTATCAAGTGGGAGCCAATTCAGGCATCGGCACCCGTGCCGGCTGCTTCTTCTCGAGGGTCGGTGCAGATGCTTGCAGCTACTCCCACTCAGCCATGGATGCAACCACAGCCCTACTATCCTACTCCTGGAGGGATCCCACCACCAGGGTATTTTTGGCCGCCCTCCCCCGCGGCACTGTTCCCAGCTGTGGCTCATTCAGCACCTCCAGCAGCCGCTACACCGCCATACCAGGGTGTTGGGGCTCCCGCCGCCCCAGCATCGGTCCCCTACGCCATGCCGACTGCTGAGTCAGTGGGTCATCCCAATGTGGTGACAGGTACGCTACTGGTGGATTTAGTGGAGGCTTTGTTTTGTTTGATTCTGGGGCTACTTTCTCTTTTGCATCGTTAGAGTTTGCTAGCCGGGCGAAGTTGAGTATGCAGTCTATAGCTCAGTCAGTTTTAGTTAATTCACCTGGAGGGATTCTTTCTAGTTGCACAGTTTGTCCCGGTTGTGTGATCTCTTTAGACGGGGAAGATTTTATTGCTAATCTGATGGTCATGAGGATGGAACCCTTTGACGTTATTTTGGGTATGGGTTGGTTGCATAGCTACCGCGCTGTCATATCATGCTTTTGGAAGACAGTAACTCTGCAGGCTCCGTCTGGGCAGGAGATAGTTTTTCAGGGTAGGGCCCCTTCTTATACTCCCTGTGTGCTGGCTAGTTTGTTTCCTGGTAGTCGGGCAGCAAAAAGTGGCTTTCTTTTGTCATTGCTGGAGAAGCCGAGTTCGCCCTTGACTGCTGCAGGTATTCCAGTGGTTCAGGAGTTCCTGGACGTATTTCCAGCTGATCTGCCAGGGATGCCTCCACCTCGCCCAGTGGAGTTCAGGATTGATTTAGTTCCCGGCGCTCGACCGGTTTCTATGACCCCGTACCGTTTGGCGCGACCTTTTCAGGAGGAACTGAAGAAGCAGTTGGACGATCTAAAGGCGAAGGATCTTATTTGGCCCAGCGTTTCTCCGTGGGGGGCCCCTGTGCTTTTTACCAAGAAGAAGGATGGTAGTTGGCATATGTGTATTGACTACCGTGCTCTCAACCAGCTGACCATTAAGAATAAATATCCTTTGCCACGCATTGAAGATTTATTTGATCAGCTAAGGGGGGCAAAGGTATTTTCAAAGATTGATCTCCAATCGGGATACAATCAGATTCCTATCCGAGAGGAGGATATTGAGAAAACGGCGTTCTCTACAAGGTATGGGCACTTTGAATTTAAAGTTATGTCTTTTGGACTAACGAATGCCCCTGTTGCCTTCATGGAAACAATGAACAGGATGCTGCATGAGTATCTGGATGATTTTGTCGTCATCTTTATTGATGATATTTTGATCTACTCCAAGAGTGAAGCAGATCATGGGCGTCATCTAAGGCTGGTGTTGGAGACGCTAAGAGAGAATAAGTTTTATGCCAAACTGAAGAAGTGCGAGTTCTGGATGTCTGAGGTGGGGTTTTTGGGGCATGTTATCAATGTTAAGGGAATATCAGTTGATCCAAGCAAGATTTCCACAGTGGTAGAATGGGGAAGGCCGACCAACGTCAAAGAAGTGAGAAGTTTCCTTGGAATGGCAGGTTATTATCGGCGATTTGTGCAGGATTTCTCCAATATTGCCAAGCCCTTATCCAAACTCACTCAGAAGAATGTGAAGTTTCGGTGGGATGATGACTGTGAACGCAGTTTTCAGACTTTGAAAGAAAGGTTGGTGACCGCTCCGGTTCTCGCTGTTCCTGAGCCCGGGAAACGTTTCACAGTTTACTCTGACGCTTCTCAAGTTGGATTGGGTTGTGTGCTCATGCAAGACGGAAAGGTTCTGGCTTATGCATCTAGACAGTTGAAGAAGCATGAGCAGAACTACCCAACACATGATTTGGAGCTGGCTGCGGTAGTGTTCGCCTTGAAGCTTTGGAGACACTATTTGTATGGTGAATCTTGTGATGTCTTTACTGATCACAAAAGCCTTAAGTACATTTTTACCCTGAAAGATCTGAATCTGAGGCAACGCAGATGGTTGGAGCTGATCAAGGATTACGATCTCACGATTCAGTACCATCCAGGCAAGGCCAATGTGGTGGCTGATGCTCTTAGTCGCAAGGCGACGCCTGCTACTCTGGATTGCTTAATTGCGGATTTTGACCGCATAGGAATATCTTATTGCTATGCAGGCACGGCTCAGGTTGAAACTCAGTTGATCTTAGAGTCAGCCATTCCAGAACGGGTGCGGGAAGCACAACAGTATGACCAATTAATGCAAAGGGTCAGAAAGCGTCTGGAGATGGGCAAGGAAGGGGATTTCAGTTTGGATGGGTCTGGAGCATTGCGATTTAAAGGTCGCCTATGTGTCTTGCATGGCGGAGGTTAAGGATGATATTTTGAGGGAGGCACATCGCACCCCATATCTTTGTTCATCGGTGAGGCGAAGATGTACCGTGATCTGAAGCGGAACTTCTGGTGGAAAAGAATGAAGGTGGATATTGCGAATTATGTAGCCTCTTGTGGCGTTTGTCAACAAGTAAAGGCAGAACATAAGCGTCCTGCAGGGTTATTACATCCTTTGGAAGTCCCTCAATGGCCTTGGGATGATATCTCCATGGACTTTGCAGTCGTGTTACCTCGAACGCCGCGAGGAAAGGATACAGTTTGGGTGATAGTGGATCGATTCAGCAAATCGGCACATTTTATTCCTATCCGCACGACCAACTCAGCGAGCGATTTAGCTCCTATTTATGTGTGTGAGATTATGAGATTGCATGGCGTGCCAAAGACCATCATTTCTGATAGAGATGCCAAGTTTGTCTCCAAGTTGTGGGAGAGTTTGCAGAGTGCACTGGGCACCCAACTCCGTTTGAGCATAGCGTTTCATCCCCAGACAGACGGACAGTCAGAGCGCACCATCTAGACCTTGGAGGACATGTTGCGGACCTGTGTTTTGTCCTGGAAGGGTAGTTGGGAGGATCAATTGCCACTGGCGGAATTTGCTTACAATAACAGCTACCATTCAAGTATCAAAGCCGCACCGTTCGAGGTTTTGTATGGGTGAATCAGAGTCACCCCTTTCTTTGGGAAGCGATGGGTGAAAGCGATCTTGGGACAGATTGGGTCGAAGGCGATTGAGCAGGTAGCCTTGGTGAGACAGAATCTGTTGGCAGCCCAGAGCAGACAGTAAAGCTATGTAGATGTGAGGAGAAGGGACTTGGAGTTTGAAGTGGGGGATCAGGTGCTCTTGAGAGTATCTCCCACTAAGGGAGTAGTGAGGTTCGGTACCAAAGGGAAGCTTAGTCCGAGGTACGTTGGACCTTTCACGATCTTGGCTCGAATTGGCAAGTTGGCTTACCGCTTGGACCTTCCTGAGTCTATGCGAGGGGTGCATAACGTATTCCATGTATCTATGTTGAGGAAATATCTGCGAGATCCGGAGCATCTTGTTTCACTAGAGCCATTAACCATCGAGCGATTTAACTTTTAGTCGGTAGACGGATTTTGGAGAGATCGAAAAGAGTTTTGAGGAATAAAACTTTAAAGTATGTTAAGGTACTTTGGTCGCAGAGACCGAGAGAGAGGCCACATGGGAATTGGAGTCTGCATGCTTGAAAGCAATATCGAGTTATTCACGTCAGTGCGTGTTAACATTGCTTTTATTTAGCTATAACTGTGATTTTACCTTGGCTTAAGCGTGGATAGAATTCGGGGACGAATTCAGTTTAAGGGGGATAGAATGTAATACTCCACATGCATAATTCGGAAGGGAGCAATAATTCAAAGAGAAGGTCTATTTCGGAGTCGATTTAGAAGAAGGATCAAATAGAAATTTCTCAATTAATCAAATAATAAAGGAGTTAACAGCACTTTGAGGGCAACTTGGGCCTGGGCCTTGGCCCATACAGCCCCCTAGTGGCCGGCCAGGGGGGGGGAAGGCACCCTTCCCCCCCCCCACCAAACCCTAGCCGCCCATACCCCCCTCCCACTCCCTTGGCGCCCCTCCCCTCACCCCCCTTGTGGCCGCCGCCCCTAGGCGCTCCTCCCTGGTCCCTTGCACGTCCCCCTGCACCTCCCCCGCTGCCGGCAAGCTCGTCCTCCTCCCGCTGGTCATCCAAGGAAGGAGAAGAGGAGGATCGCGCGCGTGGTGGCCGGCGAAGAAAGGAGAAGAAGGAGGAAGGGAGGGAGGGAAGAGGAGAGGGAAGAGGAAGGGTTCGTGGGCTGTTCTTCATCTCCAACAGCTCATCCCTGGTAACTTTCGTTCTCCTTCGATTAGGTGTTCGATTAGTCGTTCTAGCGATGTCGGTATTTAGGGCTGCTCAGGATAGATTAGAGAGAATCGGGTTTTTCGTGGGTTTAATGGCAGAATTGGTCCAGGATGTCTCTTAGGATATTGTAGGTGACGTCGTCACCTTTCCGTGAAGGGCTAGAACATGTAAATTGGACCCCTGTAACAGAAGTTATGATTTTATTAGTGGGACTGTTCCGCAGATTCGTTGCTGTTCTGACAGGTTTTAGTAATCTGGTGGAAACAATTAGTTAAATGGGAAATCAGAGAAGCTCAGTATAATAAAAGTTGTAGATCAATGTCTCAGATTTTCAGAAAGATCATGAACTCGAGATTTGGATACACGCACTGAAAGTTATGATAATTTTAGTATACTGTCCAGAGAACCCGACGTGATAATTGACGTTCTGTAGATTGGCTTGGTAGGGGCAGTAGATGGCAGAATCAGAAGGGCTCCCCAACTAAGTTTATTTAGGCAATTTAATTACCTTTCCAGAAAGTCTAAGAAATCCTTGATTGGACTTTTGTAGCAATAGTTATGAATTTTTGAAATCGACTGTCCACCGAGGGGGACAGATCGACGTGTAGGCTTGGGATTGAGTTAGACGCTCTTCAAGTTAGCGATTGTTGTTGTATGCTTTGGTTTGGTCCACTACTGCTATCTTAGTATGTGCTATATTAATTACTCAGGTGGTGGACGGGTCCCGAGGGCGGCACCTTCGGCGCATCCTTCACTCTCTCGCGGTTAAGGCAAGTATAATGACGGTTATAGTAGATATTGCTGAATGACAATGTTTAGTATATGTAATGGGTATTTGTGTGTTCATGATCGTGATGATGGCATGTTTGATAATGTTCATGGTTGCTAGAGTTATGATTTACGTGTTAATCATGGATATCTGTTAATTGTGAGTTCTATGTTGATGAGCTTTATGAATAGGATATTCATATAAAATATTGATGTGGATGCATGTTGTGATAATTTTGAGAGTTCTTACATATGCATCATGCTGAATTATTGTAGTCTTGGTCACGTGATGACCAAGCATCTCTTGAGGTCCCCGTCACGTTGATGACGGGCTAAAGGTCCCCATGCTTGAAGAACATGGGCTTAGGTCCCCATACGCGTGGCGTATGGGCAATGGTCCCTGTACCAGATGGTACAGGCATGGGTGTGCATCGACGGATGCACTTTGCATTACCGGTAAAATGCAAAAGGGATAGAGAAGGAAGAGAATTGTCTTTTTGAGCATATTGCGCACATGCATGTGTAAGGTAGTTGATATGTGGAAATTGAGAGGTTTAATCGCTGATTTACATGGTTGTTCATTGTTGATGCCTTTTATTATACTTGCTGAGTCTTTGGGCTCACCTCTTGTTTTTGCTGTGTTTTTAGGTACTTCTTGCAAGAACGGCATTCCTGGGAGGGAGTAGGATTTGCTAAGGATGCACTCACTACCACACATCCTTTTAGAGATGATCATCATTAGTTCATACCTTAACTAAAGCAAACTGCTTAAGGAATAATTTTTGTTATGCTTGAATGCAATGACCTATTTGTAATAACGAGAGTGGTAAATCTTGATTATGCTTACTTATGCTTTAGCTGAATAGATTCACTATGGTTGCTTGATGGATTTTAGATATTGAGGTATTGATAATAAATTATGCATCTGACAGAACCTCCGGTATACTTAGTTATACAAAGGAGGTTCTCATTAATTTTGTATGAAGTTTCAGTTTGTATATGTTTTAAATTAATTATTTTAGTAGCATTCTAGGCCTTTGTTGAAATTTGGGGTGTTCTGATTGGTATCGAGCGGGCAAGAGGTCCGTGGTTAATGAAATCTTAAATTTGACACACTAAGCACAGTAGTGGGGTTTGGGTTTGCATTGCATCTACGCTTCCGTTGATTAATCTAGTTTTTATGTATACTTAATATTTGAGTTTATGTCGTTTGTGATGTTTTAGAGATGGCAAGGGGTGGAGGCCGTGGCCGTGGTCGTGGTCGGGTGGCAGTCTTTGGGCGAGGCGCAACGCCCGCCCCGGCTCGAGCTCTGTGGGTAGAGAACCCGAGGGGTCAGAAGAAGAAGTGGCTTCAGTAGTCATTGGAGGTCCGCGCCACCAGTGCACTGCACCGCTCTGTGGTGGTTCCTGCGATGGTGCAGGCGGTGGGTGCTATGGGACTGCATCAGTGGAATGCTTTGCGGCTGGACACTTTTGATGGGCTGGGCATGCCAGTTGATGCGGCTAACTGGCTTCGTCACATAGAGAGGCATTTGGGAGCGTTGGGATTGACTTTAGAGCAGAGGGCTCAATTCGTGGCCTTTCAGCTAAAGGGGCAGCGGATCTCTGGTGGGAAGGAGTCCTGTCATCTAATGACATAAAGAGATCACTATTTAATAGAACCATGGCATGAAAATAGTATGAATACAAGCAAGTATAACAAAGGGTGATCGAAGATCACAAGCATTACTTAATCAACCAAACATAGAAAGGGTTATCAACCACATTCAAATTTAATTATTACAGTTCATCAATTAAAGAATGAAGACTAGAACCAAGTCCTATTATTGAATTGAAATACGGTGAAGTGAACAAATAGTGCATGTCTACTCCCTCCCAAGAGCGCCATCATCAACGATCACCTAAAATAAACAAACAAAGCAAGAATGAGTCCGAGACTCAGTAAGTACAGTGAATAATTGAACATACAACATTTATGAACAAGGCAACATCTTTTAAGAATATGAACATAACATCGAATGAATATATGAATGAATGGATTGATTGAAAGGAATGGATTGCACATGTGCTTATACCGGTATAGCTAGTGACACACCTGTCGGTGTTCACCTAAGCCCGCATTTAACAAAATGCGGGGATCTAAATCCCGTATGAAGAACGTTTCATACGGGTGTCCAAATCTGCCCACATTGGAATGGTGAGTCTTACGTGCCCATACTGGAATTGATGGGTCTTATAATCAACTCCCGTGGAAGGAACATGAAAATGGATGCATGTATTGAAATATGAATTATGAAAGGCATCATGTCTACACATGGAATTAACGCATAGGAAAGGAACATGCACTTTGAATAATCTCATGGATCACAGAATAGCACAATAAGAACATCAAGCATCCAGCATTCACTAATCATAAGAACATCAAGGTACTTGCCTTCCGCGTTGCGACGCGTTTGTAGGCAACGAAGATGCTCCTAAACCCAAAACCTCTTTGCCTACAAAAGTAAACTCGAAATAAGAACAACAAGGTACAACACACTACCATTAACATCCTACAACATCTTCCCAAACACCCAAGAGTTAGCTAATAGACTTAGTCTGAAATCAGACAACACCAACACATAAACGAAACTGGACAGCGGCACGGAAAAGACCAAAACTATTGATCCGTGACTCGGATCGAGGTGAGACCAATTCCTAAAGAAGATTAACGAACATATCTACAATATTCTAGTTGATGAGATCTCCCAATTCGACCAAATTAAAATACTAACAGGCAGATGAACTTATAAGACAGAAACCGTCTAAACGAAAAAGACAGCAGTAAAGAACATAGCATAACGTTTGATCTATAACTCCAATTAGGGCGTTCTTTGTCAATCTGGAAAGGTTATGAAATTTTCTAAAACAAACTAGTTGGGTGGAAACCCTGAATTTGCCTCTAACATGAACATAACTTAAAAGACAAATTACCAGATCAATCTCGTCAGAATTCTAGGCAGCAAGATTGAAACTATCATATCTTTTGATCCGTATGTCAGAATTCGGTGTCCTTGGCGGCCACAGAAAGCTAAAAACATTATCTAACTATCTCTAGGAGACAAACAACTCGAATTCTTTATCTAAGAACCCGAAATAACCGTACAACAATATAGCAGATTAACCGATCTACTATTCGATCCCTTGACTAGAAATTGCTAATACTCTCTCTAATCTCGATTTTTTTATCCCTAATTAAAAAAAAACAACCAGAGATGAAAACTAAATCCTTACCCCGGAGATTATGACGAGGAACACCGATTTTTCCCATGAAATTCTCCTCTCTTTCTTCCTCCTTTCCTTCTTGCCTTCCTCCCTTTCCTTTCCTTTCCTTTCCTAGTCTTCTTGACCAGCAGCCTTTCTTTCTTTCTTTTTTTTTCTTCTTTCTCTTTCTCTCTCTTTCTTTGCTTACTCTCTTCCTATGTAGCACTAGCACACATGCATGCACATTGCACAGCATGCATTGATTTAATTATTTCTCTTGGCAAACATCACTCGGCACCATGCAAATGCATTGCTTTATTTCTTTAGCAGCATCACTCGGCACCATGCATGCACACGCGTCGAACCAAAATGGGCAGCAAGACAGAGGCTATCTGTGGCGGCAACAACTCGGGGTGTGGCGGCGACACGCAGCAGTAAGCAATGGGTCCTCGTGCACGCGCCGAAGCGTGTGGGCAAGCGGGCAAGCGATGTACGCAGCATGGGGAAGGCGATCGCGTCTTGCAGGAGCAGCGGATCTTTGGTGCGTGGTGATGGCAAGCGCAAGAAGGCGATGACAACCTTTGGAGACGGCGGCAATTTGTTTCTAGCGCAGAGCGTAGAGGCTCAAGTAGCCGTGACTAGGAGAGAAAAGAAAAGGCTAGGGTTTTTGGCCATCTTTCTCTTCTCTATATAAAAACTGGGCTCTCCCACTTGGGCTATGGGCCGGCGGCCCACTACTCTCAACAGTATACCAAATTCTAAAATTTTCCACTATTAATTCCATTTATTTTCCTATAAATTATTTTAGTTACTCAATTGCTTAAACGGGGTATCACAATAAGCATGTCTAAGCAATTCTACCGTGTTTAACTATTCCACAATGTTGTAATCAATATCATGGATTTGCTATGCTAGGGTGAAAATGGATTAGGATAGCAATATCAAATGAAGACATTAACAACTCTTAGGTTTAACTAACAACCTACAAATTGAACTCATCATTTTGTGTGAAATAGAAGTGCATAACATTTCAAAAACATAAAACATAACTTACAAATCATTGGTATGAAATGTTCAAAGGAGACTCGCCTTGCTCAAGGTGCTGTTGATCTTGTTCTTGAATGACTTGAGGGTCTTTTGGGGCTTCAACTTCTATATACGCAAAAATTAACCAAAAATCGAATAAGCACAAAAGAATTCAAATTGCATTCAAAAATTCAAATGAACTGCAAATTGAGTGTTTTCGGTTTGGTTGAGTGGAGTTTGAATTTAGATAAATTTAGAAAAAAAAATCACTCGATTCGGAGTTGAAATGAGTGAGAACGGGCTCTCTAAAGTTCAAACCCTAATTTAAATCTCTAAAATAAACAAAGGAGAGAGGATACTCTCGATGGATGTGGGGGGGCATGACTATTTTCTTTTCTTTTTGATTAATTTCGAACCGGATTTATTCAGAGAATGACAGGTGGACCCCTACGCATTTTCATTTCATTTTCATTTATTTTCCTAAAGAAAACTATTTTATGACAAGTGGGACCCACGTGTCACAGACTCAGTCTATGAAATAGTGTCTAGACTACATTCTATAGGCTTAGTCTACCGGTCTATGGACCAGATTTTACTACTCAATAAATGATCCGGGCCTACGTGAGTGATGCAATGAGTAACTCAGGGTATTAAACTCATGGATTTCTGCCTGAGGGCCCGTAGGGCAGTGGAACTTGGCAGCCATTAAAATCAACTAGAAGTTCACTCGCGCAATGGCGCGGGCAGTAATGGATTGGCAGCCTATTTAATAGTGAGATTAAATTGAGGTATATATATATATATATATATATATATATATATATATATCATATAGCACATAATGTAGCTATGTAGCTAGATTTAGTTTATTTTTAATGAACTAAACGGGTATTGTTTGCAGCATTTACACAAAGAGTAAGGGACTGATGAAAGGATTTGTGTATGAGCTCAGTTTCGAACCTTTTTTGTAGAGGGCTGGTATTGTGGATCATCATATATAGTTGCAAAATAAAGACAGGTGAATAGATTTAGCCACATGCAGTTGGAAAAGGAAATTAAGTGAACACATTGAGCCACACGCAACATATAGAGTGTTGGCTACAATCATGAAAGGAAAAAACAATGAGGTACTAATTCAACATAAGCGGCTTAAGGTCTTGATGAAAGGATTTGTGTATACAAATTGCTATGCAGGATGTATTTAAGTGAGTCATAATCATTTGGTAAACAGAGTAAGGAAGTAGTTCGTTTATAAAATAGAGTAAGGAAGCATTGAAACATATGCACATACAAAGTGAAGCGACCTTTGGACTTAGGTGAGCTGAAAGTATTTATAAAACAGGGTGTGCGGAAGTAGTAACTCAGGCTAGTTGCTTAAGAGCTCAGTTTCGAACCTTTTTTGTAGAGGTTTGGTATTGTGGATCATCATATATAGTTGCAAAATAAAGCCAGGTGAATAGATTTAGCCACATGCAGTTGGAAAAGGAAATCAAGTGAACACATTTAGCCACACGCAACATATAGTGTGTTGGCTACAATCATGAAAGGAAAAATAGCAAGGTACTAATTCAACATAACTGGCTTTGGTTTATATGTTTATCGACGTAAAGAAGCACAAGCTCATTAGATTCAAATAGTGACTCTTATGGTGCATCTGGCGTGCATCTGATGGGAGTTTTTTTTTGGGTGATGTGGCACAATTCTATGTAGGAGACCGCAGATTGCAATGTTGAGTAAAACGTGGCACAATAAGAGAATATGAATATGAATTGACAATCTATATCCAAAAGATAATTTGACGGAAAGACTAATCAATAAGAGAAGAATGTTTGGTCTCTTAAAACCAGCTAGGAGTTTGGATTCTCACTTTTACTATAGAGAACATGGATATTGCTAAATCATAGTTGCAAAAGTAAATTAACTGAACAGATTTATCCATATGCAATTTATAATGTGATATCACACAATTATAGCTGCAAAAGTAAATAAACTGAACAAATTTATCCATATGTAACATATAATGTGTAAAGTTTGGATTCTCACTTTTACTATAGAGAACATGGATACTGTACAATCATAGCTGCAAAAGTAAATAAAGCGAACAAATTTATCCACATGCAACATATAATGTGATGTTTACATATTCATGCAGATCTGTAAGAACAATCGGATTCTTAGTTAGCAACAACGATAAAATTTTCAAGAAAAGCATAACCTTGAATCCTATACAAAATCACAGCAACGAAAGTAGTAGTCATCAACCTTATCAACCTCTCCGGTGGTGAAAATGGGTTTGCCACCAAAGTAAAGAGGCAGCCATCAGCCAGATTCACCCAAAAAGCTATATAAAAACTGTATAAAAAAATATGGTAATGACCCAAGATGAATATATTGATGCAGATCTGATCCTTTACAGAATCAAAGCAACAAAAGCAGTAGTCGTCAACCTTATCAACCTCTCTGTTGGTGGAAATGGGTTTGCTGCCAAAATAAAGAGGCAGCCATCAGCCAGAATCACCAAAAAAATATATAAAAAAATGTATACGAAATCTGGTAATAACCCAAGACGAATATATTCACGCAGATCTGCAAGAACAATCGGATCTGCAAGAACAATCGGATTATTAGTTAGCAACAGCACTAAAATTCTCAAGAAAAACATAACCTTGAATTCTTCACAGAATCACAGCGACGAATAGGAAAAAAAATGCAACATCAGTTCAGTAAAAGACCATATGTGATCCAGCAACAATTCATAGTCATGAAAACTGTGCTATGGTGCGTTCGCCCAATGTCTGTTCAAGAAGTTTGTGGCTGTTCCAAACAAATGTAACACACTTGTTAGTGGCAGTTAAAAATACTTTTTTTTGAACCAATATAAGATATGGCATTAATAAAAGGTACTGGCTAGGAATCTGAAGACACTGTCAAGTTAGGTAGGTATTTGCTTACCTATATTGTGTGGACTCCTGAGGGTAGTGCTTGGAACGCGAATTGTATCTGCACCTAGTAAGCGTTGGAACCTATAGGGGAAAAAGGAAAAAACTAAGCATGCTATGTTTTTTATAAAGTAAATAAGTATAGGTAGATTACGATATAAATATACGTACAGAAAGTTACTTAGCAACCAAATAAAATAAATCATGTATGAAAGGATTAGAGCTGAATACCGGGGCACAACTGTAGGAAGGACAGGTTGCCATATCGCTAGGGCCGTAGTTGTTTGAGGATGAGCATCCTGTAACCAATATAATAGGAAATAGCATGATAACTGCATAGGACTAATGATATCAAACACAGATAACTATTTGGAATGATAACATATGTACACAGGCTTTCTAGCATCAATGAACCGTCGTGGACTATAAAAAAAACTGAAAGGGACTGTAGCTCGATCCCATCAGTCAAGAAATATAATATAAGTGAAAAATACATCTCATTGATAGGGAATATACAAAAGATGTATGAGATGAAAAGAAAAATGAAACAGAGAATACATGGAGGATTCATAGGCAATAGAGCAGCAAAATTAAGGAAAAAAGAAATGTCTTTCTGGAGCGGTAAGTGAACAACCTTTTTCTGTCGAAGACTAACCTAAGCTCACTTTCAGGAACTAATAATATCCACTGCTCAAAAAAAAAAAGGATAGGAAACAATAATATTCTGTGAAAGAGGAAAAGCATGGTCAGCGAGAAATAATGCACCTGACAATCTTATATACTATCGAAGAGTAAAGACTTTACAATCAGCTAGTAAATAATTGAGGAGTAGCTGAAATGATAGCAATTTGCAGGAAGCAAAAGTAGGCAAGAGGTACTAAAATATACGAAGTAGCTGGGGACATGTTTAGGACATGAGATAGCTGACCAGACATGAGATTATGCATGATTATTTATAGGGCTAAAGTACCAATTTGCCAATGGTTTACACTGTACTTCACAGATAAGACTATCCAGTACCTGCAAATAACTGGGTAGAATACTGTACACAGAGATATAAAGGAAGCTAATGTTTTGGTATGTGATTGCAGTTTTCTTTTATCTTTATGTCAGATTTTCAGGTTACATACTCCGAACGCATAATCTTTTTTTGTATCTTTGTGTCATACATTAATAAAATTCTATAATTCTATAGAGCTAGATAAAGATCTCTATCTGCATGTAGCAGATGTTGGACTGTTCATGCATCAGAAGGATAATAAATTTGTTTCAGTTGCAAATTGGATATCTTTTGGCAAGCCTACTGGTGGTTTCTACCAATTTGACAATGTTTTACACAGTACTTCATAGATAAGGCTATCCAGTACCTGCAAATCACTGGTTTGAATACTGTACATAGAGATATAAAGGAAGCTAATGTTTTGGTACGCGATTGCAGTTTTCTTTTATCTTTATCTCAGATTCTCGAGTTACATACTCTGAGCGCATAATCTTTTTTTTTTACCTTTGTGTCATACATTAACAAAATCCTATAATTCTATAGAGCTAGATAAAGATCTCTATCTGCATGTAGCAGAATTTGGACTGCTATAAAAAGAATATGATTGGGACGCTAATTTACCTGCCAAAAAAAATTCTGAGAAAGGATCTATATACAGAAAATTCATATGTATATAGATTTGCAATATCTATCAAGTAAGATACGTCCCTTTTGGAATAGAGTAGCATAGCCCTATACGCTTCAGTGTCTCTGTCATAGAACAACACTACATAAACATGATTAATTCTATCATCACCAGTCAATGGTAGCACAGCCCACAAAGCTAGCATAGGAAAAACTCTCTCAAGAGGTATATGTGACAAAAAAAAATACTATCATAGACAGTGTTTGTTGCATAGCACATCTATGAATAGGGCAACTCAAGAGTAGCTAACTTTGCAACTATGACCATTTATAGGAATAAATCATGTAAACATGTAAATATAGCGAATGAAATGAATAGGAACTTACTCTTATTCACTCGATGAACTACCTAACTGCGATTGTTGGCTCTTTCATGGCTGTGTAAAGTACACACACTGCCAACTATTTCATCACCCTGAAGATCAATACTATCTGCTATCTGCCTCTATAAATACACTGCATCATCCAAGAAGAAACAGAAAAATGAGTAAAAATTCGCAAAGCAAGAGAACACTACCATGTATAAAGAGGTCAAAAGATTGATTCCCTGTCACAGCAGGAACTACCACATGATATACACCGCCTTGAGTGTGAGCGGGTGGAGCGGCAAAGGCGTCGCTGGCTTGAGCAGGAGCGATGTCGTCACATAGGACCGGGGGCGCGGGCGAAGGAGAGCAGGGAGTGGGAAGCGTGGGGGGGGGGGGCGGTGGCGGCGGGCACGACGGGGGAGGAGACGGGGATGAAGGCAGCGTGGGGGCAGCGGGAGTGGGGGGGAGGGGGACCAAGTGTCGCGGGTAAGGCGGAGTCGGCTGCGCGGAGAAAGGAGCACACGGCGGCGGGGTAGGGAAAGACAAATCTGCGATGCTGGGAAGAGCAAGCGGTGGCGGGGAGGGAGAGCGAAGGGGCGAGGGCTGGAAGAGGGAGGGAGCGGCAGCGCCGGGGGAGCGAGGCCGATGGGGGTGGCGGGAGAGCAAGGACGATGGGGCGGTGGGTGAGCGAGGACGATGGGGCGGCGGGGGAGCGAGAGCGAGGGAGGGCGCCGACGCAGCGACTGGAGAGGGTGGGCGGCAGGGAAGCAGCGAGGGGAGGGGAGCGGCGGCGCGTGACAGATCGAGAGAGGACGCGCGAGGAGAGCGAGGAACAGGATGAGTTTGAGGATGGGAGCGAGGACGATGGGGGCGGCGGGGGAGCGAGGACGATGGGGCGGCGGGGAGCGAGAGCGAGCGAGGAACGGAATGAGGATGAGTCGATGTTGTTCTGGTGAGTTCGCGATGACGCGCAACGTGGGCCTCGACGCGATCCGACGGGCAGGCGTGGCCGCGCGCGAGATCTGCGAATCCGACGGCCCGGAGCGGCGGCGCGTGAGATCTGACGGACCACAATTTCCGGGCGACGTGGTAGGGCCGCTGAGCGCCCTTTCTTCCAAGAATTAGTTTTAGTAATGATTAGTTTTTAATACTGTGCTTATGATAGTGATTCGGTAGTTAATTATGGAGCTACAGTTCCTGTCATCGTTCTAACAAAACAGGGCACTCTAGAGCGCTCTCGGCTCAGGCTCGTCGCCGGCGACTAGGGGCACGGCGGTGCCGGCTATGGACAAAAATGGAACCCTTAGCTCTAAACGACTCTACTGATGCCAATTGGACTGCATCCTCACGTGAAATTCATGTGGATGGTCCCATAACTTTACTTTTACTAATCGTTTGTTTGATATATGTCCCGTACTAATTGACTTGACCGTAAGATGGAGGACCTAATATTTGCTTGTTGATGGTCCCCGTATATAATTTTATTCGCTAGAGATTAAACTCTAGAGTACTGTACGTACTAAGACATTCATATATACCAGATCTTGCACATGGTACACTGTTACCTAATTCATAAATATCTCCACATTCATCTTTTTAAAAATCTCCCCATTATTTTTTTCCTCACAATAGAAACAGGTGCATGCTGAATTAACTAAAAATGTAAACTTCGTTTTAGATGAGCTAGACAGTAGCACACTATGTTTTGCACATGGCATGGTGTTGTGCATTTCTAGATCTCATCAGAACAAGGATTTTTATTTCTGTGAAATAAACGGCCATTAATTTCGCACCCAAAAGTAATCGGTTGATCAGTCATTGACAGTGAGTAAACCATCATGTATAGTTTATTCGAAGGGTATTTAGGGTCTTAAACGGTTAGTCACCTGTGTTTTTTCCCCGTTAGTCGTGTTTCCCCCATTAATCGGTCATTTCCATGTTTAACTGTTAAATATACTTATTTCTACTAATTAATTAGTTTATAATGTACTATAAATATAATATATGAGCTATTGAACGCAAATTATTATTAATCATATTTTTGTTTTAGAGAGGATTGCACAGGACCCACCCGCACTTTCACAAGACTGCAGATCCCTACCTATTACTTATAGTCTGGCAATTCACCGCTTGTACTTTGAGTTTTATCATTAATTCTGCCGCAAATGCTGTTCAGTTGAGAGCAAATCATATTAGACTGAAATTTTTCCACTTGCATGAGACGTTGGAAAATTAGTGTAAGATATATATGTGCTGATACAAGCATTCACATTTGTTATAAATGTATCATTTTTTTATAGTAAATAATAATATAATTAATAAAATAAGTGATATATTGCAATGAAATTAAAAGTGTCAGTGGTAAATTGAACTAATTTTAAAACAAGGATAGCAAGTTGGCAAATTAAGTCGAGGTGGTAAATTTCACCAACTCAAATGTATAGGTGGTGGATTGCAAAAATGTATAGGTGGGGGTTTGCAATCTTAGAAAAGCATACACCACTACAAAACATGTCATACTAGACGTCTCATCACAGACGGTTCCTTTGGAACCGTCTGTGTTGTCCTTCACTGACGGTTCGTATTATGAACTGTCTGTGATACTAATTATCACAGACGGTTCGTTTCACGAACCGTCTGTGATAGTATTATAGACGATTTGTATTACGAACCGTCTGTGATAAGTACCTCATCACAGACGGTTCGTATCACGAACCGTCTGTGATACTATTATAGATGGTTAGTATCACGAACTGTCCGTGATAAGTACCTCATCATAGATGGTTGGTGATACGAGCCGTTTGTGATATGTGATTCACAACGCGGGAGTTCGAAAATTTTGAGCAGCGTCTTGCTGTAGTAGTGATAGTCCTTATATATTATAGCCGGTCCTCCTCCTCCCACAGTCCCCAACCTCCTCTAGTCCTCCTCCTCTCGCAGTCCCCAACCACCGACAGTCCTCCTCCGAGCTCGGTCCTCCCTTGCTCCCACAGTCCTTCTCCGAGCTTCGGCTGGTCGCTGCTCCTCCGGTCCTCCCTTGCTCGCTTCCGCAGTCCCGCAGCTCCCGGCCTCCTGCTACTCCTCCCCAACAGCTGAGAGTCGACGCCGACGCTGATGCCAACCTCCTCTAGTCCTCCTCCAATGCCGACCTCCTCCAGTCCTCCTCCGACGTCGATGCCGACCTCCTGCAGTCCTCCGACACCGAGCTTCTGTTATGTATGACTGTATGTGTATCCGTGAATCCATGTTTGGGTGGCTTGGCTATATGAGCTTCTATTATGTATGAGTGTATGAGTGTATGTGTATGAGTGGCTTGGGTATATGATCTTGATCTATTGTATATGAGTGTATGAGTGTATCGATGAATCCACGATTCAATCTAAGACACCGTAGATGAGCTTCTGTGATAGTGTTATATACATTTAGTATTTTTTTGCAGTAGAAAAAATTATCACAGACAGTTCTGAACAAGAACCGTCTGTGATAGCTTTTTCATAGACGGTTGGAAAACCGTTTGTGATGACAGATGTCATCACAGACGCACAATTACAAACGGTTCAGAAAACCGTCTGTGATGATGGTTCCGAATCGTCTGTGATGAGGTTTTCTCTAGTAGTGATAGGTGGCAATGGCACAACTAAGGGTGGATAACGAGCTAGCTCGGTTCACAGAAGTCCGGTAGACAATGCGGCCCACCTTGGATCGCTAAGCAAACGAGCTAAAAGGCAGCTCAGCTTGTTTGAAGACACATTAGGCTCGCAAGCCAAAACGCTACTATTGCTCCTCTATGTAACATCCCAATTTTCGGACCTTTTTGAAAAAAATTTAAAATTTAAAATTAACCATTTGGTTTTAATGAATTGCTAAAGCTTAACTTGACATTTAGAAATCAAAAACAATTTAATTGGGATTAATCAAACTTTAATTAATTCAAAAGTTTGTTTATTTAAGTTTTACCGGTTTTACTTGGATTTAAAGTCAAAAATATTATTTAAGTATTTTTCTTTGATTTTCTAGAATTAAAAAAGGGTTTTTCCTTTTTTCGCTAAGATAAAAATAATTTAATTGCAAAAGTAAAAGCTAAAGTTAAGTTAAAAGTATTTTTATTAAGTTCCATTTAGTTCAAGGAATTTATGTGTATTTTCCTTGAATTTTTGGACCCTATCTCTTATTTTCTAAAAAGGCTTTTGCTTTGTTTCTTTTTCTGAAAATCAAAAAGGATTTTTAATCTCTCCTTTTGCTCTGGGCCGAATTCTTCTCCGGCCCGTTTCCCTTCTCCTTCACGCGGCCCGTGCTGGCCCAGTCCCGTCGGCCTTTCTCCGCACGGTAGCCCAACTCGCCGCTCCTGCTCTCTCTATACGCGTGGGTCCCACCTATCATCCCCCCGCGCGCACTGCTCATCTTCTTTCTCCGGTCCAACGCCTACGCTATGTCACACTCCATGGCTGTTGGCTCAAGCCCATCCAATCTTGGGTTTCCCTCACCGGTTCTCCATGCGGCGGCGCGCATTGAATGCCTTGTTCTCCGCCGACCCCGTTTCCCCCTTCACTTCCCCTCTTTTCTGCCCCGTTTTGCCGGAAGCATGCGAGCTCCCCCTTAATGGCCGACATGACCTCCTCCGCGTGAATCTCGCCCTCTGGTCATCCCCGAGCTCTATGAAAGGAGCACAGTGTGCCCCATGGCCGCCTCTAGCCTTCCCCTCGATTCACTCTCTCTCGCGCTCTCCTTCGTTCCCTATTGGAGTTCTTCCGCCGTCAGCCATCAAGTGCGCCGCTGCCTCTAGGGCCCTCGTCGGAGCTCCTCCGCCACCCACCTCCGCACCACCAGGATCGAAAGGCCGCCGCCTACCTCACGCTCACCTCCCCGACCTCTAGAGCCTGCCAGAGCATTGCTGCCACTGCCGACCTCCCGTTGGCGCTGCGTCGTTGAAACCGTGCCCATCGTGATCCCCTCGACTCCCTCTAGCTGCTGATGGCCTCACCGCGAGTCGCCAGTCCGCCGTTCGCCGGTGAGCCCTAGGGCCGAGCGCGCCGCCGCTCGGTGCCCACATGTGGCCGCCACGTCACGGCCACGCCACCCCTGTTGCCTATGTGGCTACCCTGTCAGCATGCCCGTATGGCACTCCCGTCCTAAACCTAATTCCAAAGCCCTATAGAGCTAGTCCACCTGTACTTTGAGTTTTATCATTCTGACGCTAATGTTGTTCAGTTGAGAGCAAATCATATTAGATTGAAATTTTTCCACTTGCATGAGACGTTGGAAAATTAGTGTAAGATATATATATATGTGCTGATACAAGTGTAACACCCTGGCTATACGAAAGCAAAGATGCTACCTAAAAATCTAACATACAACAATAATACGAAATAATTTCAGCAATCTATCAACTAATAACATGTAAGAGTCAACAAATGATAGAATGATCATAAGAATCGAATCAGAATTCAATCACATATCAAACTCTAATTACTAAACATATTGAAACATCTATGATAAACCTATCATTAGACTATACGAAGATCTTTAGGCAATTACCAACTCAATAATATCATAAGGAAGGTTGACATCAACCGTCAAACTCATTTATTACAATCCAATGATTATCGAATAGAAGGTAATGGCAAGTTCATCTAATTAAAGGTGAATAAAGTAATATGAATGAAGTGTTCCGTGACTATTCCCTCCCAAGCATACCGTCTCCAAAGTTTACCTAAAACAAGTAAACACGGCAAGAATGAGTCCACGACTCAGCAAATACAACAGAACAATATGAACAATATTGAATAGGAACATAACAATCACAGAAAAGAATACAAATATATAATGGATGAATAAGAACATAATATCAGTGAATAGAATTTTGAATATAGAAATGATGTATAAGAACATAATATCACAGAATAGAATATTGAATATAGAACGAATGAATAAGATTATGGCATCATAGAATAGAATTCGAAGGTAGAATGAATGAATAAGAAATCACATCATAGAATAGAATTCGAATGTAGAATGAATGAATAAGAACATCACATCATAGAATAGAATTCGAATGTAGAATGACGGAAATCATATGAATGAATGAATGAAATGCATGAACTCCACTTGTTCTTATACCGGTATGGCCAGTGACACACCCATCGGTGTTCACCCAGGCCCGTATTTATCAAAATGCGGGGATCCAAGGCCCGTATGAAGAACATTTCATACGGGGATCCAAATATACCCACATTGGAATGGTGGGTCTTACGTGCCCATACTGGAATTGATGGGTCTTTACATCCCACTCCCGTGGGTGAATCATGAACAATGAATGAATAAATGTATGAACATGTGAAACGAAATCTCAAGAAGTATGAGTTCTCATTCATGAATCGAAACAGAAATCGTTGAAAACTACTCATAGACTATAATAGTCAGTCATGGCATGAACATCAAGTAATATGAGTAAACCACATAATGACATCACACAATGTACTTGCCCATACTGGAATGATAGGACTTCGTTACCCACTTCCATGGTGAACATGAAAGAAGGAATGAATTAATATATGGAACGTAAACATATTATCCAAGAAGCATGGTATATCAGTTATGAAGGGAAACAAGAAATACCAAAATTATCCATTGCATATTCATCAATCAAGTGTAACAAACAACAAACAAGACAATTCAATTATACTTGCCTCAACCGTAAGACAGAAGACAACGATGGAAAGCTCTAGCCCCGGGGTTCACCACCACCTGGCAGCCATAAAACAATATACTAAGCACACCAACCAAAAGTGTACAGCATTGCAATGGAACAAACCCACGGTACTACCGGCCAACACGGTACTACTGTGTTCATCCTGCGGTACGAAGGTTTGGCAAAACAATTTACGAACCTCAAAGAAGCACGAACGGCCCAGATGAGTTGGCCGATCGGACCGTGCTTCACAGCCGTCAGATCTTAAGAATACTGTAGCAAGTTCGAGATGATTTCATTCGTCAAATCTCAAATCAATGGCTCACAATGCTTTCATCTCGGTCGGTCTGAACGTTCATCTCAATATAAGCCGTTAGATCAAGATCTAACGAATCGAGCAAAACGCTCCAGAGAAAAAGACTTGCGGTACTACCGTAAACTACTCGCGGTACTACCGCAAAGCGGTAGTTCCGTAAAAACAACGCTGGTATTACCGCAACAAGAAAAAGCTCAAAAACTTCAGAACAAAGCCTTTTTGCCATGTGGACGCTCCAGATGACACGGTCGATCGGACCACGCTTCACAGCCGTCCGATTTAGAAAACACTATAGCAAGTCCAAATGGCCCACTTGATTTCATCCGTCAGATTTCAATCCAAAGGCTCATAGTCCTTGAGCAGTTCGGACGGTCCGAACGTTCACTTCAATATTAGCCGTCAGATCAAGATCTAACGATTCGAGCAAAACACCGTTCAGACTCAGTAACTTGCGGTACTACCGCTGCACACCCGCGGTCATACCGCACTCCGGTATTTCCACGCAAACAAAGCCGGTACTACCGAAAATCCTGACAAAAGCTGATTTAACCAAAACTTAACAGAGCTCTGAACCAAGTCACCATAGCAAGTCTTAAGGACAAAGTATTCAACATTTGAGTACTGAGACTAAGTCTAACTTATTGTCAATGTGTTCATCATCAAATATCATGACCAAAGACCTCTTGGTCTTACAATCTCCCCCTTGATGAATACATTGACAACACTTTCAATATCAAGAAATGAATGAGAGGTGACAGAAAGTGTCAAAGAGTCAAAACTGCCAAGCAAAGTGAACTGCAGCTGAGAAACTTCCTCTTAAGACTAGAAAATCAAATTTTGTCTCATTTTTCTCCCCCTTTGGCAATGTGATCATCAAGAGCAGAAAGAGAAAAGAGCATGAAGGATAAAAATCCAGAAGCTTTTGCAAGTTAATTTACTGAATTAGCCAAACCAAATTGGTTGAGTAGAGCTAACAAGATCATATCAATGCATATACCATATAGCAATGTCCAGACAAGTATTTCAAGATGATGAGATAATTTAGATGCATGACAGGCATATCACACAATGACTAAAAAGATTACAAGATCACAATTAGAAGTCACCAAAAAGTGAAAAGCCAAACAGTGAGACAAACTTTAAATCTGGATGAGCCACAGTCTCATATAACATCCTTTTGCTTCACTTTCAATTTTTATTTGCATGTGGCATGCTTAAAGCATACTTCTTTTCCAGGGTGGCATGCTTGAAGCATACTTCTTTTGATTAAGGCACTTTTTGTGCATTTTTTTTATTTCAAAAAACACATAGCTGGGAATGGCATGCTTGAAGCACACTTCTTGTCCTTTGAGCACTGTTATGTACCATTTTTTTTGTTTGATACACAGCTATGCATGGCATGCTTGAAGCACACATCTTTTCATATTCTTTTTCTCAACCCTTTTATCTTTTAAAATATTCCAAATTGAGTGAGCAACACAGGACTGAAAAGAAGGACCTTTTTGCTTCAAATCCAAGACTTAAAATAGGACTCACAGATCAGCTTATCCTTTTCAATAAACAACACAAAGTGATTCCAATAATCAAACTAGTCAAAGATTTCAGCCATGTTATGCTTTAGTTATTTATGTAGCAAGTTTATTAGACCAGTCCAGATCAAGGCTACATCGCACATGAATAAATATGATAAAGATAGCTCAATTCCTCTTTTGAAATCAAAGGCTTGACTTAAATAAAAAGCAAAAGCTTCGAAATTTCACACGACTCCCCTCAAAATAAGCCCATAGGATGAACAACACCCAATTCACTCCATAAGCGAACAAAGCGAGAAATATCAAGCGGCTTAGTGAAAATATCGACAAATTGGAAATCAGTCTCAACAAAGTGGAGAACAATATCACCTTTTTCCACATGATCTACGAGAAAGTGAAATCGATATCAATGTGTTTTGTTCGAGAATGTTGCCTTTGGATTTTTAGCAATATTAATAGCACTAGTGTTATAAAAAAAAGAGGAACAAAGTGCCCAAATCTAAACCAAAATCTTTGAGAGTAGCAATCCAAAGAACTTGAGAGCAACTAGCGGCAGCTGACAACATACTCGGCTTGATTGATTGAGCAACGAAGATTGTTTTCGAGAGGACCAAGACACTAAGGAAGTGCCTAAAAGTGACATGTGCGGATGTGCTTTTCTATCAATTCTACACCCATAAAATCACTATCGGAGTATGCACTCAAAGTAAGATAGGATGAAGATGAATAGAAAAGCCCAAATTCTAAAGTGGATTGAAGATACCGAGAATTCTTTTCTGATTGTCGATGAGAAGCACGAGGTGAAGCTTGAAATCGAGCGCATAAGTATACAACAAAGTGTATATCCGGCCTTGAAGCAGTCAAGTAGAGTAGAGAACCAATCATACTCTTGTATTCTTTTTGATCCACTACCTCACCTTCTTCATCCGGGTCAAGAACAGTTGCAGACCCCATTTGTGTAGAGATGGGTTTGCAAGTTGCCATGTCAAAACGCCTAAGTAAGTCTTTAGTATACTTGGTTTGATGAACGAAATTTTCTTACTTGGTCTGTTTTACTTGCAGCCCCTTTTATGAATATCACCAATCATCAGTTCTGGAGGATGAAGTCGCTGAATCCTCAAAGGTGCGAAAGGTTACGAAGCTGTCTTCAATATTTTGAACATCCACTTGTGGTGGCGCAACAGCAGTAGTAGGATCTTGATCTTCAGCAGTTGATGGCATGGGAGAAAAGTCATTACCAAGATCAAGATCATCTTCTTCATTAAGGAATATGCTTTCAGACTCCCCCTGAACTTGTGTACCTGAAATGTCAGTTCTAGAACAAGTACTTACCTCATCAAAAGTAACTTCACAAGTTTCAACAATTTTGTTAGTTTCAAGATTAAGCACTCGATAGCCACGAGAGTGAAGAGGATATCCAAGAAATATGCCATCAGTTGATCTAGCTTCAAATTTATCCAGATTACCATGCTTAAGAATAAAACATTTGCAACCAAAAACTCTGAAGTGAGAGACACTGGGCCTTTTGCCAAATCTCAGCTTATAAGAAGTCTTGTGCAAAAAGGCTCACAAAAATACTCTATTAGAAACATGACAAGCAACTGAAATAGCTTCTGCCCAATACTTCCTAGGAGTGGCATGTTCATCAAGCATGGTTCTTGTCATCTCAATCAAGGTTCTATTTTTCCTCTCAACTACACCATTCTGTTGAGGAACACGTGGAGAGAAAAATTGATGTTCCAAACCTTGTTCAGAGCAAAAGGAAGCAAATAAGGAATTCTTAAACTCAGTACCATTATCACTTCTTATTACTTTCACAGCACCATTTAATTCATTATTCAATCTGAGAAATAGATCCTTGAAATAACCAAAAGCCTCATCCTTAGACACCATAAAATACACCCAAGAGTACATAGAGTAATCATCAACAATCACAAGAATATACCACTTACCACCAACAGATTGAACTCTTGAGGGACCTACAGTGTCCATATGCAACAATTGTCCGGGGCTATTTGTGATGATTACAGAAATAGGAAAATGTGGAGCAGCAACCATCTTACTATGTCGACAGGGAGAACAAACCAAATCTTTCTCACTTTTCAATTTCGGCAACCCCCTAATGAGATCAGTTCCACTAATTCAAACAAGATGATCAAAACCAATATGTCCTAGTCTACGATGCCAAAAGAAAAGATCTCTAAATTCAGAAGCTACCAAACATCTAACATTAGGTGAGAAGGAATGATTAAAATCAGCTTTAAAAACTCTCCCTAATCGAGTGATATTAAAGACAAGATCTCCAAAGGCATCTAAAACCCTGCAAGCATATTTCTTAAAACTTACCTCAAGATTTTCTTCCAACAGTTGTGACACAGAAAGCAGGTTGTACTTCAATTTGCTTACCAAGGCAACATCTTTAAGAACAAATTTGTCATTAACGCACAAAGTACCTTTTACCATCACAATTCCAGTTGAAGCATCCCCAAAAGTAATCAATTCATCACTGGATGCCTTAATGAGGGAGGAGAACCATTTTGAATCACCTGTCATGTGCCTTGAACATCCTGAATCAACTAGCCAAAAGTTCCCCTTCCTCAACAACTGTACCTACAATTCAAGAGAATGTCGGTCTCATAGTACTGGGGTTAGTAAGACATGATTTAGGAACCCAATACTGTGACACACGATGAGTAGGAGCAATAAAGGCACTTCTGAATTCTGCATGCTGCCGGCCAAAGCATTGTTTAGGTGTTATTCTGATCAATTGCGCATCAGCTTGTTTATTGAAAACAAAAGGAACATGAAAATTCTTTCTCAGCCTATCTCTCTTTTCTTTCTTTGCTTTTGAAAGCAAAACTAAACCAAATGACCTTCTTTACCACGAAGAAGTGCGATCGACTTTTCTTAATAAGAAATTTCAGTTTTTCTCTTTCTGATGCTTACTTTGGTAATAAGATCCTTTGCAAAACTAGCAGATTTGAACACAACATGTTTAGGTTCAGATTCAATTTCAAATTTTCCAGTTTCAAGAAGCTTAAGAACTTTGGGAGGATGATTCTTTGCATGAACAGCAGAATTAAAACCTAGACCTTGTTTTTTAGAACTCACTCTTGATCTGTCTAAAATGATGTTCAGATTTTTCTTGCCAAAAGAAAACCTCTCCAAAGTGTCTTTAAGATATTCATTCTCTTTAGCCAATTCAGGACAAGTTGTGCACTTAACAAAACCATTCACGATTTTCTTAGAAGCAACAGACTGAGCCATTTTTTCTTTTTCAGCAAACTCACTTAATTATCTAGTTAAAGCATCAATTTCAGTTGTGAGTTTAGGACAATTTGCGCAAGAAAGTGTCTCATGGTAAAGCATTTGTTGTATAGAATTCTGAGATGACTTTAATCTAGCTTCTAGCAGTTCACAATTAGAGCAAGTCTTAATTTGAGCATTCACAGTACTTGTCTCTAAACAAGATGAACTAGACTTCAGTTTTTCAATCTCAACAGAAGCAAGTTTCAGCTTAACATCATCACATGAGTTATGCGCCATTTTTAACTCTTCAAATTCAGCATGAATTGATCTAGCAAGTTTTAATTCAGAATGCAAAACTTGGCATGATTCACATGATTCATCATCAAGAATAGCAGCCTTAAGTCTATCAATTTCAGAATTCAAGCTATCAACAACAAGGTCATGTTTCTTTGCTTTCTTTTTGTATTTTTAAGCTCATTTGTCAAATTCAGCACAACACATGATAAATCAGCATAAGAAGGCTTTACCTCATCAGGGTCACTACATAGATCATCATCATCATTAGTTTCTTCACAACTTGCCATAAAGCACATCCCTGTGAAATCAACCTATTTTGCCTTCTTGTGATCATCCTCGTTGTCGTTGTCTGAATCAACATCACTTAGCCCAATCTCCTCAAGAGCTGAAAGCACCTTGTTGACAGCTTTACGATAATTTAGCTTTTTGCTTGAATCAAATTTGAATTTTGAGCGCCGAGCTGGTGCTTTGTCCTCCTTGGCTTCTTTTTCTCTCAGCTTGGGACAATTTACTTTTATGTGGTTTGGCTCACCACATTCAAAGCATCTGATTGGACCTCCATTTCTCCTTGCTCTGACATTATTGATTGTTTTAATCACCCTATTTGAGAAGAGTACAAGCTGTTCTTCTAGGATCTCCTCCAATTGTTCATCTGAAATAGCACTCAAGGAGAAACTAGAAGGACTTGATGAACTGTCAGTTTGGTTAGTCACTAAACCCAAAGAATTTGACTTATTTATTCTGGCCAAAATATCAATCTCATGTGTTTTCATCTTGGAATAAAGATCATTTAATGTGAGTGTTTCCATATTAGCAGTGATTGATTATAGTGACTAGGACCTCCCAAGCAGAGATATCCAAAGCATTCAAAATCATCTAGCATTGTCGAATCGTAATAAATCACATCAACTGATTTTAAATCACTAATGATTTTATTGAAGCGATCAAAAAGAGTATCAACAGATTCTCCTGGTTTCATCTCAAATTTAGAGCACTCCTTTTTGAATTGGTTCTGATGAACACCTTTAACAGATTTTGAACCTTCATGATAATCAGCAAGAGTAGTCCAAATTTTGTTAGCAGATTTAATGTTGGTAATTCTAACAAACTCGTTTCTACTTAAACCTTGTAACAAAATATTTCTAGCCTTAGCATTAGCTTCAACATCAGCAGTGTTATTGTTGGTAATCTGTGAGCACCTCATAAGGATTTTCAACTTTTGCGGATAACATTACCTTGTGCTTGTAGAAAGACCTCCATGCGTGTCTTCCAATAGATGTAGTCCGATCCATCGAAATATGGTGGCTGACCTGAGAATCGATCTCGATCTGATGCCATTGCAACCTCGCTCTGATACCACTTGTAGGATCGTAATGGCAATCAGAAGGGGGGGTTGAATGATTGCAGCGAATAGACTTCCGAATTCCAACTTCTTTTTGTTATCAAGAACTCCAGTAAACTCTTTAGATGACTTGAAAAACTTCACAGCGAGTATCACCTCAGGCGCACAGCAAGATCAACAAATCAAGAACCAAAGTTGAACGAAACTGAACTTTATATATCAAACTTGGTATGTGTCTACAAGGCTTTCAGCAATCACCCCTCAAAGCCCCAAAACAAAGGACCTCTAAACCACAGCAAACCAGCAAAACAAGCTATCGTTAAAAAGCCCAAAAATCTACATCTCACGCAAAGCGCACCCTCTGCCTCTTCTTATAGGCTAGAGTCCTATTCATGTCCAACACGACACCAATACGGACTCTATCTCAAAACAACCAGATTTGGAACTCCTTCCAAATCATCTTTTCAAACTCCACGCCGTAAGCCTCCGGACTCCATCCGTAGCTTCGGCGTGCACCCCTTGATCTCCATGTGCTCGGTACGATCCAAACCACCTCTTGACATCCATGACTTCCATGACCTTAGATTCCCCATCCTAGTCCGAGTCAATCCCGTCACCGACCGTGATTCGTCCTCAACACCTAACATGCACATGCAAAGACCAAGGAAACCAATTCTTAGCACAAGTTATCCAACTTGACCATCCATTAGCTCACTCACACCCATAAACACTATCATGCAACATGCAACAAGATATAGCTCACGAATTTAACATATCCTCATAATCGGAACTACCGCCATTATACGTCCGGTACTACCGCACACACGGTCGTACCGCGCAAAGCACTGCGGAACTACCGCTCATTGGGAAATCTCAAGATCTTCCAAAAACATGCTCTCTGGAATTTTCATACCGCAACATTGCGGTCATACATTTGTGCGGTACTACCGCCGTTCAAACTACGGTATTACCGTCCTGCGGTCGTACCGTTTCACAACTACAGTACTACCGATTTTGACTTAACAGTACCTGTCAGAACCAGTCTCTTTCTTGAAGAACAAGCACGGTACTACCGTCGGCAAACCCACGGTACTACCGGCCAACGCGGTACTACCGCGTTCATCCTGCGGTACGAAGGTTTGGCAAAACAATTTACGAACCTCAAAGAAGCACGAACGGCCCAAATGAGTTGGCCGATCGGACCGTGCTTCACAGCCATCAGATCTTAAGAATACTGTAGCAAGTCCGAGGTGATTTCATTCGTCAGATCTCAAATCAACGGTTCACAACGCTTTCATCTCGGTCGGTCCGAACGTTCATCTCAATATCAGCCGTTAGATCAAGATCTAACGAATCGAGCAAAACGCCCTAGAGAAAAAGACTTGCGGTACTACCGTAAACTACACGAGGTACTACCGCAAAGCGGTAGTTCCGTAAAAACAACGTTGGTATTACTGCAACACGAAAAAGCTCAAAAACTTCAGAACAAAGCCTTTTTGCCACGTGGACGCTCCAGATGACATGGCCGATCGGACCACGCTTCACAACCGTCCGATTTAGAAAACACTGTAGCAAGTCCGAACGGCCCACATGATTTCATCCGTCAGATTTCAATCCAACGGCTCATAGTCCTTGAGCAGTTCAGACGGTGCGAACGTTCACTTCAATATTAGCCGTCAGATTGAGATCTAACGGTTCGAACAAAACACCATTCAGACTCAGTAACTTACGGTACTACCACTGCACACCCGCGGTCATACCGCACTCCAGTAGTTCCGCGCAAACAAAGCCAGTACTACCGAAAATCCTAACAAAAGCTAATTTAACCAAACTTAACAGAGCTCTGAACCAAGTCACCACAGCAAGTCTTAAAGACAAAGTATTCAATATTTAAGTACTGAGACTAAGTCTAACTTATTGTCAATGTGTTCATCATCAAATATCATGACCAAAGACCTCTTGGTCTTACAATAACCGTCCCTAATCGCAATTCGAACATTTAATCAAAACACTCTCAAATTCCCAAATCTGTCCAAACATATAGCTGTTAAGGAAAAATTAGTAACTTTTGAGTCAAACTATAAAAGCCATGAATCCAATTTTTCTAGAACCTATACAAGCGTAGCTACAACTTCTCAGGTGATCAAAAGATCAAACTAGTTCATCTAAGCCTTTGTTTTTAATCCCGAAGACCGATCTATCATCTTCGGTACTACTAACTTGTGAGTTTCATAACTTTCGTTCGGCACAACCAAACACATTGTTCTAATATTCTCTGGAAACTACAGGAAACAAGCTATCTCAATAAAAATTATCACAAATATTTCCACTATGCAACCAAGGTTGCAAATAGTCAAGTAAATCTCTTCTGTCCACAACAGAGAGACATATTACAGCATTAGTTTCTAAAATTCATATCTTTTGATCTAGAAATCCAAAAATTATGAAATTTAACTTTCTGGAATCACCACAGAATTATCTAAATATCTCATGCAGATCATCTGACCGAAATCGGCCATTTCTAAACTCAAATTCGCAGAACTACATTCGCTGCCCAAAACTAGAAACTGAATAAGCATCTGGACTTGCGAAAATTATAACTAATTAACCGTTTGGCCAAAAATTATGAATTAGAACTTTATGTAAAGCTAACGAAATTCCTCATCTATCTCCAGGAGACACTAATATCTGAATCTGCTTCGATCTAACTCAAAACCACGCGTCAAAAGATCAATAGATTAAACGATCGACAACAGCATGCACTCAACCGCTAATGACGACGAAATTCATAAGAGATATCTACTAAAACTAATGGAGAATGCAAGATTACCCGCGAAATCCCCTCAGGACCATGCTGAAGTCCTCGCGAAGATTCTCCCCACCTTCTTCTTCCTCCTCTTCCTTCTCCTCTCTTCTTCGGCCAGCAACAGCGGAGGGCAATGCCAGAAGGGAGAGGGGTGGCACAAGGGCTGCAAGGGGAGGTGGTGCTACAGTAGACAGCGCTACAGTACTTGCGATGGCTAGGGTTTGGCTTCCCCCTCTTAAGCTGGTTCCCATTGGGCCAAAGGGCTATGGGCCAAAGGCGCGGGTTCTAATACTCCTCCTAAATTCTGAATTTTTTTTATGCAATTCCCTCTCCAAATCATGTTCTCCCGAATTGATATTTAGGGTATTACATTCTACCCCCCTTAAACAGGATTCGACCCCGAATCCTCACACAACTCTACGCGAAAGAACAACCACAACTGAGAACTAACAACGGTAACCACATACCCGTTGTGAACAAATCCGGATAGCACTCTTGCATGCGAAATTCCAACTCCCAAGTGGCCTCTCTCTCGGAATGATGAGACCATAACAGAAAAAATGACGTACTACTACGTCTGACCTAACACACAACCCGGAAATTTTAGGTACACTCATCAGAAGAGAATCGAAGGTAAGACCCTACTCGATGGTGATCGCCTTTAATGAAAACCCAAGCTTGGAGCTGCTCAGTTACTCACTCAGCACCAGAACCTACCAGACGTTGCGTTCCTCGCGTATGGACCCGAGCCGGTCAAAGCGATATGCCAACTTTCTAATTTCTGCAACTGTTGAAAACGAAGCAATGTACCTGGGCCAACTTCCCATTTAGTACGAAAGCACATAACATGCTCAAAATCGAACTCTTCATCTAACAAGGAGCACCTCTTTTAAACAAGAATGCTCAACAGAACTCGTTCTTAAACAACTGTTTTACAAAGAGAATCCAACTAAAAATAAGGAGTTCTCATCGCAATCACACAAAGCCAACTCTCCACCAAAAGGGTCAATTCCAAAAACTGATAACTCATCACGAAAGCAATTCCACTTTCTAATTAGAAAATTTGCGAATGAACACCACAAAACCTAAAGGAGAAATCACTCGAATGCCCAAATCAAATACTTCTTTTATTTTGTTTGAATTGGAAAGAATCATAGATGCCAACACAACGCCAACTCAAATTGCGGAAGACATCAGTCAACAACACAAAGCTCAATTGAGAATCAAGAAAACGCTTCACTACCCGAGGAAACATCATTTTTTTCAGTTTCTCTTTTAGGAATAAAAATTTCTCTCTAACCTTGGAATTCGAACTCATCGTATACCACACGAGCTCAAAACTCTTAAGTTAATATCCTCACATTATGCTCAAACCGACCGAAATACATCATCCACACCTTTGTGGAGAGGCTCTACTGATCCCACCAGAACACTCTAGACAACTCCTTCTACTGACGAAATTGATTTGACAGATGGCACCCAAAGCACCTCAGAATAGATCCCACGCAATCTCGCAATACTATCCAATTGCGTTACTCTATAAAATTGATCAAAGTTTCCATACCTTCGATAATTCTAGTGTTCCACCCAAAGTGAACAAAAGACTTTGGACTACAAATCACTATAGGTTCTGTTAATTGCAACAATGCAATTAGCTTAGTCTTAAAGACAAACATCCTGTATAACTTAGATTCTCTCCAAGAATCATACAAGAAACCAATTCATCCTCTAATGCTCCTCAAATAGCTTACAACCCAGGGTCTCACAATGACAATTAATAGACACCGCGAAAGACCCCTGTGAAACGAATATGTTGATTCTTACTAAAAAGGAAAAGGCAAATGAAAACAACTTTTTTCACCAGCTAGAAAAATATTTACCACTTGCAGTGAACACAAGACCAAGGGAAAAGTCAATTAGGCAAAGGACTCAGAAAACATAAGGGAAGACATCAATGGAGGGCACAAGCCTCACAAGAAGGGAATATCAAACCTTAACCGATAGGAACAAACGAGCCTTCAAGATCAAATCACTTGATTCACTTAAGAACCAATAGAACATTGCAACACGTCGCTTTACTCGATAAATTTCAACTATCACATAAATCTTGAACCCCAAAAGATCAAGAATGCCACTTTTGAAATATCTTCGTTTAAGAGAAATCATGAAAGGCGATCGAAAGAATTTCTTTCTCTATAATAGAATCAACATCACTCCCACATTACTGACCAATATAACATCAATAACATACATTCTTGGTAACATTGAATTTACCTTGCTATCACATCAATAAATCCTTCAAAGAGAAACACAACAACTTGTGTCGTAAAGAGTTCCATCATCATATAAGATTGCAATAGCAACTCATTCTAGAAAAGGAACCTGGTGCGCAAGCCACAAAGCTGAAACAAATCTCTTTTTTATCAAGCTCACACTAGCACAAGACAATCTCATAACACTCCAGTTAAATCACTTATTAGATTCCGCTCATTTAACCCTTACTAGCGCTCAATGCCAATAAGCGCACACTAAAAGAACTCCATCCATTACTACTACCAATTGTTGATTAACTAATCATAGAAGCATTCATAGTCCTACCTTTGTTTGCAAACACAAAATAGATATGAGTAGATTCGACGGTCTACTTTTTATTTAGAAATTAGAACGAAATATCTTTAAACTTCAACTCTCAAATTACACAAAAAGAAATATGCTGTAGGACCGGAAAGGCGACTAGAGGGGGGGGGGTGAATAGGTGCACCAAATCTTTTTTACAAAGATAATGGATTCAACTCGCAAATCGCAAATCACTCCAATAGCTATGAGAGCTATGAAGATGAATGCTTAAGCACATTGGAAGACTTGAATGAATCCACTCCTAAACCCTCAAAGCATAGCAGCAAACTCCCTGAAGAAATCCTGAAAAATCAGGGACAAAGGTACTACCGCTGTTGTAAGTGCGGTACTACCGCATCGCGGTACTACCGCAGGCAAATGTGCGGTACTACCGCATCGCGGTACTACCTCAGGCAAAAGTGCGGTACTACCGATTGTCCTGACGATGAACAGAAACAGCCTGAAAACAAAATCGAAAATCGACGTAACTTTTAAACCGTAAGGCCAAACTCCACCAAATTTGGAACACACCTTCCTATGGGTATTAGGAACCTATTCCAAGTGGCGATCATCCAGATCTACGTCAAAGTTTCGATCTTTTTCAGTTTTACCTAAGAAGGGCAAAGAACCGAGCAAAACGAAAAACTTGATCCAACTCTTGCTCGTGGAAGATTGATGATCTAGGTGACCTTAGATACGTTCCCACATGTCACAGCAAGGAATAAGAGTGCACAAGAACAACCAAAAACTAATGGATCAAGGAAGCACCAAAAATCATCAAAAGAGAATGAAGAACACAAGAGGGGAGCTCATCTTTGGAAGAACATACATAGATTGATTCATGATGTTGTTGGTTACAGCCACTCCCTCAAGGAGGACAAGTTCTCCATCCAAGAGCATACACATCAATCCATCTCACTAGAGCCTATGCCTCTCTTTTCTTCCCTAAACCCTAAAAACCAAACTAGGGTTTGCAAATGAAGTGCTTGGGCTACTGTGAACAGCACCCTCTCTATTTATATGAGGCCTAGAGCTTCTAGAAGACTTAACCCTAATGGGCTCCGTTAGGCCCAAAAACAAACGGGACACACACGCACGCATTTTAAAGCGTCGTCTTCACTTTTCTTGACCTAAACCACTTCTTGACGCACCGTCTTGCGCCGCGGGTTGGCATTAGGTCACCAAGGTGGTAATTGGTGAAATTACCAAAATACCCCTTCTCGATCCTTCTCCATGCACCGAGTCCAATCCTATCGAAGCAATCGCCTGCTCCGCCACGTGTAGGTTGATCAACGGCTCTCATCATGTCGGCAAGTCTCTCCCGTCCGAATCCCATCGGAACCTCCAAGGCACTTGCACCGACCCCCGCGCCGCTTGATCCAACCAGCTGCATCGAACTGCCCGTTCGATCCACCTCGTCCATTCTGTGCCATGCTTGAGTCACCTGACCTCACCCGGCATCCATGATCGTTCTGGACCTCAGCTCTCCTAGCTTAGTCCCGATCCTCCTCGCCGTTGACCGCCGTTGACCTGCAAGCCACCTGCACAGCAATAGACCAAGAAATCGTCTCCGGGAACAAGTTCTTCACAACTTGACCCACGTTAGCTCAAAACATGCAATATGCAACATATATGCATTAACAAACATGGAAATGACATAACCCAAAAACAATTCTCCAAGTTAAACGAAACTCAGAAACCAAATCGGTACTACCGCCATGTTATGGCGATTACTACCGATCAATGTAGATAATCAAGACCCATAATCGCGGTCGTCGCCGCTCCTCAATGAAATCCAAAACTTCCCAAAAACACTTGTTCGGAAAAACCATACCGCTCACGCGCGGTCGTTCAAATCATCGCGGTACTACAAGCAACCATAACCGCACGGTACTACCGCTCCTCGAAAATCAAAACACAAATTACACTCGTTACGGAAAAACCATACCGCTTTGCTTGCGGTAATACCGCCAGCGATACTACCGCCAAACACAACCCGGTACCACCGATCAGCGGTAGTACGCGCATTACACGCCGGTACTACGATTATCGACACTTGCTGAAAGCGAGTTTCAACAAAACCGAAAACGATCGTTTCGACAAACCAAAGAAGCTATTGCCAATTGTACTATCACATTAAGATCGTGAGCATATCTCCATGATATCCACATACGCAAGATCAACGTCCTACATAATAAAGAACTTGTAAAAGAAATCTTCCACTGCCCAAATACCAAGCGAACCAATGAGTTACATTTTCCAACAGAGGATAAAATAGAACTTCCGTGAAAAGACCAATCTTGCAAATTAACAACGTTCACAAGTAGCAGAAATATCACACTAGTCGGAAGAACAATATTTGTTTCAAAGAACAAATAGAAACCAATTTAAACTTGCCCACTTCATTATAACCACCATTCAAAGGAAGTTCATCAACTGCAAGAAACTACCACCAGAAGACCAAATACAAACTCAAGGAAGATAACAACTTCATCAAAGAACTCATGCTCAACACATAACTATGGTACTGGGGTAAGTACTTCTCTATTCCCATACCACGAACGGTGGTGCAGCCTAGCGAAACCCAGAGCAACAACTATGACCTCAACTTCACAACACCCGCTACCATCACGCATAACCAATATAAACAATTATGAACATAACATCATCTCATAACACTGATAGAATAAATTCATAGATATAGAAGATCTTAACATATCTTAGTTTAACAACAAGAATGATTATACAGAAGCAATGCAGTAACAGTTCAACATGATGAAACATGCTATCAGAATCGCATACGCAATGGATTACCCAAATCCCACCTACTGTGCATAGTGTTTCAATTTAATGTTTCAATTACCACAAACCTAAAGCCCGCTCTAATACCAACTGTAACACCCTGGCTATGCGGAAGCCAAGATGCTACCTAAAAATCTAACATACAACAACAATACAAAATAATTTCAGCAATCTATCAACTAATAACATGTAAGAGTCAACAAATGATAGAATGATCATAAGAATCGAATCAGAATTCAATCACATAACAAACTCTAATTACCTAAACATATTGAAACATGTATGATAAACCTATCATTAGACTATACGAAGATCTTTAGGCAATTACCAAATCAATCATATCATAAGGAAGGTTGACATCAACCGTCAAACTCATTTATTACAATCCAATGATTGTCGAATAGAAGGTAATGGCAAGTTCATCTAATTAAAGGTGAATAAAGTAATATGAATGAAGTGTTCTGTGACTATTCCCTCCCAAGCATGCCGTCTCCAAAGTTTACCTAAAACAAGTAAACACGGCAAAAATGAGTCCACGACTCAGCAAGTACAACAGAACAATATGAACAATATTGAATAGGAACATAACAATCACAGAACAGAATACGAATGTATAATGGACGAATAAGAACATAATATCACCGAATAGAATTTTCAATATAGAAAGGATGTATAAGAACATAATATCACATAATAGAATTTTGAATATAGAACGAATGAATAAGATCATGGCATCACAGAATAGAATTCGAAGGTAGAATGAATGAATAAGAACATCACATCATAGAATAGAATTCGAATGTAGAATGAATGAATAAGAACATCACATCATTGAATAGAATTCGAATGTAGAATGACGGAAATCATATAAATGAATGAATGAAATTCATGAACTCCACTTCTGTTTATACCGGTATAGCTAGTGACACACCTGTCGGTGTTCACCCAGACCCGCATTTATCAAAATGCGGGAATCCAAGGCCCGTGTGAAGAACGTTTCATACGGTGATCCAAATCTACCCACATTGGAATGGTGGGTCTTACGTGCCCATACTGGAATTGATGGGTCTTTACATCCCACTCCCGTGGGTGAATCATGAACAATGAATGAATGAATGTATGAACTTGTGAAACGAAATCTTAAGAAGTATGAGTTCTCATTCAAGAATCAAAACAGAAATCATTGAAAACTACTCATAGACTATAATAGTCAGTCATGGCATGATGGGACTTCTCTACCCACTTCCGTGGTGAACATGAAAGAAGGAACAAATGAATATATGGAACGTAAACATATTATTGAAGAAGCATGGTATATCAGTTATGAAGGGAAACAAGAAATACCAAAATTATCCATTGCATATTCATCAATCAAGTGTAACAAACAACAAACAAGACAATTCAATTGTACTTGCCTCAACCGTGAGACAGAAGACAACGATGGAAAGTTCTAGCCCCGGGGTTCACCACCACCTGGTAGCCGTAAAACAATATACTAAGTACACCAACCAAAAGTGTACAGCATTGCGATGGAACAAAACGAGAATAAGTGTCCCTAATCGCAATCCGAACATTTAATCAAAACACTCTCAAATTCCCAAATCTATCCAAACAGATAGCTGTTAAGGAAAAATTCATAACTTTTGAGTCAAAACTCTAAAAGCCATGAATCCAATTTTCCAAGAACCTATACAAGCCTAGCTACAACTTCTCAGGTGATCAAAAGATCAAACTAGTTTATCTAAGCCTTTGTTTTTAATCCTGAAGACCGATCTGTCATCTTCGGTGCTACTAACTTGTGAGTTTCATAACTTTAGTTCGGCATAACCAAACACATTGTTCTAATATTCTCTGAAAACTACAGGAAACAAGATATCTCAATAAAATTATAACAAATATTTCCACTATGCAACCAAGGTTGCAAACAGTCAAGTAAATCTCTTCTGTCCACAACAGAGAGACAAATTACAGCATTAGTTTCTAAAATTCATATCTTTTGATCTAGAAATCCAAAAATTATAAAATTTAACTTTCTGGAATCACCACATAATTATATAAATATCTTGTGGAGATCATCTGACCTAAATTGGCCATCTCTAAACTCAAATTCGCAGAACTACGTTCGCTGCCCAAAACTAGAAACTGAATAAGCATCTGGACTTGCGAAAATCATAACTAATTAACCATTCAGCCAAAAATTATGAATTAGAACTTTATGTAAATCTAACGAAATTCCCCATCTATCTCCAGGAGACACTAATATCTAAATCTGCTTGGATCTAACTCAAAACCACGCGTCAACAGATGAACAGATTAAACCGATCTACAACAGCATGCACTCAACCGCTAATGACGACGAAATTCATAAGAGATATCTACTAAAACTAATGGAGAATGTAAGATTACCCACAAAATCCCCTCTGGACCACACTGAAGTCCTCGTGAAGATTCCCCCCCCCCCTTCTTCTTCTTCCTCTTCCTTCTCCTCTCTTCTTCGGCCACCAACAACGGAGGGCAATGCCAAAAGGGAGAGGGGTGGCACAAGGGCTACAAGGAGAGGTGGTGCTATAGTAGATGGTGCTACAGTACTTGGGATGGCTAGGGCTTTGGCAGCCCAACTCGTCGCTCCCGCTCTCTCTCTATGCGCGTGGGTCCCACCTATCATCCTCCCGCGTGCATTGCTCATCTTCTTTCTCCGGTCCAACGCCTGCGCTATGTCACACTCCATGGCTGTCGGCTCAAGCCTGTCCAATCTTAGGTTTCCCTCACCGGTTCTCCACGCGGAGGCGCGCATTGAATGGCTTGTTCTCCTCCGACCCCGTTTCCCCCTTCACTTCCCCTATTTTCCACCCCGTTTTGCCGAAAGCACGCGAGCTCCCCCTTAATGGCTGACATGACCTCCTCCGCGTGAATCTCGCCCTCTGGTCATCCCCAAGCTCTATGCAAGGAGCATAGTGTGCCCCATGGCCGCCTCTAGCCTTCCCCTCGATTCACTCTCTCTCGCGCTCTCCTTCGTTCCCTATTGGAGTTCTTCCGCCGCCGGCCATCAAGTGCTCCGCCGCCTCTAGGGCTCTCGTCGGAGCTCCTCTGCCGCCCTCCTCTGCACCACCCGGATCGCAAGGCCGCCGCCTACCTCACGCTCACCTCCCTGACCTCTGGAGCCTCCCAGAGCACCGCCGTCGCATCCAACTGCCACCACCGCCGACCTCCCCTTGGCGTTGCGTCGTCGAAACCGTGCGCATCGTGATCCCCTCAACTCCCTCTAACCGCCGATGGCCTCACCGCTGGTCACCGCTCCGCCGTTCGCCGACGAGCCCTAGGGCCGAGCGCGCCGCCGCTCGGTGACAGCACGTGGCTGCCACCGTGGCGCCACATCACGACCACGCCACCCCTGTTGCCTACGTGGCTGCCCTATCAGCATGCCCGTGTGGCACTCCCATCCTAAACCTAATTCCAAAACCCTATAGACCAAGTCCACCATACACCTACTCATTGACAGTGGGCCCCACATGTCAAAATTCTTTCCTTTTATTTGTTTCGGCCGATTTTCCCTTGCTGACGTCAGTAGTCGCAATAAGCCGATTTTCCTTTACAAAATTAATTCCAGAAATTAGGAAAATCCCCCTTGTATCATTTCATGTGTTTTTCCAACTTTCGAAGGCATATCTTCTTCATTCGAACTCCGATTCGAGTGATTTAAATTTCTAAATTCATTATATTTTTGTTGATGCTTATTTGATAATTATTTGGATTTTATTTGGAATTATTTTATTTATTTGGCTTTGTTCGCACATATAGATTCTGGCGTTTTGGAAGGATTCGTGAACCTGACGACCGAAGCATCTCAACTCTTCAACGAAGGCAAGTTGTAGACCTTTGATCATGTTGAACCCAATTTATAAAAGTATATTGTTTGATATAAACATGCATGACTACTTGTATAAAAATGGTTTTGGGAATAGTTAAATACCTAATTGCCATTATGCCTCCTTCATAAATTGTGAATGACATGTACCCTTGAATGACATAAATCCTTGAACACCATAGAATGGTTAATTACTAGTTGGAAATTATTGTACCACCAACTTGGGTATCGTGTACGCTTAGCCAATGCTTTAGTTATACGTTGGAATCCATGATCACATGCTCTTGAATGATTAATCATGACTTAACGATTTATGGAATTGTGGCGGAACCATTATTATTAAAATTTGTTGTGCTATGGCAAGGGTTGTCATTTGGCCAAGTTGAACAAAAATGATTTATGCTCGAGCGATTGGTTGGATAGTAGGGGAGGAATGCGCGAGGCAATGCGGGAGGCACATTATAGGGTGCGGGAGGCACTTAGGTGCGCGAGGCACATGGAATGCGGAAAGTCTCGCCAGAGCAATCACTAAGGACTTAACCTTGTAGGCCATTGATCTGGGTCTTACCGTGCGACCACATGTCTAGACTGGGATAGATCTTGCCAACTAATTAGCAATGTTTTGAGTCGGTTCTGTTTGGGTTGATGAGCGGTGCAAGAGGGGGCCGGTAAGGCGAATCCTTAGCGAGCAGAACCAGATCAAAACCAAACTTTGTAAAGACATTGTCACGTGCTTTAGACTGCTTACCTAAGGTAGTGAGTAGTGGTACTGACGGATGCCAAACAAACTAAAGAAATCATGTCATGTAGGTAAAGCTGTACAACCTCTACAGAGTGTAAAACTATTCGAATAGCTGTGTCCCCGGTTATGGACAATGCCTGGTGATTTCACACGAGGGGTAGATTTTCTCAAAATTGTTGGAATGGGTTGGATGGATCTGAGTAGTTGGTTTTGGTAATTGGTTGGGAAGTGAACCGGGGGGGGGGTGTTCACTAGCTACTTTAAAAGAAACTCAATTACTTATGTATTAATCTTTTAAATTGTGCTTTACAATTTACTTACTATATTTACTGTCAATATTGCTTTATGCAAAATAACCATAAAGCTATCCTTGTCAAGCCTTGCATGAATATTATTTGCATACTTTTCCCTACAACTTGCTAAGTACTTTATGTACTCATGGCTATACGCTATTTGTTGATTAGTCCCCTCAGAAGAACCAGGGAACTCAGAGTTCTACGAGGAGGAATATTTTGAAGACTATGCGAACTAGGTCGCATCCTCCACTCGATTGCCTATGGGCATGTCGGATGGCTTCTACCACGAGTTATTTTATTCCGCTACAAGTACCTTTTTGTTGTTAAGCCCTGTGTGGCCACTTTGTAAGACTTGACCATACGGTCTTTTTGCTCCCAAATATTATTAATTTGTCTGCTTCATGTACAATCTATTGTATGGATATGATTACATCAATGTTACAACTGTGTGAGCTAGTTACTGATCTGAGACTAGTTCAGAATACACAAATGGTCCCGGAGTTGTATATCCGGGGTCCTGACACCCTAGCATAGTTTGGCCAACCTCAGCAACTCGAGGGAGGGGAGCCCCAAGAGGTTGGGCCTCGCCATGCTCTATGCCAAACACGCCAACGCCGTTAGCCTTGTGAGTATGAGCCCGTGATGCCAATGCTAGTGCCAACAGCGATGCATGCGTTGAGGCCATCGGATGCCAATGGGCTGGGCTGGGCCAAGTGGCCAAAACTGAGATGTCACTTGTTTTCCGGATATCCGGATAAGAAACCTCTCGATATCCGAGTCCCGTCCCAGATTTCTCAGATATTGCTTGCTCCGAATCTGACTCCGAATCCGAATTCAACTATCTGGATTCTGTCCTAGATCTGGCTGGATAGTCTAATCCCTTCCCGAATCTGGGCCTGACTAGATCTAGTTTCGGATAGGGTGGGAAATACTGGACCGTTTTCACCCGTAGCTAGGCGATGAGCGTGACTCCTATGTTGTGCGTTTATGCCGTGTGTGTGGCTGGCGGCTGCGTTGTACCTTTGCGCCTGAGGTTGATAGTGATTGGGGTAATGGGTGGGTGGATGTGGAGTTGTGGACCTATGTTCTTGTCGAGTAGGGTTAGAATTGCTGGGCCTGTGTTCGGCTTGCTCAGCTGTGCTTTTGTTTCAACGGAGCCTAACGAGCTACCGAGGCTCAGGCTCGACTTGTTAAGTGAGCGAGCTGAAATGGGGCTTGTCTTGCTTGGTTTATACCACTAGCCTGACCGGAGCCGGCTCGCGAAACCTGGAGTTTTTTTTTTCACCCTAGGTGCAACATTCTCTTACGTTTTTTATATTAAAAATTTACCTAAATCTTGTTTATAAATTACCTTTAGATTTTTTTGCAGGAGGCAATGGTGCAATGTTGTCCCAATTACTTCTACTTTTTCTATATAAATAAATATATTATGAAGAACATATATAATCTTCCATTAAATTCTAATAATTATAACAATTAATCACTTGGAGGTACCAACAAGTGCATTTCTTTTTTATAGGATTTTTTTATGCCACCGCAAATGTTCTGAATCCTTGATTTGGGCATTTTGAAAAAAATGACGAGGGTAACGTTTGAGAAATGTAATGGCATTTTGGAAACAATTGATGGCAAAGTTATAACAGAGTTGACATCAGTGGCAAAAAATGTAATGTTTGTGAAATGTAATGGCATGAAAGGGAAAGATGGTTTTGTAATGACAGATCAGGAACTTAGAAATTTTGCAGCGACATATAAAAAATTTACCATTTTTATAGCACTGTACTTACCGAAGTGTTTTTTTATCTTTTAAGGGTGCATCCCCTATCTCATCTATCGTCTAATTTATCCTCCTTAACTCGATGTCCGTACATGTATATATTTGGGGGTGAGAATCTCGAGACAAAATAAACGGTAGATAAGATATGAGGATGTTCCCTTAAGAGGTAAAAAGCTTTTCCCACGTAGTCAACTTTGGGTTTGCTGAAGTGGAACAAAATAGTGTGAGGAAGGAACGCGACGAAAACAACACGTTGTCCCTCCTAGTACTGATAAGGATCCACCTAGTTGATTAGATGAATCCTGATTGTTGGCCCAATCTTTCACGGTACACTTGAAGATCAGTAGCAATCTCACAAACCAATTCGGTGAATTGAATTGTAAGAAAATCAATACACTCACAAACCAATCTAATATATTGAATTGCAAGTAGTAGCCTTCGGTCAATACTACTCCGAAGCAAGAGATAGATATCTTGATCTCGCTCTCAATCTTACTCCCTCAATCTCTCCAACTCATATCACAACTCATGAACACACGATATGCGCCAAAACGGCTTTTCTGATTTTTATTATCTAAATCATAACTTGTCCACCCGTATGGTGCGGCCATGGGGGTTTATATAGCCTCCCACGCAAGCACACAACTCACAAACCGAGTTGCTACAGTAACCGTGTCCGATACTGTTCACGTGAACAGTAATCCGAGTCGGTTACTGTTCGCGTGAACAGTACCGAACCAAAAATTACTTTCTTAATTAGAAATTAAGCTACTCTAGTTTTGGAATAAAACTATTAATCACCAATTGGCTGTCTGAATTGGATCCAAACTGAACCAACCCACATGCCATGTTCCCGGCATCCTTCCCATGCATGGCCAAGTCTCCCTCTCGGTTTTCCTTGTGTTATGGGCTTTCCTTCCCTTAGCTTCTTGCGTGAACTTGTTCCATGCACTTGATGCTTCTTTCGACGCCAATGCAACCCTTGCTTCCATGTCACCCTATCGGCCTTCACAATGTTTTGTTTTACCTTTTGTTGCAAAACAACACCAATGGCGCCAATTTGAGTTCTAGCATTAGTTTGCAATTTAGGGACACAAACCAATGCTTTGGTAGTAGTTATGGCCGTATCATCCTCTCTTTCTTCAAGAAAAGACATCCTCGTCTTTTGTGTAACCTTAGGAATCTCCATCGGGGTAGTCTTCACGATCGCCTTTTTAGCGATGATCTCCTCAGCATGAATAGAATTCTCTGGCATAGGACACAGGGTATATGATCTTCCCTGATGCACCAAAGAGTACTTGTTGGACCTCCCGTGGTGTGTAGCGTTACGATCATACTGCCACGGACGCCCCAACAGCAAGTGACATGCATGCATAGGTACGATGTCACACTCCACTTTGTCGTGATAGTCTCCCACTGAAAAACAAACTTTGACACGATGAGTAATTTTCGGCCATCGACATTATGCAACCACTGTGCATAATACGGTTCTGGATGTCGCCATGTTGTCAACCCCAAAGCTTGCACCAAATCGTTGCTAATGATATTGTTGTAGCTTCCACCATCAATGATAAGCTTGCAAACTTTGCCATTGATTTTGCACTCAGATTTGAAAAGCGTTGGTTATTTGCCCGTTGCGAGAATGGAAGTGTTGTCCTTTCGAACCGTCTTGGTCAGCATACAAAGACCATCTTGTGGTGCCTCACTAGTAGTTTTGTCATCATGAAATGACTCCTCTTGCTGTTTTTGGGTAGAAAGAAGGGCCGCCAATTCTGATTTCTTTCGTTCTTCCTACCAACCGTTCTTCTTCACGTTTCTTGGTCTTTAGCCTTTGCCGCTGCTCTTTAATGTCTTCTTGGGCCTTGTCTCGTCGCTGTCTATCTTCAAAGTACCTTGACGAGGACCAAGATGTAATGTCCTTTCGTGTTCCTCTCCATGGAAAGGAGTACCGCATGACGGGGCGTGATGCAACTCGGTGTATGTGCTGTTCTTTCAACCAATATGCACCAATCACCAACGAACATGCTCTCATATGCATAGGAATCACATCACAAGTAACAACAGCAGTATACCCATCCAAAGAAAATTTTACCTCCACTTGTTTTGTGATCGGAATGTGCTTGAACCTCCAAAGCAATAGATATGGCTCCTGGATGTGGCTTTGTGATCAACCCCAATCTGTCCACAAGTGTTTGGCTTGCAGCGTTTGTCAAGCTTCCCGTATCGATCATCATAGCACAATCTGTGTTCCCCACTCGACACCGATTGAAGAATATGTAGCTCGGATCGTGGAGTGGATCCTCCTCACATTGATCTATAGTGTAGCTGAATTGCATGACCAACTTCATGTCCTTCGTATCGGCCATGTCGATACTTGATCTTCGCAGCAACGAAGTACCGTGAGCAACTGAAGCTCTGATACCACCTGATAAGGATCCACCTAGTTGATTAGATGAATCCTGATTGTTGGCCCAATCTTTCACGGTACACACGAAGATCAGTAGCAATCTCACAAACCAATTCGGTGAATTGAATTGTAAGAAAATCAATACACTCACAAACCAATCTAATAGATTGAATTGCAAGTAGTAGCCTTCGGTCAATACTACTCCGAAGCAAGAGATAGATATCTTGATCTCGCTCTCAATCTTACTCCCTCAATCTCTCCAACTCATATCACAACTCATGAACACACGATATGCGCCAAAACGGCTTTTTCGATTTTTATTATCTAAATCATAACTTGTCCACCCGTATGGTGCGGCCATGGGGGGTTTATATAGCCTCACGCAAGCACACAACTCACAAACCGAAGGTTACAACGATGGCAGTGTCCGATCATCGTTTCACGTGAGCGATAATCCGAGTCGATTCTTGTTAGCGAACGATCCGAACCAAAAATTACTTTCTTAATTAGAAATTAAGCTACTCTAGTTTTGGAATAAAACTATTAATCACCAATTGGTCATGTCGAATTGGATCCAAACTGAACGAACCCACATGCCATGTTCGGCATCCTTCCCATGCATGGCCAAGTCTCCTCTCGGTTTTCCTTGTGTTATGGGCTTTCCTTCCCTTAGCTTCTTGCGTGAACTTGTTCCATGCACTTGATGCTTCTTTCGACGCCAATGCAACCCTTGCTTCCATGTCACCCTATCAGCCTTCACAATGTTTTGTTTTACCTTTTGTTGCAAAACAACACCAATGGCGCCAATTTGAGTTCTAGCATTAGTTTGCAATTTAGGGACACAAACCAATGCTTTGGTAGTAGTTATGGCCGTATCAAGTACTTCATCCGCACTTCCGGATACCGCCACTCCTATCTTTCTCTCTCCTCTTCTGCGACTTTCTCAAGTTTTTTCCCAAACAATAGTCTCCCTGAAACCCTAGTCTCTGCTCGGTGGTTTCCACCGCCGTCTCGTGCTGTCGCCAGTTTCCTCAGCTGTTAGTGCTAGATCTAGTCGCCATTAAGCCACACCACTGTCGACGTGAGGCTACCTCATCAAGGCTAACATGGCCGGACCAGGGTTTTCATAATCGGATTTATTTTTTTACCGGGGGTCAGCGATAGAACCGATTTTCCCGATTTTCGGAATTTTTCGGATGAATTTGGCCAAAAATTTCAAACCAAAATTTGAAATTTAAAGAAATTCGGCCAAAATTGGTTGCAAACATCGGACAGATAGCGCACAACAGAGTTCATCAACAAAATCCACTCATTAACACAAATTGCTAGTAAAAGACAAGTCTATGAACTGCGGCATCACCCAAACTTCCAAACCTTCGGTCGCTGACGAGGAAAGGAGCCGGACCGAGGAGGATGTCGGGAGCTTGAGGACCGAGAGGAGGTGAGGAGCGACGGAGCTTGGGGACCGAGGAGGAGCTCGGGATGGGTCGCCACTTGCCATCCACCTCCATGCGCCGCCGAATTTGGGCGATTGGAGGGGAGATCGGAAGGGGAGCAAGACGAAGAAGATGCCGCTACTCGCCGATGCGCCTCCGCCGCCCTCCATTCGCCGTTGAGCAGGCAGCCGCCGCCAAGCGGAATCGAGTGGGGAATGGGGATTGGGGATCGAGTGGTGTTCTTCGGCTCTGAGAAGAGGATCGATCGATCGATCGAGTGCGCTACCGCCGTTGCGAGACGAGATTGGGGATCGAGTGCGCAGGCAAACGTGTCTTGTGGGAGGGCGAATGGGTTGCGACCTGCGAGGAGGCCAACCTGCGACAGCAACGGATCGGGGTGGGCTTCATCCGATTTGGGCTGAATTTTTCGGGCCCGGTTTGGCATTCTGCCGGGGGTGGCCGGTATAACCGGTTTGGCCGATTTTCGGCCAAAAATCGGCCGAAAAAAAAAATCCCTGGGCCGGACGACAACAAGAGGCTGTGCCAGGTGGCATTGTCGAGGAAAAAACTAAGTGCATACTGCACACAATTGTTTTCTATACGTTGGTTCTTTTAGTAAAATATGCAAATCAAATCTTTCTCAAAAAACATTAGCAGAGTAAATGACCAAACTCAGGACCACTTGAACTATACCATATTGCCATGAGATGAAAGCAACAATTTCTCGCACCACACAAAAATAAGCGCTGTATGCTCTGCTTGGAACATATTAAGCACTACACATAAGCTAATCAACAATCATATATTAATAAATAATGAGTCATAATTCGATCAGTCTAATTGTTCTATGGTATCTGATCTAAAACCTTTTCAGGCTTAACGTCTGCCGGACGGGGAGTGGTGTCGTTGTATCCGATGCCCTTTCTTCTCGTTGGGAAGATCAAGAACACAAAACTTCGATAAAACGCCATCCCGAGTGGTAGGTTCTTCACTGACTCTTTGGTGTCGCGCCGGCATTTGAGAAGAAGCGGTTTTGGAGCCCCACGTCATTTGAACGCCACGGTGAGAACACCACCGCCGTGAAGAAGGCGTGCACGAAATCCAGCTGCCTCGGCGCAGCTTCCGAGCTTCTTCAGACGGCGGCCCCTCACCCTCCTCCCGGACAGGTTGAACACGTTGAAGCCCCAGCGGTGGCAGCGCCGTAGTAGAGCTTGCCTTTGGGGCCGGCGATGCTATCCGTGAAAGGCGAAGAAGGCGGACGAAGCGGTGAGGAGGCGACCAGCCTGCTGTGAGCCACCGGTTGGAGCTATGCTTGGCCGTGGTTGGTGAGCGACGGGACAGCGCTTGGTATGCGCACCGTGCCGTCGGCAGAGTGGGCCAGTTCGCCGTCTTGGACATCACCTTGTCAGTCATCGTCATCGGGACGGGGGGCATCGGGTCTCTCTTGGAGTCATTGACATCCTTAGGCGAGGCCGTGCCGGCCGCCTCTGCCTCCGGCGCCTCGCCGTTGCCGTTGGTTTGTGGTGGCATTTGGATATGGGTGGCTTCAAGTGATGATGCCAGTATGTTCTTGCTTGGTGTGTATGTGTGACTCGTAGGAATCTGCTTCATACGTTCGGGGTGGCTTCTGTTTATATAGTTGAATCGTTTGGGAATCGTTCCACGGTGGGCGCGTTGATTGTTTCTGTAAATGTGGAAGAGCTTGGTATACATGCATAGACTTGAAGCAAGGTCAGGTCAACCCGACCTACACTACATCATGGCATAGTATTAAGGACAATTATCTGCCGGAGAAAAAATAGATTAGTGACAATCTATCTGTCGGCAATATCCAAGATTTTAGGAGTCCTATTATCTGCCGGGAATAATTATTTTCTACAACAATCTATCTGCCGGCAATGTTTTAACGTTAGCAACAATACATCTGCCCTAGAAAAAGTCAACCAGGTCAATCTATCTGCCGGGAATACCTTTTGGGCGGGAAGATGAAAAATTTATCCGATCTCCCGCACATATTCTCCCCTCCCACACGTGCGGTCCAGCCCCAGCCCCCCAAACCCCAAATCGCCTCCCTCCTCCCCCGCCGTCGCCTCCTCCCTCATTGCCTTGTGCTACCTCCCTCCGACCTCGCACCCACAGCCGCCTCCCTCTATCCCATCCAAGACCTGGCCCCTTCTTCCCTCTCCCACTACCCTCTTCTCTACCATAAGCAGCCCAAATCAAGCGCAAGCTGCCCGCCTCGCCATCACCACCGCACCCCCACCACGCCACCAGTGCTCCGGTGAGTACTTCTCCACCACCTCCTCCCTTCACCCCTCTTCCCCGCCGAGCACAAGGAGGCCCGAGGGGAGCTCAAGCCAACCGCGCCACTCCCGGCCTCCAGTGCCACCGACGCCGCCCTTGCCATCTAGCTAGCCCAAAGCTTTTCCCCCAAATCCCTCGCGTCAAAATGTATCCTAGGACTCCCTCTGTGTTTCCCCTCACCCAATTTTGGGTTTCACCTGCAGGATTGCGCCGCCGACTCCATCTTCACCAGCTCGGGCCTAAGACCGCCGCTCGTGCTGCCCCTCCCCGCTGGAGCACCTCCGGCTCGATTCTTCACAGGTGGAGCATCACCGGACCTCCCTCCTTTCCTCGCCTTGCCGTTTGGCTCCCTTCCTCTGCTGGCCTTGCCATGAATGTGAAGACTCCCCTTGCTGTCTGCAGACGTGCTTGACCCAACTCCGGTCTTCTCTGCCTCCACTGACTACCCCAGTAAGTCCCCTACATTCCACCAATACTCATGCTCCTGCTAACTTCTTCCTCTACCCCATCCAGCGTCGGCGCTCTTTTTGCTTCCCCACGTTCGTCCGCCGCACATAGCCGCCCGGCGGCGCCATCCTCCTCAAGCCGCAAAGCTGCCACCAAGAAGACCGCCACTCCTCATCGGTTCCATTTCGCCCATGCTCGGCCGGCGCCATCACCTCCTCTACCGACGCCGCAATCGCCACTGAGCTGCCCTGGCACACCTCAACTCCTCTCTGTTTCAGGTGAACCCCATCGGTGTATGACTGTATGTTGTATGTGTTGTGTAGAAGTGCATGACAGTGGATGATGTAATGCCATGGTTAGTATGAGTCGATAGAAATGCTCTTGAGTCATTTTTGACAATGGAGCATTTATCCTCTAGTTGTAGCCAAACTGATTAAAACCGGTTTGGATTCAATTAACCATTTGAATACTTAAGCTATCAATAGTAGTCTAATCTGAAATTAAGAGTGGAGGTGAAGTTTGAGAAACCAACGATAAGCAACCAAAGCTTTTGATAAAGTGATGAGCAGAGAAGGTCTCTGTTGTGAACATGCAGTTGGTAGTAGACTCCCTTAGCTTTTAGATCGCATCATTTTTTGTTAGCTAAGCCAAACTTTGTTAATAGGTTTGCTAAGAAGTTGGAGGTGATCTAATGTAAATGTCGAAATCTTATTGGATTAATCATGCCATTAGCAATTAATCCAAAGGGACAAGAACTATATGGGAAGCAAGATTGAAATGCTATAATATTTTTACATTACAATGACACGGTAATTGTGTAGGCATACAACCCTCAATACAATATTCTTTTCGCATGTCCGTTTCCTTTTTTTTAAATGCTTCCATGTCTATCAACAAGATATCATTCATATATTAATTAAGTTAAAACAGAGGAAGCGCTTGGCATTCTGCAGAACCGAGGATGAAGATGCGGTGAAGGAACAACTATGGAGTGGCTCAGAGTGCCTTGACCGCCTTGCCATTGCCATTGACCGCCTTGCCGATGGCGTGAAGCACCATGTTGTTGTCATCACACTTGCACAGATTGCACAAGGATGCGCAAAGGTTAGCTCATTAACTTGATAATTACACTGGCATTTCGACTATATATGCAATAAATTTTCTACAAAAAATTGTTAAAAAGATGGAGATATATTTAATGTTGTTGTGTTAAATAGGTAAAAGAAAATATCCATTAACTATCATGTTGAATTAGGCAATAGTAAATGGGACAACGACATAATGAATGACATACTTTTCCGTTGATTTCTCGTGTACAAGTGATTACAAATACTTAATTGCCACATGTACAGGAGCTTTTGGCTAGCATTAAAACAGAAAAATGCGATCTGCTCCTTATTTCATACGGAGGAAGTAACCAAAATAGCTCATATTCTAAATAGTTCTTTGGTTATTTACGGTAGGTTATGCTTAAAATTTGGAGCGGTGGTTTCCATGATATTGAATGGATTCCAACATCCCCATCCTCGTGTGCGGTGGGCTGCAATCAATGCCATTGGACAACTATCTACGGATTTGGGTCGAACTTGCAAGTTCATTACCACCGAAGAGTCTTTGCTGCATTGGCGAATGCCATGGTTGATTTTCAGAATCCACGGGTGCAGGTAAGTGCTTAAATATCAGCATTAATCCCTCAAAATGGAGAGGGTGAGGACTATCCTGACTCATAGATACCCATACCCGCATGAGCACTCAAGACATTTCATGATTGCTGTATTTGCTAGCTTGCTTTTCTTTATTTCATTGGATAACTTGCAAAACCTTATAATGAAGTTGGACAAGAATTTTAAATGGTGGTCCATGTATGCTTGTTTGATTGGTTTCTTCTATTTCTTCTCATCACCTTTTATTAGGAAGACTATCAAACCAAGCTATTCAAACTTTAGTCGTTGGTAAGCAATCTCTGGAGTCTGTGAACAGGTAGTTTAAGTAAAACAAGATAATTTATATATCCTCTCTAATTTTCTTGATTGTCTTCCATGTTATATTTGTTGGCTTTGTGGTATTTGGGTCTTGTTTACGGCATGGCGAGAAGAAGCCAGAGATGCTTACTATTATCCAAAACTACGCAGTAAGTTTCTTGGCGTACAAGTGTCTCTCTTTTCACCTAATCTTCTTTAGCTACATGTACTTTGTCTAAGATTTTGCATGTTGTGTCATATTGCAGGTTATAAGTATAGCTTGCTGCGTGTTTTACAACCACTGTGGTAACAGGACTGTTTCAAGAGATAAATCTATTGACCGTAGAACTGCTAGCTGGATTGCATTCTCACTTTGGAAAAAACACAATGACAATACACTGATTTCAAAGCTGTTGCGTATGCATAAGTTTAAAGACCAAATTTGCACATCTTGGTTTGCTCTAGTTGGCTCTGCTAGTGATTATCCTCTTCTCTCTCAATGGGCCATTTATGGAGAAGTTAGTACACTTAACCTTTTGTTTGTCTTTTGATATTACTTCCTTTTGTTTTCTTGGTTTATTCTCATATCTTTTATGTTTGCTCCAGTTAACTTCCAATGGATCCGGACACTCCAATGACATTTCACCTGTCTACTCTTTGTGGGCTACATTCATTGGTCTTTACATAGCCAATTATGTCGTGGAGCGGTCGACTGGGTCCATTGTGATGTAAAGCCAGAAAATATACTGCTGGCCCAAGATTTTGAAGCCAAGATTGCAGACTTTGGACTCTCCAAGCTTTCAAAGAGAGGCAGCTCTAGCTTCAATTTTACTCATATGAGAGGCACAATGGGCTACATGGCACCAGAATGGGCACTGAATTTGCCAATCAATGCAAAGGTCGATGTTTACAGCTATGGAGTTGTGCTTCTGGAGATTGTGACTAGAAGTAGGGTTTCGAGTGGGATAACAATAGGCGAAGAAGAGATGGACTTGATACAATTTGTTCAAGTGGTGAAACAGATGCTCGCTAATGGGGCTGACCTGGATATAGTGGATGCTAGGCTGAAAGGGCGTTTCAATCATGATCAAGCAACAGTGATGGTGAAGGTAGCTATTTCATGTCTTGAAGAAAGAAGCAAGAGGCCAACAATGGATCAAATTGCAAAAGATCTAATGGTATACGATGATAAAGATTATCACCCTGCATACTTTTGATGATCGGTCTGTCTACTCTTTGTGGGCTACAATCTCATATCTTTTATGAATGTTCTGTTATCAAACCAGAGGTCGTCGAAGACGCTTTGTCTTCTTTTTTTGGGTCTAGCATGCAAGACTTTGTTTAAGTAGAATCCTGTCTGAGTTAAGAGATCCCTAGCTTGACAAACATAAAGAGATGCACTTCTCATGATCTGGAAACATGGTATGTAATTATAGTGTTGTATCGTACCAAATTATGTTTTTGTGTTTAATCAAAATACATGGTATATATTTTACTTTCAAGTAGAATCTCATAGCATGTATTTACTAGAGTCTATTCATTTTTTCCCCTCAAAACGTTACCACTTACCAATGTGGCAACCTGTTCTAACTTCTAAGTGCTAATATCTTTGAGGAATGCTGGATTGTTGTTGATCGATTCCCAACCTGAGAAAAAAACTGCTTCTTGACCCAAAAGGGAGTTTGACGAGTCGCTATGGTTTATGTACTATGATCCTAGTTGCATGTACTCATGAATACTCCATTTGTGCTTTCTTAACTTGTAGCTTCTTGTGGTATATAATACTAATCTGTTTCCCACCTTCACAATATTTACTTCTGAGCATAATTAACCACATTTCTGTTGTATTTTGATATTCTATCGATCGGTGGTATTTGAATGCATCTACACTTCTTGCAGACAATCGTGTGGGTGCGGAGCTCATTAGAATTCAAACTCCTTGGGGCTAGCATGCTCAATGGCATTGGCGAAATTTGATCTCAAGTAATATCTCATGCTTGTAACGTTTTACTTATTTTTGTGAGTTCTGAGAAAAGATAAACATTAGAATTTAGCTCCTGAGTTATATATGTGATTTTATGAAAAGGAAGAGTAGGTCTAGATCTCATAATTCATATGTGAGCAATGTCACTCCTTGAACATGTCACTTATATGCTGATTTGCAATTGTACAACTTTATTGTTATAGTTGCTTCAAGTATACAATTGAAAGGCCTTGTTCTGTGTAGAAATTGGAGTAGCTATTCTCAATGTGGATATAATAGCCATTAATAGCTATTGAGCTATCTAGACCATTAGATGTTATTTGAGCTAGCATTCCATGAGTTATTTCATACACAGTTTTTTTAGTCACAAACTAGGAATGGTAGCATATCTTATCATCTTCTGTGTCTTAGGATGTTAAACAGTAAAATACTTGTCATATCAAAACACAGAACCTTTTCTACTACGTCTTATCATTACTCAAATGCGATTTGCAAAGTGCATTGTCCTTAGCCCGTACTACCAAATTTTGTATATTTAGATTAGTTATCTCATGTTAGAATTCTGTGAGGACCGAGGAGATTGAGTGTTGTTTGTGCACACTTAGTGGTGTAAAGTCTAGTGCTAATAATCATTAGAAGTTAACTGAATGATAGTCCCTCCATTTCATATTACAAGTCTAGTGCTTTTTGTTTGAATAAAGAAATTGAGAATAAAATTCTAGAAATTCAAAACTCATTTGGGTTCTCCTCTGTTTCCATCTTTCTCCGTAACCTTTTCTTTGGCTCTTACTTGGTGAGTTCTTTGATCTTCTTGTTGGAGTTTGTTTTACTTATTTGGGTTCTCCTCGAACGTGTAAATCCTGGTTTCTCAGAGGAGTTCTTGGACCCGGCCACCTCAACAGAAGCTTCTCAGTTCTTCGTCGAAGGCAAGTCATATACCTTTGATCATATTGAACCCATCTTTTGCAAAAAGTATGTTGTTTTAAGATATCATGCATGGCTATTTGTATACAAATGATTTTGGGAGTAGTAAAATACCCTGTTGCTAGGAAGACTCCGTGGTATATTTGAGACATACATGTTGACATGTTCTCTTAACATCCATAGGATGGGCTTTGTTAGTTGGTCTCTGTTGAACACCAACATGGGTATGTTTGATGCTTAGCCATGTTGTAGCTTGCGATGGTATCAACCTCATGATTCTTTAATGTTTAAATTTGACTAAAGAACTATTGAACCATGGCAATGCCACTTGATGAAATCATGATGAAATCGTGGTGCCAGGACTAGGGTGGTCCTTTGGCCGGGAGGAACCCCGAATGTTTTTTGCTCGGGCGAGTAGAAGGTGGTTAGTGTGGGTGCAGGGAGCACATTGGGATGTGGATGGTCTCGCCTGAGCAGCCAACTAAGGACTTAACCTTGAACCATTGATCTAGGTCACCTCGTGCAACCACATGTCTAAGATGGGGTGGACCGGGTGCAATAATTAGCGAAGCTTGAGTCGGTTATGTGATGGTTGTGAATGGCGCAAGAGGGGGCTGGGACAGCGAAACCTTAGCGAGTAGAACCGAGTCAATTGGACCTTTGTAAAGATCTGGTGGTGGTCTCTACTTGATTCACACGTCTAAGGAAACGTGTGTTGTATCAAGCGACTACCTCTTGTGGGTAAAGTGTACAACCTCTGTAGAGTGTAAATCTATTCGAATAGCCGCGGCCTCGGTTATGGTCATGCCCGGATATTTCACACAAGGGGTAGAATTCTTTTCAAAATGTGGTGGTCTTGAGCAAGTCGGTGTGTTCTGGTGTGGTTCGAGCTGTGATTAGGGTGATCACAGTGAGGGCTGGTTGTGGATAGGGTGTCCACAGGTGTTTTTAAGGAACTTGTTTACTTGTGTGTTTCCTTTCGTCTGAGCTTTGCAATCTATTTACTGTATCTCCAATAAAAGTTGCTTTCTGCCAACTAACCATGCAGCTGTTCCTTGTCAAGCTTAACATGACTTATACTTGCATATATTCCCTATGACTTGCTGAGTACATTCCATGTACTCATGGCTTTGCGCCCTCTGTTTGATCTGCAGACGAGGGTGATCCAGGGAGCTCCATGCTCTATGAAGAGGAGTTCTATGAAGACCTTGCATTCTAGGGGACGTCCTCCACTCAATAGCCTGTGTGGCTGATCGAATGGACCCATGCGAGCTTTGTTTTTCTGCTGCTTTGTATTTTCTCTTTTGCTGTAAGCCCAGTGAGGCACCCCTGTAACAACTTTGACCGTAAGGTCTTTTGCTTATGTCAATATTAATTTGTCTGCTTCATCTTTAGTTGGTTGTATGGTTGTGATTCCATCCCTGTTGTGTCTGTGCGAGCTAGCCATGGATCCTGGGACTAGCTTGGTGCACAGAGGGTCTCAGGTGGTGCTATTCGGGGCGCCGACACTAAGACAGCCAACAGCCTCACTACCCCCTCCCTTTCTCATTTGCTCCCTTCCCCCAACTCCTTCTTCTACTCCTCCTCCATGGTGCCGCCAGCCCTACTCCCCTGGTGCCACCTCCCTATGGCACAGCTGCCGGCGTCGCCGACCTTGCACCCTGCCTCGCGCACTCTCTCTCCGTCGACCACGAGTGCGCCGTGGTCATCCTTGGCTCCTGCGCCGCCACCACCGGCTCGCGTCCTCCTGCTCGCCTACGCACCACCGGCACAACCAGGCTGCTCCCCTCCAGTTCATCCGCATCCCAACACCGTCGGCTTGCTAGCCTGCGTCGTCCCTGTCCCCCTTGGCCTGGCCTGGCCCCGTGGCGTTGCCACCCCCTGCCAGTCTGGCTCCTATGGCGCCACCGTGCGCCTGGTATCTCCTTCTACTCTCGGTGCGGATGGATGGCCAGCGCTATCTCAGCTAGGCCTTCGACTCGGTGCACTCCAGCCCGACTGGCTTGGCCTTTCGGCTGTCGGCGCCTCGACTCAAGTTCCCCCTCCCCTTCTTTGATATTTTCTAAATCGATTTTTGGTGCTCGATGTTGAATCAAGTCGTAATGCTAGTTAGTTTTTCATGTATGCATGATCATGGTGTTTGATTGGAGATGGAGGTGACTACTAGAGATGGTCTGCTACAGAGGTACACTCCCAGCTACCCCTCTATCCCTTCCTCTACTCCCTTCCCACTGCTCTGTGATGTTTATTGATGATGGGTGTGCCACTGTGGGTTCGGCTTTGGGAAAAAATGGCAGTGGGGAAAGATGGTTGTTTACCTTGTTTGGCTAGGTTGGGTTGAGGATGGTGGCAGTGGTGTGTTGGTGAGGCTGGCCGGGAGGTCGTGGAGCTCCTCGGTGCTTTTGATCCTCCTGGCTCTTGTTTCTGTCGGTGAGGTCCTGGTGGCCATCGATGATTCAACGCCGTCACCGCTACCGCCCTTGCTCTCCGGCTTCTCCCTGGCTCCCTGCTACCACTACTATAGGAAGCCTCATCACAGACGGTTTGGAACCGTCAACACAGACGGTTTCCGAACCGTCTATATTTGTTGGTCTGTGATAATAGGCGGTTATCACGACGGTTCAAAACCGTCGTGATCGCACTATCCTGAGCGGTTTTTGTTAAAACCGCTCGTGAAGGCTGTTATCACGAGCGGTTTTCATAAAAACCTTCGTGATCGAGAATATCACCGCGGTTTAATTTACAAACCGTGCGTGATGACATTTTCTAAGCGGTTCTTATTGAACCGCTCAGTGATGATTTTTCCTGAGCGGTTCTTATTTAGAACCATCTGTGAGAACCGTCTGTGATAGCCTTTTTTGTAGCAAAAAAACCGAAAACGGCTGCTAAAACTTCGGAGGCTGTTTTGAGGCCCTAAACGACCTTTTTTGGGGGTTTTCACTTTGTCTCGAGTCTCCTGAGCCTCACAAATGAATTTGATATGGAATTATGGATTTTTGGATTGAACTTTTCGTTAGCTTTCCAGTAGCACCGGTGAGGGCTGAGGTGTTGCGCGCGATGACATCCAGTAGCACTCTCCTGTCATCCACACGGTTGCGCTCTATCTGAAGAAGAACCTCGGCCATGGTGGGAGGAGGAGGGAGCTCCTCGTCGGACCAGTTACTGACCTTGGCCACTATGAGTACGACACTGCCATCTGTTGAGAGGGAAAGAGGTTAGCAACCCAAAAACCCACAATTAGAAGCTAAAGAAAGCGGGGGCTAACGACTAGGGGAATGGAATATCGTCCTAAACGAAAGCCAAAACAGCAAGTAATTAAACTTTAAAAGCTCCTAAAAGACTTTAAAAACAGCAAGGAAACTTTAGAAAATAAGCTCAACTTCTCTATACAATTATCCCGTATTGAATGAACGAGTAATTGGTAGAGAAGGGAAAATTTCAGCAAGCTATTTTAGCTCTATTTCTACTCAAAAGCAAGGTTAAACCAGCGAAATAAGTGTTAGATACTTAGTTAACTAGTATCACATCTTACCCTTTTATTCCCACAAGTTTTAGTTGAATTAACCTCTCATTTTCTACCTTAATCACTAGGTTGAGCTTGCTGCCCTAAAATTCCAGATTTGAATTTCAGCTCCAAATGCTTCCATTCTTCACCAAAAGACAGCCAAGACTTCAATTTTAGAACTCTCATAAGTTCCCCCAAAAACCAGGTAAACGATAACCACTATCTTTGAAGGAAGGAGAGGTAAACAATTTTTAAAACTCAAATTAGAGTAAGATGAGAGAAGAAAGCTAAGATAGGTAAGGAGTAAAATCTGAGAATTACTTAAGCTTTCGTAACTCTTTGATACTTTGAAAATAGGTTTTTCAAAATATCCTAAAAACGACTAAGCTAGGGTTTCTATGGTCAGTATGGCTTTGATACCAACTTTGTGAGGACCCCGGTTTATTAAGCTTGTAATACTTAGTGATGGGGACAGGGTCCCGATCTTCCAACAGGTTCTGGATATGTTCGATTTGGTGGAGGCGCGACACAAATCGATTCGGCTTCCGAACAACACGTTCCGAACCCCGCAATCGCAGCACCACGTCTCCTCAGGTTATCAACCGTGCGCTGCCCGGTTGACCTCGCCAAGAAGGCTAATCCTCGCCTGCGAATCGAAGAACACAAGCAAGAACAAGGAAGAACACAAGCGGAATTGCAGATGTATTGTTTTAGCACTTTCGAAAGTTGGGGTCTCACAAACCGATGAGCAGCGAAACTGTTCAAGACAGAATTAATCTAAGCAAAACCCAACCCTAATGGTGGGGGTGGCGGCTGGATATAAAGGATTGAGGGCGTGCAAAACCCTGGGACGCGCCCTAATGGGCTCCAACACGATACAAAGCGAGCGGCCCAAAAGGCGGTGGCGCAGCACCCTGACAGATTCTGAATGCCCACTTATTTCGACGATTCCCGTTGACTCAGAAGGAATTTTGACATGGGACTAGAGCCATTGGAAAGGTCGTCTTCTCAGCTTTCCATACATATGTGGAACGTCCAAAACGGAGCCGGATGCGATCTGGGCGTCCGTTTTAGTCTTGACCTGGTCCTGGACTCCGAATTGGATTCGAAGTCGGCTTGAGTTGGGACTCCAACATGATTCGACCGCCCTCGCTGGACTTGTGCACCTCGTAGCCCTTCTCCAAGTACTTCTAGGTCCTCTCCATGGTTCCTAATCATAATTAAATCATTAGGTAGCAATCGATTCTCAAATGAACAAAAAGAAGTAGTTAGGAGCGAGCTCACTGTAAATTCAATTGTCGGCGCGAGCTCTAGTGATTGGTCCTTGAATGTCAAGTGGAGGATTGTTGTGTGTATCCGAAGAAGTGATGTCCTCATCATCCTCCCCTCTTGAAGCGGAGTTGTCCTCAACTCGGCCTCATCTTCTTCTCCCAAGTATGGCTTCAAATCTGAAATGTTAAAGGTGGGACTAACCCCAAACTCGGGAGGCAACTCAAGTTTATATGCATTATCATTTATCTTCTCAACTATCTTAAAAGGACTAGCAGCTCTAGGCATCAATTTTGACTTTCTTAACTCAGGAAATCTATCCTTTCTCAAGTGTAACCAAACAAAATCACCCTGTTCAAGTTTAACTTCCTTTCTACCTTTACTACCAGTAATCCTGTATTTTTCATTCATCTTTTCGATGTTTGCCTTAGTAGTCTCATGCATTTTGACAATAAAATTAGCACGCTCCTTAGCATTATTATGAACTCTCTCACTAGTAGGCAAAGGTAAAATATCAAGAGGGCACGGGATTGAATCCATATACTACGAAAAGGACTTACCTTGGTGGTGGAGTGTGCCGCTCGATTATATCACGAACTCAACATGCGGCAAACACTCTTCCCACGACTTCAAATTATTCGTCAAGACAGCTCTCAGCATGGTAGACAATGTGCGGTTTACCACCTCGGTTTGGCCATCAGTTTGTGGGTGACAGGTTGTAGAGAACAACAACTTTGTACCCAACTTGTTCCATAGAGTACGCCAAAAGTGACTCAAGAACTTGGCATCACGATCTGAAACAATAGTAGAAGGCATACCATGCAAGCGAACTATCTCTTTGAAAAAGATGTCGACAATATGAGTGGCATCATCGGTTTTATGACATGGTATAAAATGAGCCATCTTAGAAAAACGATCCACAACAACAAAAATGCTATCCCTCCCCCTCTTAGTCCTGGGTAATCCTAAAACAAAGTCCATAGAAATATCGCTTACGGAATAGAAGGAGCAGGAAGAGGCATATACAACCCATGTGGATTCAAGCGAGACTTAGATTTTTGACATGTAGTGCAGCGAGCCACAAACCGCTCAACATCTCGCCTCATTTTTGGCCAAAAGAAGTGTGTGGCCAGAACGTCCTCCGTCTTCTTAGCACCAAAATGTCCCATCAAACCGCCTCCATCGCCTCTGCAACAACAAAAGACGAACGGATCCAAGCTGGAATGCATAGGCGGTTAGCTCTAAACAAGAACCCATCTTTGATCACGAATTTGTTCCAGGTTTGTCCCTCTTTACAATGCAACAACACATCCTTAAAATCAGCATCTAAAGCATATTGTCCTTTAATGGATTGAAGACCAAAAATGTGACAATCAAGTTGAGACAACATGGTATAGCGTCGAGACAAAGCATCAGCAATCACATTATCCTTCCCTTTCTTGTGTTTAATGACATAAGGAAAAGATTCAATAAATTCAACCCACTTAGCATGTCTACGATTCAAATTGGTTTGACTACGAATATGCTTAAGTGATTCATGATCAGAATGAATGACAAATTCTTTAGGCCATAAATAGTGTTGCCACGTCTCAGAAGAAACGAACAAGAGCATACAATTCTTTATCATCGTGGAATAATTAAGAGCAGGACCATTCAATTTTTCACTAAAGTAGGCAACAGGTTTGCCTTCTTGCATCAAAACACCACCAATACCAATTCCGCTAGCATCACATTCCAGCTCAAAAGTCTTACCAAAATCCGGAAGTTGGAGCAATGGTGAGTGTGTAAGCTTGTCCTTCAAAAGATTAAAGGACTTCTCTTGTGATGGCCCCCAATGAAATCGACTCCTTCTTTGTCAACTCAATCAATGGTGTCGCAATGGTGCTGAATTCCTTGACAAAGCGGCGATAAAACCTGCAAGGCCAAGAAAACTCCGCACTTGGGAGACCGTGGTGGGCGTGGGCCAACTCCATATCGCCTCCACCTTGGCTCTATCAACCTCAATTCCTGTGGAGTCACAACATAGCCAAGAAAAGAGACTCGATCTGTGCAAAAGGCGCACTTCTCAAGGTTACCAAACAAGCGTGCATCTCTCAAAGCATTAAAAACAGCACGTAAGTGATTCAAATGTTCATCCATGGACTTGCTATAAATCAAGATATCATCAAAGTAAGCGACCACAAATTTGCCAATGAAAGGGCGTAAAACCTCGTTCATTAATCTCATGAAAGTGCTAGGTGCATTAGTTAAACCAAAAGGCATGACTAACCACTCATACAAGCGAACTTAGTTTTAAAAGCGTTTTCCATTCATCGCCAAGTTTCATTCTTATTTGGTGGTATCCACTCATAAGTCAATCTTTGTGAAAATTATAGCTCCACACAACTCATCAAGCATGTCGTCTAGCACAGGGAATAGGATGGCGATACCTTATAATAATGTTGTTAATGGCTCTACAGTCTACACACATCGCCAAGAACCATCTTTTTGGTACCAAAAGAACAGAACAGCACAAGGACTAAGGCTCTCACGACGTACCCACGGTCCAAAAGTTCTTGGACTTGTCGCTGAATTTCCTTAGTCTCTTGGGATTGGTCTGTCGACGCCACGGTTTAGCAAACTCGCTCGAGGATCAAGTCAATCTGGTGCTCAATCCCTCGAATGGGTGGAAGTCTGGAGGTATCTCATCGGGAAAACATCTCTAAAATCCGCAAAAGGTTAGTGACAGAGCGAGGCAAAGTGCAAGGCATATTATCAATAGAAAATAAAGCATCTTTGCACACAAAAGCATAGCATGTATCATTAATATCATCAATTTCAGCAAGGTCTGATTTTGTGGCAAGCATAATGAGAATGTTTTGCAGATTTATCATGTTAGTTGGATCATTAGCGCGTGACTTCGCTCCCGATCGGCCTCTATAATCTCAGCTGGGGTCAAAGGCAGTAAAGTAACTTTCCTTCCCTTATGCATAAAAGTGTATGTGTTACTACTACCATGGTGTAAAGCATCATTATCAAATTCCCAAGGTCGACCCAATAAAAGAGAGCATGCTTGCATGGGAACCACATCACAATCAACATGATCAGCATAACCACCAATGGAAAAATGGACTCGGCATGTTTGTGTTACCTTAGCTTTTCGAGTCATTTAACCACTTGAATATGGTATGGATGTGGATGCGATCGCGTGGTCAAGCCAAGCTTCTTGACCAAATTAGAACTCACCAAGTTGTTGCAGCTTCCTCCATCAATGATGACACGTGCGCGCTGGTTCTTGATTGCAAAGAAAGTCTGAAACAAATTATGGCGTTGAAGCTTATCGGGTTGTTGTACCTATGTGCTGAGGACTCGCTGCACAATGATGCTCCGTAGCGTCGCTGTGGACGCCCCACCAAGGAGTAGGTCGTCATGACCACCGCCATTGTCGTCCGAGGCAGCAGTAACGTCATCATCCTCCTCGACATCCGAAGTGCTGATGTAGCCTCCATCTTCCGTGGCTATGTATGCCCGTTGGCTAGGGCAATTCCTCTGCACATGACCAAGTCCATGGCAGCGGTGGCACTGAATGTTGGAGGAGCGGCCCGTGGAAGCCACAGAAGAAGAACTCTTATTTGGAGCACGCAAAGAATTTTTGTAGAATCTGCAGGCGTGTCGTGGAAGGTGGCTTCATGGCGCTGCAGCAATCTTGTTATTTGGTGGTGGAGAACGAAAACTTCAAGAAGACTTGGGCGATCCGTCGATGTAGTCGTTCGCGGCGTGTAGGAGGGTCGTCCGGTGCTTGCCGTCGGCGATTCTGGCGTCCTGCAATTCTTTTTCGCAAGCATAGCAATTTGGAACAAGCGGTTGTGATATTAAAATCTTTATAATCAACAATGTCACGAATTTCACGCAGTAACCCCGCCAGAGAAAGCGACAAATCTTATCCTCTGTGTCCTCAACAACCCCACAACGCACCATACCCTTTTGAAGCTCGGCATAATAGTCACGAATGAACTATCCCTTGTTCTAAGCGCTGTAATTTTTTCTCACTTCACGTTTATATGAGGGAGGAACAAAACGATTACGCATAGCTTCTTTTAACCGCTCCCATGTGTCAGGTTGTAAGCGCATGGTACCCAGTTCATTCCACCAGATAATAGCAAAGTCCTTAAACTCACTAGTAGCTTGTCTAACTCTATGTTGTTCAGGAACCAAATGAGAATTAAACTTCTGCTCTACCGTCATCTCCCAATCAAGATATATTACAGCATCATAAAGGCCAGAAAAAGATGGTATGGTAAACTTGACTTTAGCAAAAGGGTCATCGTTACCATGACGGTTCTGGTTATTACCTCCCATACCATATACTTTTCTTTGAAGACGCCGGCGTAGTCGTGCATCAGTGTCTCCCTCGATCAATGTTGCAACCGCATCATGCCTTTGCGTCATCATCATGATGATGGACGTCATTGACAGGTGGCAGGCGTGCCTCCAATGCGTCCATCTGACCAGTGAGGTCAGCCATCCGCCGCTCCACCCGCTCAATGCCTTCTGTGGTGTTCAACTTGGCAATGGCGGCGACGATGGTGTCCATTCGCGCGCCGAGATCAGTGAATGAAGCATTTTGTTTGTCGAGCGCAGCTTGTAGCTGGCCGCGACTAACACACTCGTTGAAATCGATCGGTGTGCCGTCCCCTTCGGTCCCTGCCATGGTTAGTGGAAACACAGGGAACACAAAATGGTTATCCCTATCAACTACAAAAGAGGACAGTGGGAACCCGCAAAGGAAGTGGCTTACCAAGCTCTTACAAGTGTTCTTACCCTCGCAAACAGTAGGTGGTACAACCGGTGGCTGGTTCGTGATACCTGGAACGTGGTACTGCGATTGGAAGGGTCAAAAGCTGTGCTATCCCGAAGTAGGTATATGGAGCTTGGAAGGCCAAATATGTTAGTGGAACACAAATGAATAACAGATAGTAATGCTGAGTAAATGTCCAAAACACTGGTCCTAGTTGCTGGTCTAAATGTGTCCTATAGCAGGTATGATATGATGAACAAGGAGTGAGTCAAGACCAGACCAGAATAGTAAAGCAAAGACACGACAACAAGGATGGCGAGCAAAACGGCACAAATCAATATTTATCACCTAAAAAGCGTGCCTTTGTGCTCTCGGTTTTTTTAGGCGCGAGTGCTCTCAGTGCCCTTTTTTTCTCTAGGCAAAACCAGGTGCGAAATTTTTTTTTTTTTTTTTTTTTTTGATATTTTTTCACAAAGCGAGCACGAAATAGGAACCACACAAAGTTTCACCTCAATCGATGTAAGGTGTGGCCTCTGAAAATGATGAATGTCTTTGCAAAGTCGGTGATGAAAGTTTAGAGCTCGAGTCTTGCACTTTCCAGGCCGAATTTGGGCAAAATAAATTCGCCAAACCCGACGAAGTGGGGAGTTTGGATGCAAAATTTAATTTCACCCAATTTCAAAAAAAATTTCTGATTTCGAGTATCATGAAAGTTCTGGCCGTTTGAAGGAGACCTCAGAGTTATGGTTCTTTGTGGAAGCCAAACGAAATCGGGTGGAACAAATTGGTGGGAATTGGGGCGGAAGCTCTGGAAAAGGTGGAGGATGGTCTTTGGGTGATCACAAGACTCAATGAGGAAAGGTCTTTGGGTGATCAAGAGACGCGATGGATGCCTCAATTTGACGGTGGAGAAAGCAGAGGTGGGAGGTGGGAGAAACAAAAGTTGGCGGCTAGGGTTTGTATGAGGCGAGCGGAAGCAAGACAACCCGAAATAAAACACGATCTAAACCAGCAACAAGACTCGACTAAGGACACAAACTCAACACTACGGACTCTGAAATCAAATTGTGCAAAAGGCTAAGCGAGATCTTGGACGAGGAACAACCTATGACTACAATTTTTTGTAGGGCTTTTCTTGGACTCTAGGATGAAACCGAAGACAATCAAGGGTAGGGTGGCTTCGAACCTAAAGGGACACTGAAGCTCGATACCACTTGATGGGGGCGGGGTCCCGATCTTCAACAGGTTCTAGATATGTTCGATTTGGTGGAGGCGCGACACAAATCGATTAAACTTCGAACAACACGTTCGAACCCGCAATCGCAGCACCACGTCTCCTCGGGTTATCAACCGTGCGCTGCCGGTTGACCTCGCCAAGAAGGCTAATCCTCGCTGCGAATCGAAGAACACAAGCAAGAACAAGGAAGAACACAGCGGAATTGCAGATGTATTGTTTTAGCACTTTCGAAAGTTGGGGTCTCACAAACCGATGAGCAGCGAAACTGTTCAAGACAGAATTAATCTAAGCAAAACCCAACCCTAATGGTGGGGGTGGCGGCTGGATATAAAGGATTGAGGCGTGCAAAACCCTGGACGCGCCCTAATGGGCTCCAACACGATACAAAGCGAGCGGCCCAAAAGGCGGTGGCGCAGCACCTGACAGATTCTGAACACCCACTTGTTTTGACGATTCCCGTTGACTCAGAAGGAATTTTGACATGGGACCACAGCCATTGGAAAGGTCGTCTTCTCAGCTTTCCATACATATGTGGAACGTCCAAAACGGAGCCGGATGCGATCTGGGCGTCCGTTTTAGTCTTGACCTGGTCCTGGACTCCGAATTGGATTCGAAGTCGGCTTGAGTTGGGACTCCAACATGATTCGACCGCCCTCGCTGGACTTGTGCACCTCATAGCCCTTCTCCAAGTACTTCTAGGTCCTCTCCATGGTTCCTAATCATAATTAAATCATTAGGTAGCAATCGATTCTCAAATGAACAAAAAGAAGTAGTTAGGAACGAGCTCACCTGTAAATTCAATTGTCGGGCGCGAGCTCTAGTGATTGGTCCTTGAATGTCAAGTGGAGGATTGTTGTGTGTATCCGAAGAAGTGATGTCCTCATCACTTACTCAACCATTGACCCTAGCATCACAAATGTAATAATTCGTGTCTTCGAGATATGTATACTTCCCAGATTGCAGTATACACACCCCTTTACAAAATCATGCATCAATTCCATTCAAGACATAGAACCAAAGCACGAACTAGATTAAAAGACATACAACATATAGAGTTATTACAAAAGGGGCCGACCGGCCAAATACAACAATAAAGATAACACAGCGGAAGCAACATGCCATAAGATGGCGATAATCAAAAGAGAGCCAAAAGGTTTGCCTTTAGCCCACAAGGCAACCAACCAAGACGCCTAGCTCGATTCCCAACATGACACATCTCACAAAAGTAAAGCTTTTTAGGCTCTACCTCCTCTGCAACAAAGTTATTAAGCAAAGCAAATGAGTACAAAATGTACTACATCAAGGCGGCGTGTAGTATAACAGAACTATAGTTTAACTACATGCAAGCTTTATTTAGTGGATGAGGCTTTGGACTTATTTTAGCATAAAGCAAGTTTTCATTTGCAATATTTAAATAATTTCCAAAGCAGATTTGCAATTCATTTTAATTTGCAAGAACAACGAGACAAGTAACAAAAGATAGACAACAACAACAATCCTGGAAGTGACTAACCCAATAGCCACCACAGTAGCATGAACATCCATTCATACCAACCCATCAAGTTTTAGTTAAATGTTGTAGTCTAGTTCTTGCACGACCTTACCAAGCATGTCCATAACCTAGGACGAGGCTATTCGAATAGATTTAACCCTGCAGGGGTGTACCAATGTACCCAAGCGTCAGACCGCCTTTTCGCCAAGCTATTTAGCACACTTCCTTTGGTATGCCGGCACGGCTAAGTACTACAAGGCATTTCCAATGAATGATGCTAGTTGAGAGTTGCGATAACCCGGAAGGTAGGAGACACCAGCCCAGCCGCAGCAACTGCGGGTGCTCTTTCCCTTATAAAACAGTTTTACTCACCTGCGACCCACAACTAGCACCTCCCAAAGTACATAGCCAAGAGGGGTTCCCAATACCCTCGTGTGGTTATACGCATAATCGCTTGGCTTAGTGACACAAGTAACTTCGGTCCTTGGGGACACAGGCACCATTCGTTCACACCCAACAAATCACACCAACATCCATTGTGCCCAAGTCAATAACAATTTTGTTTTCATTTTTGTTTTATTTGTTTACAAGTAACAAAACACAAGATGGACAACAATGGAATAAAAAAATTTGTGTGATCAAGGCCATCGACATAATGTCGACAACCGCCCATTTCTACCGTTATCTAAGCATTGCTAAGCATTATCAACATAAACTACTAAGCGATAAGAGTCCATCCATCGAACTCTAAATCACAGCAAGATAATCCCAGGCTTAGTAGAAGAGAATGAACATTTACCTACAGAATGTGCATCTATAGGATTACTAGCGACATTTTAACACAAAGTAGCATGCATACATATAAGTGAAACAAAGTATTAAGCTTTAAAGTAATGGGACAATAATGGGACATGATCAAACTGCTTGCCTTGCTGGTTTTGCTCAATATATTGCTGAGGATCACTCACGGGTTCGTAGCACTCGTCGGCACCTAACGAAAAAGCGAAAAGAATCGATAAGAACGACGAAAACCGCAAAGACAGCACAGCAAACAAACTCCAAATGCTCTGAAATTTCTACAGCAGAAAGAGGGTGACTTTTAGGGAATTTAGCAACAAGAACCAGTTGATTTGGATTCTCTATACAAAAGATAGGAGCAAAACAATTCTGCTCAGCCCTAAAAATACCAAAATACCACTATTCACTAATTTAATTATTTGGCAACATTTTCTGGAAAGGTGGTGCAGCTGAGATTTTTACAGTAAAACAAGCACCTCAGGAGATGAATAACACAATTGAGTTCACCTCATTTGGAGCTATTATGCATTCTCTATAATTTTTCAAAAACAAGAACTTGAACAAAATTAAAATGGACAAGAAAGCTTTTTGAAAATAGTGACATGCCTAATTCCTATTTTAACAGATAGAGCAATAACAAAGGAAGCCAATAAAGTTGGATTCACTCAAAAATAATCCACAGGGATTTACTTATGCATTTTACAAGTTAATTGAATTTTTTAAGGAGACATTTGAAGTTAGTTTTGAAATCTATTTGCAATTCACTTTTCTGGAACAGAACTGAGCTCACAACCATTTTTAGATTAGAGCTCAGCTCAAACCAGAGCTGTAGAAATTTGAACCACCTCATTTGGATTTAAATTCAAATAGTTATGCAATTTTAAAGTTCATACCTTTTTCAGTTTGCAAATAAAGAGTTCTTGGAATTTCTAAAACCATTAAGGCGGGGAGGACATGAGCCACAGATCTCAGAACTAACGGCTCGGGACCTCCCGGGAGTTACTGCCTGCAGCGCTCGCGAGTCCAGAGGTCATGGGCCGTGGATCTTGGATCAACGGTCCATGTCCTCCAAAGACTTCTGTGTGCAGCAGAGAGGGAGGTCGTGGCCGTTGATCTTGCATCCAACGGACCACAACACTGAAGGGAGGACGGAATGGCCCAGATCACGCGCGAGGTCCTCAGCGGTCGAGATGACCTCGAGGAGGTCCAGCGAAGGTCTTGCGTCCACAGACCTCCGGTGGAAGTGCAGGCGGCCTGATGCGCAAGGAAGGTCACGGGCGTTCAAGATCTCCTCGGAGGGTCTTGGGCGGCCCGAATCAACGCTTAGCGCTTGCGCGCACGCCGCGACATTGAGTTAATCTTGGCGGGACAACGAGGTCAGTAGCGAGGTCTTAAATGTGCGATGAGGACAGGATTAAAGGCAGTTAAGACGACGCCAATGATTAACGAGGTTGAGCAATGATTAGCGCATTAAAGAGAAGATCTCTATCCGAAAATGACAACGGTGCTGCCGTTTTCGTCCGACAAAAACCCGAGCGCAATGAAGTGGTCCTCGCCGGCGATGCAGACCTCGCCGGTGACATCCACGGGCACCACTGAGTGTGCAATAGTCTTGCGCACACCACGGGCCCACTCTCGACGACGGCGACGGCCTTGAACGCCGGTGAGCCGGAGAGGACAAGATGACAAGCACGGCCAAAAGACCAAAACGTGAAGTAGAGCTCCGCAACAACATTCAAGCGTGTGCCCAGCATCTAAGGACTATCAGGAGAGTTACCTGGAGGTCCAGAGGTGCTGAGGAGGTCGAGGGAGGAAGAGCCGGCGTTGGTGAAGAAAGGTGCTCCACAGTCAAAGCTCCAGCTCCAAGCTCCACTTGGTCCACCTTTGTAAATGCCCAACTAAACGAGTTAGGACTTGGTCACAGAGGGAATGGCACAAATTGAAGCACAGAGCAAGAGAGGGAAAACTCCAGGGACCCTTGTCCACCGAGGAGCTCCAAGCTCCCACAATGGCGGCCAAGGAGAGCTTCGGGTGGTTTGAGTTTACAAGCACAGAGGTGCAAGCAAAAGCGGCGATGGTGTGAAAAAGAAGCCAAGGGGAGCCCGAGGAGTTCTTATACCTAGGGCAGGAGAGGTCTGCACGGGGGTTAAGCTCATGGTGAGCTTAGCCTAGGGAGGTCCACAGGAGGTCCATGGAGTAGACAAGATGGAGGGACAGAGTAGGTAGTCGAGCATGGCCAAGTGGGCGGAAGGGGGCGACACGCATTTAATGCGCCCAGAGCGAGCCGTTGGACAAGACTTGGTGACCTTCCCTCTGCCATGGCTGCACGCGAGCCCAAGCTAGGAGAAGAACAGGACCTCAAGCCCACCGTTAGATTGAGAGGATGGGGAGGTCCTAGCCATCGGATTTGTTTTTGAACCGTTAAGTTTTAAGTGACTAGGAGGAGGTCCCACCACACGATTTGGGCCGGCGAGGTCGTGGCCCTCGATTTGGCTGAGATCGCAAGTGGAGAAGGGACGGGGAGGTCCAAAGTGTTGGATCTAAATCAGCAGTGCGGACCTCTGGAAGGACTTAAGCGCCTGCGACTTTGATAAGTGAGGGGGAGGTTATGGCATTTGGATTTAAATCCAAGGGCACACAACTAAAGGGGAGGTCCTGAGCTTGCGCATAGCGCACAGGAGGTCGTGGCCGTAGATTTTAAATCTAACGGCGCACACACAAGATGGGGAGGTGCAGTGCGGCCGATAGCAGGGGAGGTCGTGGGCTGTTGGATCTGATCCAACGGCTATGACCTCAACAAGGTGGAAGGACCTCGCTGTGATGGTTTGCAGAGGAGGTCGTGGCCTTTGGATTGAATCCAACGGCTACGACCTCAAGTGAGTGCAAAGGAGGTCGGGTGGTTTGATAGCGAGAGGAGGTCATGGCCATGGATCTTTGATCCAGCGGCAATGACCTCGATGAGTGGGGAGGACTTGAGTGCCTGCAAGAGAGGAGGAGGTCGTGATCTTTGGATTTGAATCCAGTGATTCTGACCTCAACAAGGTGGGAGGTTAGATTGGTTTGGCGGTGAGGGAGGTCATGGCCATGGATTTTTGATCAAGGGCTGTGACCTCACCGAGGTGGAGGGAGAAATCGATGGGGAAATTTGAAATTTGGACCCGACTTTGCAAAGCAGTTGACCAAGGAGCAGTGCACCCTTAACAAATTAATTTTTAACAGCTGAGACTTAGCAGAATTGTTTGGGATAGCAATTCAACTCCAAAATTTATGAAATTTTAACTGGAGCTTGCTGACATTAAGATTAACCTTACATAAAATTCCCAGAGGTTCTTATGCAATGCATTTTCTCAGGAAATTCATGAAGGTTGTTCAAGTAATTGTTTTACCTCCAAAAATTATCAACCAAGTTTTATAACCCATGATATTTTTCAGAGAGGTCCCACATCATCTCTAGGACCAAGGAAAATATTACCAATTGTTTGGCACAAGATTTAAGATGAATGGAAAATGAGTTTGACTTTTGGTCAACAAGAGCTTTATGTTTTTGGATAACCCAACTCTTGGACAAGGATTACATGTGAATATAGGGGTTTCAGGATGTGAGAAAAAGTTTTAATTTCTACACATTTAATTACATTTGAAACAAACACCTGTTTAGGCATTTGGGATGTTACAAAATCTCCCCCCCCCCTTACAGAAATCTCGTCCCGAGATTTTGGATCACTCGGAAAAGAAAGAAGGGTAGTCCGCACGCAGACGATCTTCCCTTTCCCAAGTAGCTTCATCCTCGGAATGGTTCGACCACTGAACTTTAAGGAACTTAATGGAACGATTCCTAGTTCTTCGTTCAGCCTCTTGAGTATCTGAGCAGGTGCTCGCGATAGGTCAAATCGGGTTGGACATCGAGAGTTTCCAGCGAGCTACCTCGGTTGGAACACGAGGCACTTCTTCAAGCGGGACCGTGGAACACATCATGTACCCCCTCAAGTGCAGCGAGCAACTCCAACTTATAGGCAGCAGCTCCTTTCTTCTCGATAATCTGGTAGGGACCGACATCCGAGGAGCTAATTTGCCCTTGGCGCAAAGCGTTGATGGCCCTTCAAAGGAGAGACTTTGAGATAAACAAAGTCATTAGGCTCAAACCTCAACTCACGGCGGCGGCGATCCGCATAGCTCTTTTGCTGGATTGAGTTTGTGCGAAGGCAGCTCACGAATAAAAGTTGAACTTGACTCTCGGCCTCATTGATCGAGTCCGGACCAAAGAAAGGTCTCTCGCGGTCTCGAGACCAACACAAGCGGGTTCTACACTTTCTCCGTATAAGGCCTCGAAAGGTGCCATGCCGAGGCGGCTTTGAAAAGTTGTTGTTGTAAGAAAACTTCGGCGAATGGTAAGCATTTCTCCCAATGCTTCCCATAGGAAAGAACACAAGCACGAAGCATGTCTTCCAAAACTTGGTTGACCCTCTCGGTCTGACCATCAGTTTGGGGATGATATCTTGGTAGAAGCAAGACAGTGCCCATAGCCTCTTGCAAGCTATGCCAAAAGCGAGATGTGAAAAGAGATCCACGATCTGACACAATCGTCTTCGGCACACCATGCAAACTCACGATGCGGGCAATGTAGAGCTCTACCAAAAGACCTACCCGGAGGTTAGTCTTGACAGGAAGGAAATGCGCCACCTTAGTCAATCGATCGATGACGACCCAAATGGCATCATTCTTCTTCGGGGACGTGGGTAGACCGGTGATGAAATCCATTCGATCGAATCCACTTCCACTCGAGAATAGGTAAAGGCTGAAACAAACCGGCTGGTCGCCGATGTTAAGCCTTCACCACGACAACATCGTCGCGCAGCAGCGAACACAGCAACTTCCCTCTTCATACGGGTCCACCAAAATCTCTAGCGGAGATCCTAATACATCTTCGTGGCCGGGATGAATGGACAAAAGGCAAATCATGGGCCTCGCAGAGAATCAAATCCCGCAATTCCATGTCCTTTGGAACCACAGTCTTGTCAGAACCTCACAACACCATGCTCATCCTCGAGAAGCACTTGGCTGTTCCGTTCTTGACATTACTGCTGATTGGGTCACTCCGACATCCGATTCTTTGGCGGCCTTGACCACGATCCACCAAGGTTGGTGCACAACCAAGGTAGCGAGGAACCATGCTCACCAAACCCAAGTTGAGGCTTTGAAACTCCTTAAGAAGGGTGGGTGAAGCTCCTTGAGTGATAAGGCATTACAATGCGCTTCGACTAAGCGCGCCGGCAGCGACATTAGCCTTGCCGGATGGTAGTGAATACCCACATCATAGTCTTTGATCAATTCCAACCATCTCCTTTGCACGAGGTTCAGATCTGGTGGGTGAACAAATACTTCAAGCTTTTGTGATCCGAATACACTCCTAGCGATTCGATAAGGTAATGTCGCCAAATCTTAAGTGAATGAATCACAGCAGCTAGCTCCAAGTCATGGGTAGGATAGTTGAGTTCATGAGGTCTCAATTGCCTTGATGCATAGGCCACTACCTTGCCTTCTTGCATAAGGACACAACCGAGGCCTCGGCGAAGCATCGCAATAGATATCGAAGCTCCGATGGATATCGGGAAGAAAGAGAACGGGAGGCGGTGGTCAAAGCGCTTTTGAGCACTTGGAAACTTTCCTCACACTCAGCGGACCACACGAACTTCTTGTCCTTCTTGAGCAACTCCGTCATCGGCAGCGATCTTGGAGAAGTTCTCGATAAAGCAGCGATAATATCCCGCTAAGCGAGAAAACTCCGCGCATCGGTTGCGAGCGGGCTGACTCGAGGATAGCACATCGCTGACCTTGCTAGGATCAACGGCCACGCCTCGGCTGAAAGCACATGGCCCAAGAAGGCCACTTCCTTCAACGAGAATCGCGACTTGCTTTGAACCGCGATCTGGTGGTGCTCACGCAGCCTTGCCCAACACAAGCGGATGCTCGGCGTGTTCCTCATCGTTCTTGGAATAGATAAGAATATCATCGATGAAGACCACGACAAACTTATCCAAATACTCCATGAACACCGAATTCATGAGGTTCAAGAACAAGGTAGGAGCATTGGTCAAGCCGAAAGACATGACGGTATACTCATACAAGCCATAACGAGTAGAGAAAGCCGTCTTGGGAATATCCTCAGGTCGGATACGAACTTGATGATATCCCACTCTCAAATCAATCATGGAGAAAACCTGGGCTCCAGATAATTGATCAAAGAGATCGTCGATGCGGGGCAAAGGATACTTGTTCTTGACCGTCACTTCGTTAAGTGAACGATAATCGACGCACATGCGCAAAGTACCGTCCTTCTTCTTAACGAAGATCGCCGGACAACCCCACGGAGATGAGCTAGGGAGAATGAAACCCTTCTATTGAAGCTCATTAAGTTGCTTCTTCAACTCCACCAACTCATTCGGTGGCATCCGATAAGGCCTCTTCGAAATCGGGGCGGTATCGGGAGCCAACTCGATGACGAACTCGAGGTCACGAACGGGTGGCATCCCAGGAAGATCCTCGGGAAAAACATCCATGAAGTCACATACCGTTGGGACTTCATGAATATCCGGAGCTGGCTTCGCTTCAAGTGCGAAGAGATGAGGGCCTGACAGCTTTGGCGAAAAGCGAACCTGCTCGCCAGATGGACTTGTAAGGTAAATGAGCTTTCGGGCGCAATCGATTTGCCCCATGTGCTGAGACAACCAATCCATGCCAAGAATCACATCTAGGCTCGCTGCATTGAGGAGGGTAAGATTTGCTGAAAATCTTACTCCCTCAATTTCGATAGGAACATCCCTGCACTCAAACTCAGCCCTCAACTCCGAACCGGGAGAGCGAATGAGCAACGGGACCAACAGAGGAGCAAACAAAAGGTCACTAACAGTAGCAAAAGGCTGAGATACAAAAGAATGAGATGCTCCAGAATCAAATAAAACAGTAGCAGGATGGGAGTTAACAAGAAGCGTACCCAAAACGACGTCAGGTGCCTCCTGTGCCTCCTCGGTAGAGATGGCGTTGCCGCGATCACGCCACGCCTTGGGCTACGGGACAATCTTGATCTGAGAGGATCCACCACCTTGCCGCGTCCTCCATTGGGGCGAGGGCTGCTGATCTTCTTAGGGAAATTATTTGCATAATGGCCCTTCTGGTTGCAGAAGAAACAAACGACGTTGGCGGCTGGGTTGCGGGGGCCACCAGGCTGACTCGCAGGTGCACGTGATTGGGGCACGACTGCGAAGGGCGAGGAGTCTTGGCAACCTCGAAGTCTTGAAGCTGAGCACGGACCCCTGATAGTACCCGGAGTGAAGCGGGAAGAGCCGGCCCTAGACGACTTGTAGGACTCCCACTTGCGCTTGCGGAAATCTATAAGCTCCCTGCGAGTGCTCCACGACGATGGCCTTGTCGACCAAGGTGCGGAAATCGGGAAGTCGAGGATGGATAGCTTGTCCTTGACTCCTCGGACAAGCCACCCTGAACTTTGCTTGCTTGGCCATATCGGTGGCCACATCCTCGAGAGCATAACGAGCTAGATGGTTGAACTTCGTACACATACTCCTGGCCGAAGCTCGCCCCTGAGAGGCGAAACTCCTGCTTCTTGATGTTCATCAAGCGGCGAGGATATGAGATCGACGGAAGGCGATCTGAAACTCCTCCCGTGTGGCGGTGTGGTGCGGGCTGCATGGCGAGATAGCTCTCCCACCATGACAAAGCTGCACCCTCCGGTGGTGCGATGCAAGCAGCGCCTTCTCGTGCTCCTGGCGCTGGCGATCTTGAGCTTCCGCTCTACGAGGCAAGCCGATCGTGCAGACGAGCGAGTCCTCGGACTGGAAAAGGTGGGGGCTGGGTGCGAACAAACTCAGCGAGGCCCCACGAGGCCGATGTCCACTCCTTGCGGATCGAAGCACCGGTAAGGGTGAGGTGTTGCGCGATGACATCGATAGCACTCTCTGTCATCCGCACGGTTGCACTCTATCTGAAGAAGAACCTCGGCCATGGTCGGAGGAGGAGGAGCTCCTCGTCAGGACCAGTACTGACCTTAGCCACTCTGATCTGACACCCAACTTTGTTGAGAGGGAAAGAGGTTAGCAACCCAAAAACCCACAATTAGAAGCTAAAAAGCGGGGCTAACGACTAGGGCAATGGAATATAGCCTAAGCGAAAGCCAAAACATCAAGTAATTAAACTTTAAAAGCTCCTAAAAGACTCTAAAAACAGCAAGGAAACTTTAGAAAATAAGCTCAACTTCTCTATACAATTATCCCGTATTGAATGAACGAGTAATTGGTTGAGAAGGGAAAATTTCAGCAAGCTATTTTAGCTCTATTTCTACTCAAAAGCAAGGTTAAACCAGCGAAATAAGTGTTAGATACTTAGTTAACTAGTATCACATCTTACCCTTTTATTCCCACAAGTTTTAGTTGAATTAACCTCTCATTTTCTACCTTAATCACTAGGTTGAGCTTGCTGCCCTAAAAGTCCAGATTTGAATTCCAGCTCCAAATGCTTCCATTCTTCACCAAAAGGCAGCCAAGACTTCAATTTTAGAACTCTCATAAGTTCCCCCAAAAACCAGGTAAACGATAACCACTATCTTTGAAGGAAGGAGAGGTAAACAATTTTTAAAACTCAAATTAGAGTAAGATGAGAGAAGAAAGCTAAGATAGGTAAGGAGTAAAATCTGAGAATTACTTAAGCTTTCGTAACTCTTTGATACTTTGAAAATAGGTTTTTCAAAATATCCTAAAAACGACTAAGCTAGGGTTTCTATGGTCAGTATGGCTCTGATACCAACTTTGTGAGGACCCCGGTTTATTAAGCTTGTAATACTTAGTCAACCATTGACCCTAGCATCACAAACGTAATAATCCGTGTCTTCGAGATATGTATACTTCCCGGATTGCAGTATACACACCCCTTTACAAAATCATGCATCAATTCCATTCAAGACATAGAACCAAAGCACGAACTAGATTAAAAGACATACAACATATAGAGTTATTACAAAAGGGGCCGACCGGCCAAATACAACAATAAAGATAACACAGCGGAAGCAACATGCCATAAGATGGCGATAATCAAAAGAGAGCCAAAAGGTTTGCCTTTAGCCCACAAGGCAACCAACCAAGGCGCCTAGCTCGATTCCCAACATGACACATCTCACAAAAGTAAAGCTTTTTAGGCTCTACCTCCTCTGCAACAAAGTTATTAAGCAAAGCAAATGAGTACAAAATGTACTCATAAGGCGGCGTGTAGTATAACAGAACTATAGTTTAACTACATGCAAGCTTTATTTAGTGGATGAGGCTTTGGACTTATTTTAGCATAAAGCAAGTTTTCATTTGCAATATTTAAATAATTTCCAAAGCAGATTTGCAATTCATTTTAATTTGCAAGAACAACGAGACAAGTAACAAAAGATAGACAACAACAACAATCACGCAAGTGACTAACCCAATAGCCACAAGATAGCATGAACATCCATTCATACCAACCCATCAAGTTTTAATTAAATGTCGTAGTCTAGTTCTTGCGACCTTACCAAGCATGTCGTTAACCTAGGGCGAGGCTATTGAATAGATTTAACCTGCGAGGGTGTACCAATGTACCCACACGTCGGACCGCCTTTTAAGCCAAGCTATTTAGCACACTTCCTTTGGTATCTTACACGGCTAAGTCCTACGAGGCATTTCCAATGAATGATGCTAGTTGAGAGTCGCGATAACCCGGAAGGTAGGAGACACCAGCCCAGCTGTAACGTCCCATTTCCTTTTAAGTCCTTGTCAAGTTTTCAAAATAAAAGTAACCATTTGGCTTTATTGAGAATCCAAAGCTTAAACTGAGATTTTGAAATCTGGAGAGTTCATTTGGAATTAATCAAACCTTAACTAAGTCGTTGTTGGTGTTCCTTGCGGGTTGTGGCTCTCCGTGGTGTCTTTGCTGCCCTCGGGCTGTGGTTCTCCGAAGCCTCGCTGTGTGCCCCTGGTTTGTCTCTTCTCTCTTAACTCCCTTTGTTGGTTTGAATCTCTTTGAGGTCCAGACCTCTCTCTTATCTCCCCTCTGTTCGAACCTCTCCCTTGCTTGGGGTTTTCTGTCAGGACCCGGCTCGGGTTTGTGTTTCAAAACCCCTTGGTTCCCCCAAGCCACGCTTGGCTTTGCTTCTTTGGACCTCCAGTGGACCTCTCCACGAACCCCGAGTTCTTCGGCCGCTTTCAGACCTCCCTTGTTGAGATCTAGCCGCTTAGACCTCCCCTTGTTGAGATCTAGCCGCTCAGACCTCCCTTGTTGAGATCCGGCCGCTCAGACCTCCCTTGTTGAGATCCGGCCCTTTCAGACCTCCCCTTGTTGAGATCGCCGCTCAGACCTCCCCTTGTTGAGATCCAGCCGCTCAGACCTCCCCTTGTTGAGATCCAGCCGCTCAGACCTCCCCTTGTTGAGATCTAGCCGCTCAGACCTCCCCTTGTTGAGATCTAGCCGCTCAGACCTCCCCTTGTTGAGATCTTGACCGATAGATCTCCCTTTCGGAGATCTACTCGTCAGGACCTCCCTGCACCCTTTGATCTGGACCGTTGAGGTCCTCCTCTTTGAGATCTTGACCGATAGATCTCCCTTTTGGAGATCTACTCGTCAGGACCTCCCTGCACCCTTTGATCTGGACCGTTGAGGTCCTCCTCTTTGAGATCTTGACCGATAGATCTCCCTTTTGGAGATCTACTCGTCAGGACCTCCCTGCAGCTGTTGATCTGGACCGTTGAGGTCCTCCTCTTTGAGATCTTGACTGATAGATCTCCCTTTTGGAGATCTACTCGTCAGGACCTCCCTGCACCTGTTGATCTGGACCATTGAGGTCCTCCTCTTTGAGATCTTGACCGATAGATCTCCCTTTTGGAGATCTACTCGTCAGGACCTCCCTGCACCTGTTGATCTGGACCGTTGAAGTCCTCCCCCTTTGAAATCTTGACCTTTAGACCTCCCTGGTGCAGATCCGAGTGTCGGGACCTCCCCTTGAGTCCTTGGACCCCCTGTCCAGGACCTCCCTCTCTGAGTGTCCTTGGACCTCTTGCCCAGGACCTCACAGTGGTCTTTGGCGGGAATGACCCTTTCTTGGTGGGGCCACCTCTTTGACCGATGGTGCACCCTTTTGGTAGCCCCACTTGCGGCCCTCTTCACCTTGTAATTATTGCTCTTGCCTCGAGAACTCATGCGCATTTAATAGGTGTCGGGTCACATTAAATGCAGTCACATCGAGTACTATTCAATTCTTTTAGGGCAAGCCCTGCCCTAGTTATCCGATTGCCTACGTCATTGAACCTTTTTCTTGGTGCACTCCACCAACTCGGCTATATATAGCACAGGGAGGCGAGCCTTTGTAATCTTTTGCTCATTTCTTCATTCCCTACCTCCTCTGCTCGGTTCTTCCTTGCATAAAACCCTCCCGGGGAGCTCTTTGAGGCGGTGTTAAGCCTCTTGGTTTCCTTTTGGCTGAGTTGGTTTGAGTTCCTTTTGGTTCTTTTGTTGTTCTCGGCTTAGTGTGGTTTTGCTTATTTGGTTCTCTTGCTGACGTGTAGATCATGAGTTCGAGGAGATCTTGGACCCGACTCTTCTTTGCAGAAGGCTCTCCTTTGCTTGACCAAGGCAAGCCACAGACCTCCTTTTGATCATCTTGAACCAAGTTTTGCAAATGTATTTCGGTTTTACTTTATCATGCATGGCTATGTTTATAAGAAAATGGTTTGGGCTGTAGTTACTTGCCTACTTCTTGTTATGCCTCCTTTATACCTTGTGTCCATCATGTTGTCATGTTCACCTTGTGAGCCTTAGGGTGGATAATTTAGTTGGTGTTCTCTGTTATTTGCCAACATGGGGCCGTGGGTCTTATATAGCCTCGCTTAAGCGTGGTTTGGCGTATCATGCTTCATCTCTAATAATCTTGACTAATAAGTTATGAAATGTGTGGTTGGTGCCATTGTTGAGCGACTATGGCGGGATGCCTAAGCTGTGTTGGTGTGGTGTGAGACCACTTAGTTAAAATTGTGTGCCAGGTGGGTGGTCTTTTGGCATGGGCTAATACAAATTGTTTTGCTAAGGCAAGAAGGCGGGGAGTGAGTAGTGGGTCTTTGTGCACGCTTGGTTGTGGAAGTCTTGCCTTAGCACAAATAAGGACTTCACTTTGTGTCATTGAGCTGGGCCAAATAGTGCAACCACAAGATCATTTTATGGGAATAGTGCAGGCTAAATAATTAGCAATGAGATGGCTTGGGGCTGTTGTGGTTGAGCATGTGATTAGTTGGCGCAAGAGGGCACCCATAACCCTGTGGATTTCTAGACCACTTGAGGGATTGCGAAACCTTAGCGGGCAGCCCTAGTCAGTTCAAAGCTTTGTAAAGGCCTTGCGCTCTCTAGGCTGCTCACCTTAGGAAGTGAGCAAGGGTGGCCGGAACCCGTCCGCTAGAGATCGTGGATTGTGGGTAAGTTGTACACCTCTCTGAGTAAAAGATCTATTGAATAGCCAAGTCCTTGGTCATGGACATGCTAAGTGAAATGGTGCAAGGGTAGATGTTTCAAAAAGCTTGTGCCCCTTGGACACTTCGCGAGATGCCTTGGCTTTGCCTCGAAGAGACCTTGGCCGGCTCGGAGGGGTCAAGGTTGGCTCGGAGTAGTGGTCGGGGTTGGTTTGGACCTCTGGAATGGGTGTTGCAGGTGGGTTTTGGGTGAGGACACAGCCCTTTGGTGTGATCAGACCTCCCCAATTTTTGGTGGTGGCCGTGAGTTGGTGCTCCTCCACCTTTTTAAAAAACATCAAAAGTATTATGTATTATGGTTTTACCTTGCTGCCTTACAATCTATTATTGCTATTTTTGTCAAACTTGGCTGCATAAACTAACCATCTGACTCCCCATTGGTAAGTCCTTGCATGAATATTATTGCATCTTTGCTCCTGTGACTTCTTGAGTACATTCCAAGTACTCATGGCTTAAGCCCTGTGTCCAAGCAGATTATGAGGATGACCAAGTGCAAGGCGGTCTGAGACCTCTTCGAGGAGGAGTTCTTGACGACTAAGATGCCTAGGGCGTCCTCCACCCGACTGACTGTGGTGCTTGTTGGATGGCCTGCGTGTTTTGGTGTTTGAGCCCTAGAGCTCCTTGTCACCAGTTGTAAGTCCTTGTTGGTTTTGTAAGCCCTCGGTGGCAGACCTCTTGTTAACAAGCTTGACCATAAGGTCCTATTATATAAAGTTTAATTTATGCCTTCATCTTTGTTGAACCTCGTGGTTGTGGTATTGGCTTGTGTTCTTGTGCGAGCTAGCTCTGTTGTCTGGGACTAGCTCGGATGCAGGCGGGACCACCAGGAGGTCCTCTGGGACTTAGCTTTGGGAGGTCTGCGGACCTCTCTTGGTGATGTGCTGGAGGTGCTCTGCAGGCGGTGGCGGCCACGACCTCCGGGAGGTCCTCAAGACCTCTGGGAGGTCGATGGCGAGACCAAGACCTCCGGGAGGTCCATAAGACCTCTGGGAGGTCTGGCGAGACCTCCTCGGTAAAGCTCCATGCGGTGCTACCACATCTTTCGTGGTGACTTGGCAAAAAAAAAATGGTCCTCCGGACCCCTTGCGGTACATCACGAGGTGGGTCGTCACGGTTGGTATCGAGCCTAGGTGGTGTAGGATGTGGCCGTGGCGGTTAGTCGATTTAGTTTTTATCCAAAAGTTATTTTCTAAAGCAAGTCAACTTAAAATTTGTTTAGTAGTTCTTTCCTTGTCTTTGGTTCTATCTTGCCCTTATCTTGCTTAAAATCTTTTCTTGTCCTGTTCTACTCTTATCTTAACTCCTCCTTAGTTCCCTTATCTTATCTCTGCTGGAACCTTGATTTTGAATTTAATTTGACCTCCTTGCCTTTATAACTTCAATAGGGCCGACTGTAGAAAGGTTAGGATTAGTGGTCCTATTCTGAGTCTCGCTCAACTTGGGTCTTGAAGACCTCTGTTTTGAAGCTTTTGTTGCCTCTTTTGGCCTCCTGGCCTTTTTGGTTCTCTCTTGGGTTAACCAAGTCACCCCTAATAGATGCCTTATCTTTATTTCTCTGTATCCTCTTACCCTTTATGCTTTCCTTCTTACCTATTAAACCTTTAGAGTTTTGTCGGATAGTGCAGAACTCGGCGATCCACAAGTCAGGGTGAGCCCCCAGAACAGTTGCCTCCACCCCCACCTCCTCCAGTGGCAGCAACAGACCCGGGTTTTGGGCAGTTTATGGCAGCACAAGCTCAGATGATGAGCTCTATGATGCAGAATATGAACCAGATTATGGCTCAACAAAGCCAGACCACCAATGCTTTACTTGCCATGATGAGTCGAGAATAGTCGGTGCTGCGGCGGCCACCACCTCCACCCCCGGCTCACCATCAATCAAGGTTGTCGAGTTCATGAAGACACGCCCGGACTACATTTCGAGCTCTCCGAGCCTTTAGATGCGAGATGATTGGTGAGATCAACAGAGAAGAAATTTGGATATTGCTCATTGTGAAGAGCAGGGAGAAGGTTTTGTTTGCCTCACATCAAGCTGGAAGGACTGCGGTGAGTGGTGGGACACATTTTGTGCCTCACATCTTGACCCCAGGAGGATCACTTGGGCGGAATTCTGTTGCTTTTAGTCATTCGCATGTCCCGATGGGAAGGTAGAAATGAAAAAGGAAGAGTTTAGAGAGCTCAAGCAAGGCGGCATGTCGATGAAGTGAGTATCTCACTAAGTTCACTCAATTGTCGCGTTATGCTCGCGAAGATGTGGCTACGGATAATCTTGGCGAAGCGCTTTAGCGAGCCTCCATCGGTTTAAAAGTTCAAGTTGTGGGCAGCGATTATCACGATTTCGGCATATGGTGAACAAGGCAATGCTCATTGAGGAATCCGAAGAACTCTCTGAGTCCTACAAAGAAAGGTGCCACCGCCAATGTTCAACAAAGACCTCCCAGCGTGTCAAGGCGTTTGTGCAGTACCAACCCAAGCACCAAGGACCTCCTGGACCTCCGGGACCTCTGCCAAGACCTCCTTGGTGTCCACCTTTCGGCGCCGCATCCTTGGCGGCACCAAGTCAACCCTAACGACCTCCAAGATTTGGGATCACACTGCTTCAAGTGCCACCAAGTGGGGCATTTGCCAATCAATGCCCACTAAAAGCAGAGCCAACCACCAAGACCTCTACTTGGGACCTCCCTCGACCAAGACCTCTCGGTAGCGGGACCTCCTCAAGCAGAACCTCCCAAAGCGTTTGGAAGGGGCCGTGTGAACCATGTGGCGATGGAAGAAGCACAGACCTCCTCGGGCGTGGTACTAGGTATGTTCCTAGTAAATTGATGCAGTGCGATTTTGTTTGACTCTGGAGCTTCCCATTCGTTTATTTCTCGGAGTTTTCTTTGCAAAGCACCGGTTTGAGTTGTTGCTCTTAAGTCTACCTTGTTGGTTCAATCCCGGCTCGAGAACTAAGCACGAACCGGGGTTGTCCACAAGTGAAAATGGCCATAGAAGGAGTAGAATTTCTAGCCAACCTTATCCTTTTGGACACGGGTCCCTAGATGTGATCTTGGGCATGGACTAGCTAGCTAACCACCATGCCATGTTGGATTGTAGTGGCAAAAGTATCTCTTTGACCAGCCCTAGTGGTGCCCTTTGTGAAGTTTTTGGCCACCTCGGAGAAACTCCAAGGAGCCCTATCTTGTAGTGCTCAAGTTCAAGTTTTGGAGGATGTCCTGTTGTTAAAGAATTTGTGGATGTGTTCCTGATGAGCTCCAGGGAATGCCCCAGACAGAGACCTTGAGTTTGTCATAAACCTTGTCCCGAGGACCTCCCCATCTCCAAAGGCCCTCTGATTGCATGTTGATGATCATGTGGAGTTGAAGAAGCGGTTGGAAGACTTGCGAGCAAGGGTTTTATTAGACCTAGCTCCTCACCTTGGGGAGCCCAGTGATTTTGTGCCTAAAGGATGGCACTCAAAGGATGTGTGTGGACTCTGAGCTCTCAATGATGTCACCATCAAGAACAAGTATCCTTTGCCAAGAATTGATGATTTATTTGATCAATTGAAGGTAATTTGTGTTTTCCAAGATAGATTTGAGAGCAGGATATCACCAACTCAAAATTGAAAGGAAGACATCCTAAGACAGCTTTTTCAACTAGGTATGGGTTATTTGAGTTCCTTTGTTATGTCTTTTGGGCTGACCAATGCCCTGCCTATTTCATAAATTTGATGAACCGAGTGTTCATGGAGTACCTAGACAAGTTTGTCATTGTCTTTATTGACGACATTCTAGTGTATTCCAAGAGTGAAGAGGAGCATACAAGCCATCTCTTTTCGGTTTTGGAAAAGTGAGAGCTCATCGACTCTTTGCCAAATTTAGTAAGTGTGAGTTTTGGCTAAAAAAGTGGTCTTTTTGGGGCATGTTTTGTCTAAAGAAGGAGTGTCTGTCAATCCTAGTAAGGTTCAAGATGTGCTCAATTAGGAACCCCTAGGACCGTGCCTCAAGTTGAAGTTTTCTTGGCATGGTGGTTATTCTGAAGGTTTATTGAAGGCTTCTCCCGGATTGCAAAACCTCTCCTCGGTTTGTTAAAGAAAGAAAAAAAGTTCCTTTGGACCTCAGTTGTGAGCAGAGCTTCCAAGAGCTCAAGAGAAAGTTGACCTCTGCCCGATTTTGGTTCTTCGGATGTCGGGAAAGATTTGAAGTTTATTGTGATGCATCAAAGCAAGGACTTGGGTGTGTTCTAATGCAGGGACAGAGAAAAGTGGTAGCTTACGCTTCAAGGCAGTTGAAGCCTCATGAAACAAACTACCCTACTCATGACCTAGAGTTGGTGTTGTGGTTCATGCCTTAAAATTTGGCGCCATTACCTCATTGGTAATAGGTGTGAAATTACTTGACCACAAAAGCCTAAAGTACATCTTTACACAAGCGATTTGAATTTGAGGCGAGAAGGTGGCTTGAGCTTATTAAGGACTACAATGTGGAATTCACTACCACCGAGCAAGGCCAATGTGGTGGCAGATGCTTTAAGAGAAAAGTTTATGTCAATACTTTGATGGTTAAGGAGAGCCAACTTTGCCTTGTATGAAGAATTCTTGAAGCTTAGACTTGAGTTAGTGGAAGAAGGGTTTTTGGCAACTCTTGAAGTGCAACCTACCTTGCAAAAACAGATCAAGGCAGCCCAAGATGGAGATGCTGGCATCCAAGAAATCAAGACCAACATAAGAAGGGAAGGTGCAAGATTTTCCATAGATGACCTAGGTGCGGTCTGGTTTGATAAGAGACTCTGTGTGCCCAATAACACGGAGCTCAAGGGTATGATACTTAAAGAAGCACATGAGGCATTGTATTCTATACACCCAGGAGCTACGAAAATGTACCAAGATGTCAAGGAATTGTACTGGTGGCCGAAAATGAAGAAGGAAATAGCAGATTTTGTGGCCAAATGTGACACTTGCCAAGGTTAAGCGATTGCACCAAAGACACGGAGGACTTTTAGTGCCCTTACCCATACAGAGTGGAAGTGGGAAGAGGTTGGCATGGATTTTATTCTTGGTTTACCTCGTACCCAAGCTGGTTTTGATTCTATTTGGGTCATAGTGGATAGATTAACAAAAATGGCTCACTTTATTCTGTGAAGACTACTTATGCGGAGACAAGCTAGCGAAATCTACATGGCAAAAGTGGTGTGCCTTCATGGTGTTCGAAGAAAATAGTTTGGGATAGAGGATCTCAGTTCACCTCCAAATTTTGGCAAAAGCTACATGATGCCTTGGGCACAGAGCCTCAACTTTAGTCTGACATACCACCCTCAAGCAGATGGCCAAAGCGAGAGAGTTAACCAAGTCCTTGAGGACATCTTTGAGAGCTTGCGCTCTAGAAAGACAATCTAGTTGGGACAAGATGTTACCATATCGGAATTTTCCTATAATAACAGCTACCAGCGAGTCTCCAAATGTCCTTTTGAAGCTATTTATGGGAGAAAGTGTAGGACTCCTTGTCTTGGGCGAGAATCGGGTGAAGGCCAAGTTCTTGGCAGGACACTTTGAAAAAGCCGAGGATCAAGTGAGATCAATTAGGGAGAAGTTAAAAGCGGCCCAAACTAGGCAAAAGAGCTACATGAGATGTTAGGCGTCGAGACCTAGCTTTTGTCCCGATGGAGACCAGGTCTACCTCAAAGTTTCACCTCTCAAAGGTATCTGGCGGTTCGAGTTAGTGGGAAGCTTGCTCCAAGATTTATCGGACCCTTTCGATCCTTGCAGAAGGGTGAAGTAACCTACAGTTGGACCTCCCTCCTCGACTTCTTTGGAGTTCACAATGTGTTCCATGTGTCACAGTTGAAGAAATGCTTGCGAATGCGAGAGGACCAAATGCCTTTAGAAGTGTGGACCTCCAAGAAGACCTCACTTACTGAGAGCACCCCATCAAGATTCTGGACGTGTCCGAGAGAGTTACCAGGAGCAAGACCATCAAGTTGTGCAAGGTGCAATGGAACAACCACTCCGAAGCCGAGGTGACATGGGAACGAGAAGAGGACCTCAGGAAGGAGTTCCCCCACCTATTCTCTTGCTCAGCCTGAATCTCGGGGTCGAGATTCCCTTAAGGGGTGAAGGTTTGTAACGTCCCGTTTCCTTTTAAGTCCTTGTCTGTCAAGTTTTCAAAATAAAAGTAACCATTTGGCTTTATTGAGAATCCAAAGCTTAAACTGAGATTTTGAAATCTGGAGAGTTCATTTGGAATTAATCAAACCTTAACTAAGTCGTTGTTGGTGTTCCTTGCGGGTTGTGGCTCTCAAGTGGTGTCTTTCTTTGCCCTCGGTTGTGGTTCTCAAAGCCCATTGTGTGCCCCCTGGTTTGTCTCTTCTCTCTTAACACCCTTTGTTGGTTTGAATCTCTTTGAGGTCAGACCTCTCTCTTATCTCCCCTCTGTTGAACCTCTCCCTTGCTTGGGGTTTTCTGTCAAGGACCCGGCTCGGGTTTGTGTTTCAAAACCCCTTGGTTTCCCCCAAGCCACGCTTGGCTTTGCTTCTTTGGACCTCGGTGGACCTCTCCACGAACCCCTGAGTTCTTCGGCCTTTCAGACCTCCCTTGTTGAGATCTAGCCGCTTAGACCTCCCTTGTTGAGATCTAGCCGCTCAGACCTCCCTTGTTGAGATCGGCCGCTCAGACCTCCCCTTGTTGAGATCCAGCCGCTCAGACCTCCCTTGTTGAGATCCGGCCGCTCAGACCTCCCTTGTTGAGATCCGGCCGCTTCAGACCTCCCTTGTTGAGATCCAGCCGCTCAGACCTCCCTTGTTGAGATCCGGCCTTTCAGACCTCCCTGGTTGAGATCCGGCCTTTCAGACCTCCCTTGTTGAGATCTAGCGCTCAGACCTCCCTTGTTGAGATCTAGCCGCCAGACCTCCCCTTGTTGAGATCTTGACCGATAGATCTCCCTTTCGGAGATCTACTCGTCAGGACCTCCTGCACCCTTTGATCTGGACCGTTGAGGTCCTCCTCTTTGAGATCTTGACCGATAGATCTCCCTTTTGGAGATCTACTCGTCAGGACCTCCCTGCACCCTTTGATCTGGACCGTTGAGGTCCTCCTCTTTGAGATCTTGACCGATAGATCTCCCTTTTGGAGATCTACTCGTCAGGACCTCCCTGCAGCTGTTGATCTGGACCGTTGAGGTCCTCCTCTTTGAGATCTTGACCGATAGATCTCCCTTTTGGAGATCTACTCGTCAGGACCTCCCTGCACCTGTTGATCTGGACCGTTGAGGTCCTCCTCTTTGAGATCTTGACCGATAGATCTCCCTTTTGGAGATCTACTCGTCAGGACCTCCCTGCACCTGTTGATCTGGACCGTTGAAGTCCTCCCCCTTTGAAATCTTGACCTTTAGACCTCCCTGGTGCAGATCCGAGTGTCGGGACCTCCCCTTGAGTCCTTGGACCCCCTGTCAGGACCTCCCTCTCTGAGTGTCCTTGGACCTCTTGCCCGGAGACCTCACAGTGGTCTTTGGCGGGAATGACCCTTCTTGGTGGGGCCACCTCTTTGACCGATGGTGCACCCTTTTGGTAGCCCCACTTGCGGCCCTCTTCACCTTGTAATTATTGCTCTTGCCTCGAGAACTGTGCGCATTTAATAGGTGTCGGGTCACATTAAATGCAGTCACATCCGAGTACTATTCAATTCTTTTAGGGCAAGCCTGCCCTAGTTATCCGTTGCCTACCGTCATTGAACCTTTTTCTTGGTGCACTCCACCAACTCCGGCTATATATAGCACAGGGAGGCGAGCCTTTGTAATCTTTTGCTCATTTCTTCATTCCTACCTCCTCTGCTCGGTTCTTCCTTGCATAAGACCCTCCCAGGAGCTCTTTGAGGCGGTGTTAAGCCTCTTGGTTTCCTTTTGGCTGAGTTGGTTTGAGTTCCTTTTGGTTCTTTTGTTGTTCTCACGGCTTAGTGTGGTTTTGCTTATTTGGTTCTCTTGCGAGCGTGTAGATCACGAGTTCGAGGAGATCTTGGACCTAGCTCTTCTTTGCGAAGGCTCTCCTTTGCTTGACCAAGGCAAGCCACAGACCTCCTTTTGATCATCTTGAACCAAGTTTTGCAAATGTATTTCGGTTTTACTTTATCATGCATGGCTATGTTTATAAGAAAATGGTTTGGCTGTAGTTACTTGCCTACTTCTTTGTTATGCCTCCTTTATACCTTGTCTCCATCATGTTGTCATGTTCACCTTGTGAGCCTTAGGGTGGATAATTTAGTTGGTGTTCTCTGTTATTTGCCAACATGGGGGTCGTGGGTCTTATATAGCCTCGCTTATAAAGCGTGGTTTGGCGTATCATGCTTCATCTCTAATAATCTTGACTAATAAGTTATGAAATGTGTGGTTGGTGCCATTGTTGGCAGCTATGGCGGGATGCCTAAATTTGTGTTGGTGTGGTGTGAGACCACTTGGTTAAAATTGTGTGCGGGGTGGGTGGTCTTTTGGCTTGGGCTAATACAAATTGTTTTGCTAAAACAAGAAGGCGAGGAGTGAGTAGTGGGTCTTGTGCACGCTTGGTTGTGGAAGTCTTGCCTTAGCACAAATAAGGACTTCACTTTGTGTGCATTGAGCTGGGCCAAATAGTGCAACCATAAGATCATTTTATGGGAATAGTGCAGGCTAAATAATTAGCAATGAGATGGCTTGGGGCTGTTGTGGTTGGCGTGTGATTAGTTGGCGCAGAGGGGCACCCATAACCACTGTGGATTTCTAGACCCTTTGGAGGGATTCTTGAAACCTTAGTGGGCAGCCCTAGTCGGTTCAAAGCTTTGTAAAGGCCTTGCGCTCTCTAGGCTGCTCACCTTAGGAAGTGAGCAAGGGTGGCCGGAACCCATCCGCTAGAGATCGTGGATTGTGGGTAAGTTGTACACCTCTGCGAGTAAAAGATCTATTCGAATAGCCAAGTCCTTGGTCATGGACATGCTTTCGGTGAAATGGTGCAAGGGGTAGATGTTTCAAAAGCTTGTGCCCTTGGACACTTCGCGAGATGCCTTGGCTTTGCCTCGAAGAGACCTTGGCCGGCTCGAGAGGGGTCAAGGTTGGCTCGGGTAGTGGTCGGGGTTGGTTTGGACCTCTGGAATGGGTGTTGGAGGTGGGTTTTGGGTGAGGACACGGCCCTTTGGTGTGATCAGACCTCCCCAATTTTTGGTGGTGGCCGTGAGTTGGTGCTCACTCCACCTTTTTTAAAAAACATCAAAAGTATTATGTATTATGGTTTTACCTTGCGCCTTACAATCTATTATTGCTATTATTGTCAAACTTGGCTGCATAAACTAACCATCTGACTCCCCATTGGTAAGTCCTTGCATGAATATTATTGCATCTTTGCTCCTGTGACTTCTTGAGTACATTCCAAGTACTCATGGCTTAAGCCCTGTGTCCAAGAGATTATGAGGATGACCAAGTGCGAGGCGGTGTAGACCTCTTCGAGGAGGAGTTCTTGACGACTAAGATGCCTAGGGCGTCCTCCACCCGACGACTGTGGTGCTTGTTGGATGGCCTGCGTGTTTTGGTGTTTGAGCCCTAGAGCTCCTTGTGCATGATTGTAAGTCCTCGTTGGTTTTGTAAGCCCTCGGTGGCGAGACCTCTTGTTAACAAGCTTGACCATAAGGTCCTATTATATAAAGTTTAATTTATGCCTTCATCTTTGTTGGACCTCATGGTTGTGGTATTGGCTTGTGTTCTTGTGCGAGCTAGCTCTGTTGTCTGGGACTAGCTCAGATGCAGGCGGGACCACCGGGGAGGTCCTCACGGGACTTAGCACAGGAGGTCTGCGGACCTCTCTTGGTGATGTGCTGGAGGTGCTCACACGAGCGGTGGCGGCCACGACCTCCGGGAGGTCCTCAAGACCTCTGGGAGGTCGATGGCGGACCAAGACCTCGGGAGGTCCATAAGACCTCTGGGAGGTCTGTGAGACCTCCTCGGTAAAGCTCCATGCGGTGATACCACATCTTTCCGTGGTGACTTGGCATAAAAAAAATGGTCCTCCGGACCCCTTGCGGTACATCACGAGGTGGAGTCGTCACACCGGCCCATGAAGAAGCTGCTTGGTGCTCTTTCCCTTATAAAGCAGTTTTACTCTGCGACCCACAACTAGCACCTCCCAAAGTACTTAGCCAAGAGGGTTCCCAATACCCTCGTGTGGTTATACGCATAAGCGCTTGGCTTAGTGACACAAGTAACTTCGGTCCTTGGGGACTGGGCACCATTCCGTTCACACCCAACAAATCACACCAACATCCATTGTGCCCAAGTCAATAACAATTTTGTTTTCATTTTTGTTTTATTTGTTTACAAGTAACAAAACACAAGATGGACAACAATGGAATAAAATTTTTGTGTGATCAAGGCCATCGACATAATGTCGACAACCGCCCATTTCTACGTTATCTAAGCATTGCTAAGCATTATCAGCGTAAACTACTAGCGATAAGAGTCCATCCATCGAACTCTAAATCGCAGCAAGATAATCCTAGGCTTAGTAGTAGAGAATGAACATTTACCTCTGAGAATGTGCATCTATAGGATTACTAGCGACATTTTAACACAAAGTAGCATGCATACATATAAGTGAAACAAAGTATTAAGCTTTCAAGTAATGGGACAATAATGGGACATGATGAAACTGCTTGCCTTGCTAGTTTTGCTCAATATATTGCTGAGGATCACTCACGGGTTCGTAGCACTCGTCGGCACCTAACGAAAAAGCGAAAAGAATCGATAAGAACGACGAAAACCGCAAAGACAGCACAGCAAAAAAACTCCAAATGCTCTGAAATTTGTACAGCAGCAAGAGGGTGATTTTTCGGGAATTTAGCAATAAGAACCAATTGATTTGGATTCTCTTTGCAAAAGATATGAGCAAAACAATTCTGCTCAGCCCTAAAAATACCAAAATGCCACTATTCACTAATTTAATTATTTGGCAACATTTTTTGGAAAGGTGGTGCAGCTGAGATTTTTACAGTAAAACAAGCACCTCAGGAGATGAATAACACAATTGAGTTCACCTCATTTGGAGCTATTATGCATTCTCTATAATTTTTCAAAAACAAGAACTTGAACAAAATTAAAATGCACAAGAAAGCTTTTTGAAAATAGTGACATGCCTAATTCCTATTTTAGTAGTTAGAGCAATAATAGAGGAAGCCAATAAAGTTGGATTCACTCAAAAATAATCTACAGGGATTTACTTATGCATTTTACAAGTTAATTGAATTTTTTAAGGAGACATTTGAAGTTAGTTTTGAAATCTATTTGCAATTCACTTTTCTGGAACAGAACTGAGCTCACAACCATTTTTAGATTAGAGCTCAGCTCAACCCAGAGCTGCAGAAATTTGAACCACCTCATTTGGATTTAAATTGAAATAGTTATGCAATTTTAAAGTTCATACCTTTTTCAGTTTGCAAATAAAGAGTTCACTGGAATTTCTAAAAACCATTAAGACTGGGAAGGACATGAGCCACAGATCTCAGAACTAACGGCTCGGGACCTCCCGGAGTTGCTGCCACGTCTTTCGCGAGAATCCAGAGGTCATGGGCCGTGGATCTTGGATCAACGGTCCATGTCCTCCCAAAGCTGCTTGCAGCGAAGAGAGGAGGTCGTGGCCGTTGATCTTGCATCAACGGACCACAACACGAAGGAGGACGGAGCGGCCCGAGATCCGCGAGGAGGTCCTCAGCGGTCGAGATGACCTCGAGGAGGTCCAGCGAAGGTCTTGCGTCCACGAGACCTCGGTGGAGAGTGCAGGCGGCCTGATGCGCAAGGAAGGTCACGGGCGTTCAAGATCTCCTCGGAGGGTCTTGGGCGGCCAGATCCATATGCGCTTCGCTTGCTAGCGCCTGTGCGGACATTGAGTTAATCTTGGCGGGACAACGAGGTCAGTAGCGAGGTCTTAAATCTTGCGATGAGGGCGGGATTAAAAGCGATTAAGGCGGCGCCAATGATTAACGAGGTTGAGTAATGATTAGCGCATTAAGCGAAGATCTCTGTCGTAAAATGACAGCAGTCTTTGCCGTTTTCGTCAAACAAAAACCAGCGCAATGAAGTGGTCCTCGCCGGTGATCTGAGACCTCATGGCGAGATCACGGCACCACCGAGTGTGCAATTGTCTTGCGCACACCACGGGCCCACTCTCGGCGGCGGCGGCCTTGAGCAGCCGGCAAGCGGAGAGGACAAGATGACAAGCACGGCCAAAGACCAAAACATGAAGTAGAGCTCGCAACAACGTTCAGCGTGTGCCCGACATCTAAGGACTATCGGGAGAGTTACAGGAGGTCGAGAGGTCTTTGAGGAGGTCGAGGAGGAATAACCGGTGTTGGTGAAGAAAGGTGCTCCACGGTCAAAGCTCGGCTCAAGCTCCACTTGGTCCACCTCTGTAAATGCCCAACTAAGCGAGTTAGGACTTGGTCACGAGAGGAATGGCACAAATTGAAGCCTGAGCAAGAGAGGAAAACTCGAGGACCCTTGTCCACCGAGGAGCTCAAGCTCCCACAATGGCGACCAAGGAGAGCTTGGTGGTTTGAGTTTACAAGCACAGAGGTGCAAGCAAAAGCGGCGATGGTGTGAAAAGGAAGCCAAGGGGCAGGAGTTCTTATACCTAGGGCGGGAGAGGTCTGTGCAGGGGTTAAGCTCATGGTGAGCTTAGCCCAAGGAGGTCCACAGGAGGTCCATGGAGTAGACAAGATGGAGGGACAGAGTAGGTAGTCGAGCATGGCCAAGTGGGCGGAAGGGGGTGACACGCATTTAATGTGCCCAGAGCGAGCCGTTGGACAAAACTTGGTGACCTTCCCTCGCCATGGCTCATACATGAGCCAAGCTAGAGAAGAACAGGACCTCAAGCCCTTTGTTAGATTGAGAGGATGGGAGGTCCTAGCCATCAGTTTGTTTTTGAACCGTTAAGTTTTAAGTGATCGGGAGGAGGTCCCGGCCACACGATTTGACGGCGAGGTCGTGGCCCTCCGATTTGGCTGCGAGGATGCGCAAGTGGAGAAGGGACGAGAGCTCCAAAGCGTTGGATCTAAATCAGCAGTGCGGACCTCTGGAAGGACTTAAGCGCCGCGACTTTGATAAATGAGGGGAGGTTATGGCCTTTGGATTTAAATCAAGGGCACACAACTAAAGGGAGGTCTGAGCTTGCGCATAGCGCCTGAGAGGTCGTGGGTCAGAATTTTAAATCTAACGGCGCACACACAAGATGGGGGAGGTGCAGTGCGGCGATAGCAGGGGAGGTCATGGGTGTTAGATCGATCCAATAGCTACGACCTCAACAAGGTGGAAGGACCTCATTGTGATGGTTTGCGAGAGGAGGTCGTGGCCTTTGGATTGAATCCACGGACTCGACCTCAAGTGAGTGCAAAGGAGGTCGGGTGGTTTGATAGCGAGAGGAGGTCATGGCCATGGATCTTTGATCCAGCGGCAATGACCTCGATGAATGGGGAGGACTTGAGTGCTTGCAATGAGAGGAGGAGGTCGTGATCTTTGGATTTGAATCCAGTGATTCTGACCTCAACAAGGTGGGAGGTTAGATTGGTTTGGCGGTGAGGGAGGTCATGGCCATGGATTTTTGATCAAGGGCTGTGACCTCACCGAGAATGGAGGGGAGGTCGATGAAATTTGAAATTTGGACCCGACTTTGCAAAGCGGTTCAGCCCAAGGAACAGTGCACCCCTTAACAAATTAATTTTTAACAGCTGAGACTTAGCAGAATTGTTTGGGATAGCAATTCAACTCCAAAATTTATGAAATTTTAACTGGAGCTTGCTTACATTAAGATTAACCTTACATAAAATTCGCAGAGGTTCTTATGCAATGCATTTTTCTCAGGAAATTCATGAAGGCTGTTCAAGGAATTGTTTTACCTCCAAAAATTATCAACCAAGTTTTATAACCCATGATATTTTTCAGAGAGGTCCCACATCATCTCTAGGACCAAGGAAAATATTACCAATTGTTTGGCACAAGATTTAAGATGAATGGAAAATGTGTTTGACTTTTGGTCAACAAGAGCTTTATGTTTTTGGATAACCCAACTCTTGGACAAGGATTACATGTGAATATAGGGGTTTCAGGATGTGAGAAAAAGTTTTAATTTCTACACATTTAATTACATTTGAAACAAACACCTGTTTAGGCATTTGGGATGTTACAAGGCCAGTGTTGATGAGGCCGGGGCGAGTTGGAGGAGGCCGCGGGCGACAAGCTCGGCGGAGGCCGGGTGCAAGGTGTGAGGAGGAGAAACAGTAGAGGAGGAGATGGAGGTATGAGGTGTGAGGAGGAGGCAGACAGAGGAGGAGATGGAGGTTATATAAAGCGAGTTTGACAGACGCCCATTATGTTCAAATTTTCGTTTCCGCCTAACAATCGAGAGGCGGTTCTTGTTAGAACCGTCGTGATCGCACCTATCCTGAGACGGTTTTTAATAGAAAATGCGTGATCATTCCTGAGCAGTTCTAATTACAAACCGTGCGTGATAACGGTGATTATCATAGACAGTTTTTTAATAGAACCGTTTGTGAATGATCATAGACGGTTCTATTAAAAAACCATCTATGATAGGTGCATATCACAGACGGTTCATAATAAGAACCGTTTGTGATAGGCTATGCCCGGTCCCGATAGATCCAACACAGACGGTTCCACAGGAACCGTCTGTGATGAGGCGTCTACTATAGCCTGTTTTGTAGTAGTACCCTTCGTCCTCTTGCTCCCTTCCTGCTGCAGTCCTAGCCTTGCCTCTTGGCTGAGAAGAAGTGGGAGGGGGGTTGAATTGCTGTGCTGCTCTGTGTGCCAAGCTCGGCCTTATCACTTGGCTGTGCTCTCCTGTGATGAGTTGGTAGTAAAAACAAAAAACAGGGAAGGCATGACGATGGTGACTGTGCTAGGCATGTGCTTCCCTGTGATGTGGCTGTGAGGAACAGCAAGGAAGGCATGAAGATGGTGCAAGGGGCTGGCTCGGCTGCTGGCTATGCTACCCTATGCTGGGTTTGGGCTGGGGCTATGCTTCTTGTGATCTGTCGTGAGGAATAGGAGGGGAAAATGAGGAATGTAAAGGGGAATGATGGTTTGGCTTTCCTGTGCCTAGGGAGTGTTGGAATTGGATACTCATTGGGTTGAATCGGCTGCGAAGATGTTTGAATGAAATGGTAAGGAGCACTTCAGTGGTATGAATGCAAGATTGTTGAATTGTAATGTAATTTAACTCTTGTAATTTACATTGTAATTGGTTGAGATTAATATAGTACCAAAAGCTAGGTTGTAAAATACTATCTTTGTTTTACATACAGATTGTTGTAATGCTTTCATGGCTGTGATCACTTATGTAACAATTGATTTATTGAGATGATGTTGTATTGTTATTACCTTGCTTCACGTTGTCAAATGTGTTAATTTTGTGTTTGATAAAATTAAGATTATGTATTGATCAATGTTTGATGGATTTTTATTCAACACTAACATCGATTATTGTTTTTTAGTTTAGTTTAATTATGCGGGTTCTCACAGGGGAGCGGCTTGGCTCGGTGGCGGCATCGGTGAACGACGTAGCGGGGAGGTGGGGTGATGATCAAAATGGAATCACGGTGTGGCGGTAGTCCTCTTGGTGTCAGCAGCCTTTGGTATAATCTTTTAACTTGAAACGAATTCAATTTCGAGGGTCCTCTCAATGGTGGTATCAGAGTTGTATTGACTGTAGGTTAAAGCTGTAGCAATGGACGTTGTTAGGATTTTGGTTTGCAAAGAATATTTTTCAACTAGCAAAAATTTGGGAAAAATGCAAGTAATATACTTCCTTTCTTTCTCACCCATCCTAGCATCTAATTCTTGTCTCACCATTCATTTGATTTTTGCAAAATAATTTTCCTTCATTGCTCATCTCTTCTCCAACAACTGACACGCTACATAGTAACTGGTGAGGGCAATGGCGACAGGATGAGAAGATATTGCCTTCCAGCAATATTAGGATTATACTACAAGAAATCTGTTGAACGGTGATAATCAGAAGTCGTCACGGGTCTGTGTTTTTTTGTCACAGTATGGGATCTGTGACGCTCCCATGATGAAAAAATGATCGTCACCTATAGTGTGTCGCTGATTGGTTTCTGTGACGAAAGTAGCGAATTCGTCACAAACTTAGTAACGAAACCATTGTCGTCACAAATTTTATGACGCCGCCATGTCAGATTCTTATTGTCATTGGTAGCTTCAATTAAGACCCTTGCGGATCTCGGCGTGGTACATTGGTTTAATGACGATGTCTACTGTCATAATGTGAGTTAGGCCCATGTAAATTTTTGTCATAATTTCTACAAGGCCCATTTTGATTCCATCGTCCGCTAAGTCAATTTGTGGTCGTAGGCCATTTTGTAGGCCCAACTTATTTTAGGTTAGCCTAAATTGCAGGCCCAAAATTTTTTGGGTGTAGCCCATTTTGACGTTTTGAAAGACGCAATATATTGTTGGGCTAAAACCATTTTTGCCTAGTTTTATCTGGGCCAAGCCCTTCGACAATTCACAAACCAATTTTCCAATATCACACCTACAGACCAAACCGTTGTGTTTGGCCCAGCACATCCATACAGACAAAAACAGTACAAGCATACACAATAAGTTCATTTCATGTCATAATAGCAACATCCAGCACATTGTTCCCAGGTTACATGCATCCAGCACAGTTCACAAAATAACAGTATCCTAGATCGTAGTGCCATCAAACCACAAACTACATTAGTTTAGGGAGTAGGGTTCACTTGACCCTGATTGCAGTTAAGTAAACGACGAAGGAGGGCATCAGCATCTGCAATCTTATCCTTCAAAAAGCCAATCTCTTCTAAGCTCTTCTTCCTAGCTGCTTCGGATTCTTCTGCCTTCTTCTTCAAGGCATCCAAGTCTTGCTGCTGAGCTTCAAGTTGGTCTCGAAGTTGGGATGCTCCTTCCTTCTCAATGTGAAGTTCAACTTCAAGCTCTTCCACACGCGAAGAAACGCCTCGTCTTGAGCTTTTCTCTGAGGGTGTTTCAAGGCCCACACGTTCAAGGAATTTGGTTGACTCACCGAGCACTTCAGAAATAGCTGCAGTAGGAGACTTTGATTCTTGTCCATCTTCCACTAGTTGAGCCACAATGGCTTCCATATCAGCCTAGCAATAGATGGACTAATCATAAGTGTTATTATTTACAGTATACTTATGTACAAAAGAAATGAATGAGTGGTGACTAACAATTGCTTTCTTCACTGGCTCACTAAAACCAAGTTTCTTGCTATAATGGCACTCTTTGAAGAGGTCAATTGAACTGGGCTCTACATCTTTATATTTCTCTTGCTTCTGAAATGTTCAAATCATTGCAAACTGTAAACTTCCAACATGGTATGGAAGGGTTTCATAACAAATGTATAAGAACATCATTTCTCTAAGTACTTATAGCAGCATGATAGTGTGCAATGTAGCAACGAGAACCGATCCACTGCTGAAACTGGACTTTCTCATGGTTCAATTTGTTTTTCTCACAATGGTCCTACAGAAAGACAGATTAGTGTAAAACACGCCAAGTAATAGATAACTAAGAAAATGAACCAATTACTTTCATACCATGTGCTTTAGGTTGGACCACATCTGCACCAGCGCTCTCCATTGCTTATCAGTCATTTCCTTCAGCGGGCTAGTGGTTCTTACTTGATTTGCTGGTACACCATCAAAGTAGCGCTTTTTAAGCCTGTACCTCATCTGTCGTTGTCCACACTTGAGCAAATCAGCACATGCAGATGTGACTGCCTTTGAGTTGGTGTCCATGGTAAATTGACCCTAACAAAGAGCATACACATTACACAAGAGACATGCGAATACAACGAAACAATGAGAACAAGGAAAACAGAAAGGGATTTCACTTTTGGCCAAGAGTTGATATACTTACTGCAACTTTTCCAATGTAGTCCGTAAGGTGAGACTGATCATTCTTGTACTCTATCCAATGTGGAAGGGCTGATATATGTTGCCTTAGTATGATCCCACCCTCTGATGCAAGCTTTGCAGCTTGCATAGGTGCCTCGGGCCGTTTCTTCCCTTTGAAAATTTGGATTGGAATCTTACAGCTTAATGCTCTCACTACTACAGAAATGCTATCTTGGGCCTTTGATCACAGAGCGGTTCATCGAAACCGTCGTATTAAGCTACTAATCTCGAGCGGTTTTGTTTACCCACCGTGCATGTTATTCTCCACGCTAAAACCGCAAATGCAGTGAAGATGTCATATCACAGACGGTTCATGTTTAGAACCGTCATGAAGTATCACAGACGGTTCTAACCAAAACCGTCGTGATATTGGGTAATATCATAGATGGTTTTCGTTAAACCGTCGTGATACTTCTGACGATTCAGCTATGAACCGTCTGTGATATTACCCAATATCACTGAGCGGTTTTTATTAAAACCGTCCGTGATAATTAACTCATCACGAGCGTATATATATATAGCTCCGCCTCCCGCCAGCAGATATAGTCTTCTTGATCTCCATCTCTGGCGCCACGGTAGGTCCATCGCCGTTGCGTGCGGTTTGAGTACATCGCCTCACCTCGCTAAGCCGGCTGGTCCATTTCAGCTATATATTGTCGCCGAGGAGCTTGCCGTCGCCTCTGTTCACCGATCGGCGACCCGGCGCCGGACCTTCCCGACTTTCATTGACACCTTCCTCGTGATCGAGGTGAGATACTGAAGCATAAGCATCCTTTAATTTGAGTAGTTTCAGGCGTTTACGCCGAAATCGCTAGTTTCAGGCGCCTCCATGGGACATCACCGTCGGTTCGCCTCAGGCGAGACCTTAGGGCCGAGCCACGACTATATAGCAATGCGATGTCACCCCTAAGCCCAGTTTGAGCTTCAAATTAATCCTACTATTTTTAATCATTACTAAAACTAATCCTTGGAAGAAAGGGAGCTCAGCTGCCCTGCCACGTCGCCCCAAAAAAAATCGTCCGTCGGATGCGCGGATAAGCGGCCACGATGGCGTTTGGGTGACCAGGTTCACCGCTTGCTCCAAAGCCTTGATATTGCACAGACGCCACGTCGCTTTCGCCCGACACGGCTTCTTCGTGATTCTTCTCTCGCGGCCGGCCTTCATCTCCGCTCGTCCGTCATTGCTCACCGCCTCCGATCTTCTCCCTCCTCCAAGCGCCCTCCTCGGTGCGCTTCGCTTCCTCTTCCTCCCTCCTCCGACGCCCTCCTCCACCAGCGTCGCCCCCCTCCCTCGGCCGCGACGCTCTCCCTCTCCGGCTCCCGTTCCCCTCCCTCTCCCTTCTCCGCCTCCATCCCTCTCCACCCGCCGCCCTGCCTCTCCCTCCCGCGCCGCATCGCCGTTCCCCTCCCTCTCCCTTCTCCCCGCGCCGCATCGTCCTCCGTCGCGTCCGCGCCGCTCTCCCTCTCTGCCTCGCGTTCCTCTCCCTCTCCCTTCTCCGCTTCCATCCTTCTCCACCCGCCGCCCTGCCTCTCCCTCCCGCACCGCATCATCCTCCGTCTCCCTCTCCGGCTCCATTCCCCTCCCTCTCCCTTCTCCGCCTCCATCCTTCTCCACCGGCCACCCCTGCCTCTCCCTCCCGCGCCGCATCGTCTTCCGTCCTTCTCGCTTCGCTGCCGGGACTCAACCAGAGGTGGTGAGGGCACGGACGTCATCTAGGGACGCCACCGGCCACAGCTACGGACTCATCACCATCGGTAGCGGCCACTCTTTCAGACGATTTCTTCTTTCAGTGGTATGGAAGCCCTAGCTTGGTTGGATTGTTGTTCTATCATTTTTTTCTTAGGGATCTCTCAATCCAATCCAGATCTTTCTCCTGCTCTCCAATCGAATCCATGCTGTTTTTTTGCGGGTTTCTTGCCTGCGTGCGTGGTGAGGTACTGAATTACTACTGATAGCAATTAATTTTGCAGAAATTTTGGGGGTTTAACAGCACCAGTGAGATCCCTGAGGTGAAGGAGAAGCTGAACAAGTCCGAGAGCTTGGAGGGGCAGTGATGCGTATTTGTGCGTCGACAAGATTTATCTCCAGCTAGAGAGGCAGCTGGCCAAGACTTGGAGCAAAATCAGTCTCAAGGCCCAGGGGGCGAAGGAGGCAGGAGATTAGCCTTGCTAACCTGGAGATCCCGTATGTGATTGCTCAGAAGCCGAAGGTGTATTGTGACACGTATGGCGTCCATGATGTTGCAGGTATCTATATCAGTGTATTGAAAAATGAATGAATCCATGTTGCTTGATTAGGACCTGATGTTCTGAATAGACAGTCTTATGCTCTCTTATGTATTCTGTATGTATTCTGCTAAATCAATACATATAATCTTAGGGGATCAAATAATGCTTGTGTGTTGGTTATATGATATATTTGTCAATACAGGTAAGCACAGGTTTGACTAGCGCACGTTTTAGGATGATTAGTACATTATTGGCGATGGGAACAACTACTTTATTTCACCTATGTCGAAAATGTTGCATATGGCCATATTCGTGCAGACAAAAACTCTGTCGTCCTGTATCTTAATATTTAGGTTGTCGAACTTCTGCTTTGCTACTACAAGTAAGCGGTTTCATCACGGATGCATATACTGACTCTTGATGTCTCTCCCCCCGTAAGTTGCCTCTATTCGTCTCTGTTGGTAGCTCTTTCTCACGCACGAGTCCATAGTGGCAATGGATCGTTTGATTACTTCATTTAATTCATTTGATGCTAAATAGACCTACTCTATTATGTTACAAAAAAATTCCAGGATTTCCCTTTAGATGTGCATCAACGATTTGATTCTCACAACATATTCATAAATTAGAATCTTTTTTTTTACAAAATGGAATTCAGAAATTATAGTCAGGGACTCCTGGCTAGACTCTAATGACTTAAACTTCACTTTATGATAATTGGTAAATACTTCTTTCAATCTTAGGTCGTGGTACCACGGTATGATGGCTATGATGAAGCCCACGATTTTGGAATGATGCCTATGATGAAGCCCACGATTTCGGAATCTAAAAATACTACAAGGCTGCTGGACACGTATGTAAACAATGCAATCAAATGGTAGCTTGGCATAGGAAATGCTATTACTTCTCCTAGCAGCTGTAGCATTGGAGGTCACATGTTGATGCTAATGTAGAACCTAGCGCTTCATTCAACTAGGGAGCTATCAGGTTGCTAATACACATGCATACATGATTGCTTAAGATTTAGTACCATCGGAAGATTTGCTAAAACGTCTTCCATATATTGACTTACCCATGCATATATTGACGAGTCGAGCCTAGCACACTAGGGTGAGGATTTAATGCATCATCATCATATTTGCTATTTTTTATTCACATGTGTTGTCCATTGATTGCACCATGATTATTTTCCTTAGGCCAGCTACTTGGTTATAACATCATATATTATCCATGTGACAAAACGCATGTACTGCCAAAACTTGATGTAGGGATAAAATGGCCCAATAGACCTATCTGAAAGGGCTAAAAGTTGACTATATTCTTTGTACCTCGCTATATCAACCCAAAAAAAAACTGTACTGGTAGTCATGCATTTTGATTGCTATCAATACTTGATACTAAATATTGAGGATCAAATGATATCAGGTAAAGCAATTTTCGATACATTCGGTATAGTAAACTTCAATTCCTTTTATTCTTTTCAGGTATTGCTTTAGATGTCAATAATGAGAAGCCTACAACATGTTTAGATGCTACACTTCAAGAAGTAAAGGCTAATTCACCCAAACTAAAACAAAAAAACATATTTGCATACTTCAACAAATTTCAGGTTCTTTTTAAGATTTCCTCAAATCAAGGTAACTTCGATGGCATTATTTCCCCTCCTTTACTTTAGTACTGCATGATATGTTCATTAGTACAGTGGTATTTGATGTGTGTGCATAGAGATTTTTTCCTTGTTGCTCATAATTTTACCTTATAATACATTTTCTTTTACTTAGTGAGTGATGAATCCATGAATCCTTATTTCTTATATGTATGATGACTATATTTCTAGAGTACTAATTGAATTGTGAGCAACAGTGAGATATCACATCCATAGTAAATAAACCTGTCTATATTTCTTCTCCTATTGTAATTATTTCTACAGACACAACCTTTCAACGATACTACATAGCCCAAGTTCCTAAGCCATCTTCTTCTCCATCCCACTAGATCTCAGAACTGGGCACTATTCTCCCTCCCCTCCCCTCTCTTCTCCCAACCCCCCAAAACCATTGCCTAATCGGTTGGTGGTCATAATATACCACAGTCATAATATGAGTCCTAGATAAATACTTACATATACAAATCACATGATTTCGTCATTGGTATTTATATCTCTTGAATTACGGTGTACATCTTGGTTGCTTAATCTTTCCTGCATTTTTTAATTGTTTTAGCAAAATAGACTATGTGTACTACGTTTATAGCTTGGGGTGATTCATACGTTTGTTCCTCTCATTTTATTATACATCTTTAAATTATCTTACTATATATCTGCTTCCATTTCTAGGGGCAATTAAATGGTCTAAAAAGCTGATTAACAGCGTTACCTTCAGATATGGGAAAGATTGGATCGTATGGGCCACATTCATTAGCGTGCGCTTTGCTTAACCTGCGCCCTTCGCAGATTGCTGTAGTAAGTTCTTTGAGTCAACGAGCATTGCTTCACTATTACATTTTCTTAGTTTGTGCTCAGATTTGTCATGAATCGATGTATGTTTACACTATTATATTTGCCTCATGAGCTTTTCCTTTGCTAAAATTCTCGTATTTTAACTAATATCCTTTTACATCCTATACATACTTAATCATTCCACAGTTTTCTGCAGTGAAAAACAAGATCCTTCAGCACATACTGTTCGAAGAAACCTCTCTACTCATTACGAAACTACAGCCAGTCACATGGTAGCAGAGGTATGTATAAAAATATTGAAAACAATCTTTACAAACCATATCATTTAGACAACACCATTCCTCATTTTTTTCGTTCTAATACGTATTTCCCATAAAATTTTCATCCTACATAAATGGCTACCTCTAATGACTGCATACATTTTAGTAAAGCACCAATAAAGTAAAAAAATAGGTTTTACAACATATCTATTCATTGAACATAGCTGCAATCAGCTATTGAACATTCCACTACGAACAACCTTACATATTGTACAAGCAAAAAGATCTTCTAACAAAAAATATATATATACTGTTACTTATGCAAAGCCCTAGGATATGTTCATTAGCATACAATCTTTCCGTTACCTACGTATACTCAATTAGCAATCTATCTTTAGCTTTTTACAGATACCAATTATATCTCTTCTATTGACTGCTACAACAACCAAAGCAAAAAGATACAGGATCTATAGCATCACCGCATAAAGCTACAGTTTTTCCAACTAAAAGGTATGCTGATAACGTTTGAGTAGCGTATTTACGAAAATCTCAGATAACATCTTACAATATATATTTTGTTCCATTAATTTAGCACTTGATTTCCTACAGCAGACTACTATAGCATTAGTCCCAGCAAGTAAATCCCACCTCACCAATCATCTCACATAACGTTACAAATTATACATATCATTTTCTAGCTTTCACTCTTAATTTCCTACATCATAATACTTATACATATTACCTATATAGATCTGCATCACCGCCCACCCACATTGGAACCGAAGCACCCATGAAGAAAACACGCTCAGCTACAAAAAAAGGGCGAATTATCTCCATGCTCTGCTTACAGACAGCCTCAGGTATACCTCTTAACCATTAAAAAAAATAAAAACGTACTTCTAACTAACTGCTACTTTATACAGGCTTTACATACAGCTTTTGAGGCCACCACAACAGTTGCTACTTCCCAGGAACAAATTGTGCTTACCAACTTGTGCTTTTGTTCGATCGTTTTAGCACTATCAAAATTGTATATTCTGATGAAACATCTAGCTTTGAATTCTTTGCTCCTCTGAGCTCTATTTTTTAGACACTTTCAACTCACCTAGCTCCATAGGTGACTTCGGTTTATATGTATATATGTTTTTGCTACTTGCTTGCTCTATTTTATAAACAAACTACTTCCTTCCTCTATTTGCCAAAAGTTTATGGCTCACTTAAATTCATCACGGGCAAAATTGTGTATATACAAATCCTATCATCACTTCCTTACTCTTCATGTGGATACTACAAACAATTCTCATTTAGTTTGTTAAAATAAACTACATCTAACTACATGACCGTGCCTTTGCATGCTATATGATCTATGTAATATACCTCATTTTAATCTAACTCTTAAATGAGTTGCCAATCTATTACCGCCCGCGCCATATGCGCGGGTGAACTTCTAGTTTAGTTAATAAACTAACGAGTCTATGACATGTGGGACCGCCATAGATTTTATAAATAAAATCATGAAATAAAAAATGAGTCACTGAGACAAGTAGGGCCCACATGTAAGTTAATAAAATCCAGAAAAATGTAAAAATGAAAAAATCGTAATTAAGCCTCAGAAAATACGCTTTCGAAAGTCATCACCCTTTTATTTATTTTCGGGGTTTTCAATACGAACGTGTGATGGACGAAGCTAGATGCTGCGAGAACCGTGTGAGTGAAGAGTACATTAATGGCGTGTCTGCTTTTACAAGAGCCGCCGAGGAGGATATGTTGAATAAGGGGCGGAATATATGTCTTGTCCATGCATTGATCTGCGAGAATCAAGATGTTTAACAACCGAGCGCAGATCGAAGCACACTTGATTGAAGGGGTTTCAAAAAGGGTTATACATGTTGGACCATCCTTTGTGAAGAGCATATTATACAGGAAGTCAACGATATGTCGCCGAATGATGTCGATTGTGGTTCCGATTCGGATAGGCTGCACGATGACAATCTAGATCGATGCTTAGCGATGCGAAGGGAATTGTGATGAGAGGAGTATGTTCAATTCGGGCGTGATGGAGGACTCAGAGAAACCTTTGTTCCCGGGTCGCAAGTCGGAATACACAAGGTTGTCATCCGTGCTTAAACCGCTGAAATTGAAGGCAAGCAGCGGTTGGTCCGACAAGAGTTTCCGCTTGAGTGTTAGGTCTCTTAGCGGACATGCTTTTGAGGGAAGCGAGTTGCCCAAAACCACCTACAAAGCCAAAAGGTTCTTTGTCCATTGGGAATGGAAGTAGAAAGAATACATGCATGTCCGAATGATTGTATCCTCTATCAGAACGAGTATACAAACATGAATGTATGTCCGGTGTGCAGCGATCTGATACAAGCGTAAGAAGCAATCAGATGACGACGAGGGAATCGAGGTGAAGAAAGGACCTCCTGCTAAGGTGGCGTGGTATCTTCTTGTAATTCCCCGTTTGAAGCGGTTTTTTGCGAACCCAAAGAATGCAAAAGCTGCTGTATTGGCACTCAGAGGAGCGTAAGAATGACGGAAAGTTAAGACACCCTGCTGATTCCGCCCAGTGGAGAAACATCGATAGGAGGTTTGCCGACTTGGTCTGCGTAACCGAGGAATATAAGGTTTGGATTGAGTACAGATGGAATGAATCCTTTCGGTAACATGAGCGGATGACATAGCACTTGGCCGTGGCGCTCTGTATCTACAACCTTCCTCCTTGGTTGTGTATGAAGCGGAAGTATATTTTGTTGTCGATACTTATCCAAGGGCGAAGCAACACAGGAATGATATTGATGTGTACCTAGCACCATTGATGGAAGATCTAAAAATACTGTAGATTGAAGGGGTACAGGTATGGGATGCGTACAAACGAGAGAACTTCACTTTACGTTCCTTGTTGTTCTGCACCATAAATGATTATCCTGCCCTTGCTAATCTGTCGGGCCAGAGTACAAAAGGGGCCAAAGCCTGTACTCACTGCTTAGATGATACCGAGAGTGTGTGGCTGAATCACTCGCGCAAAACCGTGTACATGCGTCATCGTAGGTTCCTTCAGAGGGCTCACCCATACCGCAGGATGAAGAAACAATTCGACGGAGAGAAGGAGGACAGTTCAGCTCTAAGGCATTTAAGCGGAAAAGAGGTCTATGATATGGTTAAGGATTTAGATGTTGTGCTTGGAAAGGGATGTAAATCGAGGACAAGTAAGAAGAACATGTGGAAGAAGAGATCAATATTTTGGGACTTACCTTATTGGGAGCACCTAGAAGTTCGCCCTTCGCATCGGCGTCATGCACGAGAGAAGAATGTATGTGATGACTTGATTGGTCTCTTCTTGAACATTCGTGACAAAACAAAGGATGGTGTCAACGCATGCGGCTTGACTTGGTTGATATGGACATCGGACTGAGTTAGCACCAACAAGGACCGATAAAGGACGAGCGTACCTTCCCCCGCTTGTTACACTCTGTCCAAGGCCGAGAGAACCGAAGCGTGCGGTGCTTGCATGGCGTGAAAGTTCCATCCGGTTACTTCGCCAACATGAAGAAATTTGTTTCGATAAAAGATTTGAAGTTAATTGGCATGAAGTCTCATGATTGTCATGTGTTGATGACACAAATGCTCCCTATTGCAATTAGAAGTATTTTGCCGATCAAGGTCGAGAGACAATCATGAGGTCGTATTATTTTTTAACACAATTGCTCGAAGGTCATCGATCGAAGGACTAGATGCTCTGCGGGACGAGGTGGTGACGACTCTATGTGATCTTGAGATGTATTTCCGCCGTCGTTTTTCGATATCATGGTCCATCTCATTGTTCATATTGTGAGGAGATAAAGATGTGCGGGCCCGTGTTCCTCACGTAGCATGTACCCGTTCGAGAGGTTCATGGGAATTCTCAAGTCATATGTACGGAATCGATCTCGGCCAGAGGGTAGCATCGTCGAAGGTTATGCAACCGAAGAGGCCATTGAGTTCGCCTCGATTACATGGCTCAGTCGAACCGATAGGTGTGCCTCGATCTCGCCATGAGGGGAGGCTCGAGGTATCGGGACCATCGGAGGAAAGCAATCACTCCAAATATGGATCGTATGCTCAAGCCCATTTCACGGTCTTGCAATACATGACTGAAGTGTCCCCGTATATTGACCAGCATAAGGACGTGCTTCGGCAACAGAATCCGGTGCGGCCGGATGTTTGGATCATGTAACATCCCAAATGTATAATTAGGGTTTGTTCAAGTATAATTATATGTGTAGAAATTAAAACTTTTTCTCACATCTTGAAAACCCCTAATCTCTCATGTAATTCTTGTCCAAGAGTTGTGTAATCCAAAAACACAAAGCTCGTTGACCAAAAGTCAAACTCATTTTCCAATTGTCTAAATCTTGTGCCAAACATTTGAAAATATTTTTCCTTGGTCCTAAAACTGATGTGGGGCCCCTCTGAAAAATATCACAAGTTGTAAAACTTGTTTGATAAATTTTGGAGGTAAAACAAATCCTTGAACAACCTTCATGAATTTCCTGAGAAAAATGCATTGCATAATAACCTCTGGAAATTTTATGCAAGGTTAATCTCATTGTCAGCAAGTTCCTGTTAAAATTTCATAAATTTTGGAGCTCAATTGCTATTCAAACAACCTGCAAAATCTCAATTTGTTGAAATTGAATTTAAAAGCTTGGTGCTTGTTCCTTGGGCTAGCCACTTTCCCAAAGCTGGTCAGCCCAACCTTTTCCCCCTGGCTCGTCAGACCTCCTCTCCACCTTGATCAGGTCGTAGCCGTTGGATTAACATCCAACCGCCACGACCTCCTCCTCAGCTAACGCAGCCAAGTCCTCCCCACTCACATGAGGTCATCGCCCTTGGATCAACGATCCATGGCCATGACCTCCCCTCGCGCTCAAACTACTCAGACCTCCCCTTTTGCACTCACTTGAGGTCGTAGCCGTTGGATCCCAATCCAAAGGCCACGACCCCTCTGCAAACCATCGCTGCGTGGATCTTCCACCTTGTTGAGGTCATCGCCCTTGGATCAAAATCCATGGCCATGACCTCCCTCACCGTTAGACTAAGCAAACCTCCCACCTAACCGAGGTCGTAGCCGTTGGATCAGATCCAACAGCCCACGACCTCCCCCCTCAAAATATCCAGCGCTCACAACCTCCCCCATCTCATGTTGTGCACCGTTGGATTTAAAATCCACGGTCACGACCTCCTCCTTGTCTTGTGCGCATTAGACCTCCCACAAGACGTGAGGTCGTAGCCCTTAGATTTAAATCTAAAGGCCATGATCTCCCCGTGCGTTGCGCAAACTCAGACCTCCCCTCTTTTGATCGAACCGTTGGATCAAAAATCCAAAGGTCTGACCTCCCTTGCCTTTTTTCGCAGCGTCTCGGACCTCCTCGCCCTCTCATCACCATTAGATCTTAATCGATGGCCATAACCTCTTATGCGCCACGCTTAGTGCTAAGACCTCCCCTTTGGTTGTGCGCCTTGGATTTAAATCCAAAGGCCATGACCTCCCCTCATGTTCTTAAGTTAGGTAATGCGGTTAAGACCTCACAGAGGTCCGTCCTTGCTGATTGAAATCCAACGCCTTGGACCTCTGTCCCTTTTTCCACGCAAGATTCAAGATGATGGAAATCGGAGGGTCACGACCTCCCGGCCAGATCAATGGCTGTGATCTCCTCCTTCTCCTTTTAAAAACTTCTGCTTTGATTTAGATCTGAGGTCACGACCTCCCCTCATTTCTAATCGGACGGTGGTGGGCAACTCCTGTTCTTCTCCTAGCTCTGGCGCGCGCGTACGCCATGGCAGTGGAGGAGGCAGTGATCTGTCTTGTCCCAATGGCTCTTTGCCTGCAGGCATTTAATGCGGGTCAGTGCTTTTCGCCCCAAAGTCGCTGTGCAGGCCTGCTCCTGTCACCTCCACGTCCTGTCCAAGCCGTGGACCTCCCTTGGGCTAAACTCACCATGAGCTTAACCCGTGGTCCAGGACCTCTTTTTGCCCTAGCTATAAAACCCCCCCACTGTTGCCCTTGGCTTCTTTTACACACCATTGAGCTTGGCCTTGCCTGCGCTGGGCTGAGCATCTCCTCCACTGACCTACCCCTTTTGGCCGCCATTGTTGAAGTCCTTGGAGCTCCTCGGTGGCAGTGCTTCAGTGGCTCCCTCTTCAACCTCTTGTTCACTTTGTGCTCCCCAGACCTCCTGGAGTTAACCCTAACCCCATTTGGGTTGACATTTTCAGCAGAGGCCTAACTTGGAGCTTGGAGCTTGGAGTTGGCCGTGGAGCAACCCTTCTTCCCCAACTCCGGTCCTCCACGTCCCCAACCTCCTCAGCACCTCCGCGACCTCCAGGTAACCCTCCTGGTAGTCCCGTAGATGCTGGCACCCGCGTGTATGTTGTTGCGGAGCTTTTCTTGGGCACACGCTTGAATGTTACGCTGCGGAGCTCATTATCATTGTTTGTGTTTTGGCCGTGTGTTTTGCGCCAATCTTGGCTCGTCGCCGTTCAGGCCACCCAGCGGCCAGGGACTCATCGCCGGCGACAAGCCATGGGAGCCTCTCGGGTCAGCGAGGTCCTCATCGCCGGCGACAAGCCATGGGAGCCTCTCGGGGTTTTGTCGGACGACAATGGCACCGTGCCATTGTCGTTAGGACAAAGATCTCCCCCTTAAATGCGATCATCATTGCTTATCATTGGTAAACTTCGGGTCAGCCTTTAATGCCTTGTTTTACGTCCTTGTTGCGCAATTAAGGCGCGCTTAGCCTCCCCAGCGTGCATCTCTGGGACCTCTTTGCCAAAGGATCACCCGTGGACTTTGGCAAAGACCTCCCAAAGACCTCCCAAAGACCTCCTCGGGGTCCTCTTTGCAAAGACCACCCTGGTCTTTTGTAGGGACAACCCCAGGCCCTCCCTCCTTGCGATCTTGACCGCTAGGACCTCCTTGTGGGAGATCTTAGCCGTTGAGGTCCTCCTGTGTTGATCTCCACGTGTAGGACCTCCCAGAGGTCCTCTTAACCTTGTGGACCTCCTCGGGTAAATCTTAGCCGCCTGCACCTCCCGGTGGAAATCGAGCCGCTTAGGACCTCCCTTTGTTAGATCTTGGCCGTTCGGGACCACCCCAAGTGGATCTGAACCGCCCAGACCTCTTTGTTGTTGTCTTGACCGTTAAGGTCCTCCCAGGACAATCTAGGCCATTAAGGTCCTCCTTGGAAAATCTGGACCGTCCAGGACCTCCCTCGAGAGGTCTTGACGATGTAGATCTTCCTTGGGGAGATCTTGATAGTTTAGATCTTCCTTTGGAAGATCTCAGCCGTCCAGGACCTCCCTCGTTTGATCTGGACCGTCCCGGTCCTCCCTCTTGTGTTGTGGTTCGTTGGATGCGGTATCAGCGACCACGACCTCCCTCTGCTTGCTGAATGTGGCGGGGAGGACATGGACCGTTGGATCCAAGATCAACGGCCCGTGTTCTCTGGACCTGCGCAGGCGCGTGCGCGTTTTCCTCTGGAGGTCTTGGGCCGTTTGATTTAGATCAACGGTTCACGTCCTCCCCCTCTCTTTTGGTTTTAGAAATTCCAGTGAACTCTTATTTATAAACTGAAAAAGGTATGAACTTCAAAATATCATAACTAATTCATTCTAAATCCAAATGAGGTCATTCAAATTGTGTTAGCTCTGTCTTGAACTGGACTTTAATCCAAAAATGATTGTAAGTTGAGTTCAGCTCCAGAGCACAGTTTTGCCATTAGATTTTAAAACTCACTTTAAATATACACTCAAAATAATGTCTAACTTGTAAAATACATAACTAATGCTCTGTAGATTATTTTTGAGTGAATCCAACTTTGTTGGTTTCCTCTATTAATGAACTTACTATGAAAATTAGTTTTGAGCTTGTTGCTGTTATAAAAATGAGGACTTGTGCATTACAATTTTGTTCAAGTTCTTGTTTTTGAAAAATTGTAGAAAGTGCAATCTAGCTCCAAATGAGATGAACTCAATTGTGTTATTCATCTCATGAGGTGCTGGTTTTACAGTAAAAATTTTAGCTTCACTTCTTTTCTAGAAAATGTTGCCTCATAATTAAATTAGTGAATAGTGCAGTTTGGTATTTTTAGGGCTCAGCAGAATTGTTTTGCTCATAACTTTTGCATTGAGAATCCAAATCAATTGGTTCTTGTTGATAAATTCCCTAAAAATCATCCTTTTGCTGCTGTAGAAAATTCAGAGTGTTTGGAGTTTGTTTGCTGTGTTTTCCTTGTTGTTTTCGTCGTTCTTATCGAATCTTTTCGTCTTTTCGATTAGGTGCCGACGAGTGTATTGATTCCGTGAGCGATCCTCAGCAACAAATTGGCCAGCAACAGTAAAGGCAAGCAGTTTGATCATTTCCATCATTGTCCCATTACTTTAAAGTCTAATATTTTGTTTAACTTGTATGTATGCATGCTTTTGTGTCAAAGTATTTTATCGTTTAGAGGTAGCTATTCCTATTGCATAGTTGCCCTAGATTGTTACCCTGCCACAAACCATAAGTTACTAATATCGCTGGTGAATTAGAGCCCGGTGATTTAAGTATGCTCTTTTATTGCTTTTACGGTGTCATGCTTAGCAATGCTTAGATAACGGTAGTAATGGGCGATCATCGACTTAGTCGATGGTCTTGATCACTCAAAACTGATTATTACTCCTATATGTCCAGCACTTGTGCTTTGATTAATTGTAAAATCAAAACTGAAAACAAAAGATTGATTTAGACTTGGGCATATTGGATGGATGGTGTGGTTTTGGATGTGGTGGTATGCCCGAGTCAACAAGGACCGAATTCTTGCGCCATTGATCCAAGCAATTTTGCGTGCTAACCACACGAGGGGCATATGGAACCCCTCTTGACTAAGTACTTTGGGCGATGTTAATTGAGGTCGCTCGGTTGGTGTGTTTTTAAAGATAAAATGTGTGTGTGATGTGGGAGGGAGCATTAGCTTCGGGAAGGTTGTGTGATGTCTCTTTCTCCCGTGGGTTGTGCGACTCGAATTAGCATTGTCCATTGGAAATGTCTCGTAGGACTTAGCTGTGCAAAGACACCTAAGGTAGTGTGCCTAAAGGAAAGGCGGTCGGCGTGTGGGTGCAGTGGTACACCTGCAGGATAAAACTATTGAATAGCCTCGCCCTAGGTTATGGACACGCTTGGTTATTTCGTAAGAATTAGACTACAACCTTTAATTAAAACTTGACATGGTTGGTATGAGCGGGAGTTCATGCTATTGTTGTGGTGACTTGGGTTAGTCACTTCTAGGTTGTTCTTGTTGTTGTTACTATGTTACTACCTCGTTGTATTTCAACAATTAAAATGCTTTGTCAAATTGCCTTCAATCTATTATATTATTGCAAATGAAACTTGCTTTATGCTAAAATGAGTCCAAAGCCTCATCCACTTAAATAAAGCTTGCATGTAGCTATTTATAGTTCTGTTATCTTACACGTAAGTCTTATGGAGTACTTTATGTACTCATCGCCGTGGTTGTGGCATTTTGTGGCTTTTGTTGCAGAGGAAGGAGGTGAGCCCCAAGGGCTTCACTCTTGCGAGATGTGCTTCGGGTTTGACGACTAGCTTGGCGGTCCGGTTAGTTGCCTCGTGGGTAAAGGCACACTAATTGGCTTTTGTTATGGCCAACTTATGGCACTTTTGCTTCATTGTGTATCTTTGTAGTCTTGTTGTTATTTGGCGAAGGCCCTCTTTTGTAATGACCTATTCCTTTATTAGTATTAACTTCGGTTTGTTGCTTATGTACTATGTGTTGTATGGAATTGATACATTCTTTTGTTGTGAGGTATGTATCTTTGCATTCAGGAAGTATACATCTCGAGACCGGTTTATTTGGTTGATAATACTAGGGTCAATTGGATGACTAAGTATTATGAGCTTAATAAATCCGGTGCTCCTGAATCACGAGACAACACAATGAGCGGTTCAACCAATGGTTGAAGGAGCGACTTGCTAGGAGCTCGTCAAGTGATATCTTGACATGGTTGGCAAAAGGGCCAACATTTACAGTTGTAACATGGCGAGGATCGACATAAATGGGTACACATTCTATACGCAGCTCGGGATATAAAAAGCACTAACTGCAGCGGTGTCCGTGATAGATGCATTCAGTACCGATGGGCTGAGGAGCTCTTACTATGGGCAAATAGAGGAGATATGGGAGCTCGACTACGTGCTTTTCAAGATCCCCCTATTTCGGTGCCGTTGGGTCCATCTCCCACAGGTGAAGGTCGAAAAGTACGGCGTCACTACCGTGGACCTCGAACGTGTCGGATACAAAGATGAACCATTCATACTGGCTAACCAAGTTGTTCAAGTCTTCTATATTACCGACCCAGCAAATAAGAAGTGCCACGTAGTTCTTCATGGAAAAAGGAGGATTGTCGGAGTTGAGAATGTAGTGGACGAGGAAGAATACAATCAATTTGACGAGTTGCCTCCTTTCGGAAACGGCATAAGGGTCGAGGAAGAAGAACATGACGAAACTAGCTACATACGCGTCGATCGTCATGAAGGGCTAATTTTAAAGATTAATTGAACAATGTGTGTATATGTATATATGCGCTCGATGAATGGTTAATTTTAGTTCATTTGAGTTAATTAATTGATTTGTACTATGAAATGGATGTGATTGTTTCTCAAATGAATGTGAATTGGATGTATATACATGTACTTGTTGTCTTTTTCTCGCTTGTTTCAGAGGGCATGGCTAGCATTTCTCGAGGCTAGCCAATAAGCGAATCGATCTAGATATTAACCAATACAAAATAATATCACGCACGGTTTGAACTACAAACCGTCTCACATGTATATCACAGACGGTTGTTTTTAAAACCGCTCATGATATATGTATATCATGACGGTTGTTTATTAACACCGCTCATGATACATCATATATCACTGAGCGGTTCTAAGTGAGAACCGCTCATGATATCATATATCACAGACGGTTGTTTATTAAAACCGTGCATGATATATCACATATCACGAGCGGTTCTAAGTTAGAACCGTGCAGCGATAGGTATCCTGAGCAGTTCTAATTTAGAACCGTCTGTGATGTCCATCTATTTACATTAGGACTCTAGCTAGGGTTTGCCGCGCCGCCACTCTCAAGCGATTAAGTTTCTCAACTCCTCTCGCTCCCTCCTCCCCGAGCCCGTCGCCACCGTCTCCTCGACGCCTCCTCCTACAGCCCGGCGCGCCTCCCCGAGCCCACCGCGCCTCCTGCCCCGAGCCCGCCGCCTCCTCCCCTCCCCCGAGCCCGGCGCGCCTCCCCTTCGACGCCGCCCTGCTGCTCCGGTACTGCTCCCTGCTCGTCCTTCTCCTCGACGCCCAAAGGTAACCAATGCCGAGTTACCGATCGACCCCCAGGCCCCTTTCCCTAACTATTTCTATCAATAATCTGTCATGGTCCTTCATGATAATTGTACTTGTTTTAGGAATTTGTATTTGTTCTAGTCAGTTATTCATATGGTATTTGTTTTGATACTGCTACTGGAATACATTGCAATGTGGTGTGGTGGGCTTGAGATGAATGCTCTGTGATGATAATAGTCTTGTACTGAAATTGTTTTGATAATCGGGTTTGTACTTGAGCTCTAATTGGAATGCTTACTCTATATCTGATAGCAATATCAAAATGTTAAATCTTAGCTTTATGTTGATTTCATTTGTTCACATGATGTTCTATTTCTTGTGAAGATGTCTTCCGCTCATTCTAAGTCATCGCCGCCTCATGTGTCTGATGATGCACCATCCTCTGGAACAATATCCAACCGCGGTAGAAGAAGAGGAATATCGAAAAGGCCCACGGGCCGATTTACCATCACGAGGTCGATCACCGGGACCCTATCAATCCTCGAAAGCGGCGTCGCATTCCGGAGAATGGTCGAAATAGTTGCACGGAGCGGGTCAAGATCACCTACGATTCGTGGAAGGTGGTGCCCGAACCATCGAAAACCGCCAGGTCTTTGGCGGAAATTTCGCATCGCTCGAGATCCGGTAGAACTCCCGGACTCCATGCGACGACACGCGTTGCTACAGGCGTGCAAAGCGTGGAAGAACTTCAAGAGCACGCTTGTCAAGAACTACGTGGAGAAGGATCCGCCGCCCTTCCACAAGTATCTATTCTTGGAAGAGTCTGGGCCGAGTTTGTGGCGAAGAAGACGACAGATGAATTTAAGAGTGAAAGTGCGGTGCACACGGCCCTCCAGGCAAAAAACAAGCACCCCCACAGACTCGGCACCGTTGGGTATGCGGGTAAAGCCTCGATATGGAGGGATCAGGAACAGCAGGCAAGCAGTTTGAATCTCTCCCTGCTATTTCCCAAGATCACTGATGTGCGCGCTCGATAGTGGTTATTTGCGAGGTTATGTATTCGGCCTACGGGGGAAGTGTACTTTCCAAACCCCGAAGACCAGGAAGTGTCCCAACGCCTGGTAAGATATCGAACTACCTAGTTTGTAATTACTCCATAACTTCATAGGAAGTGAAATGACATGTCGGGCTATATTGCACATAACGCTGAGTGCACAATCTTCCCAAGGCTCATTCCAGGCAGATAGGGAGAAAGATATACTCTCTGCGGCCCTAGGAAACAGTGAGCATCCGGGTCGCACGAGAGGCGCTGGTGTTTTTGTTACATGGGAACAATGTTTAAGCGGACTCGGATCGCATCGGAGTAGGAAGAGAGCCAAAGCCGAGCACGATGCAAAGCTACGAGAGGATTTTCGTGCATCCTCGAGAGATGAGCTCTTTGAAAAAATCAGAGCGGAGGTCTTTGAAAAAGTCGACAGAGGCCACTCAATCCTTTGAGGAAAGGATTCGTAAGGCCCGAGCAAAAGCAGATAGAGACCTTTGAGGAAAGGATTAGGGATTGCAAATGCCAAGTCGGTTGGAAGCCCTCGCCTACTATACCGCTAGCCACCCCCAAACATCCGAGTAGGCTGGCGTCAACCCTAACCCTACCACAATAGGTGATGACAGATTTTCCGTCGATGACATCCGGTAATAATTATTTTCTCCGAATGCTCAATCCATTGATAGGCTGTTGGAGTAGCTAATTTTGTATCGTTATGTACGTGAGGTGGCTACTGGCGCAAGCTCCAAGTGAGATATGTCTCTGTTGCCCTAGATCTTCGCTTGGGGCTGTGTATCCATCCCAGATCGAGCTTTGGTGCACGTGCAAATCTAGCGCCGGGTTTATAAAAGTGAATGTGGGACGGTGTTTGTGCCAATTTCGAGGCCGCCCCGTGAAAATTCCACCAAACGATGAGATCATGACTCTAGGGCAAGCCGTTGGAACATTCATCCAAATGGCCCAAGGAGGACATCCGCCGAGCTACCCCGCCCGGTGTCAACTTCACGGAATGTCTGCAATGAGATCAAGTCCACGAGACCTGACTGCACCGAAGCTACCTGCACTTACACGGCAAGGGCCCGCTGCATCACATGCATCTACACCTCGTGCTCAGTCGACTCTTGTGAAGTCGACCTATACAAAGCGAGGCAGCAAGGGCAATGGCAAATCGAAGACGATCGAGTCCTCTCCTGATATCCCCTTCTTGCTGTTGGCCCGAAAATACAAGCTAGGCGAGCCGTTGCTCGAGAAGTTAGACAACCCTACCCTAGGATTTGGATTGCACGGAATTGCATACATGGTACATGGAGCAGATCCAACAAGCGGTTGATCAACGGCGCCGTGTCACCGTCAAGTTCAAGGAGGATCATTTTAACCACGTGTATCAAGACGCTGCTGTCTTCACGGTGACCTTCGACGACTTGTTACATCTCTTCAACCTCGACGAGCTCGACGTCTCACTCATACGATCTTTGGACATCGTAAGTGTGTACAATCACGGTCAATATTCGTGTAATATCGATAAATGTTATATATAACTCCTAGCTTTTGTATAATAGATACATAATCTGTGAAGCCAAAGAAGGAAATCACCGGTAGGTTTCTCGACCCACACATTATCTCCGAGCAAAGCATCACGGCGAATGCAACATTAAATCGAGAATTACGTTATAGATTTTTTCATGGCTCACCGCAACAAGGAATTCATACTTTTGCCCTACAACCAGAAGTAAGTAGTGTTGCACTACTGGCTATACTTGTTGATTTGTACTTTATAAGCAACACGAACTTAGGTTTAATGACCATGCTGACATACCTGTGTAGGTACCATTGGATTCTAATTGTAATTATACCAAAACGGAAATACGTAATATACCTAGATTCCCTACAGAGGGCCACTCACAACTTCACAACTATCCGGAATTTAATCATCAGGTAAACACATTTCTCCATAGAAACTCTATTGTAGTCTTTCCTTCCTTTGCAATGGCTAAGGCTAACTTCTTGGAGTCACGAGGGTGTTCGACGTGTTACATGCTAAAGGATGGAATATCAAGGGAAGGATTTGGGACATGATCAAAATTCCGGTACTTGCTAGCTAGTACACATTAATCCTATATAACACTTTGTAGCAATGCCTCTCGAACTAACCAATTCTATTTTTGCAATGACTATCACGAGCACGGTTTCATCTACTGCATCGTCTATGGTAGTCTAATATCCTGACGGTTTCATCTCTGCACCATCTGGTAGAAATCGATTATCACGCGGTTGCATCTACAAACCGTCGTGATAGTGTATTCTGACGGTTCAAAAACCGTCTGTGATGACCTAATGCATTATCGACCCATAAACTCAGACGGCTCACGTAACCATCTGTGATGGCGTTTTTGAACCGTCTGTAAAGGCCTTTTCTGTAGTAGTGTCTTGATATCCTATCAAGATCTCTGCCCTTGTTTCTTCCCCTCTTATTTGATTGTTGACTGACATCTGGTGCATCTGAAAATATGAATTTCATAAAGTTAGTGTAAAGCATATATGCATTTCTTAAAGGGTTTTGCACAATCACTTGCCTTCATCAGAGTACATTTGAATGTGCTCCTCAGATTAGGTAGGTACCAAAGAATCATGTGTGGCAGTATGAGGGCTTTGAGTGGCCTGTTCTTTGTGTGGCAGTATGTCTAGATCTCGTCTTAGAAACCTACCAGGCCTCATTGGCAGAATACAAAAAGAATTAGTAGCACATGAATCAAACTACGAACAGAATAGATGATAAATAACACTGCAACAGTGCAAGGACGCCACATGAATAGCCTCTCCCAGCCCCCCAAACCCCCAACACAAGAGAGAGAGGCACAGAACAAGAATGAGCACCATATCGAGTTCCTCTTATTCAGTGTCCTCATAATCCTCATTCTCTTGAGGGTTATACTCGGATCTAGAGTCTTCGCGGCTACTACCCTTGCTGTCTACATGTGTATTTGTAAGAATTGATGCTAATGCAGTGATGCCAAGTCCTTGCAACACTTGATTGTTCCTCATCAGATTTTGAGCCCTCTTTTTGTCATATTCGGTAAGTGGTGCTTCTTTACGTGAGTAAGAAAATAAGCGTAAGATTGCAATTTTGATACTACAAAGTTACTAGTATGCAACTAATTAAATTGCGGCAAGATTACTATGGAACTCTAGCATGCAACGCCCAATGGAAGTTACAAATTTACAAGAACTTTAGCATGCGAGGCAGCCGGGTCCGCCGCTGCTGCCCACACCGCCCTAAGCCGGCTCCCTAACGTGCCTCTGCCGGGGCCGTGGACGTGCTCCCCCACCCCGGCATCACCCACCTCCGCCGGTCCGGCCTATCGACGCGAACCCCTCACCGACCGAATGAAGGGAGATGGAACTTAATGGCCAACTTTTTTCTCGCTAGCACCTTCCGCCTCGGCATGGATGAAGGGAGATGGATGTCACCGTCGCCCTTCCCCTTGTCGTTGCCGTCGCCCCACCGAGTGTCATCGTCTTGCTGGAGGCGGGGATTTGGGGTGGGTGATGGATCGACTAGGGTTTGGGGAGAGGGGATTTGGGGGAGAGGATTTGAAGAGGGGGTTCGGGCAGGAATATGAAGGTGTCTACGCCGCGCGCGTGCGTGATGTTTATGAAAATACCCTCCACCCGGTTGGGGAGGTCCAGTGACCTGTTTGGACAAAATAGACATTTCACAAAAAATTAGGTGGCTGGCGGGGTGGATTGTGGCGCACAACGAATTTTTGGGCACGATTGTGGGTGGAGTTTGCAGTTTTGCGCCTAGTGCCCAATATATTTTACTAAAAAATTAAGTTAGTGAATTATGAAACTCGTGAATAATATTTTTCAACGTAATTTAATACGATATGTGATGCTAAAATTTGTATAAATTTATGAATGAATTCATTTTAATATCTGTAAAAAGTTAATGACCTAAATGTCATATAGCACTCATCCTAATTTAATTATTTTGCCAAAATTTGTAGAAAGGTGGTGGGGAAAAGGATTACATAGATAAATAGAGAATAATTTTATAAGACCAAAATAACTGAGTTTATCTCATTTGGATTTTTATGAATTAGTTATGAATTTTCAAAGTTAATAGTCTTTTCTAGTTCAAAATAACTCAGCTTTTGGATCACTCTCCACAAAATATATTTTACGTGACGGTGAGTAGTTTGAAACCTATTTTCAAATAAAGTTAAGTTAAAATAAAAATTATCAAAACTGGTTTCACTGCTCAATATTTATTTACTTAAATTAAATTCAAACTTGAAAAAAGGTTAAAGAAAAGAGTTAGAATTTTAGGAGGGTTGAAAAGAGTTCCAAAAATTTTTGGAAAAATTATATTAATTCATGATAATTATTATAGTAATTGAATAAATTATTTTCAGAAGATAAACAAGAGTTTATGTTCTTGTTTTCTTTTGGAGCTAATATTTGAGTTGTAGGTTTAAACTTTGTTTGAGATTTTCCAAGTGCAATAAAACATGCAAAAGTTTTCAAAATGTCATGCATGCTGATAAGATGCATACTAATTATCATTAATTAATTTGGGGATGTTACAACCCCGCCCCCCCCCCTACAAAAGATCTCGTCCCCGAGATCTGGGTAAGTCAGAAGTTGGACAAGAAAGTTCTAAAAGATACAACATTATATCCGTTGTCTTGATTTCCTTCAAAGATAGTGCTAAGATATCCTAACAAGGTTACAAGGAAATTCTATTACATTTTCCTTCCCATTGTTTTGCTTAACCTTTCCTTTCTTGATCCCAAGGCACTTTAGAGAGAAGGAAAAAGGTCGGGATATTCGGTTCGCATATGGTCTTCACGTTCCCAAGTTGCTTCATCTTCAGTATGGTTGTTCCACTGTACCTTTAAGAACTTGATATTGTGATTCCTTGTCTTGCGCTCCATTTCTTCAAGAATGCGTATTGGGTGCTCCCGATAAGAGAGATCGGGTTGCAAATTGAGGTCTTCTAAATTGGTTACTTCGGTAGGGACTCGAAGACATTTCTTTAGTTGTAGAAAGGTGGTGGGAAAAAGGATTACATAGATAAATAGAGAATAATTTTATAAGACCAAAATAACTGAGTTTATCTCATTTGGAGTTTTTTTGAATTAGTTATGAATTTTCAAAGTTAATAGTCTTTTCTAGTTCAAAAATAACTCAGTTTTGGATCACTCTCCACAAAATATATTTTCTGTGATAGTGAGTAGTTTGAAACCTATTTTAAAATAAAGTTAAGTTAAAACAAAAATTATCAAAACTGGTTTCACTCATTTTGAAGTTAAGAAGAATTAGTTAAGCATTTTTTTAAGTTAGTTGTATTTTCAGTGTACAACTAAACGTTTGGGCCATACGATCTAATTTGGACGGTCCAGATTTGAGTGGCCGTTCAGACGGTCCGAACGGCCCACTCAACAAGGGCCATTCGATCAAGATCAAACGGTGGCGAGCTGGTGTGGTGCGATGCGCTCGGTCCGATTGGACTCGGGGCGTTTAAGAACCACACGATACAAAATTACCAAAGGCTAACAATCTCATTGTTGTTCATTAGGTCACTCAAATAAACTAACCATTTTGAAATTTGATATTGGGTGGAAGTAAGCACTTCTTTTTCAGAAAGCTTTAAAACAGAAGAAGTGTTTAATACAAATTTGAAATGGCAATAGGAACCTCTTGTAAGGAAGATTAGTACTATTAGCTTAGTATTGTGACTAACTAATCGACCACTCAATATGATTGTTCAAATAGACATGTGAATTAGGTAACAAAATGATTCTTCACTATGGTGAAATAAACAGAGAAATGTTAAATGGAACCTTGAGGTGAGAGTAGGCTAAATAGCATTTTAACACCCATATGATAGCTAAAAACTAAGTGTTTAGTAAACAAATCACTAGTAGTTAAGTTAGACCTAATCAAATGATCACAAAGATTAGTAGTAACCTCATGTCAGGTTTATCATAATAGCATTAGTAGCTATAAGTAAATGGGGTGATTGGTTAAAACTAGTAAAGCAATTAAAGATTAAAAATTATTAGTCTTTTCAACGGTTAAGGACGACTATAGATAATAGACGTGCACACAATCACCATCAAAGTATGCCGAAAGAGGAGAGCATATAAGAGGAGTGATTTTGACTGTATGATCATCGTGGATGTATACATAGAATGCCTGAAGAGAGTGCTTATGAGTACTAGATGTCCTGTTAAGGAAATCAACATTGCCTAGGATCTAGGTATTGTCCGTCATTATGGTTACACTAGAAATTAAATTAACTTCAAAAGTCCATAAGAAATTCTTATGAACTCCAATTAAACTAAAATCAATACCTAAAAGAATCTAGAATCATAATCTCACTAATATGTAAATGTCATGCATTTTCGAGCATTTTGGATTTTTCGGTTTTCTTGGTATTTATTCGCTATCGTGTTTTCTCTATAGATTCCGAATTGCACGGAGTGAACAATTATACACCTCTAAGAGTGAACAAGTGGACTTCCAACAAGGCAAACATCCTCTTGCATCATTTTGATCCCAATTTTGGTAATTTAGTAATTTGAAATGCAATAATAATTGCCTACATGCTATTTCTGTGTATCAATAATTTGTGAGACTAGTTAGCTATATCCTAATCATTGTGGTTTTCCCTTAATTACTCCATGCACCTATCCTTAAGTTAGGAATCATGTGTTTATATATTTATTACTTGTGTGAATGCTTAGCCATGCAGGTTAGTAGATAAGATAGATCGATTGATGGGGCTAGCATGTCAATCTTGGGAAACACTTAACATTCTATTCTTTATGATTTTGTTCAGATTTATGAACATGAATTTTGAGTATAAAATTTGTATATTAAAACATGATTTAGATCTGGACAAGTGTTTGATAGTGAGGGTGCTTCGTGCACAAGAATTGGGCATTGTGGTAGTCTTGTTCGGATCATTAAGGACCGAACTTTAGGTTGTCATGCCAAGAACTACTCGTACTTCCACACACTAGATTGGGGCCGGTTTGGTCAAGTGGTGTGAGGACATATGTGTTCATATGTTCATAGGGATCCGATTGCAATTTAATATGTGCGAGTGAGCACAGTTTTAGATTTTAGTTCATTGGGTCGGCATTCCCAACACAACTTGCGTGCCCCGGTTAGCAGGCTCTATCAGAAGCTTGTACTAAACGGGATTCGTTGTGCAAGGGTGTTTCAACTCAATAAGATATTCTTGCTAAAAAGTACCAAATCTTGATCTACCCGGCCGACATACCAAAGGAAGTGTGTCATTATTCGGAGGCTTATGGGCTGGTCGAGTCATGTGGGTAAAGATGTACACCCCTGCAGGGTTAAAACTATTCGAATAGTCGTGTCCCCGGTTATGGACAATACTTGGTTTTGATAGACATCATCGTTAGACTCTGAGATAAAATTGACATGGGAATACTTGGTATTGGCATGAATGGTTGTTCATGCATGTTAACTAGTCAAAGTGGACATCCACTTTGATATGTTTGATTTATGATTAATTCTTAATTACTTGTTGTTTTAGTCCAAACTTGTTTATAAAATGGCCTTTGCAAAAAATAGAAAGTGTAGGAATAAAACTTGTTGTTTTATGCAAAACTAATGCCAATATAGCCTTTCCTTTGAATAGCCTTTAACATGTATAATCTCTAATCCTTTGGATAGGTTCTATTAAACACTTTCTTTTATTAGTTTGTGTAAGTCTTGCGAGTACCTTCTGTACTCAGTGGAATTAACCACTTGTTGCAGGTAAAGAACATCCTAGTTAATGTTTCAAGTTGAGGCGATAACGTTGGTACTTCGGCTTTAGTCCTAGTCGGTTGCCCTTGGGTTGTGGCGCACCATTGGGAAGGTTATTTTATTACTTGATCTTCTATTCTTGTTTACTTAATGTTTTCCGCTGCTAATTTTTACTGTTATATTCTAATCGTTTATGCAAGTGATATAATATTGTATGGATATGTGCATGTTAGCAACTGATCCTGGGAGCTAACATGAGATGCATATTCGGAAACTCAAAATTGGGTTCATTCCTTGTTAAACATTATGCCTTAGGTATAATCTTTTAACTTGAAACGAATTCAATTTTGGGGGTCCTCACATTTAAATTTATGTAATAGGGTAGTATTGTTGAACTCTTTATGGTTGTTACAAGAACTTTTTGTTTCGGGCGATTGCCATTTGCCTAAGGGCTAGTATGAATGTCATCGTGCTGGAAAGCTATCATTTGCTTTTATGGATCTTGTACTAGGCCTAGTGCCTTTGTACACCCATTTGGTGTTATGTCTTTGCACATTTTATATCATTATGCATGCTAGATTTAGTAGTTTTCACTCGCTGTCAAGATTTTTCCTTTCGCGCTTATTCGAGCGTACCTTTCCTTGTTTGCTAACCATCCTTGTGACAACAGGATGACGGGAGCAACTACTCATTCCAGAGCTCAACAAGGGGAGGGATCACCACCCCGGGGATCCTGCTCTGCTACTGTTAGTGAGCTTTATGCACGAGGAGAGCGTGCGGAGCCTTCTGACCGACAAAATCAGCAAGGTTGTCAACTGGAAGTGGAGCTTCCCCCGCCACCCATGATGACGGATGTCCTTGCTCAGATTGAGAGGAACTGGATGGATCAAACTCAGATCCTCGATATCATCACCCACAACACCTCCCCCGCTCCAGGGACATCCGGAGGAGCGGGAGCCCAATGCCCACACAGGGGACTCGTTGACTTTTAGCGTACGAATCGCCCGATGTTTTAAAGTTCTGAAGTCCCAAAGGAGGCGGAGGACTGGCTCCGTACCATTAAGAAGAAGCTGGCAATCGCTCAATGCACTGGCATTGAGAAGGTCTTGTTTGCAAGTTATCAACTTGATGGGGCAGCGAGCGCATGGTGGGACAATTTCTACGCCATACAGCCCGTTAGGGTTTCCTCCCAATGGGTGATCAAGACCGATAAGCATGTCTAAGCAATTCTACCGTGTTTAGCTATTCCACAATGTTGTAATCAATATCGTGGATTTGCTATGCTAGGGCAAAAATGGATTAGGATAGCAATATCAAAGGAAGACAATAACAATTCTTAGGTTTAACTAACAACCTACAAATTGAACTCATCATTTTATGTGAAATAGCAGTGCATAACATTTCAAAAACGGAAAACATAACTTACAAATCATTGGTACGAAATGTTCAAAGGAGACTCGCCCTGCTCAAGGTGTTGTTGATCTTGTTCTTGAATGACTTGAGGGTCTTTGGGGGCTTCAACTTCTATATACGCAAAAATTACCCAAAAATCGAATAAGCACAAAAGAATTCAAATTGCCTTCAAAAATTCAAATGAACTCCAAAATGAGTGTTTTCGGTTTGGTTGAGTGGAGTTTGAATTTAGATAAATTTAGAAACAAAAATCACTCGATTCGGAGTAGAAATGAGTGAGAACGGGTTCTCTAAAGTTCAAACCCTAATTTAAATCTCTGAAATAAACAAAGGAGAGAGGATACTCTCACTAACAGGTGGGGCCCGCAGCTATTTTCTTTTCTTTTTGATTAATTTTGAACCGGATTTATTCAGAGAATGACAGGTGGACCCCTACGCATTTTCATTTCATTTTCGTTTATTTTCCTAAAGAAAACTATTTTATGACAAGTGGGACCCACGTGTCACAGACTCGGTCTATGAAATAGTGTCTGGACTACATTCTATAGGCGCAGTCTACCGGTCTATGGACCAGATTTTACTACTCAATAAATGATCCGGGCCTATGTGGCAGTGATGCAATGAGTAACTCAGGGTATTAAACTCATGGATTTCCGCTTGAGGGCCCGCAGGGCAGTGGAACTTGGTAGCCATTAAAATCAATGATTAGTTTTTAATACCATGCTTATGATAGCGATTCGGTAGTTAATTACGGAGCTACAGTTCCTGTCATCGTTCGAACAAAACAGGGCACTCTAGAGCGCTCTCAGCTCAGGCTCGTCACCGGCGAATAGGGGCACGGCACAACTATGGACAAAAATGGAACCCTTAGCTCTAAGCGACTCTACTGATGCCAGAGGTGAAGCTCGTAGCCACATGCTTGATGGCGTATCGGCCATTAGCGCGGTTAAGCTCAGGGTTGTGGTGGCCATGGTGCTATGGCAACGTTTCCAACCAACCTAGGAGGTACTAGGAGCAAACCGGAAGGACGCGGAGGGGACGAGCTAGCCAGAGATGGTCTGACGATGGCGACCAGTGACGGCGAGGGAAGCTCCAAGCAGTGATAGTACTCTGCACAAAATGTTGAGAAATCAACCCTCGGGAAGGATCAAAGGAAGTAAGGAGGTAGTCGAGAAAGAATGAATCGGAGTATTTCTCACTGGGAAGGTTACGGTGGCTAATTTGGCACTTACGGTCGGAGATGAGGAAGAATGAGTGGGCGATGGGTTCCTGCGATTGAAACCCAAAATTAGTTTAGGGGAAATAATTTGTGGCCCCTGGAACACATGCTGACGCATGTAATAAGAATAGAGCTTCACTGGTGGACGATGATGGTGACGGTGGCGCCGTGATGGCGCTCGACCGAAATGGATGCTTGAGCCTTACCTTGAGCTCGAGCTCGGTTGAGAAAGGAAGTAAGTGGTAGAGTGTTTGGGGTGGCGAAGGGAGCAAGCAGAGAGGCTTTGGATGGCTATATATAGCTGATGGGGCGGAGTTCGCACGAGGGCGATGATGCGCTCGGCGCAAGCTTCAGCGCTAGTTTCTGGACGGAATGGGTGAGGAGTTTACACCGATTGGCAATGGACTCGACAGGAGCTGGTAGCACAGTGCGGGCGGAGCGACGACGATCGACAGAGCCGCAATGCATGGCTGTGATGTGGTGCCAAGCTTCTGCGGGCATTGATGCTGAGTGAACATTGGTAGCGGTGATGCCGCCGGGTAAAGAAGGCTGTGCTGCACTAGCTTGACTGAGAGCTGGTGTGGCTGAGTCAATCGACCGAGTCGGTTTGGTGGCAACGCATCGGCTTGTGTGGCTCTCAGGCTCGGCCAGGTGAACAGGAAGGAGAAAGAAAAATTAAGGAAAAGATTCGGAAAGGAAAATATAAATTTTAGGCTTGCTAAAAATTCTTGTATTTGCATTTTGTACATCCTCATGTGATGATAGATAAATTCTGATATTTTCTAAGGAATTCTAATTGGGCTTTTTTATTGTTCGGAGAATTAGGTTTCGAATTGGCCTTTGGTTTTGGGTTTATGTTTCTAGGGTTTTCTGAATTACACAACTTGTACTGGCAAAAGAGAAAATGAAACTCAAATAATTCTCCAAAAATGCATACAAAAATGATGGCAATAGCTATCACATAAAAAGTTTTACAAATCCCGTATTTTTTTATTTATGAACTTTTTGGGATGTTACAGCTGTGCCCCAGACGATTGTCTATGGCGTATCGTGTGGCCTACTACTACTTTATGTTTTCGCTGTAATTTTCTTTTGGCTCCATGCCCTTTTGTAATAAAACTCTGATAATATGAATAAAATACGTGAAATAGACTTGCTATCATTTTTGTTGAACTGTGTACACTGCTGAACAGTATGTATAGAGAAGCTACCAATTGGACTGCATCCTCACGTGAAATTCATGTGGATGGTCCCATAACTTTACTTTTACTAATCGTTTGTTTGATATATGTCCCGTACTAATTGACTTGACCGTAAGATTGAGGACCTAATATTCGCTTGTTGATGGTCCCCGTATATAATTTTATTCGCTAGAGATTAAACTCTAGAGTACTGTACGTACTAAGACATTCATATATACCAGATCTTGCACATGGTACACTGTTACCTAATTCATAAATATCTCCACATTCATCTTTTAAAAAATCTCCCCATTATTTTTTTCCTCACAATAGAAACAGGTGCATGCTGAATTAACTAAAAATGTAAACTCCGTTTTAGATGAGCTAGACAGTAGCACACTATGTTTTGCACATGGCATGGTGTTGTGCATTTCTAGATCTCATCAGAACAAGGATTTTTATTTCTGTGAAATAAACGGCCATTAATTTCGCACCCAAAAGTAATCGGTTGATCAGTCATTGACAGTGAGTAAACCATCATGTATAGTTTATTCGAAGGGTATTTAGGGTCTTAAACGGTTAGTCACCTGTGTTTTTTCCCCGTTAGTCGTGTTTGCCCCATTAATCGGTCATTTCCATGTTTAACTGTTAAATATACTTATTTCTACTAATTAATTAGTTTATAATGTACTATAAATATAATATATGAGCTATTGAACGCAAATTATTATTAATCATATTTTTGTTTTAGAGAAGATTGCACAGGACCCACCCGCACTTTCCCAAGACTGCAGATCCCTACCTATACTTATAGTCTGGCAATTCACCACTTGTACTTTGAGTTTTATCATTAATTCTGCCGCTAATGCTGTTCAGTTGAGAGCAAATCATATTAGACAGAAATTTTTCCACTTGCATGAGACGTTGGAAAATTAGTGTAAGATATATATGTGCTGATACAAGCATTCACATTTGTTATAAATGTATCATTTTTTTATAGTAAATAATAATATAATTAATAAAATAAGTGATATATTGCAATGAAATTAAAAGTGTCAGTGGTAAATTGAACTAATTTTAAAACAAGGATAGCAAGTTGGCAAATTAAGTCGAGGTGGTAAATTTCACCAACTCAAATGTATAGGTGGTGGATTGCAAAAATGTATAGGTGGGGGTTTGCAATCTTAGAAAAGCATACACCACTACAAAACATGTCATACTAGACGTCTCATCACAGACGGTTCCTTTGGAACCGTCTGTGTTGTCCTTCACAGACGGTTCGTATTATAAACCGTCTGTGATACTAATTATCACACACGGTTCGTTTCACGAACCGTCTGTGATAGTATTATAGACGATTTGTATTACGAACCGTCTGTGATAAGTACCTCGTCACAGACGGTTCGTATCACGAACCGTCTATGATACTATTATAGATGGTTAGTATCACGAACCGTCTGTGATAAGTACCTCATCATAGACGGTTGGTGATACGAGCCGTCTGTGATATGTGATTCACAACGCGGGAGTTCGAAAATTTTGAACGCGTGCGCGGGAGTAGCAGTAGTCCTTATATATTATAGCCGGTCCTCCTCCTCCCACAGTCCCCAACCTCCTCTAGTCCTCCTCCTCTCGCAGTCCCCAACCACCGACAGTCCTCCTCCTCTGAGCTCGGCCCTCCCTTGCTCCCACAGTCCTCCTCCGAGCTTCGGCTGGTCGCTGCTCCTCCGGTCCTCCCTTGTTCGCTCCCGCAGTCCCGCAGCTCCCGGCCTCCTACTACTCCTCCCCAACAGCTGAGAGTCGACGCCGACGCTGATGCCAACCTCCTCTAGTCCTCCTCCAACGCCGACCTCCTCCAGTCCTCCTCCGACGTCGATGCCGACCTCCTCCAGTCCTCCGACACCGAGCTTCTGTTATGTATGATTGTATGTGTATCCGTGAATCAATGTTTGGGTGGCTTGGCTATATGAGCTTCTGTTATATATGAGTGTATGAGTGTATGTGTATGAGTGGCTTGGGTATATGATCTTGATCTGTTGTATATGAGTGTATGAGTGTATTAATGAATCCACGATTCAGTCTAAGACACCGTAGATGAGCTTCTGTGATAGTGTTATATACATTTAGTATTTTTTTGCAGTAGAAAAAACTATCACGCATAGCTTCGAATAAGAACCGTCTGTGATAATTACTATCACAGACGGTTCTTGTTAAGAACCGTCTGTGATAGCTTTTTCACAGACGGTTAGAAAACCGTCTGTGATGACAAATGTCATCACAGACGCACAATTACAGACGGTTCAGAAAACCGTATGTGATGACGGTTCCGAATCATCTGTGATGAGGTTTTCTCTAGTAGTGATAGGTGGCAATGGCACAACTAGGGGTGGATAACGAGCTAGCTCGGCTCACAGAAGTCCGGTAGACAATGCGGCCCACCTTGGATCGCTAAGCAAACGAGCTAAAAGGCTGCTCAGCTTGTTTGAAGACACATTAGGCTCACATGCGGAGGCGCGCATTGAATGCCTTGTTCTCCGCCGACCCCGTTTCCCCCTTCACTTCCCCTCTTTTCTACCCCGTTTTGCCGAAAGCATGCGAGCTCCCCCTTAATGACCGACATGACCTCCTCCATGTGAATCTCGCCTCTGGTCATCCCCGAAGCTCTATGAAAGGAGCACAGCAGCCCCATGGCCGCCTCTAGCCTTCCCTCGATTCACTCTCTCTCGCCTCCTTCGTTCCCTATTGGAGTTCTTCCGCCGTCAGCCATTAAGTGCGCCGCTGCCTCTAGGGCCCTCGTCGGAGCTCCTCCGCCACCCTCCTCCGCACCACCGGGATCGAATGGCCGCCTCCTACCTCGCGCTCACCTCCCCGACCTCTAGAGCCTCCCAGAGCATTGCCGCCGCTGCCGACCTCCCGGCGCTGCGTCGTCGAAACCGTCGGCGATCGTGATCCCTCGACTCCTCTAGTGCCGATGGCCTCACCGCCATCGCCACTCCGCTGTCACGGTGAGCCCTAGGGCCGAGCGAGCCGCCGCTCGGTGCCCACATGTGGCCGCCACCGTGGCGCCACGCCACCCCTATTGCCTACGTGGCTGCCCTGTCAGCATGCCCGCGTGGCACTCCCATCCTAAACCTAATTCCAAAGCCCTATAGACCAAGTCCACCATACACCTACTCATTGATAGTGGGCCCCACGTGTCAAAATTCTTTCCTTTTATTTGTTTTGGCCGATTTTCCCTTGCTGACGTCAGTAGTCGCAATAAGCCGATTTTCCTTTACAAAATTAATTCCAGAAATCAAGAAAATCCCCCTTTTATTATTTCATGTGTTTTTCCAACTTTCGAAGGCCATATGTTCTTCATTCGAACTCCGATTCGAGTGATTTAAATTTCTAAATTCATCTAAATTCATTATATTTTTGTTGGTGCTTATTTGATAATTATTTGGATTTATTTTATTTATTTGGCTTTGTTCATATATATAGATTCTAGCGTTTTGGAAGAAGTCGTGGACCCGACGACCGAAGCATCTCAACTCTTCAATGAAGGCAAGTCGTAGACCTTTGATCATGTTGAACCCAATTTATAAAAGTATATTGTTTGATATAAACATGCATGGCTACTTGTATAAAAATGGTTTCAGGAATAGTTAAATACCTAATTGCCATTATGCCTCCTTGATAAAATGTGAATGACATGTACCCTTGAATGATATAAATCCTTGAACAGCACAGGATGGTTAATTACTAGTTGGACATTACTGTACTACCAACTTGGGTATCGTGTACGCTTAGCTAATACTTTAGTTATACGTTGGAATCCATGATCACATGCTCTTGAATGATTAATCATGACTTAACGATATATGGAATTGTGGCGGAGCCACTGTTATTAAAATTTGTTGTGCCATGGCAAGAGTTGTCATTTGGCCAAGTTGAACAAAAATGATTTATGCTCGAGCGAGTGGTTGGATAGTTGAGGAGGAATGCGCGAGGCACATTATAGGGTGCGGGAGGCACTTAGGTGTGCGAGGCACATGGAATGCGGAAAGTCTTGCCTGAGCAATCACTAAGGACTTAACCTTGTAGGCCATTGATCTGGGTCTTACCGTGCGACCACATGTCTATACTGGGATAGATCTGGCCAACTAATTAGCAATGTTTTGAGTCGGTTCTATTTGGATTGATGAGCGGCGCAAGAGGGGGCCGGTAAAGCGAATCCTTAGCGAGCAGAACCAGATCAAAACAGAACTTTGTAAAAGCCTTGTCATGTGCTTTAGACTACTTACCTAAGGTAATGAGCTGTGGTACCAATGAATGCCAAACAAACTAAAGAAATCACGTCATGTGGGTAAAGCTGTACAACCTCTACAGAGTGTAAAACTATTCGAATAGCTGTGTCCCCGGTTATGGACAATGCCTGGTGATTTCACACGAGTGGTAGATTTTCTCAAAATTGTTCGAATGGGTTGGTGGATCTGAGTAGTTGGTTTTGGTAATTGGTTGGGAAGTGAACTGGGGGGGGGGTGTTCACTAGCTACTTTAAAAGAGACTCAATTATTTATGTATTAATCTTTTAAATTGTGCTTTACAATTTACTTACTGTATTTACTGTCAATATTATTTTATGCAAAATAGCCATAAAGCTATCCTTGTCAAGCCTTGCATGAATATTATTTGCATACTTTTCCCTACAACTTGTTGAGTACTTTATGTACTCACAGCTATATGCTATTTGTTGACTAGTCCCTTCAGAAGAACTAGGGAACTTAGAGTTCTACGAGCAGGAATATTTTGAAGACTATGCGAACTAGGTCGCGTCCTCCACTCGATTGCCTATGGGCATGTCGGATGGCTTCTACCACGAGTTATTTTATTCCGCTGCAAGTACCTTTTTGTTGTTAAGCCCTGTGTGGCCACTTTGTAAGACTTGACCATAAGGTCCTTTTGCTTCCAAATATTATTAATTTGTCTACTTCATGTACAGTCTGTTGTATGGATATGATTACATCAATGTTGCAACTGTGTGAGCTACCTACTGATCTGGGACTAGTTCAGAATACACAGAGGGTCCCAGAGTTGTATATCCGGGGTCCTGACACCCTAGCATAGTTTGGCTAACCTCAGCAACTCGAGGGAGGGGAGCCCCGAGAGGTTGGGCCTCGCCATGCTCCACACCAAGCACGCCAACGCCGTCAGCCTTGCGAGTATGAGCCCGTGGATGCTAATGCCAGCGCCGACAACGATGCATGCGTTGAGGCCATCGGATGCCAATGGGATGGGCTGGGCCAAGTGGCCAAAATTGAGATGTCACTTGTTTTCCGGATATCCGGATAAGAAACCTCTCGATATCCGGGTCCCGTCCCAGATTTCTCGGATATTGCTTGCTCCGAATCTAACTCCGAATCTGAATTCAACTATCTGGATTCTGTCCTAGATCCGACTGGATAGTCTATTCCCTTCCCGGATCTGGGCCTGACTGGATCCGGTTTCGAATAGGGTGGGAAATACCGGACCGTTTTCACCCCTAGCTAGGCAACGGGCGCGACTCCTATGTTGTGCGTATATGCCGTGTGTGTGGCTGGTGGCTGCGTTGTACCTTTGTGCCTGAGGTTGATAGTGTAGGGGTAAGGGTTGGGTGGATGTGGAGTTGTGGACCTGTGTTCTTATCGAGTAGGGTTAGAATTGCTGGGCCTGTGTTCGGCTTGCTCAGCTGTGCTTTTGTTTCAATGGAGCCTAACGAGCTACCGAGGCTCGGGCTCGACTTGTTAAGTGAGCGAGCTGAAATGGGGCTTGGCTCGGCTAGTTTATACCACTAGCCTGATCGGAGGCGGCTCGCGAAACTTGGATTTTTTTTTTCGCCCTAGGTGCAAACATTCTCTTACTTTTTTATATTAAAAATTTGCCTAAATCTTGTTTATAAATTACTTTTAGATTTTTTTGCAGGAGGCAATGGTGCAATGTTGTCCCAATTACTTCTACTTTTTCTATATAAATAAATATATTATGAAGAACATATATAATCTTCCATTAAATTCTAATAATTATAATAATTAATCACTTGGAGGTACCAACAAGTGCATTTATTTTTTATAGGATTTTTTTATGCCACTGCAAATGTTCTGAATCCTTGATTTGGTCATTTTGAAAAAAATGACGAGGGTAACGTTTGAGAAATGTAATGGCATTTTGGAAACAATTGATGGCAAAGATATAACAGAGTTGACATCAGTGGCAAAAAATGTAATGTTTGTGAAATGTAATGGCATGAAAGGGAAAGATGGTTTTGTAATGACAGATCAGGAACTTAGAAATTTTGCAGCGACATATAAAAAATTTACCATTTTTTATAGCACTGTACTTACCGAAGTGTTTTTTATCTTTTAAGGGTGCATCCCCTATCTCATCTGTCGTCTAATTTATCCTCCTTAACTCGATGTCCGTACATGTATATATTTGGGGGTGAGAATCTCGAGACAAAATAAACGGTAGATAAGATATGAGGATGTTCCCTTAAGAGAGGTAAAAAGCTTTTCCCACGTAGTCAACTTTGGGTTTGATGAAGTGGAACAAAATAGTGTGAGGAAGGAACGCGACGGAAACAACACGTTGTCCCTCCTAGTACTTCATCCGCACTTCCGGATACCACCACTCCTATCTTTCTCTCTCCTCTTCTGCGACTTTCTCAAGTTTTTTCCCAAACAATAGTCTCCCTGAAACCCTAGTCTCTGCTCGGTGGTTTCCACGCTGCCTCTCGTCTTGCCGCCAGTTTTCTCACCGTTAGTGCTAGATCTAGTCGCCATTAAGCCACACCACTGTCGACGTGAGGCTACCTCATCAAGGCTAACATGGCCGGACGACAACAAGAGGCTGTGCCAGGTGGCATTGTCGAGGAAAAAACTAAGTGCATACTGCACACAATTGTTTTCTATACGCTGGTTCTTTTAGTAAAATATGCAAATCAAATCTTTCTCAAAAAACATTAGCAGAGTAAATGACCAAACTCAAGACCACTTGAACTATACCATATTGCCATGAGATGAAAGCAACCATTTCTCGCACCACACAAAAATAAGCGCTGTATGCTCTGCTTGGAACAAATTAAGCACTACACATAAATTAATCAACAATCATATATTAATAAATAATGAGTCATAATTTGATCAGTCTAATTGTTCTATGGTATCTGATCTAAAACCTTTTCAGGCTTAACGTCTGCCGGACGGGGAGTGGTGTCGTTGTATCCGATGCCCTTTCTTCTCGTTGGGAAGATCAAGAACACAAAACTCGATAAGAACGCCATCCCGAGTGGTAGGTTCTTCAGCAGCTCTTTGGTGTCCGCGCCGGCGTTTGAGAAGAAGCAGTTTTGGAGCCCCACGTCGCTGAACGCCACGGTGAGGAACACCACCGCCGTGAAGAAGGCGTGCACGAAATCCAGCGGCCTCAGGCGCAGCTTCTGGAGCTTACTGTGCGGCAGCTCCCCCTCACCCTCCTCCCCGGACAGGTTGAACACGTTGAAGCCCCGCAGCGTGGCCGCGCCGTAGTAGAGCTTGCCACTGGGGCCGACGATGCTATCCGTGAAGGCGAAGAAGACGGACGAAGCGGTGAGGGAGGCGACCAGCCCTGCGGTGAGCCACCGGTTGAGTCAGTAATCGGCCGTGGTTGGTGAACGACGGGACAAGCGCTTGGTATGTTAAAGACTGCGTCTGCGTCGGCAGAGCTGGGCCAGTTCGCCGGCCGACATCACCTTGTCACCATCGCCGCCGGACGGGGCATCGGTGCATCTTGGAGTCATTGACATCCTTAGGCGCGGCCGTGCCGGTGGCCGCTGCCTCCGGCGCCTCGCCGTTGCCGTTGGTTTGTGGTGGCATATGGATAAGGGTGGCTTCAAGTGATGATGCTATTATGTTCTTGCTTGGTGTGTATGCTCGTAGGAATCTGCTTCATGCGTTCGGGATGGCTTCTGTTTATATAGTTGAATCATTTGGGAATCGGTCTACGGTGGGCGCGTTGATTGTTTCCGTAAATGTGGAAGAGCTTGGTATACATGCATAGACTTGAAGCAAGGTCAGGTCAACCCGACCTAGTTACTAGGAATGTGATCTTGATACCCCCACTTGGAAGAGTATTCTTGATTTATAATTAATCAATGAACCCACTTGGAATTTACAATGATTTATAGTTTTGTTGTTACCACGCTATGAATGTCAAGAAGAAATAATTGTACTTATCATGCTATTATAGTCTGAAAAAGCTCAAGTGGATAATGTCTATTTTGATACTCAAAAAGAGCAAAGCTCTAAAGGGGGGATTTGGTTGTTCATATTGAGAGTGGACCTATTGTGGTTTCTGCTTCTTTGTAGCCTTGTTTACATAATCCCTCAGCTAAGATTAGATCTGTCTCCCAGCAAAAATTTGGGAAGGTTAATTTTTCAGGGACAGAGAAATTCAAATCTGATGGGTCTATCAAGGAGGGGCTATTTCAGGCTGAGATGGTTGATATTGACAGCAAAGGGGTTGAGTGTGAAAAGATAGAGGATGAGTACAGTTTGGCAGAAAGTGACAAAGAGGAAATGGCTGATAATGCTAAAGGGTGGCTGTCACCAAAAAAGATGGGGAGGAGAAATAAAAATTTTTAGCCTCCTATGGCAATAAGGAAGAGTTCTAGAATACAAAACCAAGGAATGAAGAAAAAGCTTCAAGATTAAAATCCATCCAGAATCTAGAGCATCAAGGTACTTCTATCAACTCTTTTAATGTTTTAAATAATACTTCTGTTGAGTATCTAGAAAAGGTAGCTCTGTCTTGTGGTATAGTTTTAGGGAGTCAGTCCCAACCTACTAGTGAGGTCATTTCAGCTATGCAGGCGTAGGAACTAGTTAGAGTAGCCTTATCTAGAGCTGAAAAAGAAAGAGCATCTCAGGTGATTGTTGCATCACAAGTTTGCAAAGGGGATAATTCAGAGAAGGGGGAGAATAAAGAAACCTGTGATAATGCAATAAGGGGTGGTTCAGGTTTCAAACTGAATAAGAGAATGAAGAACAAGCTGAAAAAAAGTGGTGTGGGGGTTGTTATATCTAAATCATGAAAGTTATCTTCTAGAATGTGATAGGCTTGTGGAAAGTTGCCAGGAGGAGGCAATTAAGAGAGCTTGTTAGCTCTGAGAGGGTTGATGCAGTGGGAGTTCAAGAAACTATTAAGAAGGACTTTTCTGAGAGAGAGCGCAAGAGTCTGGTGGGGGATGCTTATTTCAGATGGCATTGGTTTCCTGCTATAGGCCATTTTGGGGGTATTTTGCTGGGGGTGAAGCAGGATTTCTTAGAGGTTGAGGGCTGTGATGTAGGAAACCATTATGTGAGTATGGTGATCAGAAACAAGTTATCTAACTTCAGATGGGAGTTGATTGTTGTTTATGGTCCTGTTCAGCATGGTTTGGCTCATGGCTTCTTGGAAGAATTAGATAAGAAATGCAAAAAGGCTTCTCTTCCCTTGGTTTTAATGGGGGGGAGGGGGGGGGATTTCAACCCAATTAGGGAGGCAGGTGACAAAAATTCTAATAACCTGAACCTTCCTCTCATGACTCTCTTCAATGATTTTATTGCTGACAACAAGTTAATTGAAATTAAGAAAGGGGGTGCAAAGTTTACTTGGACTAATAAACAGAATTATCCTATTATGGTGAACTTTGATAGGGTGCTGGTGTCTACTGACTGGGAAGCTAGGTTCCCTTTGTGCAGTGTTAAAAGTTTGATCAGAGTGGGGTCTGACCATAACCCCATTTTACTTAATTCTGGGGAAGGGGATTTACTTAAGAAAGGGAGATTTTTCTTTGAAAAGAAGTGGTTCTGTCATGATAATTTTACAAAGCTGGTTAAGAAAAAGTGGATTGAGGTTGACAGTAAAGCCTCTGGGAATACCTATTCTATGGACAGATGGAATGGCCATATAGCTGCTTTGAGAAGCTTTTTAAGAGGATGGGGTGCTAATGTTAATGGTGATTATAAAAGAAATAAGAAGAGGGTGTTAGAGCAAATTAAAGATTGGGATACTCTGGATGAAAAGAGAAGTTTAAGGGCTAAAGAATGGAGGCAGAGATATCAGCTGGAGCAAGTTTTTGTGGTAGAAGAGAAACACTGGCACCAGAGGGGTTATGTGAAATGGTTAATTCAAGGGGATGCTAACACTACTTTTTTTCATAATTATGCTAATGGGAGGAGACGGAAAAATTACATTTTTAGTTTGGATTATGAATGGGTTACTATCAAAGACAAAACTGGTATCAGAGATCACATTTATGGGTTTTATAAGAATCTGTTTGGCTCTGAAACTGTTCAGGGGGTGAGTTTGTCTCAGGAAGTTTGGAGCAGGAGGCATAGAATTTCTGCAACCAACAATGAGTTCTTGATACAGGACTTCACTGAAGAAGAGGTTTGGAAAGTTATCAAAGAGTTACCTTCCAACTCTGCCCCTGGTTCTGATGGTTTTCCTAATGAGTTTTATAAAGAGTTTTGGGAAGTAGTCAAAACTCAGTTTCTGCACTTGGTTAGAGATTTTTTTTTAAAGGGGATCTTGATTTGAAGAGACTGAACTTTGGGGTCATTACTCTTATTCCCAAATTGCAAGAAGCCAATACCATTAAACAGTTCAGACCTATTTGTCGTTTGAATGTAAGCTTTAAAATTTTGACAAAGTTGATGGCAAACAGACTCGGAGTACCTGTGTATTCGACTGAGAAGTGGCTTCATGTATCAGCAACCAACTATTCTTTGATGTCAAGTCCAGTTACCTATGGACGACATCCAGTTAATTGTATGTTCACGCGCTCTCCTAGCAGCCATATTTTTTGAACTTGCAGGCTTAATGAGAGGTTGCCTGTGGCAGCTGTCTCATCCTCCTCATGACCCCTCGAAAGTGGCTGGGGACTATGAACAATATATACAATATATATATGAAGCCAGTTTTAAAGGCACAAGCAGCCATTGCTTGGAGACTTTATGGAGAATATATATCACAGATGGTTCTAAACGCGAGCCGTCTGTGATAGTCAGCTATCACAGACGATTCTGAGTTAATAACCGTCTGTGATAGTATGCATTACTGACAGTTTGAAAACCGTCTGTGATAGTCAACTATCACAGACGATTCTGAGTTAATAGCCGTCTGTGACAGTATGCATCACTGATGGTTTCAAAACCGTCTATGATGACCTCATGTCATTACTGACCTATAAACTAAGACGGCTCACGAAACCGTCTGTGATGATGTTTTTGAACCGTCTGTAAAGACTTTTTCTGTAATAGTGACCATTGTTTGCTAGCTATCGTCCCTAAAGTACATAGCCACCATATATGATATATCATACTAGGCTGTGAGCTCGTATCATCAAGCGGTTGTTTCCTCACAGATAAGCTAGCGTCAGCAGAGTTGAGCCAAATAGTCGGTTTTGTCACGTAGATCTCTCGCGGTGGTTCTCGATTCTCATGACGTGTGCGTGGGAACGTGTGATTGAACAACTACTAGCTAGCTGCGCATGGATATCTGCACAATATAATTTTCTGCGTATCATCATATTGCATAAATATTTGCATGGTTCTCAGCTGCATGCTGGATACGTGAAAACAACGAGCACGAAGATATTTTTCTAGAACACGACATGCATAATTGTGGCCCGCATGACATGCAAGCAAAAAAGATATTGAATTTGATCTGAATCCTCTCTGCCATGCTATTATAAGATCTATCGAACCTGTGCCCATGCGTGTTCACGCCATACGACCCATATGTGATGCGCATGAGGCACAACAAACGACTGCACACCCCTCTACTTCCACTAAAAAAGGTGTTATCGTGCATAGTCATTCTTGAGGTTCAGCAACCAAAGAGGTCATCTAAACCTACCAAACATGTATTTTGTGGGACTCATACTATAGCCGTTAGTCATAGGACAAAGGTACTATATATCAGTTGGATTTGCCACCACGCCATTAGTAATACTATTCACATGTTTTAATCCGACCCATAGAAATAAGTAATTCTATTGTTCGATACTCCCACATGTTAATGGCCTTTTTTCATCCACTAGCCAATCACACACACCATGGATGTACGTAAGCATGGAAATGTGTACCAAGCCACGTATGAAACTCTCTCTCTCTCTCTCTCTCTCTCTCTATATATATATATATATATATATATATATATATATATATATATATATATATATATATATATATATATATATATATATATATATATATATATATAGCGGCCCTTTTTTCCGGTGGAGTTATACGTTATTGCGTGCAAGAGAGAGAACCGGAGGGGTAGAAGGAGGGGATGGTGTGGATCGATGGAGCGAGGAGAGAGACAACAGGAATATTTTTTTAATTTAATCAGTGTGGGTCCCACTTTTGGAGATATTAGGAGATACTAAACACTAGAAAGAAAGATTTTAGTCTAGCACCTATGTGATGTGTCGATAATATGACAGGTCCTAGCGGCTGGGTTGGTACCGTACGTTGTGGATGCTTTGATATATAGGGTGGGCGGGTCTTTTTTTCCACTTGTTCTACATAGGAATGTAAGTGGGATGCGCTGCGGACAACCCATGCCCACCCGCATTGGCCGCTTAGGTTCTTTATAGGCAGTTGTGACTGCCGCTTGCCCGCAAGTCATTTGCATACGCGGGTTGGTGGGTTCGGCGGTTGAGTACGCTTCTTCCTGGCCATGGTGTCGTCGATTCGGGATGGAGGCGAGGAGGCGGAGGATTTTGGTGCTGATGAAGGAGGGACGGACACCTCCTCCTCCGCCTGGTGTTGCTTTTTTCGGCACCAAGCAATGGGCGCTCATGGCGCTGGTGACCACGCTCAAGGGTCGCCGAGGGGAGGCGGTGCTTGGCCTGCTTGTCGGAGGCAGACTTGTGCTTTTTCCTGGCCATGGCGTCGTCGATTCGGGTTGGAGGCGAGGAGTTGGAGGAGGAACATGGCTGCGAGGTAAAACTCTAGTCGAGTGGAGACGAGTTGGGAGATGAAGTGAATCTGAACTGAGCTGGGACTTGTGCTTCTTCATATCAACTACGGTGCGAATAGGGCTGAAAAAAATAGTTCGAGGCTCGCGAGCCTGCTCGAGCTCATTACGAGCCGAGTTGGCTTAGCTCGAGCTCGTGATTTTTCGAGTCGAGCCGAGCCCAGTTTTCAACTCGTGCTCAAAACGAGCCAAGCTCGAGCCGCTCGGTGGCTCGTTTGGCTCGTGCATGTGCGACCCACGAAGACGAAGCCCAGTGCAGTCTGGCCTCCAGCGGTGCGGCCTTGCGGCCTTACCTGGTTGTCCCTCACAGCCTTGCCCTTACCCTACTCGATCCCCTTCCTCCTTCCCGAGTTCCCCAATCTTCTCGATCCACCGCCGTCTCTCTCTCCATTCGCCAAAACGCTGCTAGTTGCTGCTCACCTGAGTCGCCTCCCTCCTCTGACATCTCCCTCCTCTTCGCACCGACGAGGGCATTGAGCTGGCGCCGCTGCTCGCCTCCCTCCTCTCCCTCGCGGCCGATGTAGCAACTCGCAGGGTCGGCGATGCCAGCGCCTTCCCCTTGCTCCGGAGCGGCATGCAGCAGGCCGTGCGCATCGCTGGAAGCCTGGAATACTACTCGCTTTCCTCGAGGAGGTCCATCCAGGACGCGATAATGGCGGCGGCGCCGCCCTCCTCTACCGTACTTGGGCTCACGGAGGTCCATCCAGGACTGCGCGTGGCTTCGGGTGCTCGTGAGTGCTGGGCTGGTCCTTGGGTCCATCGCGGCCCTCGTCCAGCTCGGCCTCGATGAAGCGGTGGCAGCCCTCGTCTAGCTCGGCCTCAGCGCGGCAGCACCCACGTCTAGCTCGGCCTCAACGACGCGGCGGCGGCCCTCGTCCAGCTCGGATCTTGGCGTCCCGCTCATCCTGGGCAGCGGCGCGGTGCTAGAGGAGGCCACGGGCCTGACCGCCAGAGGAGGAGCGGCATGCGGCGCGAGAAGCAGGAGGCCACGACCACGGGCCTAAGGACTGAGGAGGAGCGGCGTGCCTCTAGCTCAAACGAGCTCGCGAGCCGGCTCGAGCCCGCGTTCCAGGCGAGCTGAGCCTGGGTTTCAACTCATGACCCAAACGAGCCAAGCCGAATGTCAGACCGAGTTTGGGTGAGCTTGGCTCGAGCTGGCTCGGCTCGGCTCGTTTCCAGCCCTAGGTGCAGACGCAGGCAATACGGGCCGGGACGATGTTATTTGCTATCGGCTGGCGAGCTGATAGGCTGATTTTAGTGGGCTGGTTTTGTAGGGTGGGCTAGCAGCTTAGCGAACTGGCCCACCCCACTTACACACCTAGTTCTGCACCCACCGGAGCTAATTAATCGTATCTTTCTGTCTGAGCGGCTGCAACGCCACTCGTACTAATTAACCATGTTTGCATTGAAAAAAGGGCAGCGAGACACTCTGACACGGTAAGTACAACCAGCAGTCCGGCAGGAGTGGCTGACCGTGCGCCGCCGCGGGCGAAAAGGTCGCCGCGGATCGACGTGGAAGATTGGAGCTCACGATCGAGGCTGTGGAGATATCTTCGAGGTCGCCGGAGAAAGAAAGAAAAATGTAACCGGTCCCGAAAGCGACGCCGTGGACCGTACACTAGCTGAATCCAACGAACTGGAAAGCTAGAAAGCTGCCTTTTGTCCACACCGAACATGTGACTGTTGCTGTTTCGCTCTTGTTCCTTAATTTCCAGTCTCCGTTTTAGCTGCGAGTCATCGGTCACACAAGGAAATGAGGCGGTTGCTTCCACCTTTTTTTTTTTCGGGGGAAAAATAATCCTTGATTATATATAGCAGTGCTTTGTTCAAAACTTATCCGTAAGTTCGGCACTCTACGTGGATTAACACATACTAGAAGTTCACCCATGCTAATGGCGCGGATGTGAATGTTGATAGGTCTGAGGAGGATGCGATAATGTTTTGTGCTCGTCGTCGATCGTTAGTCTTAATAATAGATTATTTCTACAGAACGATCATTTTTATAAACCTTGGCTTGGTACGTGTTGAGTAGCAAAATGAAGGGAAACGGTAGCAACAACAGATATGTGTCATGTAAAAGTAAGATATGTGATTTTGGTTATAGTTTTTTTTTTCTAGAATGTAAAAGGAGCAACCACTACTACAGAAATGCTAATACTGGACGTCTGATCACAGACGGTTCATCAAACCGCTCAGATAAACACAATCTCGAGCGGTTTTTGTTACCCACCGCTCGTGTTATTCTCCGCGCTAAAAACCGCTCAGGAAGATGTCATATCACGACGGTTCATGTTTGGAACCGTCTCGTGATACTTCACGACGGTTCCAATATGAACCGTCTGTGATATTGCCCAATATCACGACGGTTTTGTTAAAACCGTCCGTGATAATTAACTCACCACAGACGATATATATAGCTCCGCCCCCGCCAAAACAGATATAGTCTTCTTGATCTCCATATCTCTAGGCGCCACGATAGGTCCATCGCTGCCTGCGTCTTGCTTGAGTACATCGCCTCACCTCACCGAGCCGGCCCGGTCCATTTCGGTTGTATATTGTCGCCGAGGAGCTTGCCGCCGCCGCCTGTTTCACCGATCGACGACCCACCGCACCTTTGACCTTCCCCGACTTTCATTGACACCTTCCTCGTGATCGAGGTGAGATATCAAGCATAAGCATCCTTTAATTTGAGTAGTTTCAGCGTTTACGCCAAATCGCTAGTTTCAGCGCCCATGGGACATCGTGCGCGTCGGTTCGCCTCGGCGAGACCTTAGGGCCGAGAGCCACGACTATATAGCAATGCGATATCACCCCTAAGCCCGCTTTGAGCTTCAAATTAATTAATCCTACTGCTTTTTAATCATTTAGTTAATAAACTAACGAGTCTATGACATGTGGGATCGCCATAGATTTTATAAATAAAATCATGAAATAAAAATGAGTCACCGACAAGTAGGGCCCACATGTAAGTTAATAAAATCGAAAAAATGTAAAAATGAAAAATCATAATTAAGCCTCGTAAAATACGCCGAAAGTCATCACCCTTTTATTTATTTTCGTGGTTTTCAATACGAACCGTGTGATGGACCGAAGTCGATGTACACCGAGAACCGTGTGAGTGAAGAGTACATTAATGGCGGTTCTGCTTACAAGAGCCGCCGAGGAGGATATGTTGAATAAGGGGCGGAATATATGTCTTGCCCATGCATTGATCGCCAGAATCAAGATGTTTAACAACCGAGCGCAGATCGAAGCACACTTGATTCAAGGGGTTTCAAAAGGGTTATACATGTTGGACCACCACGTGAAGAGCATATTATACTGAAGTCAACGATATGCATATTATACAGAAGTCAACGATATGCCGCCAATGTCGATTGTGGTTCCGATTCGGATAGGCTACACGATGACAATCTAGATCGATGCTTCGCATGATGCGTAAGGAACCGTGATGAGAGGGAGTATGTTCAATTCGGGCGTGATGGAGGACTCAGAGAAACCTTTGTTCCCGGCTGCAAGTCGGAATACACAAGGTTGTCATCCTTGCTTAAACCGCTGAAATTGAAGGCAAGCAACGGTTGGTCCGACAAGAGTTTCACTTGAGTCATTAGGTCTCTTAGCGGACATGCTTCCCGAGGGAAATGAGTTGCCCAAAACCACCTACAAAGCCAAAAGGTTCTTTGTCCATTGGGAATGGAAGTAGAAAGAATACATGCATGTCCGAACGATCAGATCCTCTACCGTAACGAGTATACAAACATGCATGTATGTCCGTGTGCAACGATCCCGATACAAGCGAAGAAGCAATCGATGACGACGAGGAATCGAGGTGAAGAAAGGACCTCTCGCTAAGGTGGCGTGGTATCTTCCTGTAATTCCCCGCTTGAAGCGGTTTTTATAACCCAAAGAATGCAAATCGCCAGATTGGCACTTAGAGGAGCGTAAGAATGACGGAAAGTTAAGACACCTCGCCGATTCCGCCCAAAGGAGAAACATCGATAGGAGGTTTGCGACTTCAAAAGGAACCGAGGAATATAAGGTTTGGATTGAGTACAGATGGAATGAATCCTTTCGTAATATGAGCAAATGACATAGCACTTGGCTGCGTGACGCTCAGATCTACAACCTTCCTCCTTGGTTGTGTATGAAGCGGAAGTATATTTTGTTGTCGATACTTATCCAAGGGCAAGCAACCGGGAATGATATTGATGTGTACCTAGCACCATTGATGGAAGATCTAAAAATACTCGTGGATTGAAGGGGTGCATGTATGGGATGCATAAACGAGAGAACTTCACTTTACGCTCCTTGTTGTTTCGCACCATAAATGATTATCCCGCCTTGCTAACTGGTCAGCCGAGTACAAAGGGCCAAAGCTCGACTCACCGCTTAGATGATACCCGAGTGTGTGGCTGAATCACTCGCAAGAAACCGTGTACATGCGTCATCGTAGGTTCCTTCGAGGGCTCACCCATACCGCAGATGAAGAAACAATTCGACGGAGAGAAGGAGGACAATTCAGCTCCAAGGCATTTAAGCGGAAAAGAGGTCTATGATATGGTTAAGGATTTAGATGTTGTGCTTGGAAAGGGATGTAAATCGAGGACAAGTAAGAAGAACATGTGGAAGAAGAGATCAATATTTTGGGACTTACCTTATTGGGAGCACCTAGAAGTTCGCCATCGCATCGATGTCATGCATGTAGAAAAGAATGTATGTGATGACTTGATTGGTCTCTTCATCAACATTCGTGACAAAACAAAAGATGGTGTCAACGCACGGCTCGACTTGGTTGATATGGACATCGACCGAGTTAGCACCAACAAGGACCGATAAAGGACGAACATACTTTCCCCGCTTGTTACACTCTGTCCAAGGCCGAGAGAACCGAATCTGTGCTTGCTTGCATGGCGTGAAAGTTCCGTCCTGCATTCGCCAACATGAAGAAACTTGTTTCGATAAAAGATTTGAAGTTAATTGGCATGAAGTCTCATGATTGTCATGTGTTGATGACACAAATGCTCCTGCTGTAATTAGAAGTATTTTGCCGATCAAGGTCCGAGAGACAATCATGAGGTCAGGTTATTTTTTAACACAATTGCTCGTAAGGTCATCGATCTCGAAGGACTAGATGCTCGCAGACGAGGTGGTGACGACACTATGTGATCTTGAGATGTATTTCCCTCCGTCGTTTTTCGATATCATGGTCCATCTCATTGTTCATATTGTGAGGGAGATAAAGATGTGCGGGCCCATGTTCCTACGTAGCATGTACCCGTTCGAGAGGTTCATGGGAATTCTCAAGTCATAAGTACGAAATCGATCTCGGCCAGAGGGCAAGATCGCCGAAGGTTATGCAACCGAAGAGGTCATTGAGTTCGCCGATTACATGGCTCAGGTCGAACCGATAGGTGTGCCTCGATCTCGCCATGAGGGGAGGCTCGAGGGTATCGGGACCATCGGAAGGAAAGCAATCACTCCAAATATGGATGCGTATGCTCAAGCCCATTTCACTGTCTTGCAACACATGACTGAAGTGTCCCCGTATATCGACCAGCACAAGAACGTGCTTCGCAATGTAATCCGCCGCGCCGATGTTTGGATCACGAGACAACACAATGCATTTGCTCAACCAATGGTTGAAGGAGCGATTTGCTAGGAGCTCGTCAAGTGATATGCTTGACATGGTTGGCAAAAGGGCCAACATTTACAGCTTGTAACATGGCGAGGATCGACATAAATGGGTACACATTCTATACGCAGCTCGTGATATAAAAAGCACTAACGTAACAGCGGTGTCCGTGATAGATGCATTCAAGACCGATGGGCCGAGGAGCTCCTACTATGGGCAAATAGAGGAGATATGGGAGCTCGACCACGTGCTTTTCAAGATCCCCTATTTCGGTGCCGTTGGGTCCATCTCCCACGGTGAAGGTCGATAAGTACAGGCGTCACTACCGTGGACCTCGAACGTGTCGGATACAAAGACGAACCGCTCAGATCAAGCAACCAAGTTGTTCAAGTCTTCTATGTTACCGATCTAAGAAATAAGAAGCGCCACGTAGTTCATCATGGAAAAAGGAGGATTGTCGGAGTTGAGAATGTAGTGGACGAGGAAGAATACAATCAATTTGACGAGTTGCCTCCTTTCGAAAGCAGATAAGGGTCGAGGAAGAAGAACATGACTTAAACTAGCTACATACTGCGTCGATCATCATGAAGGGCTAATTTTTAAAGATTAATTGAACAATGTGTGTATATGTACTATATACATTACGATGATCATGGTTAATTTTAGTTCATTTGAGTTAATTAATTGAGATTTGTACTTGTGAAATGGATGTGATTGTTTCTCAAATGAATGTGAATTGGATGTATATACATGTACTTGTTGTCTTTTACGCTTGTTTCAGAGGGCATGGCTAGCATTTCCGAGGCTAGCCAATAAATGTAAACGATCTAGATATTAACCAATACAAAATAATATCACGCATTTATTTGAACTACGCATCGTCTCACATGTGTATCACGCAGGCGGTTGTTTATCAAACCGCTCAGGTTATATGTATATCATGCAGCGGTTGTTTATTAACACCGCCTCGTGATAATCATATATCACGCACGGTTGTTTATTAAAACCGTCAGTGATTCATCAATATCACAGACGGTTGTTTATTAAAACCGCTCGTGATACATCACATATCACGAGCGGTTCTAAGTTAGAACCGCGTGTGATAGGTATCCTGACGGTTCTAATTTAGAACCGCTCTGTGATGTCCATCCCTATTTACATTCGGACTCTAGCTAGGGTTTGCTGCGCCCGCCACTCTCAAACGATTAAGTTTTCAACTCCTCTCGCTCCTCCTCCCCGAGCCCGTCGCCACCGTCCTCGACGCCGCCTCCTCGAGCCCGGCGCATCTCCTCCCGATCCTGGCCGACGCCTCCTCCTCCAGCCGGCGGCCTCCCCGAGCCCGCCGAGCCTCCTCCTACAGCCAGCCGAGCCCGCCGCCTCCTCCTCCCCAGGCAGTGGCGCCTCCCCTTCGACGCCGCCCGCTGCTCAGATCTTGCTCCGCTCGTCCTTCTCCTCGACGCCCAAAGGTAACCAATGCCGAAGTTACCGATCGACCCCATGCCCCTTTCCTAACTATTTCTATCAATAATCTGTCATGGTCCTTCGTGATAATTGTACTTGTTTTAGGAATTTGTATTTGTTCTAGTCCATTATTCATATGGTATTTGTTTTGATATCGCCATCGAATACATTGCAATGTGGTGTGTTGGGCTTGAGATGAATGCTCTGTGATGATAATAGTCTTGTAATGAAATTGTTTTGATAATCGGGTTTGTACTTGAGCTCTAATTGAATGCTTACTCTACATCCGATAGCAATATCAAAATGTTAAATCTTAGTTTTATGTTGATTTCATTTGTTCACATGATGTTCTATTTCTTGTGAAGATGTCTTCCGCTCATTACGAGTCACTACCATGTGTCCGATGATGCACCATCCTCTCGAACAATATCCAACCGCGTAGAAGAAGAGGAATATCGAAAAGGCCCACGGCCGATTTACCATCACGGAGGTCGATCACCGGGACCCCTATCAATCCTCGCCGAAAGCAGCGGCCGATTCCGGAGAATGGTCGAATAGTTGCACGGAATGGGTCAAGATCACCTACGATTCGTGGAAGGTGGTGCCCGACCATTGAAAATCGCCGGCCGACGGAAATTTTGCATCGCTCGAGATCCCGGTAGAACTCCCGGACTCCGGCGACGACACGCTGTTACAAGCGCAAAGCGTGGAAGAACTTCAAGAGCACGCTTGTCAAGAACTACGTGGAGAAGGATCTGAAGCCGCCTTCCACAAGTATCTATTATTGGAAGAGTCTGGCCGAAGTTTGTGGCGAAGAAGACGACAGATGAATTTAAGAGTGAAAGTGCGGCTCACACGGCCCTCCAGTAAAAACAAGCACCCCCACGCACTCGGCACGCTGGGTATGCGGGTAAAGCCCCGATATGGAGGGATCAGAACAGCGAAAAGCGGTTTGAATCTCTCCTCGCTATTTCCGAGATCAGCGATGCGCGACGAAGCGGTGGTTATTTGCGAGGTTAGCTATTCGCCCACGGGAAGTGTACTTTCCAAACCTCAAGACCGTGAAGTGTCCCAACGCCGTAAGATATCGAACTACCTAGTTTGTAATTACTCCATAACTTCATAGGAAGTGAAATGACATGTCGGGCTATATTGCGATAACGCCGAGTGCACAATCTTCCCAATGCTCATTCCAGCAGATAGGGAGAAAGATATACTCTATGCGGCCCTAGGAAACAAAGTGAGCATCCGGTCGCACGAGAGGCGCCGGTGTTTTTGTCACATGGGAACAATGGTTCCAAGCGACAGAGGATCGCATCGAGTAGGAGGAGAGCCAAAGCCGAGCACGATGCAAAGCTACGAGAGGATCTTCGTGCATCCTCGAGATGAGCTCACCGAAAAAATCAGAGCGAGGTCGGTGAAAAGTCACCAATCCTTTGAGGAAAGGATTCGTATGCTCGAGCAAAAGCAAAGAAGAGACTTTTGAGGAAAGGATTAAGGGATTGCAAATGCCAAGTCGGTTGGAAGCCCCCGCCCCTACTATACATCTAGCTAGCCCCCAAACATCCGAGTAGTCTGGCGTTCAACCCTAACCCTACCACAATAGGTGATGGCAGATTTTCCGCCGATGACATCCGTAATAATTATTATCTCCGAATGCTCAATCCATTCATAAGCCTGCTGGAGTAGCTAATTTTGTACCGTTATGTACGAGGTGGCTACGGCGCAAGCTCCAAGTGAGATATGTCTCTGTTGCTCTAGATGTCGCTTGGGGCCGTGTATCCATCCAAGATTCAGAGCTTTGGTGCACGGTGCAAATCTAGCTCCGGTTTCGCAAAAGTGAATGTGGACGGTGTTTGTGCCAATTTCGAGGCCGCCCCGCTGAAAATTCCCCAAACGATGAGGTCATGACTCTAGGGCAAGCCGCTGGAACATTCATCCAAAGGCCCAAGGAGGACATCCGCTCGAGCTACCGCTCGGTGTCAACTTCACGGAATGTCTCTGCAGAATCCAGCATCAAGTCCACGGACTTGATCGCACCGGCTACTCTGACCGACATGGCAAGGGCCCGCTGATCACATGCATCTACACTCGTGCTCAATCGACTCTTGTGAAGTCGACCTATACAAAGCGAGGCAGCAAGGGCAAGGGCAAATCAAGACGATCGAGTCTTCTCTCGATATCCCCTTCTTGCCGCTGGGTCGGAAATACAAGCCAGCGAGCCGCTGCTCGAGAAGTTAGATACCGCCCTAGGAATTTGGATTGCACGGAATTGCATGCATGGTACATGGAATCCAACAAGCCGGTTGATCAACGATGCTCGTGTCACCGTCAAGTTCAAGGAGCATCATTTTAACCACGTGTATCAAGACGCCGTCTTCACGGTGACCTTCGACGACTTGTTCTGTCTCTTCAACCTCGACGAGCTCGACGCCTCAATCATACGATGCCGACATCGTAAGTGTGTACAATCACGGTCAATGTTCGTGTAATATCGATAAATGTTATATATAACTCCTAGCTTTTGTATAATAGATACATGATCCGTGAAGTTTAAAGAAGGAAATCACCGGTAGGTTTCTCGACCCACACGTTGTCTCCGAGCAAAGCATCACGGCGAATGCAACATTCGCCGAGAATTACGTTATAGATTTTTTCATGGCTCACCGCAACAAGGAATTCATACTTTTGCCCTACAACCGTAAGTAAGTAGTGTTGCACCACTTGGCTATACTTAATGTTGATTTGTACTTTATAAGCAACACCTAACTTAGGTTTAATGACCATGCCGACATACCCGTAGGTTCCATTGGATTCTAATTGTAATTATACCAAAACGAAATACGTAATATACCTAGATTCCCCACAGAGGGCCACCACAACTTCACAAACTATCCGAGTTTAATCATCGTAAACACATTTCCTCCATAGAAACTCTATTGTAGTCTTTCCTTCCATTGCAATGGCTAAGGCTAACTTCTTGGAGTCACGTGAGGGTGTTCGACGTGTTACATGCTAGAGGATGGAATATCAAGGGAAGGACGCCGCAACATGATCAAACATTCCTGACTTGCTAGCTAGTACACATTAATCCTATATAACACTTCGTAGCAATGCCTCTTGAACTAACCAATTCTATTTTTGCGGTTACCACCTAGCGGTCGGCCGCAACGTCTGTGGATACTATGTTTGCCACAACATGCAACTACTCGTCTTGCCCGCGATCACCAATGATCATCGGGTTTGTCAATCTTTCAACAATTATTTCATATATACTTACCAATTTATATAAGCCCTAATTTAACCTTCATATCGACAAAGTTGCAAACATCATTGAAATGCGTTAGAACAGAGCGAGCTCATAAAATTCGATCACACCTTGCGGCATTCCCGAATGCATGTGTCATAAATCCAAATGGGAGTTTCCACGAGTGTAGCAGATTGAACTTGATTGAGATAGATTGAACATAATGGTACATGTGTGTAAATTAATGTACATTAATGGTTAATTTTAGTTAATTGATTTGTGAATTGATGTGTGCTTGTTTCGAAATGAATGCAATTTTGATGTGCTTCAAATGAATGAGAATTGGATGTGCTTGTTTCAGAGGGCATGGCTAGCATTTCCGAGGCTAGCCAATAAACGTAAATAGATTAAGCAATGCAAAGACTACCACAGACGATGCAGTAGATGAAACCGCTCAGTGATAGTCGACTACCAGACGATGCGTAGATGAAACCGTCAGTGATGATCGACTACCACGCACGATACGTATATGAAACCGCTCGTGATAGTGGACTATCACAGACGGTTTCATATACAGACCGTCGTGGTAGTCTACTATCATAGACGGTTTTATCTACGGACCGTCTGTGGTAGTCGAATATCACAGACGGTTTTATCTACGGACCGTCTGTGGTAGTCGACTATCACAGACGGTTTTATCTACGGACCGCTCGTGGAAATCGACTATCACTGAGCGGTTGCATCTATGCATCGCCTCGTGATAGTAGTATTATGAGCGGTTCGAGAACCGCCTGTGATGACCATTAGCATTATCGACCCATAAACTCGGGCGGCTCACGAACCGCTATGCGTGATGGCGTTTTGAACCGCTCAGAAGGCCTTTTCTCGTAGTAGTGAACTCAAAATCTCAAATAAGGAGAAGCATGCTTTCCTGAACTAATTCTATCGACCTAATATTTTTTTGTTAGGCTTGATCAGAATGGATTGTTTCGGGTACGTAAAGAGTAATAGACTGATACCTTTCTTTTGTAAACAAAGGGGACTGTTTCAGAATTACGAAGATGTATCATTTGTAAATATATGTTTAGGGTGTCCGTAATTACGTTGTGTTCATAATTGGCATCTATGTGCAAAGGTCTAAGATATACCTGTGGATTATGAGTGTCTCCTGCAATCGTCTAGCCAGTAAATAGATCTCAGCACACGCTTTGTGTGACATGCGAGCTGCAAATAGTAACATGCAGTTGTAAGTTCAGTGGCAAAATAAGAACGCTAGTAAGCTGTGACGTTTGGTAAAGGGGAACAAAGCTCTTAGGACATAAAGCTAAATACCTGGATGAAACGGCAGCCATAACAGTTTGGTTTGTCATATACGTTGTGGAGTAGTAACTATAGTATGGTAAAACACGAGCATGCAGTGGAGCAAAAGAACCGAAAACGATAGCGATGGATAACGTTGTAGAGCAAAGTAACTGAAAAATTTAGTAAAAGCTAATGATGAAAAAACGTAATAAAGGATAGCGATGAACTATGTTTTATGTGGCAGCAAGAAAGGTAAATGCAATAGCGGAAATATAAATAGACTGACCTGTAGGTCGAAGGAAATTGACCAAACCAAGAAAAAACAACAGATCCTTGTACACAATAAAAAAAATTTCCTCTAGGGGCTAAAAAAATCTGAAAACTGCGCAAACGATTCGCACTGCACAAAAAATATAGTCAGTTGTTTAGAACATGAGAAATGGTTCTAGAGTTTTAGGCCAGCACTACCAAAACCTCGGTTTTTCTCGAGTGTCTAAAACACTCGGAAAATTTTGCGAAAACACTCGAGAGATACTTTCCCGAAGGTCGGCCGTCGGGAAAGAGCACCCGGAAGAGATTAGTCGGGGAAAAAAACTGGTTTCCCGAGTGTTCCGAGATTTACACTCAGGAAAAATACCTTTCCCGAGTGTAAATCTGGACACTAGGGAAACAATTCAACACTCGGGAAAAATATCTTTCCCAAGTGTAAATCTGAACACTCGGGAAACATCCAGCACTCGGGAAAAATAACTTTCCCGAGTGTAAATCTAAACACTCGGAAAACATATAATACTCGGGAGAATAAGTGCCACAACAGGTTTAGCCACCGTAATAGGATACTTTTATCGAGTGTTGACACTAGGGAAACACTCGGGAAAGTGCCACCCACTGATTACCACTGATTACTAGTAGTAAAGCACTAAAATACATCATCCGTATCCCCAATTTACAATGTGCTACATCTAAAAAAGTGAAGAACAATCCATCTACAGGTAGTATAGCAATGCAAACTTCGCTGCTTTATCATTAAAAAGAACATATACTTTATGAATGTTTTGCACACGATGCTGAATTACAGAATGGGCATAGCAAGTGTTGCCAGGTGCCTAACTCTCATGTAGAGGAACAATGGATCACACTAAAAGAATTATCTTGATGATGTGTCAGCCTGTGATGTGGCATTTCACCATGGGATGGTGACACTCTACCAGACCAGATTGGTAGGTTGATTCCCTTGGCATTCCAGAATGCAAGCCATGGATAGTTCCCTCAGCTGTTCTTCCACAGTTCCCATGGGAAAGGAACCATCAATAACCTTTGTGAAACAAAAGAATGCTGTAAGTCATTCAGGTTTACTTAGGAACTGGTTGACAAAAGAATTATCAATTGTGAGCACTGTCTAAAGAAATTATCAAATTCTAGAGATATTATGGATTTATTCTCAGTTTTTTAGGGAGTTTCTACTTTGCACAGGGTAATCTTAGCAGTCATGGAATAAATCATGAATATCACGGAAAAGTGAACATGATAGAAATGTAGATTGCTTCACTTGACCTCCCTCCTTGAGGTCATACATGAAAAGCACTTGAGTTGCTAGGAAACGAGGCAAATCAAATACAATGAGCCTATCTCGGTGACTTTTTTGCAGAAATATGTTACCTTCCATGTTGAATCACGGAGTGAATGGTAATGCTCAGCAGCTCTTCTTTGGAACTCAATTCTTTGATATCTCTCACCCCCATAGCCTCCTCTTTAAACCGCTTTCTAAAATAGTAAATTCACATTTACCATTAAGAAAATTGGATAACACAAGTAAGCCAATGAAGTGAAGGGTGGCCTTTAAAAATAGATTATGTTCGACAACAACTTAGCATTATAGTCGGGTGAGCAAAGAAATTTGTTGAACAACAGTTTTTCATGTTTTCTGCTTCCAGCAGAATGGTGTAGAATTGAAGTGGATTGTTTTTTTTTTCTAGCGGAGAAACCAATAGAGGAACACCTTAGGTGCATCACCATCACCGAGTTTTACCTATATGGCTATATTTGATTGGATTATGGCCCTATGGTGGCCATCATCACTACAGTATGTACTATGTAACAAATGCAACAAGTCAAATGCAGAAAAGCATGGAAAAAGAATTACAAACAATGAAAAATCCTGAAATCTGTCGCATTGAATGCCATAAGCAAAATGAGCACATATGGATTACCTCTGGTTGTACATCTAGATATATTACAAGATCTGGAGCTAACAGTCCAACTTCTGGAGCTTGCAATAGGAAAAAAGAGGCATTACTTGTCACTTGTTAGCATTTTATGCATAAGAAAGCACATGAAAGCACATGCCTTGTTATACATCTGCCAGGCATAAAAGAACAAACATTGAGATTTGCAAAAAGAACAAACCTTTTTCTCCCAGCGATTTGCGCTGAAGAGCAAATGGATCGTTCTATCATCGAGCTCCGATTCATTTGCGAGGCATGCGGAGATCATCTGCTGAAAAGGTTCCTACACTTCATGGTTGTAAAGACGATTTTTTTTACCAAAAGGTTCTAGGCCAGGGTACTACAACAAAGTTAAAACTTTACCTCCTTTCTTACAAGCATCTCCTCCCTCCTGCATTTCATCTTTGACATAACACAACCTCACATTGATAGGCTACTACAAACATAAAGATAGGCTATTATTAAGCATGTTGAAGACTCTTCACAGCCCATTAATTTGCTGTAACATTTTGGAAGAGCACAAGAGCTACAAAAAGCAAATAAAAATGATAAATTCTTATAAAATTCCAATAAATAACGAGAATGGCGTAACTAAGAATTGTAAATGTGCCTTTCTCGGTGGCGAATCGCCATGAGTGATCAAGTGGTCTTAGTGGTTTGTCTACGGTGAACGATATCTTGAACCGAGAAAGACCTTTGAGATCGATGCAAAAGGAGCATAATAGAATGGATAGTACCGCAACAAAAAATTTATCAGAAGATAGAATGGAAACATTTTCTTGTACACATCTATAAGAGCTAGCAGTTAACTTGCATGACAACATTTATCAAATTTAGTTGGTCCTTGGACCATTGTCATCAATCATCATAAGGATTCGTAACGATTAAAACACGCTTTTACATTGTATGAGATACATAGACCAATAAATTTTCAGTTTGTAAATATTTTCTTCTTACCGGCTCCATGAAGGCACGCCATCAAAATAGTATTGAAACACCCAACATAGTCCTTCTAGATACTTCAACCTAAATTCAAGGAAAAATAAATATTATAACAATATAAAATGCCCCTTGCCACACCCAAAGGGAAAGTGATTCCATTTGGATAAAGAAAAAAGTAAAAAAATAACCATGTCATTCTTCGTGTTTCCATCTTCATTAGAAGTTTCGACACCAAACTTTTCCTTGTAGAACCAGGATTTCCATCCCGGTAATCCGATCTTATCTCGCAATAGATATGTCAAAATTTGTAGCAGGAGAAATATTTATCGAAATGGACATCATCACTAACCTCGTCATGTTTACGTGCTCCATTTTTGAAAAGGTCTTGCTTATTACTTAAGAGTATCCTTTAAATTTAGCCTAGCTCAAAGGTATTTTTTCTGATCTGAAAAATAGGGAGACAATCAGATTCTCAGGGGGAAAACAAACATGGAAGGTTTGTTTTTTAAAAAATGGTAGGAACCAGGTATTTTGTCTGTGTTGACGATATAGCCCCCCATTTTGTTTAAGGTTGTTTATTGTACACTTCAATGAGAAGATCAGCTGCACCCTGTCCACGGAACATATATCAATTGAGTTTTTCACAGTGATGTACTAGTTAGAGGATGTAATGATAATTACTAAATTTTATTCTTGGAAGAAAGGCACCACCGCTCGCCACGTCGCCCCAAAAAATTCGTCTGTCGGATGCGGAGCGGCAGTCACGATGGAGCTCTGCGCTTGGTCCGGACGGCCACTGTGTTTCGCCGCGAACTAGGACACGCGCTCATGGGTTTAAGTCTGCTGGATGCGTCCGTTCCCCTTTCTTCTCGCGTCTCTCTCTCTCGCTCTCGCTCGCCTGCTGCCCCCACCGTCTCCGTCCCGCGCTTGGCCCGCCTCCAGCCCACCCCGCCGCCTCCCCTCCGCCACTCGGGCCGCCTCCTACCCCTCCCTCTTCCTCTCCCGCTCCGTCCCGCGTGCCGCCGCTCCTCCCCTAGCTGCTTCCACCGCCGCCGCCTCCGCCTCCGCCTCCCGCTCCCTCCGGCTCCTTCCCTCCCGCTGCAGATCCCTCCTTCCCTCTCTGTTCTCCGCCTCCCTCCCTCTTCCTCCCTCTTTCTCCCTCCCGCCCCCTAGCCCTCCCTACCCATTCCTCTTCTTCGTTTCCCCACTCCTCCATTCATCCCCTCTTGGTGCTTTGCTATGGCCGAATGGAGCTCCATGCCGCCTCCTCCCGGCCTTCCCCACCCCCTCCGCCGCCTCCTCTGGCCTTCCGCCACCGCCTTGCCCGGCCTTGGCCTGGCTCGACCAGCGCCGCCACTACTACGCTGCGTCGATTCGCAGCCACCGTGTCTTCGCTGCCCTTCGTTCTCAAGGTTGGTCGATGTTTGCGTGTTCTCTGTTGCTAATTATGCTCCTATGTGTGCGCCACAGATGTGGTGTTGCGGGATGATTTTGTTGCTTTGTCTGCGTGTACAGGGTCAGAGTTTTTCGTCCATTCATTGATCGAGTTCATCAAATCCTTTCGTAGAACATGTTTGTTTGGGCAATGTATTATTGACGGATGATAGAACATAATTCATGATTCAAACAAAAATTGTCTTTGAGTATTAGTACATACCTTAGTGGGAGGGGTTGTGGTTGGAAATTCTAACTAGCGTAATTTTTCGATTCGGAGATAAGTGCAAGCGTTGGGTATGAACATTGAGCAAGACAGTGAAAATGAAGTGAAATAGAATAATTATGCCCACAAAGGCACAAGATCCCAAGTTCACCAACTTCATTCGGTGAGTGAGTTCTTTATTTTGATTTCTAGCGAGAACGTTGGTTTTTTGGTTGGCCGGCTACACACACACACACACACACAGGCTAAATCAACATACGATATGTACTTTTACTCACCAAGGTAATTTGAATTGAGCAGGCTCGAGTTCACAACTGAATCGAGATGATGGAATAAATTCACCAATGTAAAATTGTAGGTATAGATATTGCTCGAGGTTAGTGTATGAAACTATGGATACATTTTCATGATTCATAAGTCGAGCAATGCCTTCGTACCGAATGTTTTGCAGTTTGGAACAATTAGTTTATGGTAAAGTTGTTTATGACAAAACGAAAATGAAACTAGATAGTTATATGCATCAATCAGCCAGTGAACTAATTGACAGCATACTTTCCAGTTCAATTGTAGTGTTCCATGACTTGCTAATTCAGTCATATATAACTCAATTTCTCTAGATATGATGGAGGTGCAGCTAGATATATTATAACAATGCTTGATGATCAGTCTATCCATGTAGATATATTCATTGGATCTTTGAGGTAGACAGACAATGGAATGCTTGGACATGCCCGAAGTATCCTTTCAGTCTGGGACACGTTGCTAATATAAACTATATGAACTTCATCCATGATGTTTTTTGTTGAACTTTTGAATCATTGCGTCATGCTGAAATGGTTAATGGGGATGCCGGTTCCCCTGGACACCAAAACTGCATTGCTAGCTTCTTTTGTCATGATAGTTTGTTGAGGCTACGATCCATAAGTAGTTTATGAAGTTAACTATCATTTTTTTTGCTAACACCATTTGTATGTTAGATTGTTGCTACCCTCTTCTGTAGTTAGATTGAATCAACATTACCAGCAGAAGAAGAAATTTTGGAGGTTTAAATTGTTACTTATTATACCATGTAGTGTCAATGATGTAGTCTTATATAAGCTATATGAACTTCATCCATGATGTTTTTATTGAACTTTTGAATCATTGCATCATTTGAAATGACTAATGGGGATGCGGTTCCCTCGACACCAAAAGCGCATTGCTAGCTTCTTTTGTCATGACAGTTTGTTGAGCCTATGGTCCATAAGTAGTTTATGAAGTTAACTATCATTTTTTTTTTGCTAACACCATTTGTATGTTAGATTGTTGCTACCCTCTTCTGCAGTTAGGTTGAATCAGCATTACCAGCAAAAGAATAAATTTTGAAGGTTTAAATTATTACTTATTATACCATGTAGTGTCAATGATGTAGTCTTATAACTTAGTTTGTTTATGTCCCACACACAAAAAAGGGAAGAATTAAGGTTTAATGCCATAGATTACAAATTTACAATACCTCTAGCTTTTATTTCCTATGCTACAGTTCCTAATCATATTATTTCTTTCCGTCCTCCACTGATCTACTCCCGTGGGTCTCCCGTGGCGCCCATCCTCACCTCTCGGTTACCCTGAGCGGCCGTCGCTAATCTGGTACCGCGTCTCCCCTCCCGTCGCGACCGCGCTTCTCCTGCCCCGAATTCCTTCCCTTTTGTTCCCCCGGGCAGCCACCGCCGATCTGGTGATGACGCACCAGGACGCGGCAGGTCTGCGTGCCGCGTGGTGGTAGAGGACATCCACAGCTCCGTCGGCCGGTAGCATCAGCGTCAGGTGATCGATCCTCTTCAGAACTGTACGCCCAGGACATATGAATGTTTATGGTCATGTTTGCATGCTTTCATCGAATTGTTGGCAAGCTCTGTGCTAATTCAGTTACCATTGGAATCTAGCATAATATTATAGAACATATTATGAATGAGCAACAATATCATCTTCCTTAGTCTAGAATCTGCTTTTAGTGCTTGAAAGGTTAACACGAAGGTCGTGGCTCGATCGTGAGGACTACCTGGCTATTTTGTTTTCATTTTTTTCTCACACTTTTTTTTATCCCGAAAGAAGTATCACATTATACATCATCCAAGGCAGTGTTTCATTGCCTGGGTTTTCTTTTCTTCCTATTTTCGATGTTTGTCTTTGTTGGTCTACCTACTATACTTTGAGGCTTTTGATTTTCCTCTTGCAGAGATTGGGATAAGCCCGATCGGCTTTGGAGTATTCTTCTCATTTCGGGAATCATTTTCTTCTTCGACAAGGGCTACTTGCAATGGGCAATGTAGGTTTTCTATTTTTCAAATTGAATTTATTGAGGGCCTAAACCATTGAAATGTGTATACCCTGTGGGACATTTCAGATTTTCTTCCTGTCAGGCTTGGGTTTTTTGACTATTGGACTGAAATCAACCTTGCAATTCTTCACTAAGCCTAAGAACTACAAGGTTTGCAAAGTTTCTATAATTCAATTGGTCCATGCAATGTTTTGTTCTAGGTGCTACAAAGAATCGAGGCTCGATGGTTCAATTCGACTTTTTTATTTGAAATTTTGCAGGAATTGTCTCAGAGGTTGCACGGAAGGTTTTCTCTTGGGCTATAATTGATCGCTAGAAGAATCTTTCTGCACTACATAAATGTGCCTTGCTGTTAAGTTTCAATTCAATGTCTATATTGTGATAGACAATATCACATTATACATCATCCAAGGCAGTGTTTCATTGGCTGGGTTTTCTTTTATTCCTATTTTCAATGCTGTGCTGTTGGTCTACCCACTATAATTTGAGGCTTAGCATTTTCCTCTTGCAAAGATTGGGATAAGCCTGACTGGCTTTGGAGTATTGTTCTCATTTCTGGGAATCATTTTCTTCTTCAACAAGGGGCTACTTGCAGTGGGCAATGTAGGTTTATTTTCTTCTTCGACAAGGGGCTACTTTCAATGGGCAATGTAGGTTTCCTCTAATTTTTCAGCTGAATTTATTGAGGGCCTAAACCATTGAAATGTGTATACCCTGTGGGACATTTCAGATTTTCTTCCTGTCAGGCTTGGGTTTGACTATTGGACTGAAATCAACCTTGCAATTCTTCACTATGCCTAAGAACTACAAGGTTTGCAAAGTTGCTATAATTCAAGTGGTCCATGCAATGTTTTGTTCTAGGTGCTACAAAGAATCAGACTCCAGTGGTTCAATTCGGTTATTTTTTTATTTATCCATAGCTTCTACGATCTCCTCGCAACTATAGGGAATGCGAGACCATCTAACCCTACAGGGTCAGAGACTGTGGAACATAGCACTTCCAGTTTCAAGATGGTTGAATGGTTTTTTTTTATTAAAAATTAAACTTTTTTATATGGGCAGAGTGAAACCTTTTAGTTGCAATTTTGTTTTATAAATTTTCTTGTGGTTTCTCTGATTCTAATCGTAGCTTAAACTTGATAATCCTTCCTACCTTATAGCAATTCCAAGATGTAAACCTAATAAATTTGTTTGATGCCATTTACTGATTGTTGATAGAATTGTTTTGTAAACGTTTGCAACTCAGTTTATATATCATCATTCCCTTCCTCTTCATGTCAATACCGCAAATAATAGTTATTTTGTTAGTTCAACAGATGCTACAATTAACTATGTACCTACACTACAGATTATATGATCTATCTAATATAACTCAGTTTCTGCTCAATACCAGTCAATTACCGCCCGTGCCATATGGCACGGGTTATCTTCTAGTACAGTTAATTTGTCATGAAACTATTAGAATCTATAGACATACACATACCTCATGTATCTCAAGTGAAGGAATGTGTGGAATGAAATCGTTTCCCATCAAGAAACAAATAAAGATGAAGTCATCAATTAGCCTCTCAATATCGGGTTTGAAAACTGGGTCATGTATCTTCATTTCAAGCTCCAAGTACTCTCTCAGAACCCATATGTTCAAAAACTGCAAGAAGATGGCGTTATTCTATTCATATAGTCAAAATGAGATCGAATTTTGGTATTATCTTAGGGGAACAAACCTGATATTTTTTCTTTGGTAAATTACCACTAGGACATGATGCTTTTAACTAAGGGAACTAGCCTCTAAACTTAAATTCTGCTAACCCTTGGGTTGTGAAATTTTCTGCGGTAATTAGGACACAATTTTCTAGCTGATTTGGACGTGACACATCCTGTCCATGTTAACAGAAGTGTATTCTCAACTCCACAATTGTAAAATGCTTATCATGACAACAATTGTAAAATGCTTATCATGACAGGTCAAAATTAAAATGGTGTCAACTAGATCTAATTACTTAAATGTAGTTTCTGTATATGCTATAACAGTATTAACCATGTGACATTTTTTGCTGAAGCCTGTAGCTAGCATTGATGAAGGATTAACAGACCTCACGCAAAATTGAAAAGTGGACTTCGTGAGATGCCAAAGCGAGCATTATCAGATCCGCGTCCTGCAATAATTCTTCAGAGTTAACTCCGATATAACTAGACAAGATTGAACATCTCAAATATCTAGTTCGATGCTGCATAAAAGTTAATTGATAAAAATAGAACAATATGAAAATAATAATAAAAATAAAAAGATGTTTGATGACTTTACAGATGAGAACGCTTGTAACTGATATCACTATACACAGTAGAAGGCTTAACTTCAGTAGATCAACATAAAAGGGGCTTACCGCATAGGGTGACCAATCCACTGATAAACTTCAGCAGGTCCTCTAGAGAAAGATGATGCATGCTCATCTATTGCAAGCTCCTCAAAATAACTCTATTGAAATATTAGAACTTGTGCTTCTTGCTTGTGGATTCCTTTTGTAATACAGACCCCTCATGAGATGAGATGTGTCAATAATCCTATTACTATCAACCAAGCAGAAAATTATAAGTGCACATGTTAATCAACACTCATAAATTGCTTGGTAACTTAGGAATTATAAGTGCACGTGTTAGGCAAAAAAAAATCCTTTCTTCTGTGAAGATTGTAGGTTTGACTAGCGGAAGGAGGCACCATGGGAACCTAGGTGAGAGAGCCGAGCCGGCAGAGAGGGAGAGCGCGGGGCCAGGCCCAAGTCCGGCGGAGCCGACGGCTGCGCCATGGAGAGGAGGCGCCAGGCGAGACCAGGGGAGCGCCGGAGGAGGAGGGAGTCGGGGGGAGGAGGCGCTGAAGCGGCGATGGAGGAGCAGGGTGGCGCAGGCACGGAAATGTGCCGGGCGGGGGGAGGTGGGAGAAGAGGGAGAAGGAGGAAGACGGGGAGCAGCTGCGGGATTGGGACATAGAGCGACTTAGGGTTAAAAGCAAAAAAAAAGGCGCAGTGGGGGAAAAATGGGCGCTACCAAAAAAAAAGTCCCAAGTGTCTTTGTTTCGATGCACTCGGGATTACATTTTGTTTCCCGAGTGTTATGGAAAACACTCGGGAAATTTAATTCTACCGAGTGTCCTTGGAAACACTCGGGACCTTCCCGAGTGTTTTCATCTAGACACTCGGGAACTACGCAGTTTCTGGTAGTGCAGGGAACCGACATAACCAACCTAAGCTGGGTATGGTTAATTAGTGTGTCACAATCCCAACTTTATTAAATGAATTATTATGCATCTCATAAGCATGCATGTCATTTTTGAAATATTTGCAGAAAATATTGTATTTGAAAATTTTGAATCCATTTGAAACCTACAACTCAAATTAAAGCTTCAACATAAAACATAAACAAAAACTTGTGATCATCCTTGGGAAATAATTTATTTAAACCTTATATTATTTGTTTATCATGAATAAATATAATCTTTCCCAAATTTTTAGAACTTAATTCAATGTTGTAAAAATTCAAACCAAGTTCTAAAAGCCCTTGCTGTTAATGAATTAAAATAAGAAGAATAACTCTTGAACAGTAAGGTTAGAAATTTTATATGGGTATTAGATCATCCTAGGAACGCCTCTGAAATTTTTTATAATTTTAGGAATTTATTTGCTATTTTATTTAGCCCGGTCAAATTTGAGGGGTTTGAAGTTAAAATAGTAACTAGTCGGGTTGACTTGGGCCGATCGGACCCTCCGACTAGACCTGGCTCCGATTGGACCGTCCGAACAGACTTGGCCCCGACCAAACTCAAACAACTGCACCGCACCGCTTGGCTTGACTCAACCCAGTCAACTAATTGAACCGACCGCGCCACACAACGACCTGCGCCACTTTGAGTCACTGTCATCCTAGCACCACCCGTCATATCCTCCTTCCTCCTCTCATTGGCTCATGCACAGAGCTTCAACGCCATGCGGCCGAGCGAGCCGTTGGAGTGTAGGTGACATCGTCAATCCGCCGTCCACATCGACCAGTCCTGGAACTTCGCCATCTCATGCTGCCTCTACTCTGTCTCATTCCCGAGCATAACACCCCCTCGGCACCCTCCTTCTCCCTCACTTTTCCTCATTTTGGTTGAGGAAAGGGACGCTTGTTCTAGCTCCTCACACAGGTAAGCTTCAAGCCTTGGTGTCCCCTCTGTTCCACGTTCATTGCCTTGCTCGTTTGTACTAATGACAGCTCTTGTTGTGGCCCATAGCTCTCGGACCACCGGAGTGTCTTCAACATTGCCGGGACGTGCACCGAAAGCCACCCCCATGCCTGTGGTGTCCCTGGTAAGTATTATCCTCTCTTTTGCGTGTCACATTGTGCCTCTAGGTGTAAGAATGTATTCCCCTCAACTCATTCCATCAATGCGTCGTAGGAACCCAAGGATTTTGAAGTTTTCCTTTTTCCAGCTGTGAGAACCCTTTTCTTCTCTGGCGATGTTTCGGTAAGGAATTACCTAATTCAACTCATTTACACCATCTCTATAGCACCCTTAAGCTATCCTGCACCTTCATTGCTTCCCTTTTTTGCTTAGGATCTCCTCTTCGTGTGAAACCGTGCCATCGCTAGCTAGCCTTTGACGAGCCCCGACCCTCTCCTGTGCTCAGGTAGCATCCTTGAGTCTCATAGATGCACATGTGCGCGCTTGTATGCACACCACGGAGCTCATTTGGCACACGTACACCGTAGGATAGCTACTGCTCGCCACTGGCTAGCCGCCGCCGTCACCACCTTGAGGTGCGCGTAGCTTCAAGGTTTCCTTTTCTGGCCTTGGCCGGCTCCACCATGGTTGGAATCGCCGGTGATGCTCTGGTCAAGTTTGAGCTCATGGGAGCTCTATTGTCGGAGCATGCGACAAGCACTGTAGTGACGCAGTTAGGGTAAATCTCATTCATTAAGTACTAATCATTGCTTAGGTTATTAATTGGTTGTCTTAAAATACTAGTGTGTCTATTGCATGTGGGACCTGTAAGCAGAAAACGAGGTTAAAGTACTGGTTTGCATTAGAGAGTGACATGTGGGACCAACACCTTAAGTGCTCAACGGTGAACTCGTGGTCCGGACTCATGGATAGACGGTCCATGCACTGTTGCGTGGATCGATGTCTATGACCTACGGACCCTACCTATCAGAATGTATAAATTCAGGAATTATATTGAAAAATGACACTGTGCAGTGGACCCCACTTGTAAGTGTCTATGTCTAGGTAGGCTTCGGTAGAAAAAGTATAAAATGCTTTAGAAAATTCAGAAATCAATTATTTATACACTGACATTTCATTTAACTTCAAAAATGCATAACTAATTCAAATCAACTCCAAATCCAATGAAACCAATTTTGATAATTTTAATTTTAATTGTAATTTAATTTAAAATAGGTTTCAAACATGTCACCATCACAGAAAATATTAATTTTGGAGATTCACCCAAAAATCAAATTATTTTTGCACTAGAAATTGCCTTTAACTTTGAAAATGCATAACTAATTCGTATGAACTCCAAATGAGATGAACCAAGTTATTTTGATCATAAATTTTTATTCTCTATTTTTCTATGTAATCCTTTTCTCCACCACTATTCTATAAAATTGTGCGAAAAATTAGAATTCGGATGAATAGTAACCGAATTGTATTTTTCAGTCGTTTTCCAAAACCTGATTTTCAAACTTCTATAACTTTCACATATTAACTCCAAATGGAATAATTCTTTTAGATAAATTCATATAAAATCATGATCTAGCTACTGAAGAAAATTCAGATATTTTTAACTCTTCGAATTTTTCGGTTTGCTTAGTGTTGATTCAATATCGTTGTTGTATAGAATCCGAAGTACTCGGCATAGACTCTTACGCCACCGAGAGTGAGCAACTCGAGTTCCAGCAAGGCAAGCAGCATTTGAACTTTCTTTTGCATCATGTTGATCCCAACTTTTGATAAGTTGGTGTTTTAAAATGCAATGATATTGCTTGCATGCTATTTTGATGTGTCAATATTTTGTGTTGAGTAGCTAGTTATGTTCTAGTCATGATGCTATCCTTGTTATTTCTCTAGTACATATATGCTTAAGGATAGATGGTTGTGATGATATCCTATTTTTGTTTATTGAGTGCTTAGCCGTGCAAGTCTAAACAGTGCGTTTGTACGGTTGGTGGGCTTATCCCGTCGATCATGGGAAACTCCTCGCACTATTCTTTTATGATTTTGGTCCAGATCTTTGAATCTGGTTATTATGTTTATATTGGTTAAAAATTAAAAAGGATTTGGGTCTGGGCAAGTGGTTGTAGTGTGGGTGTCTTCGTGCACAAGATTCGGGTTTGTGGTAGTCTTGTCTGGACCATCAAGGACCGAACTTTGGTGACGTCGTTAATTCAAGTAACACTCATACTATCACACGAGGTATTATAGGTGCTGTTTGGTTAAGTAAGGGGTAGGTTTTATTGGGTTAAGTCCCGGTGGCGTGAGGACATTTGTGTTCGATCATTTGTTCGTAAGATTCGATGCAATTTTCTATAATGCACATGGGAGTGCTCTTTTTCTTTATTTACATTGCATTGGTATCTCCAACACAACTTGCGAGCCTGTTTAGTGAGCTCTATCAATAGCTTGTACTAAGCTGGGGTTTATCCCGCAAGGGGGGACTCATCTCAATAGGATCTACTTGCTAAACAATACCAAATCTCGAACTACCCAGCCAACTCACCAAAGACTGTGTGTTTGGCTTACGGGCAGGGCGAGTCGATGTGGGTAAAGTAGTACTCCCCTGCAGGGTGTAAATCTATTTGAATAGCCGTGTCCACGGTTACGGACGATTGCTTGAATTCGGGAGTCAATATTGTTAGACTTTAAATTAAAATTTACATGGTTACAAATTGGTATTCAGCATGAACGGGTTTTCATTCATGTTAGTTTATCAATGTGGGATACCACTTTGGTATTGTTTGCCCTATTTATATATCAATGATTATCTTTGTCACATGTTTTACTTTTGCTTTAAATCTATTTTCTAAATGGCAATTGTAAAACTAGTATGTGTAAGATGTAAATTGTTGCGTTTTCCACAAAACTAAGCCATTAATGCCATCCTATGAATATCCTCTAAGCATAAATACTTTTTACTTTGTGTAAGACTTGTGAGTACATTTTGTACTTAACTCGGGTGCTGCAAATTCAGGTGAAGACGATACTACGCCCGATGAGTTCGTTAGCGCCGATTTTGATGACGCTAACGAATAGTGTTGTTTCTAACTCCCAGTTGGTTGCCATGGGTTATGGGGCACACCATTGCTAGCCCTTTTGTTTATTTTTCTTACTTCCACTGCTACTTGATGTACTAATTTGAATATGGCTGGTCGGCGCTATTGTAATAGTTGTAGACTTTAACTATTATGTTGTATGCCACTATGTAATGACAATGTATGACTTGTGATTGACATTGTTAAGGATATGAGCTTGTTGGTCGCTGACCTTGGGAGCTAACACGGTCACATACCCGCTGTTTTTTAATTCCCTTTTAACTTGTTTAAGTGTGTATTCGGTTGTTGGGGGGAACCGGTTACCATGTAGTACCTGCAAAGAGGCGGTGTGCATGGTTCCTGGGGCTCTAGGGTGACCAGGTCTTCTCACTTAGAAGAACTTAAGATGGAATTCATTTACTTGAGGCCCAGAGTTATTTTCATAAGACCGGGAAGGCCTCGGTCTTATGGAAATAACTCGAGGGTCCTCACAGCATTGGTATTAGAGCCATACTGACTGTAGGTCAAAAATAGCACTAGCGTTAGTGTTAGCAAGTCTTTTAATCATAGTATTCTAAATTATCAAATTAATTTCAGAAAGTTAAGATATGTATCTATTTTATTCATTATCCATCTTCGAGTCATTTTCTTACCTACACTTATTTGAATTTATAACCTAAATTTTCCTCTTACCTTGTCCTTCTTGTCTTTAGATGAGTCATCAATACTTGGTCAAGGAAACCCAAGCGGAGAATGTTGATAGATATCTAGCGCTTCTCCGAGACATGATGTGGAGGGCCAACTTCACATATTAACCCCAGTTTTCCATCTACCGCTGCGACAAAGGACCAGGCATGGAGGAATACCTGGCAGTGATCAACATCACTTCAAGACAAAGTTACGGGAAGCATCCCATACTATTTCTAGGCACGTGGTGTAACACCCTGGCTATTCGGAAGCCAAAATGCTACCTAAAGGACTAACATACAACAATACTGCGGAAAAACTTTAACAATAACTCATCAACTAACATATAAGGATCAACATCTTTTAAAACCTAAGCAGAAATTAAAATTGAATCTAACAACAGTTCACAAATTCCAATTATTTAAGTCTATTGAATGCACTAAGATAATCATACCAAACGAATGATCATGGAACATAAGCAGTTAATTAAACAACCTTAACGTAGAGAAAGATATCAACCAACATCAAACTCTATTATATTACAGTCCATCACTTAACGAATGAAAGATAGAATCAAGTTCTATTATTGAAACTGGTGTAAGGTGAAATGAATGAGTAGTGCGTGTCTACTCCCTCCCAAGAGAATCATCACCAACGATCACCTAAAAATAAATAAACAAAGCAAGAATAAGTCCGAGACTCAGCAAGTACATGGATAGTGGACATACCACAAATATGAAAAAGACAACTTCATTAAAGAATTTGAACGCATAATCGAATGAATACATGAATGCATGGAATTAATGGAATTAATGAAAAGAATGGATTGCACACATGCTTATACCGGTATAGCTAGTGACACACCCGTCGGTGTTCACCTAAGCCCGCATTTAACAAAATGCGGGGATCCAAGTCCCGTATGAAGAACGTTTCATACGGGTGTCCAAATCTGCCCACATTGGAATGGTGGGTCTTACGTGCCCATACTGGAATTGATGGGTCTTATAATCCACTCCCGTGGAAGGCACATGAAACATGACGCATGAACTGAAGTATGAATTATGAAAGACATCATATGTATACCCATGGTATAACACATAATAAAGGGACATAAACTTGAATATTCTCATGGATCTTAGGAAAACACAATACAAACATCAAGAATGCATCATTCACCAAACATAGGAACATCAAAGTACTTGCCTTAACCGTGAGACGAAAAAGATGACGACAAGATCTGACTTTCAACCCTGGTGCTCACCAACACCTGGCAACCGTAAAGTATACTAAGTATACTAAACAAGAGTGCTCAACAAAGCGATAGAACATAACGAGAGCAATCGCTCCTGAACGCAACACAAAAACTAGCAATTTCACCCCTGACTCTAATCTGTCCAATCTGTCGGTTCTCAAAGAAATATCCATAACTTTTGAGTCCCAGCCCCAAAAGTTATGGATAGCTACAACTTCCCAGGTGATCGACAGAACAAATTACCCAATCTAAGCCCTTGATTTTAACCCCAATGACCGTTCTGTCATCTTCGGTACTTTCAACTTGTGAAATTCATAACTTCCATTTGGTACAACCAAAATCAATGACCTAAACCTTTTTGGAAGCTTCAAGGAACTATCTTCCTGAATAAAATTATTTCAATAATTCCCAAGGTGCAAGAAAAGTCGCTAACAAGTTAATCTTTCTCTATTGTCCACAACAGAGAGACAGATTACAATAAGAACTTCAAAAATTCATGTCTTTCGTTCTACAGCTCCAAATTGGATGTTCTTTAATGATATGGAAAGACAAGACCAAGGCCTAAAAATTTCACAATATGGAGAAGTCCTGATTCGGAACTTAACAATAATCAATCTACTAATTAAAATGTCTGCTGAAACGTAGCTAAGATTCTGGACAGCGGTAAAGAAGAGATCACAACTTTTGATCTACAACTCCGATTAGGGCATTCTTTAACATTCTGGAAAGGTTATAAAAGTTTCTACAATAACCTAGTTGGGTGAAAACCCTGAATATTCCATTATCATAATCATATTTTAGGAGACAACTTGAAAGATCAATCGCGTCAGAATTCTGGACAGCAGAAACTAAAACTATCATAACTTTTGATCCGTATGTCGGAATCAGGTGTTCTTGGCGGCCACGAAAAGCTAAGAATATTATCTAAATATCTCTAGCAGATGGAAATCTCCAATTCGGCCTCTAAGAACTCGAAACTTCCCATGCAACCTACTGGACAGAATTGAATCTTTAACAGACAGAGTTCGATCCAATCAATTCTAGTCGAAATCACATCTACGACTAATCAAACAACGAAAACGACATTCGTTACCCTTGGAGACACGCGTGCCCGCTGATTTCCCCCACTAGATGCTCCTCTCCTCTTCTTCACCTCTCTCCCTCCACCTTTCTCCTTGGCCGACAGCAATGGGAGAGCACCACCAAGAGGGGGCAACAGAGTGCAAGGAGGAGAGCATGCACTGTAGCAGAAATGTAGCGGCAGCGGAACCACTGTAGCAGTGTGTGCTACAGTGGTGGGCTAGGGTTTCTCCCTCCTTTTAATAGTGGCCGGCCCCTCATGGGCCTCCTGGGCCAAAGCCCGAAGCCCAGGTTGCCAAAGAATTGCAGATTTCCCCTCCTCTAAAGTCTAATTTCTCTTTTCACTGCTTCCTTCACTAGACTAAGTTGGAGTATTATAGAAAAACCCTTTTTTTTTGTTTACTCTCCTTCCTTAGAAACATTCGGGGTATTATATTCTACCCCCCTTAACAGGATTCGACCCCAAATCTACTCACCGATCTACCCAAAAGAAAACGGCGTCTGGAAATTAACAACGATTAACACATACCAGACATGAACAAATCCGGGTATTGCTCGTGCATGCGAGACTCTAGCTTCCAAGTGACCTCTCTCTCGGACTGATGAGACCACAACACAAGGACGTAGAACGACGTCTGTCCTAACACTCGTCCCGACATTTCGTGTACACTCATCGGAAGAGAATCGAAGGTAAGATCCTACCGATGGTCCACAACGTTAACTAATATTCAAACTCGATCTCCTGTACTCACTCAGCACCATAACATATCAAAGTTGCGTTCACGCAGAGGGACTCAAACGGTCCTAGCGACACGCCAACTAGCTTAAAACAACCCAATGTACCTTGGGCTATCCTCCACATTGGTACCGAACCACACAACATGCACATAGTACACGGAACTCTTGTTCCACCTCTCAATCAAACTCTTCACCGTAATAAGGATCACCTCCTTTAACCAGTGGACACACAATGTAACTCTCTTTAAACAAACTCTTTTACCGACAAAACCCATATGAAAATGAAGGATTCATATCGCAACCATGCTACCAGCTTCGGTACTAAAAGAGTCAAATCCGAATCGAAATTCATCACGAAAACATTTCCACTTTCCAAGTGGCGGTTATAATAAACGCCACGAAAGCCAAAGGAGAAATCACTTGAATGCCCAAATCGAAATTTCTTTATTCTTTCGAATCGATAAGAACCACACATGCTAACATAAAGTCAAGCTCAACTTGTAAAGACATCCGTCATAAACACATAGCTCAAATAAGAATCAAGAAAACGTGTCACTACTCAAGGAAGCATCAATTTCTCAGTTTCTCTTTTAGGAATAAAATTTCTCTCAAACTTTGGAATTCCAGTTCATCGCATACCACACTAACTCATCTCTTAACTTGGCATTCTCAACACTATGCTCAAGCCGAAATACATCATCCACACCTCTGTATAGAGGCTCTAACGACTCCACAGAAACATTCTCTCGACAACTCCTCTACCGACGGAATTAATGACAGATGACTCCCAATGTATCCCAAAATAGATCTCACACGCAATCACATCACCTCAATCTTTTTAAGAATAAACAACTCGGAATCCTCAGCACACACATTCATATACTTCATCAAAGGGTTCTATCAATGATCATCCCATTATTCGGAATCCACCCTTATTCTACTTCCTCTACACAAAATCATTGGGCGACCAAAGTTCTAGCATAAAAAAAAAATGCAAAGCCCAATTTTAACCTCCGTCTCCTTGAAGTTGAACAATGGTAGATGAACTAGAGAGCTTCACTGGAAAGGAAAAGCAGCAAAGAGAGTCCTCCCTGGTCAACAATGGTAAAAGCTCAGGAGCTAGGGTTTATATAGTGTGGAAGTGCCCAGATCAACCGAGAATTATCTAGAGCTCATGAGGTGGCACTAATGGATAGATATGAAGAGAAAATATCCCCTAAATTACTGTACACCACCTCCTCCCCGGCGAGAAAATTGTTTACAGTGTAAAGCAATAGAGGAAACAGAAATTCCGTCGCTGACACGCGGGCCCCCGGAGCTGTTACAACCATGCACCGCATGTAGCAAATCTCACCGAACCACAGCCGTTCGATTCTATTTGGGCGGTTGCGATGCGGTGGCTAAAACAAGTTGAAGCGGTATCGTGAAACGTGGACCACACGATCTCCAGCGAACGGCCACGATCGCGAGCAGCTATGGAGTGGTCCGAAGGTCACAACTCACGCGAGCCGTCGGATTTCACATCAACGGCCCACGAACTCAGCGCGCTGGTGCGCTTCGGCCCACGAAACAGTCACCGCTAGATCTAAGATTGACGGCTAGGATCAAGGCGGTCCAAAACGGTCCGAACGTCACAAGGAATCTGGTTGGTTCATTACGCATCCAACGGTGGAAAATCGCGCGGGTGAAAAGGTGGTCCGAACATCACACGCGATCTGGGCCGCCCAAAGAAGATCCAACGGTGGCCGCTTTTAAAAAGGTTTTTAGAAAAAGGAATAAAGTGAGATACCGTAGGATTTCGATCCAACGGTGGGAATCATGGGGGTGTGAGGGTGGTCCGGAACTCCCACGAATCTGAGCCGTACGCTAAGGATCCAACGGCCGACAATGAAAGGGGGATGGAGGCGGTCCGAACAGCCCAGTGAATCGGGCCCGTTCGCGCGGAAATGAACGGCAGGATGGGCTAGGGTTTCGGCGCGCACGCGTGGGACGTGCCCGAGCCGGACCTGGCGCACCTGGTTGAACGCGACCGCCACGCTACAGTGCCAGGGTCAGGCTCAGGCCGAGAGGTTTGACCAAATGAATTCAAAATTGCAAGAACTTTGACTGGGACTTTAGAAATAGTAAATAAATTTGTAAATTCATGAAATTTTGCAGAATTACTACTGGGATGATACAAGACCCTACAACAAACTTCTCATATAGAAGATAGGGAAAACCTCAGATTAAATCCCTAAAATTATCATAATCCAAACATACTCGCGCATTAACATCAACATGGAAACATTTTCTCGACCCAATTATCTTTATAAAGACTCTAACTCTTAGAGATTTATTTACTAAGTCCAAGTCATTCCTGACAATAATCCAACAATCTCGGCTATCTCATTAATCGCTTTACCGATCAGATTACTTCGCTAATCTCACTCTCATTACAACACCATCATAATTCATCTGCACAACCGTGCAAGGTACCCAATCGCGACACTCTAATACATCGATCAAGATTCCCCATCCATTCGAAAATTCTAATGTTCCACCCGAAGTGAACAAAAGATCTTGGATCACAAATCTCTATAGGTTCTAATGGTTGAAACAATGCAAACAGTTTAGCCTCAAAGACAAATATTCTGTATAAATATAATTCTTCAAGAATTATACCCAAATCGATTCATCCTCCAATGCTCCTCGAATAACTTACAACCCAAGGTCTCGCAACAACAATTAATAACCACTTCGAAAGACCCCTGTGAGATGAATCGGTGGATCCTTCCTCAAAAGAAAAGGCAAATGAAGACAGTTACCACTCGAAGTAAACACAAGACCAAGGGAAAAAGTCACTTAGGCAAAGAACTCGGAAAACATAAGGGAAAGTCAACAGTTGAGGGCATAAGTCCCATAAGAATAGAATTCCAAACCTCAACCAATAAGAACAGAACCTTGCTTTCTGAAACTAGAGTAACTTTTATGCGGCCAAACAACAAGGTTAAGCACGCTTCAGATAAACTACGAGTTACAAAATTTGAATCCACCCTCAAATACTTCTTCTACACTCTTTCAATTAGGAAAGAAACAACTTTCTTTGAATACAACCTTACTTGCCAACTCAAACAAACGAGTCTTTAAAATCAAATCACTTGAATAAACTAAGAACCAATAGAACTCTACAATACGTCGCTTTCCTCAACAAATTTCAACTACCACAAAACTCTTGAACTCCAAAAGATTACGAATTCAAAAAATTGAATTATCTTCATTTAAGAGACATCACGAAAGGGGTCACATTTCACTCTCTATAAAAGGATCAATATCACCCTCACATTCCTGACTATTTTATTAACATACCTTAATATCCCAACAAAAATTTTTCCAAAAGAAACACAACAATCGTGACATACTATTTCCATCATCACAATAGGATTGCAATAATCACTTGCTCTAGAAAAACAAACCTACTGCTCAAGCCACAATGTTGAAACAGAACTCTATTAACAAGATCTTACTAGAACATGACCATCTCATAAAAGTACACCAATATGAATTTCTTATTAGATTTCATCCATTTAACTCTTACTGACGCTCAACGCCAAAATAGTACACACTAAAAGCTCTATAGCCACACATGGGTACAATCATGATCCTACCTCTATTTGCAAACTCCACAACAGTTAAGAGGATATATTCAACATTCTACCTTATGTTCAGTAATTAGAATGAAAGGTCTTTAACTTCAATAATATAGGATACATAAGACAAGGTTTCACAAGGCGATACATCATCGTTCATCTAGTCATTTAAACATGTTTCAATAATTTTTTTTAGCATGGCAAGAATTAGGTAAAGCTATCATTCGAATAAGATCATCAAGATCCAAAATAGGAGACAGATTCCAGATTAACATTTATCAAGGCAACATTCGAACACCTCATTATCTTAACCCTCACTAGCGGTTAGAATAACCGAAAGAGGACCTAGATTCCAATTCATCTAACAAATTAAGTACATTACTTGATCGTAAAGATCAAACCGGTTCAACAACATTTCCACACTTCTTAACAACAATAGGTTCTTGAACAGATACGGACAAACTCTTATCTAAATTTTCATCATGTACCCAATACAACGACATTTCACATTAATCAATTTCACTTCCATGGATACTAGATAAGAATAAACCGCTTGCACAAAGCTAATAACCCAATCTAATAACTCTTACCACAACAATTAGTTCATTTAATTAACACCTCTTACTTAACCATGACAAGACATTACTTAAAGATTTTAACACAATCTCTTAGAAAAAGAGGTATTAAATTTCAACACTCGAAATAATCCAAAAGAAATACATAAAGCCAAAGCTTTCACATGTTAAAGAACTTGCAAATGTAAAACTTTCAAGATCAAGAATAAATGATTCACATTTTCCAATAAGAAGGGCGAACTCCCATGAAAAGATAAATTTTGCCGATAACCAACGCTCCCAAGAAACAACATTAGACCAGCGATCGGAGAACAAGTAGTCGATTTAAGGAACCAAGAAAGTCCAACGAAAACTCATCGAAGAAATGTAGAACACTAACTCAAGAAAACTTCATCAACCGCAACTAATACCGAATCGACCACATTCAGATCAAGGAAGAGAATAATAAAACTAACTCTCAACACTCAACTATGGTATTCGGGTAGTTACTACTCTATTCTTTTACCATTTAACGGTGGTGTAACCTGACAAAACCCAGGGCCACCACCACGACCTCAACCTCTCAACATCACCCGTAGCCAATAACCAATTATGAATTATGAATATCATCTCATAACAATCACAGAACAAATTCATAGGTATAGAAGATCATATCATAGAGTAACAAGGCAACATAACGAAAACGGAAACACATTGCTTGAACCATCCCATCCTACTGTGCACCAGTGTGTCAAGTTTTAGGTTAATTAACCATTAACAAATTTTAGCATATCGGGTTACTTAAGTTGCTAACATATTCACCATGGACCTAAAGCCCGCTCGATACCAATCAGTAACACCTGTGCTATTCGAAGCCAAAATGCTACCTAAAGGACTAACATACAACAATATCAAGGAAAAACTTTAACAATAACTCATCAACTAACATATAAGGATCAACATCTTTTAAAACCTAAGCACGAATTAAAACCGAATCCAACAACAATTCACAAATTCCAATTATTTAAGTCTACTGAATCCACTAAGATAATCATACCAAACGAATGATCATGGAACATAAGCGATTAATTAAACAACCTTAACGAGAAAGATATCAACCAACATCAAACTCCATTATATTACAGTCCATCACTTAACTAATGAAAGATGTAATCAAGTTCTATTATTGAAACCGTGTAAGGTGAAATGAATGAGTAGTGCGTGTCTACTCCTCCAAAGAGAATCATCACCAACGATCACCTCAAAATAAATAAACACAGTAAGAATGAGTCTGAGACTCAGCAAGTACATGGATAGCTGGACATACCACAAATATAAAAAAGACAACTTCATTAAAGAATTTGAACGTACACTGAATGAATACATGAATGCATGGAATGAATGGAATGAATGAAAAGAATGGACTGCACACATGCTTATACTGGTATAGCTAGTGGCACACCCATCGGTGTTCACCTAAGCCCGCATTTAACAAAATGCGGGGATACAAGTCCCGTATGAAGAATGTTTCATACGGGTGTCCAAATCTGCCCACATTGGAATGGTGGGTCTTACTTGCCCATACTGGAATTGATGGGTCTTATAATCCACTCCCGTGGAAGGCACATGAAACATGATGCATGAACTAAAGTATGAATTATGAAAGACATCATATGTATACCCATGGTATAACACATAAGAAAGGGACATAAACTTGAATATTCTCATGGATCTTAGGAAAACACAATACAAACATCAAGCATGCATCATTCACCAAACATAGGAACATCAAAGTACTTGCCTTAACCGTGAGACGAAAAGATGACGACAGTATAGCTTTCAACCCTGGTGCTCACCAACACCTGGCAACCGTAGAGTATACTAATTATACTAAACAAGAGTGCTCAACAAAGCGATAGAACATAACGAGAGCGATCGCTCCTAAACGCAACACAAAAACTAGCAATTTCACCCCTGACTCTAATCTGTCCAATCTGTCGGTTCTCAAACAAATATCCATAACTTTTGAGTCCCAGCCCCAAAAGTTATGAATCCAAGTTTTCCGGACTTTACACGAGCTTAGCTACAACTTCCTAGGTGATCGACAGAACAAATTACCCAATCTAAGCCCTTGATTTTAACACCAAAGACCGTTCTGTCATCTTCGGTACTTTCAACTTGTGAAATTCATAACTTCCATTTGGTACAACCAAAATCAATGACCTAAAACTTTCTGGAAACTAAAAGGAACTAGCTTCCTGAATAAAATTATTTCAATAATTCCCAAGGTGCAAGAAAAGTCTCTAACAAGTTAATCTTTCTCTACTGTCCACAACAGAGAGACAGATTACAATAAGAACTTCAAAAATTCATATCTTCCATTCTACAGCTCCAAATTGGATGTTCTTTAATGATCTGGAAAGATAAGACCAAGGCCTAAAAATTTTATAATATGGAGAAGTCCTGATTCGGAACTTAACAATAATCAATCTACTAATTAAAATGTCTGCTGAAACGTAGCTAAGATTCTGGACAGCGGTCAAGAACAGATCACAACTTTTTATCTACAACTCCGATTAGGGCGTTCTTTAACATTCTCGAAAGGTTATAAAAATTTCTACATTAACCTAGTTGGGTAAAAATCCTGAATATTCCATTATCATAATCATATTTTAGGAGACAACTTGACAGATCAATCGCGTTAGAATTCTGGACAGCAGAAACTAAAACTATCATAACTTTTGATCCGTACATCGGAATCAGGTGTTCTTGGCAGCCACGAAAAGCTAAGAATATTACCTAAATATCTCTAGCAGATGGAAACCTCCAATTCGGCTTCTAAGAACTCGAAACTGCCCACGCAACCTGCTGGACAGAATTGAATCTTTAACAGACAGAGTTCGATCCAATCAATTCTAGTCGAAATCACATCTACGACTAATCAAACAACGAAAACGACATTCGTTACCCTTGGAGACACGCGTGCCCACTGATTTCCCCCACTAGATGCTCCTCTCCTCTTCTTCTCCTCTCTCACTCCACCTTTCTCCTTGGCCGACAGCAATGGGAGAGCACCACCAAGAGGGGGCAACGGAGTGCAAGGAGGAGGGCATGCACTGTAGCAGCACTGTAGCGGCGGCGGAAGCACTGTAGCAGTGCGTGCTACAGTGTGGCTAGGGTTTCCCCCTCCTTTTAATAGTGGCCGGCCCCTCATGGGCCTCCTAGGCCAAAGCCCGAAACCAAGGTTGCCAAAGAATTGCAAATTTCCCCTCCTCTAAAGTCTAATTTCTCTTTTCACTGCTTCCTTCATTAGACTAAGTTGGTGTATTACAGAAAAACCCTTTTTTTGTTTACTCTCCTTCCTTAGAAACATTCGAGGTATTATATGTGGCACTTCCGAGGCCATGGCTGTGCAAGAAGTGGCTCGTGTGGCTATGAGCCATCTTCGTCATGACTTGACGGAGTTGTCTCAGCCACCGTACGAACACTTTCCCATGCAAGAAGACGACGTGGAGGTGAACACCTTCGCCAGGAGCCAGTATGGGGAAGATCCCCAAGTGAGAAGGTTAGCAAGGTTGGTTCATACCATGGACCAAGTTCTCGTTGCACGATGCATGAGTTGTACGAGACCCGACAACGTCTCGTGGTGGCCCAGGAGCACCTACAACTCATGTGTAATATGGGGCTCATTCACCGTAACGTACTTTACGGCGCAAATGAGGTCTCCCATACGCTAGTGCACCTCTAGAGTACTGTCTTCCCGAAGTGGGAGGACGAGTACCCAGCTATGGGCCGAGACAACGAGCCTGTATGTTGGTGGGCATTGCTCGCACCCATAGGCTGAAACCTGCTGGAGGCCACATGGCCGAACAAGGATCTCCATTTTGTCTCGTCAACCCGTTGGACCCCGAAGACTCGGGATCACCTGGATATCAACTCCTAAGTGAATTCCCAGTGAATTTCAACCGAGAGGACTAGGGTATTAGGGTCGCTAGCTCACTGTTTGGAAATGTGTTCAGCGAGCATTTATCCTTAGTGTCATAGCCCCATTTTTATTAAATGGGATTTAGATGCATCTCATAATCATTTCGTGTTATTTCTGGAGCATGTGCATAAATTATGCATTTGAAATAAAATGTAAACCTCTAACTCAAACTAAAGCCACAAAATAAATTTGAAATAAATGCTCATGAAGATCTCTAGAAAACAATTTATTTAAATACTAGAATAATTATCATGAATAAAAATGAATTTTATCAAATTTTTGGAATCAAATTTAACCATGAGAAAAATTCAAACTCAATTAATAAACATCTTCTTTAATGAATTTTAAATAAGTGAATAAATCATGAATGAGTTTTAGAAAACTTATATGAATTAAACTTTGTCAAGAACCTTCCACTAAATTTTCATAATTTTTTGGGCTTGTAATTCTATGCCTAAAAATTCACTTAAATCATCAGCATTTTGGAAACTCAATTTTTGGCCCTCCTTTCATCGGCCGGTGGACCCCATAAGACAGAACTTTTCTTCCACGCAGCCATTCCTCTACTCACGCATGAGCGCCACGCCGCCAAGCAAGACGTAACGGCGCCACTGCCCATGTCGTTCGCCCATGCCGCCTTCACCTCCGGCCGCTCTACCCGTCACCTATTTAGGCCAGCGCCGAGTCGGCCTCACCATTCTGCTGCCACCCACTTCTCCACGGCTCCCTTAGCTCCCCGCATTTCCACCTCACCCTGAGGAAGCGCCCGGTCGCCTCAGCTCCGCCACCATCGTCGCTGCCCGCTTGGCCGCCGCACCCCGCCGGGCCACGTCGTCACTCCGGTGGCGCCCAGCCCGGGTCAACACGCCCCAAGCGTCGCCTCCGCTTCCCTCTCCCTTTCCCCCTTCTTCAACCAAGCACCTGGGTTCAAGCCCCACTCAGCCGCCAAGCTCTGCGCCCGCCATTCCGTCCAGCCCGGAGGACCTCTCCCACGGCTTACCACGCTGTGATGTGTTCCATGACCCCCTCTGTGTTTCCCCTCTAATGATTTCCCCTTTCATTCACAAGATTGCGTTGGCATTGGTTTCTTCCCTAGCACCAACCGAAATCACCGCCCGAGCTACCATGCCACATTCGCAGATCCCCAGCTCGATTCCCCGCACGTGGAGCATACATGTGCCTCCCCCGAACTCCCCCAAGGATTGAAGCTTTCCACCACCCGACCGGCGTCTCCACGGCAAGCTGCCCGCGCTAGCTCGGGCTTCCGCCGCCAACCTGCCTCTGACTCCCTTTCCACCGCCCAACCCCACCAGTGAGTGCACTTTGTCCCCATGGAGCTCATGCGCTTGTTGGTTTTTCCCCTCTTACCCTCCGGCGCCGTCACGCCTTTTCTTCTCCAGGCCCAGCCACCACACGATGCCGCCAGCACGCTCTAGCGCTGCCTAAGCTGCGCCGCTATCACCCCCGGGGCCGCCTCACTCGCGTCGTCCCATTTTTCCCTTCAGTGGCCGCCATCGTCGTCTCCATCGCCGGCAACAAGTGCGCCCGAGCCGCCCCTGAGCATTCCCTGTTCGGCCCCTTCTCTGCCTCTGTGCTTCCTCTCTTGTTTCCATGACAGGTGGGCCCCCTCACATCTCTCTCTGTAGTGCTCATGCTAATTGAGATGTAAAGCTAGATGCTAATTGAGATGAATAAAGCCAATACAAGATTAGAAATAGACAATGAATATCTGATGAAATGATCGAACAAAGAAGGTATTAGCTGACTAGTTGTTTTGTCAGTGGGTATAATCCAGTAAATGTTAGTGATCTTCTATTCTCCTGTGAACCTTAGTATATGTATGTATGAGAGACAAGGGACTAGTGAATAAATCACCCACTTAGTGCTAACTAACCTAGTGACTGATGATTCAAACCACTCAATTGATCTCACAAAAACTTGCAGCTTGAGTTAGCATGAACTTTAGTTGACAAACACTCCAAATCGAATAGATGGGCAGAGAAATGTTTAGGTTGTCAGGATAACCTTTTTTCAACACCAATTATCGAAGGCTAACAATCTCATTAGATGGAACCTTGAGTTGTGAGTAGGCTAAATAGCATTTTAACACCCGTATCATAGCTAAAAACTCTAAGTGTAAAGTAAACAAATCACTAGTGGTTAAGTTAGACCTAATCAAATGATCACAAAGATTAGCAGTAACCTCATGTTAGGTTTGTCATAATAGCATTAGTAGCTATAAGTCAATGGGATGATTGGTTAAAACTAGTGAAGCAATTAAAGATAAAAAATTATTAGTCTTTTCAGTGGTTAAGGACGACTGCAGATAATAGATGTGCGCACAATCACTATCAAAGTATGCCAAAAGAGGAGAGCATATAAGAGGAGTGATTTTGACTGTATGATCATCGTGGATGTATACATAGAATGCCTGGAGAGAGTGCTTGTGAGTACTAGGTGTCCTGTTAAGGAAATCAACATCGCCTAGGATCTATGTATCATCCGTCATTATGGTTACACTAGAAATTGAATTAACTTCAAGAGTCCATAAGAAATTCTTATGAACTCCAATTAAACTAAAATCTATACCTAAAAGAATCTAGAATCATAATCTCACTAATATGTAAATGTCATGCATTTTCGAGCATTTTGGATTTTTCAGTTTTATCGGTGTTTATTCGCTATCGTGTTTTCTCTCTAGATTCCGAATTGCACGGAGTGAACAATTACACCTCTGAGCATGAACAAGTGGACTTCCAACAAGGCAAGCATCCTCTTGCATCATTTTGATCCCAAAGTTAGGAACCATGTGTTGATATATTTATTATTTGTGTGAATGCTTAGCCATGCAGGTCAGTAGATACGATAGATCGATTGATGGGGCTAGCATGTCAATCTTGGAAAACACTGAACATTCTATTCTTTATGATTTTGTTCAGATTTATGAACATGAATTTTCAGTATAAAATTTGTATATTAAAACATGATTTAGATCTGGACAAGTGTTTGATAGTGTGGGTGCTTCGTGCACGAGAATTGGGCATTGTGGTAGTCTTGTCCGGATCATTAAGGACCGAACTTTGGGCTATCATGCCAAGAACTACTCGTACTTCCACACACTGGATTGGGGCCGGTTTGGTCATGTAGGGGGAGGATTTTATTGCTTTGGAACGCAGGTGGTGTGAGGACATATGTGTTTGATCATATGTTCATAGGGATCCGATTGCAATTTAATATGTGCGAGTGAGCACAGTTTTAGATTTTAGTTCATTGGTTCGGCATTCCCAACACTACTTGCGTGCCCTGGCTAGCAGGCTCTATCAGAATCTTGTACTAAATGGGATTCGTTGCACAAGGGTGTTTCAACTCAATAAGATGTTCTTGCTAAAAAGTACCAAATCTCGATCTACCCAGTCGACATACCAAAGGAAGTGTGTCATTATCCGGAGGCTTACGGGCTAGTCGAGTCGTGTGGGTAAAGATGTACACCCCGACAGGGTTAAAACTATTCTAATAGCCATGTCCCTGGTTATGGACAATACTTGGTTTCGATAGACATCATCGTTAAACTTTGAGATAAAATTGACATGGGAATACTTGGTATTGGCATGAATGGTTGTTCATGCATGTTAACTAGTCAAAGTGGACAGCCACTTTGATATGTTTTGATTTATGATTAATTCCTAATTACTTGTTGTTTTAGTCCAAACTTGTTTATAAAATGGTCTTTGCAAAAAATAGAAAGTGTAGGAATAAAACTTGTTGTTTTATGCAAAACTAATGCCAATATAGCCTTTCCTTTGAACAACCTTTAACATGTATAATCTCTAATCCTTTGGATAGGTTCTATTAAACACTTTCTTTCATTAGTTTGTATAAGTCTTGCGAGTACCTTCTGTACTCAGTGGAATTAACCACATGTTGCAGATAAAGAACGTCCTATTTAATGTTTCAAGTTGAGGCGATAACGTTGGTACTTCGGCTTTAGTCCCAGTCGGTTGCCCTTGGGTTGTGGCGCACCATTGGGAAGGTTATTTTATTACTTAATCTTCTATTCTTGTTGACTTAATGTTTTCTGCTGCTAATTTTTACTGTTATATCTAATCGTGTATGCAAGTGATATAATGTTGTATGGATATGTGCATGTTAGCAGCTGATCCTGGGAGCTAACATGAGACACATATCCAGGAACTCGAAATTAGGTTCGTTCCTTGTTAAACATTATGCCTTTGGTATAATCTTTTAACTTGAAACGAATTCAATTTCGGGGGTCCTCACATTTAAATTTATGAAATAGGGTAGTATTGTTGAACTATTTATGGTTGTTACAAGAACTTTTTGTTTCCAGCGATTGCCATTTTCCTAAAGGCTAATATGAATGTCATCGTGCCAGAAAACTATCATTTGCTTTTATGGATCTTGTACTAGGCCTAGTGCCTTTGTACACCCATTTGGTGTTAATTTTTTGCACATTTTATATCATTATGCATGCTAGATTTAGTAGTTTTCATCCGCTATTAAGATTTTTCCTTTCGCGCTTATTCGAGCGTACCTTTCCTTGTTTGCTAACCATCCTTGTGACAACAGGATGACGGGAGCTACTACTCGTTCCAGGACTCAACAAGGGGAGGGATCACCACCCCGGGGATCCTGCTCTGCTACTATTAGTGAGCTTTATGCACGAGGAGAGCGTGCGGAGCCTTCTGACCGACAAAATCAGCAAGGTTGTCAACAGGAGGAGGAGCTTCCCCCGCCACCCACGATGACGGATGTCCTTGCTCAGATTGAGAGGAACTGGATGGATCAAACTCGGATCCTCGATATCATCACCCACAACACCTCCCCCGCTCCAGGGACATCCGGAGGAGCAGGAGCCCAATGCCCACATAGGGGACTTGTTGACTTTCAGCGTACGAATCCCCCGATGTTTTCAAGTTCTGAAGACCCAATGGAGGCAGAGGACTGGCTTCGTACCATTGAGAAGAAGCTGGCAATTGCTCAATGCACTGGCATTGAGAAGGTCTTGTTTGCAAGTTATCAACTTGATGGGGCAGTGAGCGCATGGTGGGACAATTTCTACGACATATAACCCGTTAGGGTTTCCTCCCAATGGGTGATCAAGACCGATAAGCATGTCTAAGCAATTCTACCGCGTTTAACTATTTCACAATGCTGTAATCAATATCATGGATTTTCTATGCTAGGGTGAAAATGGATTAGGATAGCAATATCAAAGGAAGACATTAACAACTCTTAGGTTTAACTAACAACCTACAAATTCAACTCATCATTTTATGTGAAATAGCAGTGCATAACATTTCAAAAACGGAAAACATAATTTACAAATCATTGGTACGAAATGTTCAAAGGAGACTCGCCTTGCTCAAGGTGCTGTTGATCTTGTTCTTGATTGACTTGAGGGTCTTCGGGGGCTTCAACTTCTATATACGCAAAAATTAACCAAAAATCGAATTAGCACAAAAGAATTCAAATTGCATTCAAATATTCAAATGAACTCAAAATGACTGTTTTCGGTTTGGTTGAGTGGAGTTTGAATTTAGATAAATTTAGAAACAAAAATCACTCGATTCGGAGTTGAAATGAGTGAGAACGGGCTCTCTAAAGTTCAAACCCTAATTTAAATCTCTGAAATAAACAAAGGAGAGAGGATACTCTCACTGACAGGTGGGGCCCGCGGCTATTTTCTTTTCTTTTCGATATAATTTCGAACCGGATTTATTCAGAGAATGACAGGTGGACCCCTATGCATTTTCATTTCATTTTCGTTTATTTTCCTAAAGAAAACTATTTTATGACAAGTGGGACCCACGTGTCACAGACTCGGTCTATGAAATAGTGTCTGGACTACATTCTATAGGCTCAGTCTACTAGTCCATGGACCAGATTTTACTTCTCAATAAATGATCCAGGCCTGCGTGGCAGTGATGCAATGAGTAACTCAGGGTATTAAACTCATGGATTTCCGCCCGAGGGCCCGCAAGGTAGTGGAACTTGGCAGCCAATAAAATCAATGATTAGTTTTTAATACTGTGCTTATGATAGTGATTCGGTAGTTAATTACGGACCTACAGTTCCTGTCTTCGTTTGGACAAAACAAGGCACTCTAGAGCGCTCACGGTTCAGGCTCGTCGCCGGCGACTAGGGGCATGGCGGTGCCAGCACTACTACAGGAAGCCTCATCACAGACGGTTCAGAACCGTCATCACATATGGTTTCTGAACCGTCTATATTTGTATGTCTGTGATAACAGGGGTTATCACAGACGGTTCAAAAACCATCTGTGATACGAATAACACAGACGGTTTTTTTTGTTAAAACCATCTATGAAGGTGCATATCACAGACGGTTTCCATTAAAAACCGTCTATGATACACACCTTCACAGACGGTTTTAACAAAAAAACCGTCTATGATAGTTCATTACCCTAACCACTTTTTTTTTTAATTTTTGGCTAGCCTCAGGAATTGCTAGGCATGCCCTCTGAAAACAAGCATGCAGAAAACAGATACATCACAGATAATCAATTTTTGACAATTCAAAGTGATCATTACTCAAAATAAATTACAAAAGAATTTGTTCAAGTATTCTCGCTATAGTTACAATTGGATTACAATTGAATCATTTGTTTGCACATGGTTGAGAGGTACCATTTGAGAAATGTAATGGCATTTTGGAAAAATTTGACGGCAAAAATATAACGGAGTTGACATCAGTGGAAAAAAATGTAATGTTTGTGAAATGTAATGGCATGAAAGGGAGAGATGGTTTTGTAATGACAGATCAGGAACTTTGAAATTTTGCAGCGACATATAAAAAATTTACCATTTTTTATAGCACTGTACTTACCGAAGTGTTTTTTTACCTTTTAAGGGTGCATCCCCTATCTCATCTGTCATCTAATTTATCCTCCTTAACTCGATGTCCTTACATGTATATAATTGGGGGTGAGAATCTCGAGACAAAATAAACGGTAGATGAGATATGAGGATGTTCCCTTAAGAGGTAAAAAGCTTTTCCCACATAGTCAACTTTGTGATTGATGAAGTGGAACAAAAGAGTGTGAGGAAGGAACGCGACAGAAACAACACGTTGTCCCTCCTAGTACTTCATCCGCACTTTCGGATACCGCCACTCCTATCTCTCTCTCCTCTTATGCGACTTTCTCAAGTTTTTTTTCCCAAACAATAGTCTCCCTGAAACCCTAGTCTCTGGTTCAATTATTTAATCTACTCAAGTATGACTACGAACTAGCAGAAAACCAAAACTGCACAGCAACCTTCTAAAATACATAACTCCCAATCCACTAATCATAAAAGAGGTATTTTTAGTATCTCTGGAAATATTGCAAAATTATCTACAAAAACTTAGTTGGCGAGATCCTATAATGTTGCCTTAAGCTAAACATAACAGACAGATGAAAACCTACTGTCAGAACTGATAGACAAACTGGACAGCAGCAATAGAACAGCTATAACTTTCAAATTGGCTGATCCCAAAATTGCGTTCTTTATTAATCTGGAAAGCTAAGAAAATTTCCTACAAAAGTCATGTTGGGAGACAACCCTGATTCGGCTATTATCAAATTCTTATCTATCAGTTAATACGACTATTGTAACTTGATAGGGTTTCTGGATAGCAGCAAAGCAATTATCACATCTTCCAAACTACAATTCCAAATAATGGGAACTCAGATCCTACATAAACCTAATAACATTTCCCACAATTATTTAGGAGGCCCTAACCTCTAATTTCGCCTTAATCTATAACAAAACTGATGAACAATAAGAGTACAGATTACGGATTCAATTGCAGCAGGAACAACAGTTCGCTAATCGACAACAACCCATAGAAAATAGGAAGAAGTCCATTCTACCCCCTCAAGTATCGACATGCGGACACCTAACCCCCTGAACTAAAGAATCGGCCCTTTGACACCCCGAAGTTGCAAAACCGGACAACCTACCCCCTGAGGCTGTTTCGTGCGGTGGTTTTGCTGATGTGGCGTCCGGGTGGCCCGGTTTCGCTAGAGGGGAGCTGATGTGGCGTTTCTCTCCATTTCGTCTCTTCCTCATCTGCTCTCTCTCTCTCTCTCTCTCTCTCTCTCTTTCTCTCTCCATTTCTTCATTTTTCTCCCACCGGAGCTTTGCTCCTGGTCGTCGATCTCCTCCAGCACCGCCGCCGCTGCAAGCTGCCGCCTCGCCCGCCTCCTCCCTAGCTTGCTCCCATGCGCCGCATCCCTGGCTTGCGCGTCCCCTAGCACTCACCCGCCCACGCATGGCTGCACCTGTGGCCATGGCGGTTAGGCTACGCACGCCATGGCTCGGCCGCCGAATCTGATGGCGGCTCGGACCAGAGCACGGCGAGCCATGTGAGGTGGGAGGGGGAGGGGTAGGCGGGGGGTGTAGACTAGAGCATGCTGGGAACGCGGCCGCCCGAGGCGGTGACTGCGCAGAGCAAGTCCACGGAGAGGCTAGGGTCGACACGGCGATAGAGGCTGAGGACTGAGGAGCACCACGTGTAGGCTCTGGCTCCCCTTTCCCCTCCCACACCGGAGCACATGCGCCGCCGTCTTTCTCTTCTTCCCCGTCACAGGCCGCGCCACCTCATCTTCGTCCTTTCGCTCCGGTGACACTCTCACCCCTCTAGCTGTGTCATCCCATGTTCTGGGACCTCCTCTTCTTTTCCCCCAACTTCTCCCAGCCGATTGCTCGCCGTGGTGCTCTCCCATCGCCGCACCTTTCTTCCCCGCCTTCGGCGCCATCACCACACCTCCACAGCCACCCCCCTTGCCTCCCCAACCCCACCATGAAGTTCCTCTCGCTGAGGCGCACCTGGTGCTCGCCTCCCCTTGCACGCTGCACTACTTGAGCATCACCACCCCGTGTACCCCGCCATCGCCATGCGCCTCCCCTTGCGCCGCCACCACCTCCGGCTACCATTCGCCGCGCCGTCACCTCCTATCCCCTCCTATGGCCGCTGGAGACCCATTTTGGGCCACCTCGCAGGTCGCCAGACTCTCTTCACGGGCGCCTCCATGATCGTGGCGCCTGAGCTCCTCAAGACTTCTCCTTCTTCTCCTTTGTTTCTTTATTCTTTGTGACACTTACACTTGGGACCCACTTGGTAGAAGTCCATTCTTTGTCCTAGTTAGCGGCTGACCTGGCGCCACGTACGCAAAACCACCGCACAAAACAGCCTTAGGGGGTAGGTTGTCTGGTTTTGCAACTTTGGGGTGTCAAAGGGCCGATTTTTTAGTTCAGGGGATTAGATGTCCGCATGTCGATACTTGAGGGGGTAAAATGGACTTCTTCCTAGAAAATAATTAAACCAAGCAGCGAGGAGTTCAGATTTTCCCTAGAAGACACGAATGAACTCGCTGAAACCCAGAGAAGATCCCACCCCGCACACTTCCTTTTCCCTCTCTCCCTTGGCCGACAGCACTTGAAGGAGACCTCCTCCTTCCCTTCCTTGGCCGACAACAATGGAGATCACCAGAGTAGGGGAGGTGCCACCAGGAGGTGAGAGAGGCGTGGAGAAGATGGGAAGGAGAGGAGGGGTGGTAGCCAGCAAGTGGATAGGAAGGGGAGGTGCAAGAGGGGAGAGGAGGGGAGCTCTAGGCTTTCAGCCGAAACCCCCTCCCCCTATTTCCCACTTGGCCAGCCCCTCATGGGTCTCCTGGCCAAAGGCCCGAGGCCCAGGTTGTCGAACAACTGCGGAAACCCCCTTTTCTTATTTCTAATTTCTCTTTTGAATGTTCTCTTCCCTAGAATAAATCGGAATACTACACAAGGCAAGCACCCCTTTTGATCATATTGATCCTAGCATTTTACTTATTGTACTTTGTTTTGTAAATTCTATTATTGTATGCGTGTATGTTCAATATCAAATTGCTATGTTTGGGATGTTGGTAGCTGTAAATCCTCTTTGTTGCGTGAATTCTTTTGACATATTGATATCCCTACTTTGTTAACATTAGGATATGGGCTAGACAATATATATAATATCATTTGGGAATTTTGAGTGCGAGCTATCGCACAAATGCTTACTAGAATGATAGTGTTTCCGAAAAGAGATGTAAAAGGACAATATGATAAATGTGAATTTGGGAGATTTATGAAAATGTCCAGAGGGGTGTGCCTCTGTTATTTTGAATAAAAAAATGCAAAACCTAGTTTTGGACGCGGGCGAGTTATATTATATTCTGAAAAGAGGAGGGAAAGACTCTCACTTGTAGATAGGGGGAGATTCTCGCCCGGGTTAGTTAAGGATAGTACTACAGAAAAGGTCTTCACAAACGGTTCAAAAACATCATCACAGACAGTTTTGTGAGCCATCTGAGTTTATGGGTCAGTGATGACATGAGGTTATCACGTACAGTTTTTGAACAGAATACACATAGGGTCTTCGGGTATTCCACGCCCGAGGGTCCGACACTTGATGCCTTACTCTTGATTTTGCCATAGTAAAATCACAAAGTTAGGCATTTCAAGCCATAGTAAAATCACAGAGTTAGGAGTAAGGCATTTTTTCAAGTTAGAGTGCCAACTGGTCGAACGCCCTCTCACTACGACCAGTGAAAGGTGTCTTGGTCATCTTTCCGACCAAGCAAGATTCGCATGTGTCAAATGATTCTAAATCAAATGAGTTTAGAGTTCCATCATTATGGAGCTTTTTCATGTGTTTCTCACTTATGTGATCCAAACGACAATGCCAAATGAAAGTGGAATTTATTTCATTAGGCCGAAGCCTTTTCGCATTAATATTATAGATGGATGCATCAACAAGATTTAAAATAAACAACCCATTCAAAACAGGTGCATAGCCATAAAACACTTCATTCAAAAATATAGAACAACCATTGTTCTCAATAATGAATTTATAACCTTCTGCCATCAAACATGGTGCAAAGATAATGTTTCTACTAATGGCTGGAACGTAATAACAATTATTCAATTCCATAATAAATCCTGAAGGCAAAAGTAATGGCAAAGTCCCGACGGCTAATGTAGCAACTCTTGCTTTATTCCCGACGCGAAGATCCATCTCGCCCTTTGTAATTCTCCTACTCCTTGTTAGACTCTGCATCGAATTGCATATATGAGCAACCGATCCGGTATCAAATACCCATGAGTTAATAGAAGAGTCAGCAAGAAAAACATCTATAACATTAATACATGTAGTGGAAGTTTTAGTCCCACCATTCCTTTTCTGATCAGCCAGGTATTTCTTGCAGTTCCTCTTCCAATGGCCTAGCTCTTTGCAGTAAAAGCATTCATTCTCTTGAGTCGGGGCGGGCTTAGTCTTGGGCTTAGGCTTATTAGTTTTGATCTCAGCTAAAACTTTAGCCTTACCCTTTTTCTTGACCCAAGTCTTAGCCTTCTTCTTGAAGCCTGTACTCTTTTGCACCATCATCACATGATTGTTGCTTTTCTTAATGTTGCTCAGGTCTTTGCCTTAAGCATCATATGCAGTTCGGTGAGATTCTTGTCTAAGCCGTTCATATGAAAGTTCAAAATGAACTGCCCATAGCTTTTAGGAAGTGAAGCAAGAATCAAATCTGTGGCCAACTCTTGGCTAAGTGGAAAACCAAGTTTTTCCAAGCTCTGTGTGTAACCAACTATTTTGATTACATGAGGGCTCACCGGACCACCCTCAGCTAGCTTACATCCAAACAAGTTCTTTGAGATCTCAAATCTCTCAGTTCTTACTTGTGCCTCAAACATGCCTTTGAGCGCTATGATCATATCGTAGGCCTCTATGTTCTCAAACTGCTTCTGAAGGTCTGAGTTCATAGCAGCAAGTATGAGACAGCTAACATCAATGGACTCATCACATGCTTTTTTTATAGGCGGTTTTAAGAGTAGCAAAGACACTCTCAGAGGCACATCCGAATTGGTTCCTCTAGAACATGTTCCTTTTATCTTGCCTAAGAACAATTCTTAGGTTGTGGGACCAATCCGCAAAATTTGTTCTATTCAGTTTTTCCTTTTCAAGTATCGAACGTAAAGCAAAACTGGATGTAGGTACAGCAGTAAGTGCCATGATCTACAACATAAATTATGCAAAACTAAGACATATGTTCAAGAAAAGTAACTTCTATTAAAAAATTTAACAAAGATACTCCCACTAAATTCCATATCCCTCTTATGACATTTAATGATTCAAGATCCACAATCATTTAATCTACTAGTGAGCTTTGGCATCACAGCTAGAAGACTAGTGAAAATGGTAAGCAACCCTTTGCTAATCATATCTCTATATGACTCTTGTTATTGGGCAGCATCTTTATGCTTCGGCACCCAACCCTTATGCCCCAAGGTCCACAACTGTTATGATAACCTTGTTAAGTTAAACCAATGCTTAGCGTGTAAGTGTCTGACACAAACCCATCTAGTCAATTATTGTTAATGGCACTCTGCTATGGCAAGACCTACCATTAAAATACATGACTTTGGATGGTGTAGCATTTGGGAGGGCATCAATTTAACTTAATATTATGTGAGGAAATTTTACTTCTACCATATTAAAAGCATTTAAAGCAAAACATGTATAGAAATAAATGAACAGGAATATAAAGGCATTCACAGACAATCAAATTGCATTGTGATATAGTATGACCCTTCTTCATGGTGATCTCCATCGCCATTAATCCTGTTCACCATGTCTTCAAGTGGTCGACTCCTCCAAGCACTCCCACTAAGCCATTATTTCTAATAGCACTAGTAATGAAACACAAGGAGTAAAGAAGCATCACAAGTCGACACGCAGGCCGTTATACAAATATATATACAGCCTTGGGCTGCAATTAACATGACACACAGGTCATGAACATTACACACATACATGTATCTCATACATGAACCATTATGGGTCATACTATTCACATCAATCCCTGCAAAAACAAGTTATGCATATCGGACGACATGAGCACACACTACCTATAGCGTGCGGTAACCAGGGCCTAGATCGTTCCATCCATATGAACCGATCTAGGTTACCAGACCCGACCAGTAATAGATCCAATCTACTACTACCACATATCAAGTATATGCGATCGATCCAGATAAAAAACTACGCAAGATGGCTCTGATACTACTGTTGGGTCGCGGGTAGGCTATGATAGCTACAAACAAAATTTCCACCACGCAAACCAGGAAGCCAAGTAAGTAGATGATCATAGATCATTACCACTAGACGCACAGAGCAACGAAAGAAGCGTCGGAGCAGCCTGGTCCGACGAAGAGCGCGTCGATGTACTGATCGTAGTCGATCGTCCAACATCAAGCACGTTGATGCAGTGGTCATAGTCGATCGTCCAGCGTCCTCGTGAGTCGATCATCTCCTCAGTACCTTTGCAGTTCCTTGCGAAGATCGCAGATTGTCCTCAAGCGCAACAACGTAGGAGCGCCTCTATGGTATCCACACGTCCAAGGAAGGAACAACCGTACGCCGGTGTGCTAGCACCAAGATGCACGACGTGGCTCTCAAGAAGATGGCAGCTAGGGTTTCGGGAGAGCAACTCACGTCAACTCGTCTAACCCCAACAGTCTCATGCATCTCCTTATATAGTGCTCGTGACGGATCCTATCCGAACATGCTTTACTTAATCGTATCCGCATTTAGTTTGTTCCAACCTGCTAAGTGTGTGACCCATTAGGTTCATGCGTAGTTCGGTTGTGACTGAAACCCTTTCCGACCACGAGTCGTAGCGGTTCCTAGCAGGACATAACGATTCCCGAATACACACAAATTATATCGGACGAACCTTACTGCAATATGATCTACGACCAGGTCCTCATCACTTATGACCAGGTCCTATCTCTGTACGACCAGTTTGTATTTGGTCACGACCAACTCATAACTCCTTACGACTTGGTTTCGACCACTCTGTGATTATGTTCGACCAGTTAGGACTTGCTTGTATCTCCATACGACCAGTCCGTAACTGATCGAACTAAGCGACCTACTCATGTATTCTTCCTTTGCCTCACGATATCTGGTTGAACTCTAGGTGAGATGTTGTGTCATCCATGGACTGTTCAATACTTTCTTGATCGAGTATCGGATAACCTTATGTGGTCGAACTCTTCGACCATTAGTGGCATGGCAATGCACTTTCTTTATCCGACCACTTCGAGGGGCCCAGAGATATCTCTCCTGTTATGTTAGGTGGGGCAAATCCCATATCCGACCACCACATCCCTCTGCATGTTTCATAGCATACCCGAAAGCTACATTTATAACTACCCGATTTAGTAGCGTTTGGCAACCCCTAAGAGTGCTATTACACATGTAGGAAACCATGCTGATCTCAAGTCTAAGGATTATACATCATCATTGCTTGAGACCAACTAACGACACATAGAATCATAACAATCTCAATAGTGTCTCAAGGTGGGTCTTATCCAACACCATGTTCTCTAACATGTGTCCACATTATTGATTCGATATCCCTATATCCATGACCGGTGAAACATGGTCATCAATGTGAGCACCCGGATTTATTAAGCTCATAATACTTAGTCATCCAATTGACCCTAGTATTATCAACCAAATAAACCCAGTCTCGAGAGATGTATACTCCCCAGAATGCAGTATACATACCTCACAACAAAAGAATGTATCAATTCCATACAACACATAGTACAAGCAACAAACCAGAAGTTAATATTAATAAGGAATAGGTTATTACAAAAGAGGGGCCTTCTGGCCAAATAACAACAAGAACTACTAAGATAACAGCGGAAGCAAAAGTGCCATAAAGATGGCTATAACACAAAGCCAATCAGTGTGCCTTAACCCTAGGCATCTCGACCGACCGCCAAGCTAGTCGTCAAACCCGGCACATCTTGCAAGAGTGAAGCCCTTGGGGCTCACCTTCTTCCTCTGCAACAAAAGCCACAAAATACCACAACCACGGCGCGATGAGTACATAAAGTACTGCAAGACTTACGTGTGAGATAACGAGAACTATAAATAGCTACATGCAAGCTTTATTTAAGTGGATGAGGCTTTGGACTCATTTTAGCATAAAGCAAGTTTCATTTGCAATAACATAATAGATTGAAGGCAATTTGGCAAAGCATTTTAATTGTTGAAATAACAACGAGATAATAACATAGTAACAACAACAAGATCAACCTGGAAGTGACTAACCCAATAGTCACCACAACAATAGCATGAACTCCCCATTCATGCCAACCATGTCAAGTTTTAATTAAAGGTTGTAGTCTAGTTCTCGAACGACCTTACCAAGCATGTCCATAACCTAGGACGAGGCTATTCGAATAGTTTTAACCCTGCAGGGGTGTACCAATGTACCCACAGGTCAGACCGCCTTTCCTTTAAGCATACTACCTTTGGTATGCCGGCACGGCTAAGTCCTACGAGACATTTCCAATGGACGATGCTAATTACGAGCCGCTTCCCACGGGGACAAGGACACATTAGACAGCCTAACCGGTCTGTTAATGCTCCCCTCCCAACACCACACACATACACACATTTTTAACACACCCACCGACCAGCTCATAATTAACACCTCCCAAAGTACTTAGTCAAGAGAGGTCCCATATCCTCTCGTGTGGTTAGCATAAAAGCTCTTGGCTTAGTGACCCAAGTAACTCGGTCCTTAGGGACTTAGGCACCATTCCGTTCACACCCAACAGATCACACCAACATCCATTGTGCCCAAGTCAAACAGTTTGGTTTTCATTTTTATTCATTTACAAAGTAACAAGGCACAAGGAGAATATAATGGAATAATAATTTTTGTGTGATCAAGGCCATCGACATGATGTCGACAACCGCCCATTTCTACCGTTATCTAAGCATTGCTAAGCATGACACCGGAAAGATAAAAAGAGCATAATAAAATCACCGGGCTCTAATTCACCAGCGATATTATTACCCTATGGTTTGTGGCAGGGGATAACAATTTAAGGGCAACTATGCAATAGGAATAGCTACCTCTAAACGATAAAATACTTTGACACAAAAGCATGCATACATACAAGTTAAACAAAGTAATAGACTTTAAAGTAATGGGACAATAATGGAAATGATCAAACTGCTTGCCTTGCTGTTGCCGGCCAAATTGTTGCTGAGGATCACTCACGGGATTACCACAAATGTCGAAACCTAACGGAAAAATGATAAAGAACCGATAAGAACAACGAAAAACCAAAAAGACTCAACCGCGAAACTTCTCCGAATGCTATGAAAATTTTACAGCAGCCAGACAATGATTTATCATGAATTTAGCAATAAGAACCAATTGATTTGGATTCTTAATGCAAAAGATATGATGAAATCAATTCTGCTCAGCCTATTTAATTAGAAATATGTTACTATTCAACGCAAAATTTTCTATAATAGTAGTGAAGCTGAAATTTTTAAGGTAGCATAAGCACCTCATAAGATGAACAGCCTAAAAGGATTCATCTCAATCGCAGCTATAATGCACCTTCTATTAATTTTTGAAACAAGAACCTGAATAAAATTATAATGCATGATTATTCTTTCTGAAAATAGTAACATGTTCAAAACTATTTTTCCTAGTAAGTTCATTATTAGAGGAATCCAACAAAATTGGATTCACCCAAAAATAGTTTACAGAAAATTAGTTATGCATTTTACAAATTAAGCATTAATTTAAGTGTATATTTAAAGTGAGTTTTAAAATCTAATGGCAAAACTGTGCTCTGGAGCTGAACTCAACTTACAATCATTTTTGGATTAAAGTCAAGTTCAAGACAGAGCTAACACAATTTGAATGACCTCATTTGGATTTAGAATGAAAAAGATATGAAATTTTAAAGTTCATACCTTTTTCTGTTTATAACTAAGAGCTCACTGGAATTTCTAAACATTCAAAACAGAGGGGGAGGACGAGAACCGTCGATCTAAATCAAACTGTCCAAGACCTCCAGAGGAAAACGCGCACACGCCTGTGCAGGTCCAGAGAACATGGGCCGTTGATCTTGGATCCAACGGTCCATGTCCTCCCTGCCACGCTGCGCGTTGGCGGAGGGGAGGTCGTGGCCGTTGATGCTGCATCCAACGAACCTCAACACACGAGGGAGGACCGGGACGGTCCAGATCAAACGAGGGAGGTCCTGAACGGCCGAGATCTTCCAAAGGAAGATCTAAACTATCAAGATCTCCCCAAGGAAGATCTACATCGTCAAGACCTCTCGAGGGAGGTCCTGGACGGTCCAGATTTTCCAAGGGAGGACCTTAATGGTCTAGATTGTCCCAGGGAGGACCTTAACGGTCAAGGCAACAACACAGAGGTCCTGGGCGGTTCAGACCCACTTGGGGTGGTCCTGAACGACTAAGATCTAACAAAGGGAGGTCCTAAACGGCTCAGATTTCCTTTGGGAGGTCCGGGCGGCTAAGATTTACCCGAGGAGGTTCACAAGGTTAAGAGGACCTCGGGAGGTCCTACAGTGGAGATCAACACAGGAGGACCTCAACGGCTAAGATCTCCCACAAGGAGGTCCTAGCGGTCAAGATCGCAAGGAGGGAGGTCTGGGGTTGTCCCTACAAAAGACCGGGGTGGCCTTTTGCAAAGAGGACCCCGAGGGAGGTCTTTGGGAGGTCTTTGCCAAAAGTCCACGGGTGGTCCTTGGAAAAGAGGTCCAGAGATGCAGCGTCTTGGGAGATTAGGCATGGCCTTAATTGCGCAACAAGGACGTAAAACAAGGCATTAAAGGTGATTCGAAGTTTACCAATGCTAAGCAATGATGATCGCATTTAGGGGGAGATCTTTGTCCTAACGACAACAAGACGGTGCCATTGTCGTCCGACAAAACCCCGAGAGGCTCCCAAGGCTTGTCGCCGGCGATGAGGACCTCGCCGGCGCCATCCAAGAGCACCAACGCAGCGCAATAGTGTTGCGACACGCCAGACCATTCCTGCCGCGGGGTGGCCTGAATGGCGACGAGCCGAGATTGGCAGCGCAAAAACACACGGCCAAAACACAAACAGCGATAATGAGCTCCGCGTACATTCAAGCGTGTGCCCAAGAAAAGCTCCGCAACAACATACACGCGGGTGCCAAAGATTCACGGGACTACCGGGAGGGTTACCCGGAGGTCGCGGAGGTGCCGAGGAGGTTGGGGACGGAGGACCCGAGTTGGGGAAGAAGGGTTGCTCCACGGCCAACTCCAAGCTCCAAGCTCCAAGTTAGGCCTCACTGAAAATGTCCCAACCAACTAAGTTAGGGCTTTTGGTCACAGAGGGTAGTGGCTTAGATTGAAGCAAAGAGACGGAGAGGAAAAGCCACGGGAGCACTGAGCCACCGAGGAGCTCCAAGGGCATCGATGGCGGCCAAGGAGGTCTGGGTGGTTTGAGCTCCACAGAATCGAGAGCAAACGGTGAATGGTGGAAAAGAAGCCAAGGAAAACAATGGGGAGGTATTATAGCCCGAGGGGAAAGGGTCATGAGCTAGGGTTAAGCTCATGGTGAGCTTAGCCCATGGCTCGGTCCATGGCTTGGACAGACGTGGAGGTGACAGAGCAGCTCAAGACAAATGACTTTGGGGCGAAAGCATCGACCCGCATTAAATCTTTGGCGAGCAAAGAGCCGCTGGGACAAGACAGATCCGCTTCCTCCATCGCCATGGCGACGCAAGGCCAGAGCTAGGAGAAGAACAGAGTTGCCCTCCACCGTCCGATTAGAAATGAGGGGGAGGTCGTGACCTCGATCTAAATTGAAGCAGTAAGTTTTAAAAGGAGAAGGAGGAGATCACAGCCATTGATCTGGACTGGGAGGTCGTGACCTCCGATTTCCATAATGCTTGAATCAAGACGTGGAAAAGGGACAGAGGTCCAAAGCGTTGGATCTCAATCAACAGTCGCGGACCTCTGTGAGGTCTTAACCGCACACCTAACTTCGAACTCGAGGGGAGGTCATGGCCTTTGGATTTAAATCCAAGGGCACACAATGACCGGGAGGTCTTAGCTATTTGGATATTTTGAGGGGAGGTCGTGGGTGTTGGATCTCGATCCAACGGCCACGACCTCGGTTAGGTGGGAGGTTCGCTTAGTTTAACAGTGAGGGGAGGTCATGGCCATGGATTTTTGATCCAAGGGCGATGACCTCAACAAGGTGGAAGATCCACGCAGCGATGGTTTGCAGAGGAGGTCGTGGCCTTTGGATTGGATCCAACGGCTACGACCTCAAGTGAGTACAAAAGGGGAGGTCTGAGTAGTTTGAGCTCGCGGGGAGGTCAGGGCCATGGATTTTTGATCCAGCGGCCAAGACCTGATGAGGTGGGGAGGTCCTGGCGGTATTGACCGCGGAGGAGGTCGTGGCGGTTGGATGTTAATCCAACGGCTACGACCTCATCAAGGTGGAGAGGAGGTCTGACGCGCTAAGGGAGCTGGTTGGGTTGGACCTGCTTTGTAAAGCGGTTCAAGCCCAAGTCAAACCAGTTTATTTAGATTAATAAACAAGCTGAGACAAAAGAGGATTTATTTGAGATAGCAAATGAACTCCAAATTTGATGAAATTTTAACTGGAGCTTGCTGACAATGAGATTAACCTTGCATAAAATTTCCAGAGGTTATTATGCAATGCATTTTTCTCAGGAAATTCATGAAGGTTGTTCTACGGATTGTTTTACCTCCAAAATTTATCAAACAAGTTTTATAACTTGGGATATTTTTCAGAGGGGTCCCACCTCGGTTTTAGGACCAAGGAAAATATTTTCCAAATGTTTGGCACAAGATTTAAGATAATTGGACAAGGAGTTTGACTTTTGGTCAACAAGAGCTTTGTGTTTTTGGATTACACAACTCTTGGACTAGAATCACAGGAGAGATTAGGGGTTTTCAAGATGTGAGAAAAAGTTTTAATTTCTACACATATAATTATACTTGAACAAACCCTGTTTATACAGTTGGGATGTTACAAAATCTCCCATCCTTACAAAAATCTCGTCCCGAGATTTTGGCTCAGGCGGGGAAAGAAGACGGGTAGTCTTTCCGTTTCCAAGCAACTCCAACCACGGAATGATTGGGCCATAGAACTTTTAGGATCTTGAGGACACGATTCCTAGATCTTCACTTAGCTTCTTCAAAGATACGAACCTTCCTTTAAGATTCTTATCCATTTATAATACTTTTGTTGTACTTGGACCCAATTATGTTCAGTCCAACCAACACTTTATTTAGTTACATATTGTTCCCAGCTCGTTCCTTGTCAAGCCGGATTTTATGTGATTTATTTTATTGCATTGTTTCTCGTCAGGTCACGATTCTGACCCAACTTCTTGCACAACAAGAATTTCCAACGGAGCTTCCTCGGGTGGAACACGGAGGCACTCCTTACTGGGACACATGAAAACCTCATGTACCCCCCTCAAGGGCAGCCGGTAATTTCAATCTTATAGGCGATAGCCCCTTTCTTTTCGATAATGCGGTAAGGATCCACATATCGAGGAGCTAACTCGCCCTTGATGCGGAAACATTGATGGCCTTTTCGGTCTGACCATCAGTTTGATGAGGGTAAGCTGATCTGAAAGAAACACGAGTTTCCATAGCCTCTTATAGGCTATGCCAAAATTGAGAAGTGAGCAGAGAAGCACGATCAGAACGATCGTCTTCAGTACACCGTGCAAAATTACGATGCGGAATATGTAGAGATCCTTTGGAAAACCTACAAGAAGGTTATTTTTGACAGACTGAGAGCTTGATCTTGACTCTAAGGTTGGTGGTGCATGGCCGTTGTTAGTTGGTGGAATGATTTGTCTGGTTAATTCCGGAACAACTTGTCTGGTTAATTCCGGAGCGATTTATTTGGTTAATCCCACTAACAACGGGATCTCAGCCTGCTAACTAGCTTTACGGAGTCATCCCTCCGCAGCTAGCTATCTTAAAGGGACTAAGGTCGTTCTTAGTTGGTGGAGCAATTTGTCTGGTTACTCCACTAACAAACGAGACCTTGGTCGGTTAACTAGCTATACGGAGTCATCCTCCGCATGACTAGTCTCTTACAAAGGATTATGGCCGTTTAGGCCACGAAGGTTCGAGGCAACAACAGGTATGTGATGCCCTTACAATGTAAAGGGACGGAAATGTGCCACTTTAGTCAAACGATTGATGCAACCCAGATGGCATCATTTTTCTTAGGGGTTCGGGGTAGACTAGTAGACCTTTTTGAAACCGGGGTGGTGCCGAGCACCGGATAAAAGAGTGAAATCAGGATCACCAACAATGATAAAAGATGGAGATACAAGGGAATGAGGCGCTCTTGAACCGAACAAAACAAAGAATAGAGGCAAGAGTTAGCGAAGCGCACCTAACACGACGCCAGTGCCTCCGAGCTTTCTCACCGAGATGGAGTCGATCGATTACAAACGATCTTTTGCTGCTTCAAAGGGCAATTGTTGGCGTAGTGCCCCTTCTTGCTACAAAAGAAACAAGTGATTCCGGCAAATGGATTACAGGGACCACCTTGCTGACTCGCAGGTGCACGTGATGGAGGCACGGCCTGCGAACGACGAGGGGTTGCTGCAAGCTCCTTAGGGCAATCAATAGCATAATGGCCCTTGAGGTTGCAGAAGAAACAAGTGATATTGGCGACCTTGCTGAAGTCACCCTGAGTCTTCTCTTGACACTTGCGGCGATCCATAGGCCTTTTCTTCCTGCCTACAGCAGCAACGGGATTTTCAACCACAAGCTGAAAGTCGGGGAAGGTATAGACTGGTAATCTGTCTCGTAGCTCTTCAGACAAATCACCCAAGAACTTCTCTGATTTGGAGGCATCGGCGATTGCAATGCTGGCAGATGACCGAAGAAACAGTCGCGGCAGTTCCAATGACTTGGCAATCACCAGGTTCATGCTACACTCCTTGGGATAGTGATCGGTGCCCTCGCAAAGGAAACAAGTAACTTTGGCAGCCGGACAATCTCCGGGTAAGTGGTCTTTATCATAGTTTGGACCGGATGTGGTACACTGGTTGCTGTAGTGTCCTTCCTCACCACAACGCCGACAAACCTTGACTCTTCCTAGTTCGCAATCTTCGGAGAAATGCCCTTCTTCACCACAACCAAGGCGAAAAGGAGGCGATTGCCGCTTTTCAGGGCAATAGGGCCACAATCCGAAACACTTGCCAGAGTGGAGTCGCTTACAAGTCTCGCCTGGATAGTTGGAGCTAGGGAGAATTTCGTCCCAGCCGGCTTGCTGACCTAGTCCGCTACTGGACTGTTCAGACATCCTGCTACGAAGAGATGGGTCAACACGAAACCCAAGGACTAGAAGTTGAAGAAAGTGAAAAGGGATGCCCACGACTAGGGGAACGGAACATCACCCTAACCGAAGGCCAACAAAATAGATAGTACAGACCCCTACCTAGTTAATAATAGATTAGATGATAATAAATGCAAACTAATGAAACAAGCAGAATAAAAGAAGTTATAGGGAGCATAATAAAGGGGAAGCAAAAACAGCAAGGAAATGCACTTTAAAAGCTTCCAAAATGACTCCAAAACAGCCAGGAAAACATAAGATTAAAGGCCAACTTCCCAACACAACTAACTTGTATTGAATGAACGAGTAATTGGTTGAGAAGATTAAAAATCAGATTGTAAGATGAGATCTAAAACTATTAGAGAGCAAGGTTAATGCAGCAAAATAAGTGCTAGATACTTAGCGAACTAGTATCACATCTTACCCTTTTATTCCCACAAATTTTAGTTGATTTAACCTCTCATTTTCTACCCTATTTAGAACCTTTGAGCTTGCTGTCCGGAAATTGACGCTTGCTGTCCAGATTTTGCATCCAAGCTTCCAAATAAATTGGCCATTCCAAGCTTCAAAACCTTGTAGATGGGCAGCTAACACTTCAATTTGCCAAACTCATTGATTCCCCAAAACCCCATTAATCGATAACAACTATTTTGTAGAAGGAAGAGAGGAAAACAACTTTTAAAACTTAAATTAGAGTGAGATGAGAAGAGAAAGCTAAGATAGATGAGGAGTAAAATCCGAGAATTTTCTTAAGCTTTCAAAACTCATTTGATACTTTGAAATTAGGTTTTCAAAATATCCTAAAGACCAACTGCTTTACATTACGGTCGTAATGGCTCGATACCAAATTTTGTGAGCACCGGATTTATTAAGCTCATAATACTTAGTCATCCAATTGACCCTAGTATTATCAACCAAATAAACCAGTCTCGAGAGATGTATACTCCCGAACGCAAGATACATACCTCACAACAAAAGAATGTATCAATTCCATACAACACATAGTACAAGCAACAAACCGTGGTTAATATTAATAAGGAATAGGTTATTACAAAAGAGGGCCTTTCGCCAAATAACAACAAGAACTACTAAGATAACAATGAAGCAAAAGTGCCATAAAGATGGCTATAACACAAAGCCAATCAAGTGTGCCTTAACCCCTAGGCATCGATCGGACCGCCAAGCTAGTCGTCAACCGAAGCACATCTCAAGAAGAGTGAAGCCCTTGGGGCTCACCTTCTTCCTCTGCAACAAAAGCCACAAAATGCCACAACCACGCGAGATGAGTACATAAAGTACTCTGCAAGACTTACGTGTGAGATAACAGAACTATAAATAGCTACATGCAAGCTTTATTTAAGTGGATGAGGCTTTGGACTCATTTTAGCATAAAGCAAGTTTCATTTGCAATAACATAATAGATTGAAGGCAATTTGGCAAAGCATTTTAATTGTTGAAATAACAACGAGATAATAACATAGTAACAACAACAAGATCAACCTGGAAGTGACTAACCCAATAGTCACCACAACAATAGCATGAACTCCCCATTCATGCCAACCATGTCAAGTTTTAATTAAAGGTTGTAGTCTAGTTCTCGAACGACCTTACCAAGCATGTCCATAACCTAGGACGAGGCTATTCGAATAGTTTTAACCCTGCAGGGGTGTACCAATGTACCCACACGTCAGACCGCCTTTCCTTTAAGCATACTACCTTTGGTATGCCGGCACGGCTAAGTCCTACGAGACATTTCCAATGGACGATGCTAATTACGAGCCGCTTCCCATGGGGACAAGGACACATTAGACAGCCTAACCGGTCTGTTAATGCTCCCCTCCCAACACCACACACATACACACATTTTTAACACACCCACCGACCAGCTCATAATTAACACCTCCCAAAGTACTTAGTCAAGAGAGGTCCCATATCCCTCTCGTGTGGTTAGCACGCAAAAGCGCTTGGCTTAGTGACCCAAGTAACTCGGTCCTTAGGGACTTAGGCACCATTCCGTTCACACCCAACAGATCACACCAACATCCATTGTGCCCAAGTCAAACAGTTTGGTTTTCATTTTTATTCATTTACAAAGTAACAAGGCACAAGGAGAATATAATGGAATAATAATTTTTGTGTGATCAAGGCCATCGGCATGATGTCGACAACCGCCCATTTCTACCGTTATCTAAGCATTGCTAAGCATGACACCGGAAAGATAAAAAGAGCATAATAAAATCACCGGGCTCTAATTCACCAGCGATATTATTACCCTATGGTTTGTGGCAGGATAACAATTTAAGGGCAACTATGCAATAGGAATAGCTACCTCTAAACGATAAAATACTTTGACACAAAAGCATGCATACATACAAGTTAAACAAAGTAATAGACTTTAAAGTAATGGGACAATAATGGAAATGATCAAACTGCTTGCCTTGCTGTTGCCGGCCAAATTGTTGCTGAGGATCACTCACGGGATTACCACAAATGTCGAAACCTAACGGAAAAATGATAAAGAACCGATAAGAACAACGAAAAACCAAAAAGACTCAACCGCGAAAATTCTCCGAATGCTATGAAAATTTTACAGCAGCCAAACAATGATTTATCATGAATTTAGCAACAAGAACCAATTGATTTGGATTCTTAATGCAAAAGATATGATGAAATCAATTCTGCTCAGCCTATTTAATTAGAAATATGTTACTATTCAACGCAAAATTTTCTAGAACAGTAGTGAAGCTGAAATTTTTAAGGTAGCATAAGCACCTCATAAGATGAACAGCCTAAAAGGATTCATCTCAATCGGAGCTATAATGCACCTTCTATTAATTTTTGAAACAAGAACCTGAACAAACTTATAATGCATGATTATTCTTTCTGAAAACAGTAACATGTTCAAAACTATTTTTCCTAGTAAGTTCATTATTAGAGGAATCCAACAAAATTGGATTCACCCAAAAATAGTTTACAGCTAATTAGTTATGCATTTTACAAATTAAGCATTAATTTAAGTGTATATTTAAAGTGAGTTTTAAAATCTAATGGCAAAACTGTGCTCTGGAGCTGAACTCAACTTACAATCATTTTTGGATTAAAGTCAAGTTCAAGACAGAGCTAACACAATTTGAATGACCTCATTTGGATTTAGAATGAAAAAGATATGAAATTTTAAAGTTCATACCTTTTTCATTCTAAATCCAAATTTTAGCAACTTGAATCATCTAATTTGGAGTTATAATGCAAAAGTTATGAATTATCCAATTTTAATCCTAAATCTGTCATTTAAATCAATTTCCCGAATTATTTTTCTAAAGAAAATTCTAAATATTGCGCATGTTGACGTCAGCGAAGGAATTCCGGGATTTAAATGAATTAAAAGAATTTTCTGACAAGTGGGGCCTACGTGTCATAGACACGGTCCACGGTAGACCAATTCTACCCAATCAATGGATCGGGAAAATGGTGAACCGTGCCACGCACGCGCTGACCAAGCGGCCATGTGGGCATATGTGGTGACGTGGCGGTTGCGTGGAGACGAGGTGGTGCCACGGTGGCGATGCCACGTAGGCACGGCGACGGGTGGCGCTCGGTGGCGAGCTCGCCGTCGTTAGGGACTCCGGCGAGGGAAATGGATGGCATCAAACGAGAGAGGAGACGATGGTGATCAAGATGCTCACCACGGCGGCACTAAGGCTCAACTGGGTCGCCGGCGACGAGGAGTTGTGCGGCGGCGGGGTCGGGCTCGCAGTGGCGCGGTGGTTCCGGGTGTCTTGGGCTCGGGTGAGTGCGCGCACGAGCACGGCGGTGGTGCTGCGATGCCGTAGTCGAAGACGACGGGGCCGGAGCGGGCGTGACCTTGCCGGAATCGAAGAAATACTTCACCGCGGTGGCCGGCGAAGAAGCTTGAAATTCAGGCGACTAGAGGGGAAAAGAGGAGGGGCGAGCTAGGGCTCGGGGTCGGCGAGAGAAGGGCTTCCCGATGCTCCCTTATATAGGGGTCGGGGTGGAGGAGAGGATCGGGCACAGCGGCAGCGGCGGCGTTTAAGGTAGTGCGCATTACGGCGAGTTCGTGCGCCAGGGAGTGGAATAGTGGGCGTAATGGGCGCGGCTTTAATAGGCGGCTTAAACGCGCGTAAATGCGAGTGAAGGGGGAGAGGGAAACGCGGAGGAGAGGAGCTCAAGTGGCGCGGCCATGGCGGCGGTGCACACGGGCTGGAGGTAGAAGGAGATGGGGAGGAAGAAAGAGATGCGGCGGTTCAATTTGCATCGGGCGGCTGAGGTTGTGCGGATGACGTGGGCGTTGCTTGGCCGTCGGATTTCAATCCGATGGTCAGGACTTCACGTGAGGTAAGAGGAAGGGATGCGGGCGGGCCGGTTGGGCTGCTCGCGCGCGTGAATAGGAAACGGGCCAAGGAGGTTTCGGCCCAACTAATGTTCACGAAATTCTTTTGATTTTCCAATTTAAATAATCAGATTAATTCATTTTAGTTTTAGAAAATAGCAAATTAAATCCAGAAATTCTAGAAAAATTCACATAAATCCTTAGAGACATTTAGGACTTAATAAAATTATTTCCAACTTAAACTTGATAATAGATTTTGCAATTAAATTTGTTTTAGCTATAACTTATTAAGAAAAACTTTTAAAAATTTCAGAATTTCCTCAAAAATAAATAATTTTAAATTTTCTCTGAAATTGAAATTTTGGGCTGTTACAGCAGGTCCAGAGAACATGGGCCGTTGATCTTGGAACCAACGGTCCATGTCCTCCCTGCCACGCGCAGCAGCGTGGCGGAGGGAGGTCGTGGCCGTTGATCTTGCATCCAACTAACCTCAACACACGAGGAGGACCGGACGGTCCAGATCAAACGAGGGAGGTCTGAACGGCCGAGATCTTCCAAAGGAAGATCTAAACTATCAAGATCTCCCCAAGGAAGATCTACATCGTCAAGACCTCTCGAGGGAGGTCCTGGACGGTCCAGATTTTCCAAGGGAGGACCTTAATGGTCTAGATTGTCCCAGGGAGGACCTTAACGGTCAAGGCAACAACACAGAGGTCCTGGGCGGTTCAGACCCACTTGGGGTGGTCCTGAACGACTAAGATCTAACAAAGGGAGGTCCTAAACGGCTCAGATTTCCACTGGGAGGTCTGGACGGCTAAGATTTACCCGAGGAGGTTCACAAAGGTTAAGAGGACCTCGGGGAGGTCCTACACGGTGGAGATCAACACAGGGAGGACCTCAACGGCTAAGATCTCCCACAAGGAGGTCCTAGCGGTCAAGATCGCAAGGAGGGAGGTCCTGGGGGTTGTCCCTACAAAAGACCAGGGGTGGCCTTTTGCAAAGAGGACCCCGAGGGGAGGTCTTTGGGGAGGTCTTTGCCAAAAGTCCACGGGGTGGTCCTTTGGCAAAGAGGTCCCAGAGATGCACGCGTGCGGGGAGATTAGGCGCGTGGCCTTAATTGCGCAACAAGGGACAGAAAACAAGGCATTAAAGGCTGACCTGAGTTTACCAATGCTAAGCAATGATGATCGCATTTAAGGGGGAGATCTTTGTCCTAACGACAACGGCACGGTGCCATTGTCGTCCGACAAAACCCCGAGAGGCTCCCAAGGCTTGTCGCCGGCGATGAGGACCTCGCCGGCGCCATCCAGGGCACCAACGCAGCGCAATAGTGTTCTTGACACGCCAGACCATTCCCTGCCATGGGTGGCCTGAACGGCGACGAGTCAGAGATTGGCGGCGCAAAACACACGGCCAAAACACAAACAGCGATAATGAGCTCCGCGTACATTCAAGCGTGTGCCCAAGAAAAGCTCCGCAACAACATACACGTGGGTGCCAGCATCTACGGGACTACCAGGAGGGTTACCTGGAGGTCGCGGAGGTGCTGAGGAGGTTGGGGACGTGGAGGACCCGAGTTAGGGAAGAAGGGTTGCTCCACGGCCAACTCCAAGCTCCAAGCTCCAAGTTAGGCCTCACTGAAAATGTCCCAACCAACTAAGTTAGGGCTTTTGGTCACAGAGGGTAGTGGCTTAGATTGAAGCAAAGAGACGGAGAGGAAAAGCCACGGGAGCACTGAGCCACCGAGGAGCTCCAAGGGCATCGATGGCGGCCAAGGAGGTCTGGGTGGTTTGAGCTCCACAGAATCGAGAGCAAACGGTGAATGGTGGAAAAGAAGCCAAGGAAAACAATGGGGAGGTATTATAGCCCGAGGGGAAAGGGTCATGAGCTAGGGTTAAGCTCATGGTGAGCTTAGCCCATGGCTCGGTCCATGGCTTGGACAGGACGTGGAGGTGGAGGAGCAGGCGGGGCACAAATGACTTTGGGGCGAAAGCACCGACCCGCATTAAATCTTTGGCAGCAAAGAGCCGCTGGGACAGATAGATCACTTGCCTCCTCCTTTGCCATGGCGTCTGTGCCAGAGCTAGGAGAAGAACAGGAGTTGCCCTCCACCGTCCGATTAGAAATGAGGGGGAGGTCGTGACCCTCAGATCTAAATTGAAACGGTAAGTTTTTAAAAGGAGAAGGAGGAGATCACAGCCATTGGATCCGGACTGGGGAGGTCGTGACCCTCCGATTTCCATAATGCGAATGCGCACGTGGAAAAAGGGACAGGAGGTCCAAAGCGTTGGATCTCAATCCAATGCGGACCTCTGTGAGGTCTTAATCGCACACCGAACTTCGTAACTCGAGGGGAGGTCATGGCCTTTGGATTTAAATCCAAGGGCACACAATGACCGGGGAGGTCTTAGCGCTGGATATTTTGAGGGGGGGAGGTCGTGGGCTGTTGGATCTGATCCAACGGCTACGACCTCGGTTAGGTGGGAGGTTCGCTTAGTTTAACGGTGAGGGAGGTCATGGCCATGGATTTTGATCCAAGGGCGATGACCTCAACAAGGTGGAAGATCCACCCAATGATGGTTTGCAGAGGAGGTCGTGGCCTTTGGATTGATCCAACGGCTACGACCTCAAGTGAGTACAAAAGGGGAGGTCTGAGTAGTTTGAGCTCGCGGGGAGGTCAGGGCCATGGATTTTGATCCAAATGCCAAGACGATGAGATGGGGAGGTCCTGGCGGTATTGACCGCGGAGGAGGTCGTGGCGGTTGGATGTTAATCCAACGGCTACGACCTCATCAAGGTGGAGAGGAGGTCTGACGCGCTAAGGGAGCTGGTTGGGTTGGACCTGCTTTGCAAAGCGGTTCAAGCCCAAGTCAAACCAGTTTATTTAGATTAATAAACAAGCTGAGACAAAAGAGGATTTATTTGAGATAGCAAATGAACTCCAAATTTGATGAAATTTTAACTGGAGCTTGCTGACAATGAGATTAACCTTGCATAAAATTTCCAGAGGTTATTATGCAATGCATTTTTCTCAGGAAATTCATGAAGGTTGTTCTACGGATTGTTTTACCTCCAAAATTTATCAAACAAGTTTTATAACTTGGGATATTTTTCAGAGGGGTCCCACCTCAGTTTTAGGACCAAGGAAAATATTTTCCAAATGTTTGGCACAAGATTTAAGATAATTGGACAAGGAGTTTGACTTTTGGTCAACAAGAGCTTTGTGTTTTTGGATTACACAACTCTTGGACTAGAATCACAGGAGAGATTAGGGGTTTTCAAGATGTGAGAAAAAGTTTTAATTTCTACACATATAATTATACTTGAACAAACCCTGTTTATACAGTTGGGATGTTACAATCAATCAATACATGCGCTGGTCGTAGAGTCACTAGCGTTCCGACCAGTGACATTCAACTAGGGATACATTTAGAATGACATCATCATAAGTTAAAAGAGCTTCACCAACAAGTCACATACTTATTTAATCTTCATAACTGATGATTCATTCATGGAACAAAATAACATTTATCCAATATTATGAACATAAAGAAATATAATCATCTCTATGATTGCCTCTAGGGCATATTTCCAACAAAACTATCACATATGGATTTTACTAAAAAACCGTCTGTGATAGTCTAGTTTCATAGCTGTGATAATTGACTATCATAGATGGTTATTGTTCAAAACAGTTTGTGATAACTTTTTTCACAGACGGTTCAAAAACCGCCTATAATGACCATATAGTATCACTGACCCATAAAGTTAGATGATTCAAAAAACCGTCTGTGATGATGATTTTGAACCGTCTATGATTACCTTTTCTGTAGTAGTGAGCGTTTTGTTCTAAACTTATCCATAAGTTGGCACTCTAAGAGGATTAACATATACTAGAAGTTAACTCACGCCAATGGCGCGGATGTGATTGTTGATAGGTCTGAGGAGGGTGCGATAATGTTTTTTGCTCATCGTCGGTCGTTAGATTTAATAATAGATTATTTCTGCAGAACGATCATTTTTATAAACCTTGGCTTGGCACGTGTTGAGTAGAAAAATGAAGGGAAACGGTAGCAACAACAAATGTATGTGTCATGTAAAAGTAAGATATGTGATTTTGGTTATAGTTTTTTTTTCTAGAACATAAAAGGAGCAACTCAAAAAATCAAATAAGGAGAAGCATGCTTTCATGAACTAATTCTATCGACCTAATAGTTTTTTGTTAGGCTCGGTCAGAATGGATTGTTTTAGGTACGTAAAGAGTAATAGACTGATGCCTTTCTTTTGTAAGCAAATGGGACTATTTTAGAAGTACGAAGATGTATCATCTGTAAATATATGTTTAGGGTGTCTGTAATTACGTTGTGTTCATAATTGGCATCTATGTGCAGAGGTCTAAGATATACCTGTGGATTATGAGTGTCTCCTACAATCGTCTGGCCAGTAAATAGATATCTGTGCACGCTTTGTGTGACATGCCTGATCTCTGAGCCAGAAATAGTAACATGCAGTTGTAAGTTCAATGGCAAAAATAAGAACACTTGTAAGCTATGACGTTTGGTAGAGGGGAACAAAGCTCTTAGGATAGAAAGCTAAATACCTGAAAGAAACGGCAGCAATCACTAGTACAGACATGGTCATCACAGACGGTTCAGAACCGTCATCACAGACGGTTTTTGAACCGTCTGAATTTGTTTGTCTGTGATAAACAAGTGGTTATCACATACAGTTTTTGAACCCTCTGTGATAAGGCACAACACAGACGGTTTTTTATTGAAACCGTCTGTGAAGGGCTAGTATCACAGACGGTTTTCACCAAAAACCATCTGTGATACATAGGATATCACAGACGGTTCTATTTATAAACCATCTGTGATTTGAGACATATCACAAACGGTTTGTAAAGAGAACCTTCTGTGATATCCTACATATCACAGACGGTTTATAAATAGAACCGTTGGTGATACTAGCCCTTCACAGATGGTTTCAACAGAAAACTGTCTGTGACAGTTCTTTATACCCAACTAATTTTTTTTTTATTTTTGGCTAGCCTCAGGAATTACTAGCCATGCCCTCTAAAAACAAGTAGGCAGAAAACAGATACATCACAGATGAATCAATTGTTGACTACTCAAAGTGATCATTTACAACTCAAAATCAATTACAAAAGAATATGTTCAAGTATTGTCGCTATAGTTACAATTGAATTACAACTACTCAAAGTGAATTACAATTGAATAAATTGTTTGAAGGTGGATCAGAGGTGTCGACAGAGTGAAACTCTCAATCTGTGAGACCCTCAAATATTGGAATGTGCCGAATTAAAAATTATACTGGTAGCATAATTCTTAATCAAGGAACAGTGTAATGTCCTTAATAAAAATTATACTAGAAGCATAATCATAATAAGTAACAATCCAACATTTAGGTTCAGGATATATGCCATGCAATAGTTCCTGTGATTAGTGACTATTAGCATATATCCTTAATCAACATTGCATCAATCACATACAAGTCACACATTCACATAATATTATACATCAATAATTACATCATAATTCGGTTGCTACAGTGTCAGGTCTACTACGAGATGCCGAATTAGCGACAGAACAGATGACCTTGGGTCATTAACAAAAAAACGACAATGAAACAAAACATAAAAGCAAAACCACCAATGGCCCCATCATCCCATGAGCTATTGCGTGGAGGCTAGAACTAGCATCACTCGTTAGCGCCACCCGGATCGGGCGCTAACGGGCATTTCATAAAGAAAACCATCTTCACCTGCAACAAGAGGTCATAAAACCCTGAGTACGAAAGGTACTCAGCAAGTCTTACACAAACTAATAAAAGAAAGTGTTTGTTAGAACCTATACAAAGGAATAGAAAGTTGTATATGCATAAGGTTGACAACTGAAGGTTTAAATGGTTCCATTTTGCATAAAGCGATACATCTTAACCTACAGTTGCTATGTTTTGATAAAGCAATTTTGATAAATTGATTTGGACTAAAACAGTGAGTAAATGTAATTATAAGCATAAACAGTAACATGAGTACATAACAACTCACAATTAAATGTGCATGACAACCATCATGCCGAAATAATTCCCAAACCAAACTTAGAGCAAAATCTATACAGGTGACATCAATTCAAGTGTAAATCAGAATCGTGGACACGGCTATTGAATAGTTTTAAACCTTGCAAGGGTGTACACTTTACCCACATGACTTAGTT